>JAMJFZ010000239.1:31532500-32132500 GCA_026225945.1 Cricetomys ansorgei
TAATAAACATGATTTGGGGCTATAGTATTTTCTTTCATTCATTTTTTTCTATTTTGAAAAGGAAAATATCTTCATACATTGTCATTAAATTATATTAGAATGAAATTATTATATTATAATATTGTTAGAAATTATGTGGTATAATTTGGATACTAGATTAAAGAATGCAAAAAAAGGCACCTCGAGTCTAAGCAAACAGAAAAGGACTTTGGAGATCTCAGGCATCAGACTCAGACATCTTGTCAGGATATGTCTAGCCTGCTCTGAAAATGGATTTCACATGGGAATGCAATCACTTAACCCCAAAACCTCTGCTGTAAACTGGAGGGGATGGGCTATGTGTGTTAGCTCCAGGCAATTACAGATGCTCAGGAAAGTTCTGTTATGTGATCTAGAATTTTTTGATGATAAGAAATAATTTCTTTAGGAGAGAAAGTGAAGTTGAAACTGTGGCCTGATTCTATTCTCCATGTATCTTCTAAGTATCTAAATTTTATATATGTGTGTTTATGTGAGTACATTTATACAGTGCATAGAGAACAAGTAAGAGTACACTAATTACTTACATTTATCATTTTTTTGGTATTTTTGTCTTTTGCTGGTTTTGAAATGACTATATATATATGTATGTATATATATGTATATATATATATATATATATTCTTTTTAGACTTTTTAATGAAGGTAAATAAGAAATCATGGAATTAAGTCAAGTCAGGTTATTCCACAAAGACAAGTGGAAGAAATGACTGCTGAAACCACCAAAGGATTCCAACAAGTCACAGAAGGTGTCAACCAAAGCATAGTCAGGGTGGTCACCAGAACTGTGGAGCTGAGGCCCCTGTACGTATTTTCATTTCTGTTTGTTTCATAGTTTCTTTTTATTGTCTCTATTCTTCTCTCCCTCTACCTCTCCATCTCTCTCTCTCTCTCTCTCTCTTTTTTAAGTAAAAAAAATGTCTCATTGTGTATCTCTGGATGGACTGGAGCTTGAAATGTAGACCAGGCTGGCCTCGAACTTAAGATTAGTCTGCCTCTGCCTCCTGAGTGTAGGGACTCACGTGTGCACCACCATGTCTGGCTGCTGCTGCTGCTGCTACTATTGCTGGTGCTGCTCCTCTTCATCGTCCTCCTCTTTTCCTTCCTCACCCTTTTGGGATAAGGTCTTACTGTGTAACCAGGCTAATCTAAAATTCACTACGTAGCTACAGCTGTGCTCAGGGTCCTCCTGCTCAATCTCCCAAGTGCTAGGGGAAAGGCATGGGCCACCACGCCCATTTCTTTTTTTCTCTGATTTGTTTTATTTTTTCTTTCCTTTTTATTTATTTATTTTTTTGTGTGTATTACTTTGAGGAAAACATTAGGTGGCAAAATAACCAATATATTTTCAAATTTCCATGGACCTAGTGACTAAATTCTGAGTCAAGCCAAGCCAAGGGACTTTTGAATGCTGACTGTTAAATGTTAGTATTTAGGGGATCAAGTAGAGAATAATGATCTATCCCTGTAACACTGCCAAGAGACTGCAGGAAGAAAAGCACTAAAATGCTCTGTTTTAAAATTTACTTAAAATTTATTCATAAATGTAAAACTTTTCAATCATTTCCCACTAGTATTAAACTTTGTTCTAGTTACTTGTGACAGAGTATTATTAGCTATTTTGATAAGAATAAATCTAAATAAAAATAATTTGCTTTTGGTTTTGGTACTGGGGATCAAACCCAGGGAATGATATATATTACCATCATAAAATATTATTCTTTAATTTACCAGATAACAAAGATAGTCCACAACCTCACTCAGTTAGATCAACAGTTTGTCATTTTGAGCATGAAAACTAAACTGTGATTCAAACATAGTTATAAAGTAGGCTTTATAAAGTTCATCTATTTCTTGGGAAAATGGTTCTTTGGGAAAGTAATATAATTTATTTCTGTTTTACAGTTCTCTGATGAAGTTATTGGGTGACTTTTTTTTTTTCAGCTTGATAGGTGACCTTTCTGCAGTAACCTCAAGTATCTTTAGCTTCATATTGGTAGTGTAGCCAAAAGCGGCAGTAAGCCCCACAAGGCTAAGAGTTGTACCTTTCCTCAGGCTGCCATGGTCGGCATGGAAGCGGGAGATGTTCATCTAGTATCATCTGAATGAACAAACAGCAAAATAGTGGTTAAATTCAATAAACGATGAGTTTCAGTTTAGATCGGAAGTAATTCCAGCGCTGTTTGCTTTGTTTAGGAAGCAGCTTTCCGCAGCCTCTGCCTCATGTGTGTGTCACTGCAAACAATGGAACCTTCTCTTTAGCTAAGGGACATGTATGCGATGTCCAGGATTCCCAGCTGGCAATTGTTAAGTGCGTAACTTGGTTCATATCAATTGTCAAGCTCTTACTCTCTCACAGATTTTCTTGCTGTTTAAAAAAAAAAAACTTCATGCTATCAATATGCTTCCTATTTACTTACTAGTTGAACATACTTTCTAGATGCCAGACTTATAGCTAGACGGTGTTCCTGAGGTCAGGGTCACCACTCACCGGTGACCTGTGTAGGACTGAACAAGGAACAGACTTCTCTTGTCCTTTACTGACTATTCTGAAGGCTGTTGAGAGAGAAGAACTGTGAAGTCATCTACATGCTAAAGTCCCCTTTTCCATCTTTCAAATTTCAAGAGAAAATAAATTGCTAAGTTTTCGTGGCCAGCAGGAGAGTAAGATTGTTAACAAGAGTATATGGGCACAGACACTAGGCACACATTCTTTTTGCTACCCCAGATCTAGTCTCTTCATGATAGGGCTTCATCACAGCTTGCTTCAAAGAAGTTAGCTGTATCAGAGTGAGGGAATTTCTAGTGAGATGTTTACAATTAAATCAACTTCAGGGACCCATTTGGGGTATGTGTGGACCTACTTAAGACACGTAGATTTCGTTTCTCCCTTTCTTTCCCCCTTTCTTTTGTCTTCTGCAGTGTTGGGGGTTAAACAGGGTGTTGTGCGTGCCAGGCAGGTCCTTTACCACTGATCTTCCCAACGCTCAATGCAAACCCATGTCTATGGTCTTATCGTTGAGATAAAAGCAACTTGCACTGGTTAGAAGACCCAGCAGAAACAGCTTAGCTATTCAAGGGACCATGTTATCTAGAGGCCATTCAAATAGTCTTTCTCATTGGCATTCATCCCTGGTCACTGAGCTAGCTACCGGTGAAATGAACCCTTGGAAGCACAACCTTCCAATAGCCCATTCAGGCAATCCTTCCTAAACTTGGGTGCTGTTTTCCAAGGGATACAAAAGAGGTATTTGAAGTCATAAGACTCTCAGGTTTACTAGTTGATGAGTGATATAAACAGCATTGAAAAATACTTAAACAAATATATCATAGACTGAGTTGCAGCATGGGCATAAACTTTTAATGTCACACATAAAATACTTCAAAAGAATTCCCTGACTGGTAGGTGTATCCAGGTCTTTCCGAACAAATGCGTTCTCCTCTGAGATAGGTGCCTCTTGCTGAAGTGTTGAAGGGCTTCACAGGTGCATTCTGGGAGATATCTCTTGCAAAACAGCAAAATCAAAGATTTTTTTAGAGGAAAATTTTCTTTTGTTTCTCCTAGCTGAAAAATTTTGGTTCAGAGGAACTAAGAAGACTCAAAGGACGAGATTTCCAAGGGATGTTAAGAAAAAAAAAATCTTTAAAACTTAAAAACAAACCAAACAGAAATCTTCCAAACAAATCTTTAGAATGAAAAGGAGAGACTTTTTTTTTTTTTTTTTTTTTTTAGAAAAACATGCTTCCAGGGAAAACAGCAGAGACTTTTAAACTGGATAAAGGTCCAGGTCGTAAATGTTACGGAACAGGGTTCTCAGTAGAAGGCCTGACAGACACACAGAAAGTGGGACATTGGTCACATGGTAGGGCAGTAAGTCCACTTACGAAGCCAGATGAATAAAAAAAATAGAGATTCGCCAATAGGAGACGTTAGAAAGTAACTACTTCATGAGGCTGCGTGAGGAAAATGATCTTCGTAACTTATTTGCTATTCATCTAACAATAGATATACCTGCTTGACTTTGAAAAACTATATATAGAAAATTCAAATGCTCTAGATTTACAAAAACTGATCAATGCTTAGTCTTTAGACATCAAAAGAAGTATGCATAATAAAAACATCAAGGCTTGGTGACCATAAACTCTGAAACAAACATGAAAACCATTAAGAAATTCTAAACACAGTATGATAAAGGAGATATTTAAAAATATTTTTAGCATCAGGATTGTTGGATTTTAACTAAAATCAAAATGTTTCCTTGTCTGAGATTTAATGACCAGATCCTGCTAATTAGGAAATATTAAAAATATATTAGTTTCTAAATATATGTGCTATTTCCCCCCCCCCCCGCCCCGAATGCTTTTCCTTTTAATCCTTTTAAAAAGGAACAAAATTTAGATTTATTATTTTTTTTACCTTAAACAATAAACTTTGCTTTTAGTCTGTCCCGGCAGCTTTCCCATTTCCCTGAACTGCACACACGCATGCGCAAAATCCATTTCGCTAAGGCAAAAATCTGAGCACTGCCGGGAAACCAAGACACCAGTAATTCGAAATCTTAAGGGAGCTTAGAAATAATCCTGTCTTCATTTTTACTTGGTTGCAAGTGAGATCACAAAAGGTTGTAGCGTCAAACTGGAGATCATAGGGCCGATAACCCGTCATCAGTCATCTACAGCCCTGATCTCCACAAAGCAAGGTGGGTTCAATGGGCAGGGCAACCTCTGGAGCCCAGTGCCTCTGCATTGATGCGCTCGGTGAGAAAATGCCAGTAGCGACGGTCAGCACGGAAAGTTCTGACCTTCTCTAGAGAGTTCTGGAGGCTGGAAACCTGAGCGAGCCTGTTCGGTTGCTGTAGCTGCTGAGAATGTCCTCGCCATGCTCAGGAAGAATTCAAAGCCTGCGAGAACAGCATCTTTCTACAACTGCAAGTGTCGTCCTACACTTCCACCCTATATTGGAGAATGTTTAGTGGCCGGTTTCCAGGCCTGGGCTCCTGGCAGGGTATCTCACTTGTTAAAAGTCATTTTATGGAATTTTCATTTTAACAGATTTTTTTTTTTTTTACTTGTATGTTGGACAACAATGGGAAAGTATAGCCATGTTTGGAGTGCCAAAAGACATTATGTCAAAGGCGATTTCCAGATGTGGAACACCAATTTAAGGTTTGTATTTTATGGTAGAATCTTCTATACATTTTCAAGTTTATGAAAACTGAATCTCTGTGATAGCCTGTGACATGATATCTAATTTATAGGCAAAAGTTCAAGCTTAAATTCCAAACAGTTGATATCTGGTCATTAAATCTTACTAATTTCCATGACTTATAAATAACATCACAAATACAACGACTAAGCAAAAGAAAGAAAGAAAAAAAAAAAAAGAAAACATACTCTCTGAATTTTATCACAAATTAAAAAAAAATACGTATAAACATACCCTCTGAATTATATCACAAATAAATAAAAATACCGTATTCCTTTAAACAAACATAAGAGCTTTATAATCCAAAGCAAGACGCACAGAGTGGGTTAGGAAGAGGTTGCAACTCTGCAACAGGAAGTCTGGACAGCTCCTCCAGGCGGTAGCTGTGAAGGAAATACCCGTGTCTCATAAACTTGCATCCACGTGCTCCTGACAGGTTTCCACCGAGCCTATGTACAAAGTGAAGCATTTTGCAAGCTCAGAGCACCTTACTCCCCGTAAGCACGAACACATGCAATGACGTTTCATCCTTTCATGTGCGAATCCTAGAATTCATTGTAACGTAAAAAGTGAAAAACGGGCAAAATCTGCCTACGGTTTGAAATGAAAGGATCAAAAATGTCAGACATTGCAGAGCACTGATTCCTAACGGAGCTCTTTATTTGCTCACTGTTCTTGACTTGCTTTTGTTACAAAATGCAGTCTTGACTCTTTATTTAAACAGTACTTAAACTAGACTGTTCATGCCATGCAAAAATAACATTTTATGCGCTGTTTGTTTTTTTAATGGGGGGGAGGGGCTTCCCATATTTTAGTTCACTGCATTATTAATCGCATTTTTAAGAAACAAGTTTTTTTTTTTATTGCTTTTATAACTAGTCACATGCTGGTTTCACGAGTGGGACAGTAACCCGTGTCTCCTGGGTTGGAATGAATTTCTGGGGCAAACAAGTGGTTCTCCATCTTGTACCCTTCTTGACTACTGTCCTTTTTGACTTCACCCACAGCCTGGTAAATGTCTTGCCTACAGTTGTGGTCTGTGTTCTGGGGGGAGGAGGAGCCCACACAGTCCTCTTCTCTTAAAGGGTCTCTGGTATCGCCAGGCTTGTCTCCTAAGCAGTTGGGGCTAGAGTCTGCTTGCTTGTCTGGTCTTGACCTTTGGAGTTCCAAGAAGTCTTCGTCATCTCCCGTATCTATTTCTGTGAAGCTCCTCCTTTCTCTAGAAGAGAAAGGAAACAGTTTTTGTTTGGGAAATCGAGGGGATAGCCCTTTGGAAGGTCCCTGACAGTGTGCTGAAGCATCGGCTCCCAGCAAGGGTCTCTCTCCCTGGGGGAGGGCTTCTTCTAGAAGGATGGTACTGATGTGCTTCGGGGTGGTGAGTGGGAAGTCAGCTGTGGTCACTGGCAGTGGCCTGGCTGTGCTGGGCGGGGTCTGGGGCGCACTGCCTCTGTTTTCTTGAAAGTTCACTTTGAGGGATCTGGACTTGAGGGGGTTGCTCCCTTTCAGCGAGCTCTTAGGGCTGTCGGTGGTACTGTCAGATTGCACAGGACCATGGGAAGTCCCAGCATCGAGGTTCACAGTTATATCAATTGGGGCATAATCTAGTGTGGCCTCCCTGGCAGCAGACCCCTTATCTCTGCTTAGTGTTAGAAATGGAGGTGCCCTGGCTCTTTGGTTCTCATCTGTTCCTGGGAGGTCCGTGGGGAACTTCATCTGCAAATGAGAGGCAGAGGGTGGCGGCAGGGGGGATCTCTCGGTCTCCGTGAAGTCCGTGGCACAGCTGGTGAAGCTGTCGATGCTGGAGGTGCTCTTCATATCTACAATGACCTCTGTCTGCGCCACAGCCAGCTGCTCCTGTGGGTAGACCACCTCTTCCATTTCTATCTCTTCTTCATACGCAGATGGCCTCTCCGGCTGTTCTTGGCTGTCTGGGTTCTGATGGGAATGAGGTTGTGTCTTGGTGATTTCATTGTACAGCATCTCCAGTTTCTGGGCACTCAGATGCTGTGGGCTGGAGGAAGACGTGTTGTTCAGCTGTTCGTGGGAGTCTTTTTGGCTAACCTCCTGGTACTTATTCTCGTAAGACTTGTTGGAGCTTGTTTCTGACAGAGCCTTCCTGGCCCATTTCCACCGGCTTGGAGACAGGTGATTATCATCCACCGAGTCCTTGGTATTGGCTGACTCTCCAGCTTTCTCCACAGCTACGTCTATCAGTTCCATACTTCGAGCAAAGGCATCTTTTAAGTTCATAGAAACGATGCTTCCATTCCTTTTGGCTCTTTCAAGAGCCTCTCTCCTTTTAATAGCTTTCTCCTGGCGTTTCTGCTCCTTATAGAACTCGGAGAAGTTGTTCACGATGATGGGTATAGGAAGGGCGATAACCAGGACCCCTGCGATACAGCAGAGGCCTCCCACAATTTTCCCCAACAACGTTTTAGGGTAGATGTCACCATAGCCCACGGTGGTCATGGTGATGGTGGCCCACCAGAATGACGCGGGGATACTGGTGAATTTGGTAGCATCTTCATCTTTCTCAGCAAAAAACACCAAGCTGGAAAAGATCATTATCCCCATGGCCAGAAATAATATTAGCAAGCCCAACTCATTGTAACTCCGTCTGAGGGTGAAGCCCAAAGACTGCAGGCCTGTCGAGTGCCTGGCGAGTTTCAGGATCCTGAGGATGCGCATGATTCGGAAGATCTGGACCACACGTCTCACATTCTGGAACTGCAGCACGCTTTTGTTGGACTCCGTGAGGAAGATGGTGACGTAGTACGGTAAGATGGCCAGCAGGTCAATGACGTTCAGCGGGCCTTTAAAGAATTTCCATTTATTCGGCGAGGACAGGAATCGTAAAAGGTACTCCATGGTAAACCAAGCAATGCATACAGCCTCTACATGCGCCAGCTTGGGGTTGTCACTGGGCTGCCCAAATTCATCATTCTCCTGCAGCTCTGGAAGTGTGTTGAGAGACAGAGCAATGGTGGAAAGTACGATGAACAGGATAGACACGATGGCCAGGATCTGGAAAGGAGAAGGAGGTTCACGTTAGCAAATCCCCTTTGTTGCTCTGGAAACCACACATGCATTGGTGATTCTTGAAACGATAGAGAACCCTCCTAGTTATTCCAGAACGGCTTTACAAAGGGAACTTTACTAAGGAAGGCAAAGACCCTTCATGAGTTAATTCTGATGTTTATCACGTCAGAGGGAAAGAAGAAAAGCAGAAATGCAAATGAGCCCATCTTATTATTTCAAAACTCCTTTTACAAAGTAGAGTGCCAGGAGCCAATCCCAGGTTATCGTACATGCTAGGCACTCTACCGCTGAGCCATGTCCCTAGACCTCCTCTTCCAACCTTTGGACAAGGAACAGCAGGTCTTCAGTTTTCCTTGACTTCACAGAGTTAGATTTGTTAGATTTTATTTCTCAATCTATTATTTTTAACCTCCAAAATGCTGTGTAATATTAACGCAGTCTGTAGTCTAGAAGGTTGCAACCTGATGGTTGTGTCCAACACTTGGAAAGTTAGCATACACACGAGATGTTCCCAAGTACATGCTTGAAGAAGAGGAATCAACTGTAGGAAAAACCAAACGTTTAAGCTCCCAGCAATCCCATATGTACATCAAGGAAGCCAAAGGCACTAATGAACATTGTTTTCTATTTCCTGTTGAAACTCAGTCTGCTAGAACCCATTTTCTCTCAGTTTGGAGGGATGACTTTTTTTAAATATCTCGTGAAGCTTGGAGTTCAGCCCTTTAGACCAGTTACTCTGTATATACCAGAGGTGATTTTGTGCGGAACAATAAGCCAAATGCATGTTTCTTATTCTATTGGAGAGATTTTTAACACAGTAAATGTGAATTTTTTTTCCTCAGACCTATAGGATAAACGTCTAAAAATGGATATTTCCACTAAGTTACACTAATGGATATTTACAGTGACCACTGATGACATGTGTATTGCTTTACCTATTATAGACACGCTTAAGTTAGGACGTGATGGACTCAGATTTTTAATCACTGTTACCTTGAAATGGCCTTCAGAGCTGGCAGAGCCAAATTGTTTGTCTCAGCTTTAGCAAGTAGACTTATGTTTGTACCCAGCACAGGAAGCAACTATTCCAAGCAATTATCTCTGTGGTATTGGTCCACCCTCCGTGGAGATTTGAATTAGCTCATTGCCAAGGTCCCTTTCTCACTAACATTTAGTAGTTCTGTGTTTCACTTTAACACCTTTTCTTATTCCAGTCATGACTGTAAAACCAAACCAAAGACAAGTCCTACATGACCCTGACATTTGGTTGAGTGGACACAATTAAATTCTGTTGCTTGAGAAAAAGAAACAAAAGGCTTTGAAAATTATTGCACTGTGTATGTTGCAAGCATTTAGTTATGGGAACAGACATTATTTTTCTGGATGATTCTTTACTGTCTTGAATCACCAGGGCAATTATTCCTGTTCTTCTCTTGACACAGGCACTCCAGTGATGTGGAGTTACAGACACGACTCCCATACTTCCATCGCAGGCACTCAGAATTGACTGCACGGATTTCTGTTTGTGAGAGAATGTATGGCAGGCAGCCCAAGGCTTGCCTCAGTTACACCAATGTGTTGATGTGATCCGTAGATATTGGATGTCTTGTGGTGGAAAGAAACGCAGGGCAAGGAATTAAAACACGAGTCTGCTAGGTATGATGCCAAAGCAGTCCCGTCTCAAGATGAGATGCTGCACCTGCTAAAGTGGATCACAAAGAAAATGCCTTGTAAAACATAGTCATAAATGTAAGAAATGTTGCAGATCCTTCCACACCATTTTTTTTTTTGAGAACAGATCTGAGGTGTTCCAAAGTGACCTCGATCTCACTATTTAGCTGAGGATGGTCTTGAACTTCTGTTCCTCCTGTCTAAGCTTCACCACTGTGGGGATTATGGGTTTTCTCTACCCTGCTGGGTTTACACGTTGCTGGGGTTGGATGTCTTGTGTATGCTAGGCCAAGTATTAAGCCAATGAGCAACATCTCAGCCAACATCTCCCTTTTAAATACGAGTCTAGACAACTTTTTTTGTAGCCCACACTAGCCTCTGAATCCCGGTCCCCCTGCCTCTGCATTGCAGGTGTGTGTGCCACTATTAGCATCTTCCTGCTCATGTTTTCAAGCATATTTTTTTTGGACCTAAGTGGTGGTTTATATCTAGTTTTCCTTCTGATTAAATGGATATTACAGTCTGATAGAGGTTGCTTCAGGTGCCTCGTGTCTGAAGACACGCAGGTAGTTCCGTAGCCTGTTCCTCACGTGTTCACCTGCTGTGTATTCACTGCTCCTCAGTCTGCCACACAGACGGACAGAAATCCTGTGCCTCCCACGGAAGGCCCCAGGGGGCATTGCCTCTCTCTTCCCTAGCCTCGCCTTTCTTTCCATGAGCACGTGCCGGGATGTGAGCGAAGTATGCTCTTAACTGCGAGGCAGCACCCAGGCTTTTTATTTTTCCCTAGCAGGATATCATCTAGATCAGTTATGGAAAACTGCGTGGAGAAGAACGACGTAAGCATTCTCAGGCCGGGGATAAGTTGTTTAAACTGACGGGAAGGAGGAGGGCGGTGAAAAGCATTCTTAGAAGCATGAATAATTTTCTACTTTCGGGGATACAACGTGTTGGCAGTTCTGCGCCCGTCGGGCAAATGCCAGCACACTTGTTGAGGGAAGAGGCAGGGGTTTGGTAAGGATGTCATGACTTCCACACACTCCTCTCCTGTATCCACTCCCCCACATGATTCCTGGGAACAGCCGAGCTAAAAGCAAGTGTCTTGCTTTCCCCTGAAGGAAGAATCCTATGGATGTTTCCTGTTGCAGCCTTCTGTGTTCTCTGAACCACATGGTGCTCATCTTTCTAAGGCTGAAGGCCACAGACTGGCTAACTGCCCTTTCTTCTAATGTTCCCATGGCTCTCCCAGCGTTCTCTCAGCCAATTTTCACATCTAGGCAAGACTCCTTATGCTCCAACACCACACTACCAAATGAGAAGAACATACATCACTATACAATTCAATTGCTTGTCAGTTTATTACGGCCCTAGTGATGATGTGACTCTAGAATTCAATTCTTTTGCAGTTGGGACGATCGGATGAAGGATTGTCTGTGTACACACTGCTTTCTGTGTGGGGAGAACTGGGGTGTGAGGACAACCCTCTTTAGACTGCCTTTTATTTTCACATACAAACCTAATTTTTTTCAAGAAGAGTTTGGATATCTTATGACCAAAGATACTGTTTTGTTATTTTGTTGGTATCTTCTGGAACAAGCTTAGTTTGGTCATACATGGTACATTTCTGTATCCGAAGGGATTAGATTTTTAGGAAGCAAGTCCTTAGGTGAAGGCTGACAAATGTAATTTCATAGTAGTCTTAGAATCTCTACAAACAGGGGCAGTAGTGAGCTGGAGATGACAAAAGTCTTACGCCCACTCCCATGGCTAGGCAGTTCCTTCCTAGGTGGCTGCTTCTTGGGGAAGTTTTTGGGGACCCACCAGTGAAAATGGAGAATAGCAAATGTTGGCAGACTCTGCTCCCATCTTGTCTTCTTCTAGTTCTTTATGAGCAGAGTCATGGATCCTCTCTGCTGACTGCCTGGTCTCCATGAATATTTAATTAACTAAGCTTTCTTGGCCTTGTTGGTATGCCGGAGATCGAACCCAAATACTTGCACATGCTAGGCAAGACCTCCGCTACCAAAATACCCTAGAGTCTCCATGAAGGTTTAGACCAGTGGTTCTCAACCTTCCCAATGCTGCAACCTTTTGTCCCTCATGTTGTGGTGACCCTCAAACACAAAATCATTTTTGTTGCTACTTTGTAACTGTAAGTTTGCTACTGTTATGAATCATAACGTAAATGTCTGATATGCAGATAGTCTTAGGAGACCCCTGAGAAATGGATGTTAGACCCTCTTCTTTGGCACAAGAATCATAGGGAGTGGGGAAAGATTCAAGAAGAGACCTAGAGGAACACACCCTTTTAATGCGCTCTCATCAAGCTCAATTGCTTAGACATTGTACATTATAAAGATCAAGCTGGAAGAAAAATGGGAAACACAAAGAACCGAAGATTGAGGGAGTCTAATAAGTGGCCGCAGTAGGCCAAAAAGAATCCAGTTCTTTATTCTGTCCATGTTCTGAAAACCTAGACGTCTCCAGCCCCCAATATCCCACAAAGAGACCATGTCCAAGTGCATGGAATTAGGAAGTCTAGAAGAACAGCTTGGTCTTAAACATTTGGTGCCAATGAACAAGATTTCCCAAAGCTGGACTTTTCCTAATGACTGTAAACCTTCTAAGGTGCACCTTCTCCCAGCTGCCTAGCCAGCTCAGAAGTTGGGGAAGGCATCCCTTTGAATATTTATGTGAAGCATTAGTTTCCTGTGGTCACTGAAAACAAGAGGTTTGTGAGCGTGTTCTGCACTGACTTGAGCTCACAGATTCTCCTTCTGTAGCCTTATGTATACTTGAAGAGCTGCCTTTTTGCAGAGTAGCAAGATTTTGGAGACAAAAATACAGAATATCTTATTTGTATTTAAATCAAATGCTTATCTGAGATGTACCAAAAATATATTTGATGTTTGTATGAAATTCAAAGTAAGGAAAGAAAGTGCTCTGTATTTGATCAGGCATGGTGACCTGGGAACAATATCTGCTCCAGGATGTCTAACCAGATTTAATTTTTAATCTGTAGCAGTACACTACAATTTTTTACACTCAATTTAGGGAAAGAGAAAGGAAGGATAGAAAGAAATCTTCACTACTTTTGCAAGTGACCTTGATATAAAATGAGAGAAAGGTAGAAATCTTCACAGCCTCTTTTTAGACTGTCCTAAGCTCGAAAGAGGACTAGCTGACAGTGAGTCAGACTAGCGTCTCAGCTCACGGTCTGTAAACTCAATCTCTCCAACCTTTGTTCTTTTTAGAAATTATCACACTAAAGACAGCAACGCAACCAACAAGCCACCAACCAACACCCACCCCGGCTCTCAGGACTTCAGACTTTTTATACCCTAAGCCAAAAGTTCCCATCAACCCACGCAGCACCCGATCCCAAAAACAAGCTACAGGTGCCAGAATGACTGCACCCAACCAAATTATAGCCACCTGCATCAAGCATTCAAAACCCAACTCGTAAACAAGTACACCACAGCTGGGGTGGGACCACAAACCCAATCCAAATGCTATTTTGCGTTTTTACAGAAACCAAATAACAGAAACTTCTTCCAACTGTTCCTCTACACGTGTCTCTGTGTTTGGGTTTGTGTGTGTGAGTGCTCGTATCTGAGGAGGCCAGAAGAGGGAACCACATCCCTGGGAGCCGGAGTGACAAGCATGAGCCAGCTGACATGGGAGCTAGGGATTCAACCCGGATCCTCTGCAAGAGCTAAGCCATCTCTTCAGCCCCCAACCAGATCTGTTTGCTCTTGGGCATCCAGAAGACTGAACTGAGAGACCTGAAAATGAGCAGCGGCTGGGATTAAGTTGTGTAATGATGGATCCCTTTGATCAGCAACAACATACTCATACCGCACAGAGTCTGGTTTCTCCCCTCAGTGGGATCTTCTAAGTTGTCTCTTACCTTCCCCGTCTTCAGCTTAAGTTCGCCATAGTTTTGGTCATCCTCCCTTACATCTTACAACCATCCTGAACAAGTCATTAGACAAGTTCACAGGAGAAATTTTGTTTCTCAGACAAGGCTTTAGGCTTATGGTAATTATTACTGATTTTCTGTGAAGTTCTTACAGTGTCTAGCAGAGCAGGCACTTTGTGAATATATTTTGGATAAAGGAGTCAACCCCCAAAGCCCATCCCCCAAAAGAAGAAAGGGAGGGATCCACTGATCTGGAGAAAAATGACAATGGACCCTTGAAGAAATTAAGGATTTTTCTAAGTATGGTGTGAACACCTGTAGTTCTAGAACTCAAGGAGCTGACGCAGTAGAATCCTGCAACATAGCAAGAATTTGTATAAAAAATATAAATAAGTAATGAAATAAAGTCAAATATTTTCTAACTATGAGAGGATATGAGAGATGTTTTGATATTATTGGCTGGCTCCTTTATAACCCAACGTCAACCTAAAATCTTTAACTGCTACTAATAATTTTTTTCCCTTAGACAGAAATTCCCATTTCGAATGGTCCACTATGAGATAACAGAGTAATCTCATAACAGCTTCACAAGTCCAACAACATAATCTTTTCCTAGTCTTAAGATCTATACTTCTTGTTAATCCCCTTCTTCAATTGCACCAAGGAGATTGCCTTGCCTTTTTTAAAATCCTTATTCTTTAGGAAGCCTGTTCTTGAACTGATATTGGCTTTGGAACTCAACTTCATGAAAGGAAACATTTGCTTAAAGAAAAGCACTGTATCCATTCTATGTAGCATTTTTGTTGAGTTTGCATGGAATTTAACCAATTCACGCCGTGATAGTTGCATGTACAGAGCTGTATGATTCAGGCTTGGGCAAAAGATGCTAAACCACTGAGAGTAATGAATAGTACAGGTTATGTATTAAAATGCATTTGCATATATGCACACTAACTTTCTCTGAAGAATATTTAATCCTTAGAGAATTTCATACAATGTGTTTTGAACATATTCATCCCTAACTTCTCCCCTAGCCACCCTCTCTACCCTCCCCTTCCTTCCAAACCCAATTTTGAGTTCTTTCTTCTTCCCCCTATCCAGTCAAGTTTGTATTGTTCAACTAATCTTAGGAGTGGTGCCTGCCCTGGCCTATGATTGCCTCGCCAGGGGTCACATCATGAAAGGAAACTAACTCTTCATCTCCTACCACGTATACACATTGTCTATATGTCTATATACCAATCATTGTCCCATGTGACTGAAAGTAAAGCCCACAAAAGTGTTGGAAAATGTGTAAATAGGAATTCTGCACATTCTGTTGAGGAAATACATACATTTATAAGCACAGCTTGTTAAATTACGTAAGATTATACGAAATTTCAGATACTCAAAGAGTTAGGACAAGACAATGAGCAGAAACTTTCTTCATTTTTTCTCTTTGTCACCAGGTTTCCAGTTCTTTAAGAAGATACTCCATGGAGACTCAAGGTAAAGAACATACTTTGGGTGCATTTTATTTTCCAACAAGAAGATCAGGCATTCCTGCATATTTATATTTCTGGGCAGATTTTGAAATAGTCTTCCTTTTCTGTTGGGAAGATGTTTTCTTTTACCTAAGTACTGTTTTAATCACAAGTAATCTTGAGAGGGGAAGCCTTGAAGGACGGAGAGGTAGGTAGAGACCTCCATTCAAAAAGGAAAGTAAATTCAAGATGGGCTGGTAGGAGAGGACCGACAATAGCTTTGAGGTTCCCAAATTATGGTCTGCTCAGAAAATTCTAAGTAATGTTGTGTGACTTGAGGTATCTCTCCACGGTGTGGAGGTGAATTTGTGGCTGCTACATACAAAGGATGTAGACTGTGCACCGCACAACTCCAGAACCTTAGGCTTTGAGGAGAGGAATACTTTCTGATAGAGTTAAACAGTTCATTGGGCACAAGAATAAATTATGAGATCCATCCTGTGTTGTTTCCCAGATAAAATGTTATCCTAAGTGTATATGAGCGAGTCACACAAGGCAAAGACTAGTTTCAGGAGCAGTTTGGACTTCTGTTCCCTGAAAGCACGCTCATTTGTTGAATGGCTTTTTGTCCATTCCGACTTTGAGTTTCTGCAAGGAAGTCGTCTCCATTTCCAGAATTAAAATGCCATTGAAAGCTGGCTCTGCTCCTTGGATACCCACTCAGTCTCATCAGCTCATCAATCACCATTAGCAGGGAATTGCAAGGATTTATTTCCACCATTATCCCCATAGGTCAGGACTGCGTCCCAGCAGCTTCGCAGAGAGGACAAAACAAAAGCTGTAATGCAATCGTTTTTTTCCTTTTAATAAATCTCTGTGGCAAACATCTTCTGAAGAGTACTTTTGGGGTCAGCATCATTAAGACCACATTACGAAATGCCAGCAAACAAGACAAACGCGGGCGGGGGAGGGGTGCGGGGGAGGGCACTGAGATTAGAAGCCACACCTACCACACCCAGCTTTTTTCATGAGGGATCAGGGCCTTAAGCTCAGGCTGTTGTGTTTGCAAGGCAGGTCCTTTACCAGCTAACAACCTTCCCAGCCAGCATAAAACATCCTTTGGAAATATCTTTTAATTCTATTTGTCAACTCAGATTTTAAAATAGAGGCTACAGTAGCATCTTAAATCTCAAGACTCTAAATAGTGAGTGAGGTAGGTTTATCAAAACAAATCTCAAATAGTTCTTCTCATTCGCATCTTCCTACTGAAAGTTTTCTGAACTACCATCCCCCCCCCAATGGTTCCTGAATTAGCAGCATCACTGCCAACAGTCTCACCCCAAGCTCCCCTCTTTAAAAAAAAGTTACTGAGGATTGGATCCAAGACCTAGCTCATGTCAGACAAGTACTCCACCACTGAGCTACAAACCCACCCTAGAACCCAAATTTTATTTTATTTCTTTACTTTTGAAACAGGGTCTGACTATGTAGCCCAGGCTGGCCTTGATTTTGACAGTGTCCTGACTCAGCCTCCCATGCTGGGATTGCAGGTATCAGCTGCCACCCCTGGCTGCAGAACTTGCATTTTAACACCCGAAGGAAGTCATCTGTGGGTTTAAATTTGAGGGTCACTCCCTTTAGACATGTGTGTGTCACTTGAGAAAAAAATCAGGAGGCAGCGGAGTACTGCTCAGAGGTGGAATGTTTGCCTATCGTGTGAGGCCCCAGGTTGTATCTCCATGATAAGAAGGAAAGAAAGCAAGATAAAAGACAGAATTAGAGGATCTCAGACATTTTTTTTTTTTTATTTTATGGTTTAATTTCTGTTCTGTGGGCAGGGGCTATGCTTTCAAGCCTGTGGCCTTTTTTATACAGTCCAGAGGGTGGTTGAGTACATCAGATCCACAGTCAGAAAGCTAAGCTTGGACAGGAAGTAGCCCAGCGAAGGCGTTAGAGCCTTGAGTTCCAGCTTTTAATGACCCATTTTCTCTAGTGAAGCCTGACCTATTAAAGGTTCCACAACCTTCCAAAACAATCCCCACCCATTGGACACCAAGGGTTCAAATACATGGGACATTCCACATTCAAACCACTATGGATGTCAAGGACGGACAGCAACACATTAGAAACTGAGAAGACTTGAGGAAGGATTCCTTCCCTCAATTCACTTCACACCTTCAGCCTGGTATGAAGAACACGGTTTTCTTTGGTGTCTGAGGCTCTGCAGCTTGTGGTAATTTGGTATAGCAGATGAGGGCGTGAAGGCAATCAGGTTGTTTAGTCAATTAGATATTCTAATCTTTAATGAGCAACAGTGCTATGAACACTTAAAGAGCTCTTCAGTGTGTTTTACTTCAAAAGCAAATTTACTGTCATTTGAAAAGGAGGGCTAGAATCCTAGTCAGCAGGAAAGCCAGTTTAATTGGGGGATACTAAGTTGTTTTTCCTGTTGGATGTAAATAGCGAGGGTTTATCATGTAGATAATTAACACCTGTATTCTAAGAAGCCGCTCAAGACAAGCTGGAACACAAGGGCCAGAAACTGAAAAAGTCACTTATACCAGCAGGATGCAAGGGGGGCAGTAAATAAGGAAATAATGCCAGTAATCGTTTGAAAGCGAAGTTAGCAACAAGAAATTTCCTTGATAAGAAGCAATTGAAAAACCCAGTTCTCCCTCTCTGTCTCTCTGTCTCTCTTTTGCTATATTTGTTTTTAATTGATTTTTAAAGTGAGCACATAAACTGACGGGTTTCGTTTGGGTGTTTTAAGATATATGTGACATTACGATTCGTTCTTCTTCACCTCTCTGCCTTCCAATCTCCTCCACATTTAAATCTAGATTCTGCATGTGAGGGAAACCATACTGTATCTTCTGAGTCTGGTTTGATTATTTTCTCAAAACACCTATCCAGGGATCCACCTATTTCCCTGCAAATGTCCTGACTTCATTTTCTCTAAGACTGAAAATATTTTGTTGTGTGTATGCAGCACATTTTCTTTATTCATTCATCCGTTGATGGACATGTAGGCTGGTTCCATTCTGTGAATATTCACTCTTGTGAATAGTGCAGCTGTCAGCACTGATGTGCAAGGGTCCCTGGGGTGTGTTGGGTGAGGTCCTTTAGCAGATTCTCAGGAGTGCTAGATGTACCTCCTATGGTAGTTCTACTCTTAGCTTTTTAAAAAATTATTTTATATGTGTTGGTGTTCTGCCTTCATGTGCGTCTATGTGAGGGAGTCGGAACCCTTGGAACTGGAGTTCCAGACAGTTGTGAGTTGCCATGTGGATGCTTGGAACTGAACCTGAGTCTCTGGAAGAACAGCCAGTGCTCTTAACCACTGAGCCATCTCTCCAGCTCCTACTTTTATCTTTTCGATGAACCCCCATCCTGACTTTGATAGTGGTTATACAGTTCTACCAGCAGCGAAGAAGGATTCCCCTTTCCCACACCCTGACAAGACATCTTTACTGGGGTGAGATGGACTCTCAAGTAGTTTTAATTTGCTTTTCCCTTGATGGCTAAGAATGTTGAACACTTAAAAAAATATTTATTGACCATTCATATTTCTCCTTTTGAGAAGCATATATTTAGTCCATTAGCTCATTTATTGATTGAATTGGATAACTTTTTGTGCATCTAATTGTGTAATTCTTTATGTATTCTAGATATTAATCTCCTGTCTGATGGGTAGCTGGCCAGGACTGTGGTGGTTTATAGGTTAAAGGTGTTGAGGAGTTATTATGCTATTTTCTAGATGAATGAATTTTACATCAAAAGCACCTTGAATGCACTATGTACCCTTATGTATTTTCTATTGAGCCCTTAGGAGTTGGTCCTGCCAAAACATGGCAGTGGTTATCTGTGGAATAAACAGCAGTTTTTCAAACAGTGAGTAGCAACCCGTTGGTAATCTCAAGTCATTTTGAGAGTCATAGTCAGTGTTTTTACAAAGTGAGACAGAATAGTTGACATGAGGTCAGAAAATGTCAGTCTTAATAAGTTGTGTATTGTAAAATATTCGTTCACATTTCCGTGTGTGTTGGGTCATGATGTTATTACCAGTAATAGTAGTTTTTCCCTAAAAAAAAATATAGGTGTTTGCCACAGCTGTTCACTGCCCACCAGAGCTAGATGATAAGACATGATTACAGAAGATACCATATGCTTTTGTCAGAGTACACAGAAAAATTAAGCTAGGACTAGTATGGAAGCTTTCACTGTGGCTCAGGGGTGTATTTGTGTGTGTGTGTGTGTGTGTGTGTGTGTGTGTGTGTGTGTGTGTGTGCTATGTCCCAATCCCCAAGGACCTTTAGGCAGTTAACGGTAGCTAGGGCGAAGAACTCAAAAGGTCCCTCTCCTCTCTGTGGAACTATAGTAGCTGATCTCAACCTGTGGGCCATGACCCCTTTGGAGGTCAAACCTCCTGTTCACAGGAGTTGCCTAAGACCATCTGCATCTCAAATATTTATATTACGATTCATAATAGTAGCAAAACAATTTTATGGATGAGGATCACCACAACACGAAGAACTGTATTAAATGGTCACGGTATTAAGAAGTTAAGAACCACTGACCTATAGGCAGTTGTTACTAGGGGAAGGAAAGACATTTTCTTCAGAGATGTAGCTGCTGGTAAGGAGCCCAGGCTCCTGTGAATAATCATTCACCCAATCATGCTGGGGAGAATTGCCATGTGTAGTCCTACTCAGCTATGACCTACTCAGCTATGACAACTGACTGGCTAGGTTAGAAGTGCCAACCAGTGTAATAGCGGCACTGCAGTAATGGGGTAAGCAAGCACTCTTATTAGATTTGGGGCCCACTCCCCAAGAAAGAACCCATGCCTTGGACTGTAAACCTTGTCCAAAGCTTGTGGCTGCGTGGGTCATAAGCCTTAGCAAAGAAGTTACTGCTATTGTTTAGTTAAATAAACACAATGTACCTATTAAATTTCCATTTAAATAATTTTGTTTATGCCCACAGATTAATGCTAATGTCCGCTCTGGTCAGAGGAGCTGTTTTGTTGCCAACAGCAATAATGGCAGAGACTCATAATTGGTCAGAATACCGAGAAAAAGGAGCTTCTGGCTGTTCAGCCACAAGTGGGACATCCGGATCTTCTCCTTCAAGGCTTGGGGATCAATGCAGAAGACGGGAAGAAAGAAGGAAAGGACTGGAAGGAAGAGTAGAGGGAAGTGAAACACAGCCTTCGGAACATGACATTATAGGCCTACTCATGATCTCATAGAAGGTCTTAGGGCACAAGGCTTGTACAGATTGAATCTGCCAACATCAGGTTGTAGGGGGCAAGACAGAGAAGGGACAATGAGGCCCCGGCTTCCAGGGACCTGTAGGCACTAAATGGTAGCTAGGGGGGAGGGAGCCCCTGTCTTCTCTGTGTACCTATAGGCGGTTAATAGTCACTAGCTGAAGGACTGCGGCGATGCAGCTGATGGTCAGCAGTTCACACTTCTGTAAATAACCACCCAGAGCCCTGTAAGCAATAAATATATGAAGATGGGCTGGGGGTAGAAGAGGGAGGGACTACGTGGGAAGAAGGATATCAGTGGGATCAGCAGGGGAACAGGAAAGGGTAATGGGTGTGAGAATGATAAATGATGCCATCTATATATGAAAATTACCATTGCGTGTGTGGTCTCAGTGCTGGAGACATCATTATGTGATGTATGCATATAGATACTTTTCTGAAAAACAAGCATATTAGTGCGCTCTTATTTATTTATTAGATAAATGAGTGATTTATTGAATAATATTAGAGCACACATTTTCCCAATATTTTCCTTAGAAGAAGATTTATGTCTACAGTGATTTCTGGTTCCCAAGGCAAAACTCAACCACGAATGCATTTAGCATACAGATAAAAACAAATCGAATGAATGTATGATGATTTCAGAATACTCTTACATGCAGCGTCGGTTAGGCATGCTTGGAAGCCTGGCTGGAGGCTCTGACAGGGCAACCATGTCTCTGTCAGAATGTTACAAATTGTTTGCAAAAGGGAAGCAGAATGCCATGTCTGAAGACTCCTACCTACCCCTGTTTCTGATGTTGGAGTGGCTTTCTTTCTAGGAGTTTGGATACAGCTGTTTTGAATAAGGCCTAATTCAAAAGCTTTATCTTCTAAAGTTTTGGTTCTTGATCTCCGTGAGTGGGAATTACTCCTTCTTGTGGTTTTAAGGACCCTGGAAGACTGCGGATGTTCCCAAGAGGCCATTGCGAAAAGCAGATTGGGCGAGCAAGCTCACTCTGCCTTGCCGCGGGGCTGATGGAGCTGTCCCCCCAGATAGTACTGACGGCGGTAGGTAACTAGGTGGAGAAGGGAACATGTACATTGGAAAATTTTTAATAGAAGCTACTTAATTTGCTTCTATTAAATATAAAAATAACGTGCACATGCATACATACACACACATGCAGTTATACATGCAAACAGAGGTCTGTGTCCTTTAAAGCTGATGATGCTGATAAGCATTGCTTTTAAGAGCTGTGTTTAAGGGTGTTGTGGGAAAGCCCTTGGTATGACCACAAGCCCTTGCCATGTTATCTCCTCACAAATAGCTGCTTTTCATTTGTGGCCACAGCTGTCGTTGGCAGGACTGGCTACGGAGTGGGGCTCTGTGCTTTAGATATCTAGGCCTTCTAAATGCCATTCCAGTTTTGCATATGCCAGGAAGCTAAAATTTGACACTTCCGAGCAAGCAGAGGACATGTCTAACACATTATTTTAAGATGGCACACAAAACCAGAATCGTTTGAGGACCTGGTTGCTACCATCCAGCTGGAGTGTATTAACTAGCCCCTGCAAAAGCTGCTGCGCTCCATCACTGTACTGCGAACACATTTAACTAGCCTCTACTATGCTGGAAGGGTTGGGCATCTGGAAAGACTAAGTCATTGGGGTCCTTCGTTAGGAGAAACTTTTGTACAGTTTTGGATAATTGAATAAACATAATAAAAGAAAGTTCATCTCGCCACATTATTTACATGCTAATGTAAAATTCCTCCCAAAGGGTTCTGGAAGATGCTGTCCAGGTCTGAGTATTCAACCAAACGCTTCCCATTAGATATGTGTTCTTCTCACCAAAGTGCTACGCACGCACACGGAAATCCAGTCAATTCCATCCATGGCCCTGAAACCTCCTTAGTCTTTGTTCTAGCACAGTAAGCTGAAAGAAAAAAGCTTTTCATATCAATGAAAGAATGAGCAAAATGATCGTCTAAACCTCTTATGGCATCATCCTCTCCATTTTCTCATTACATAATGGTCAGCATTTGCTTATTAGCGTTAAGCAGCTCAGAGAACGAAGCCAGGCATGCGATGACAGCGTACTCGTATGAAACACACAACGTTCGTGCTGCTTGGTTCTTCCTGCTTGAGAGTTCTCATCCTAATGATACAGTTGGGAGACTGTCAGGTACTAAAGATTTGGAGGATAAACAAAGAACACCCAAATCCACACAAAAAGCAGGCTGAAGGGAACCACTAATTTGCTCTCTATAAAGCCATGACTGGATAGGTTGAAGATGTGAACATAACTGTCCAGTTGCATATTGGCATCCCAGATCTGCCAGGAAAAACACTGTGGGGCAAGCTATCTATCTTGTTATTAGTTACTTTGCTTCTTACCTCTTCCCCTTCCTCTCCCGTCCCCCTCTCCTTTTATTCTCTTGTCCCCTCCCTCCATTCCCCCATCTCCTCTCTCCTTCCTTTCCCCTTCATTCCCTTGTGGGACCAAGTCCTGAGCCCCCTTGGGGCTGTTGAGGGCTCTCCAACACAGCGTGTCTGCTGATTCCCTTTTCTGCTCATGCCCATTCCTTTTCTCATGGAAGTGTTTTTTCCCTCAGCAATCTCTGCCTACAACTCCTCTTCAACTAACCTGATGCCACCATGAGAGTGGACCAAATCTTGATGCAATGAGTATGTTCTTGTCAGTAGAGTTTCAAATGGAGATGTTTGTGATTATTAAAACCCATTAAATCATAACACAAGACATTTATCTATCATGCCAAATTGTAAGCTTGATTTTATGAAAGAAGTGGCTTTGTACAACAAAACATTATTTTTAAATTTAGTCATTTAAATAAATGGTATAAAATTGATTGGTCTTTCTTTCTTCCTCTCTCCCTCCCTTCCTTCCTTTTTATCTTCCTATTTCAATCTGATTGGGAAAGTAACAATTCTGTGTGAACAGAAACCTTAACACTTTTTTTTAATGCCACAAACAATGGTCAATTAAGAGCATTTAAAATAGAGTCAATTTATTGACTAGGTTTCAAGCTTTTAACTCTGGGAATTGTTCTTTTCTACAAAATGACCATATGTGCATTTGAGGACAGCATGAACCAGCTCCCTGTCATTTACATCGCCTTATTTGGGCTTTCTCTTTCTGTGTAAGTATCACAATAGGGTGATATCTCACATATTAATGACTGCTTTTAGTCAACTGATTATAGTATTTATTCTCTCTCATTCCACTGAGGATATATTTGGTACCAAATTCGACCTTTTGATTCTTGGTTTCTCTTAGCCATAGAAGAGTTTACTTTTTAATTTATTATTTTGCTTGATTTACTCACTAAACAGTTAATGACTTCTCCACTTTAGTAATCAAAAAAAAAATCACAAGGAAGTGTTTTCTTTCTCAGCTTAATTTACTGTGCCTTATGTCTCACAACTTTTTTTTATAAACAGCAATCTTATATTTAACCAGCCTTATATAAAAGCATTTGAAGTTGACTTCAAATCAACCCACAATGTGAACAAATTAGTATTTCTTGACACTAAGTCTTTGGAGTGACTGAGATCTTATGGATTCTCTCCATAGATCTCATGACACCCATATAGGTTTTAGTTCTGTATTTCCAGTCTTCTCCATGATATCCACTTAGATAACTGTCAGTCTTGCTAGACCTACAGAAAGTTGAAATAAGAAACTCATGATGTCCTTCACTGCTGGGAATTCTTCCTGATTAAAAAATATTCTTATTATTGTGCGTGTGTGCACGCACATGTATGCACATGTGTGAGTGCAATGACACATGTGTGGAGGTCAGAGGCCAACTTGGTGTCTCCGAAGTGATGAGCATCTTGGCTCCTGGATTCCTAGGATGTGAATGCTTGTCATGCGCTCTCCCAATTATGTTTTGAATGCAAGGATTCCTTCAATGCCATTGCCTTAAAATGGTAGAACCAAGGGTTTACAGGGACCTTGTATACCCAGCCTGCAAGCTGGATCTTAACAAGCAGCACTGTGTGGGAGTGTAAAGGTCCTGTGCTTGAGTTAGGAAATGAATAGTTGTATGTACCTGATGTTTTTCAAATGCGACGTCCTGTGGGAAAGATTCTGGATCTTACCATTATATGGACTCCAGTCAGCACATTTTAAATTTTAATGAGAAACTGCATTCTGGAAAGAAATTGATTGATCTATGACACAAGGCTTGTTCTCACCAGTAGATGTCTCTGTTCCATCACGCTCTGCCCCAAACCCACCCAGGTTTCTCCTGGACCCATGTATGTTACATAAAAGGCATCTTTTCTTTAGAAATCCTATTCTTTGGAGAGAAGATATAAACGACTTCTCTTTTTTATTTATATGCACTTCAACTGTGAATTTGGCCTTGCTTTCACATCACTGGCTGAGGAAAATGTTGGAGGGTATTTTCAAGATAAACTCCCTTTTCATTCTTTGCTACTTAAATTAGCCCTGTTGCTAAGCTTTATCTCTGGTAGATAAAGTGGTGCATTTCTGAGAAAAAAAAAACAGCAATAAATACAGAATAGGGATGCAGCCTGCTCAGAAGGTCGGAATCTGTCTCTCAGACCATTGTTTCCTCTCTGATAAAATGAAGTGTGGGTTAAGTTATGCAGGTATTCATCTCAAGAATGAATCTTTGAGAGCTGGTGCAGATAACTGAACTGTGCAGCCATTCCGCCTCTGCCTTTCATTCTGTTGGGTCATCTCTGAGTGACATACTCGGCCCGTGTGTCTGTTTCCTTATGCACAGAAGGGTAATGGTAATAAGGCTATTTACTATTCTGTGATCAACCTGCAGAGATCAGTCACATGATCTAAGGTACTCAGCACACCTCCTGGTATCTATGGGTTACATACAATACAGCATTGTTTTGTACATGTAGGGTATATAAAGCCCCTTTCTGTTAATTCTTTTGACATAGCTGAACCAAGGCAATGGCTACGGCAACAGACAGGTGTGCATCTCGTTCAGGACTCGAATCACTCATGAGGGCTGTGGATATGGAGTGATAAATCCGCCTCATGAAATTCGCCCAGTCTTAGCTATTGTACCTGGCCTGCGTACTTTCATAAGGGAAGAGCCTGGTGTCATCTCCCGAACTCCTTAAGAGGTTTTCTACACAGCACAACTCAGGAACTTCCTTTCGTGTAGAGCTGGGTTCCAGACTTCAGTTGTTACAAACTCAACTTCAGGAATGAGGAAAGTAAAACAAATCCAGATTAAATCATGATGAAATGTGTGTGTGTGTGTGTGTACCTCAGTTGTGAGTTTGGCTGGACTAAAGCTTGTTAGTCTGAGGGTAAATAAAGATCTTAACACAGATGTAATGAACGTTCACACAAGGACAAGTGCCTATTTCAAATTTGTGCTTCCTGTAAATTAAGCGACGGTAAGGCTGGTCTCAAATCTCCAGAAGTCATTGAGAAGACCCTGGAGTGGATCCTAGAGATGTATCCTGTCATCAGAATTTCTGCTCCAGAGACACCTTTTAATACTTAAGTAGGAAAATAAATTCTCCAAGTGAATACACACACAATGCAGAAAATTGCTACCGATGCAATATTGAGTTTAATTCCTTTTCAAAAAAAAAAAATCCTTGAGGACAGAATAAACACATTATGCTTGGATGGTGGATTCAAGAAGTCTCCTCTATAGGAAACGACTTTAGAATTATTATTTTCTCTTTCCTTTGCCAATGCCTGACAATGCATGATAAAATGTTGAACGGGGCTTCGGAAGCCAGGCCCTGAAGGTCTCTATCACAGCTGAACCATGGCGCAGAGGTGAAATCTCATTACTACAGTCACAGTGCGAGTCTACTTGTTCTTATGCTTCTGACCTGAGCTATCTTTAATAAGCACCCTTCATATTAAGTAACGACCCGCATTGGGTAGCTGCTCTTCACCTGCTGTAATTTTGCTTTTGTTCCCGCCCATCCATAAAAGATCCTGTCTTGGGGTTAACCCTGAATGCAAGGGCTCCTTAACAGCCTCTTCTCAGGTGCTTGGTAGAAGTTTCTTCTCCGCACCACTTCCTCTTGTTGTTGCCTCCACTTCCTTCCACGCCGAGCTGAAACTGCGTGCTTTTTATCTTCTTCTCTCCTCCCCCAGCTGATTCCCCATCTCCAATGAAGGCCGTTGACCGTTAGCGCTCTTTTACTCTCCCACTGCCATTTTTTGCAATGGTCCCCCCATCAATCTATACAAAGGTGGTTCTCAAATCAACATTACCAGGAGAGTTACTGCCACTGTCCTTAGTGACTTACTGAGGCTCTGTGCTCTGGGCATTATTTCACTTATTTCTCCCAATATCTTATGCAACGGGCGATGCTAACGTTCTCTTTTGTCTACGAGTCGTTGTTATGTTGGTACATATGTTAGTATGTCATACGTTATGTTGGTCCTGCACCTGGTAATGTCCTCTCCCCTCACCACACAGGCATGCCTCTGTTTGCAGTTAGACCACGTGTCCTCTGGTTGCACATGTCACCTGAGACCGGGTTGGGTGCAGCTCTCATGAACGCTCTCTTAGTTTCTCCCATCAGAGCATTTGCTGCATTGCACTTCCATAGTCCACCTGCGGCTGCGTTTGGCTAGTCTGTTTCTAAGCATTGTAATGATAGTAGTGGCCATATCCACATTTTTTCTTTTTTTTGTTCCAGTCCTTCTATCCAAAGTCTTTGGCACATGACCAGTGTTTGGCAAATTTTGGTTGACTCTCAAACCTGAAGTTTCAACTTCCTTGAGACTATTTGGAAAACAACCGGGAAGAATCATAGCAAACCCCCCTTCCCCCACCCCGCTTATACTGCCACAGGTATGAAGTCGTTTAGATCAGCCTCAGGTTTGAGGATATTTTTGTTGGTGGGTCTACCGGTCAGAGAAGTGGAAGTATCCTTTAAAGTGTATCCCTTGCAACCACTGTTGATTCTCTAAAGAAGTAGCAGGGATGTCTGAAGTTGTGTGACTCATGGCTCATTCCTGCTGTTCTGCAGCTGTTGCTTTTGTCTGAACCTCAACATTTATGACTTGGGCTATTGCAACACCTTCCTCCTCTTCTTGCTTCTGCCTCTTCCTTTCTTAGGCCTCTCTCCATCCTTCTATCTCAGTGAAACTCCTAATTCCTAACTTTGTGGTTTTGACATTTTGTAGTTTCTTGTTCACAAAATATGTGGAACTGCTTCTGGAAGGCTGTTTATAATTCTGCCTCAATCTTAGCTCTCTAGGCTCACCCACCTTCTAAGCCCAGTCAAGCTCATTTTTCTGTAGCACTATGGGATCACGATTGCTCCCTTCATCCATTCATCCATCCGTCCATCACTCACCAGTCAATCTACCAATTAACAGAGTGGTACTGAGTGCCAGACATCGGAATAAATTGCCGAACAAATTTAGACATGGTTCCTATTCTCAATTTCTGTAGGCAAGCATTAATCAAATAATCAATAAGTGAGTTTATTTACAACTAACATCAGATCTGTGGAAGAAAGGCTAAGGTTCACTGCAGCAAAAATGTCTGCCCTGCACTTGTGGATCAGAGATGTTTATCGGAGAATATGATGCTTGAGGTAGAGGAAATAAAGTCTAAACAGGTAAAAGGTTTCCTTCACTGCTGAAGGTAGCCCCTCCATAAATACTTTCTGAATGGATCAGAAATGGCAGGGGAAATACTTTTTTTTTTTTAAAAACAGGTTCGTGTAGACCTCATCTTAGAGGAGGGCTGACCCAGCTTTGTACACAGCCCGAGTCAAAGGCTTTGAGTTTCCTAGATGTTCTACAAGAGACAAATACTCTTTGTCCAAGTGGAGGATGACAGATCCTGTAGACAGGTGTCCTGGGAAGCTGGGAAAGTGACTGATTTCCTCAACTCAAATAAGAAGGGACAAATGCATTGAAACGTATATGTACGAACCGATTGATGACTCAGACTACAGACTTTATTATATAAAAAAGACTTAGGCTAAATACTTAACATTGTCCACTAGGTCCATAGACATCAGGAGGATCATCCTCTCGATCTGAATTGTTAATTATGGTGACACAGGCAGGGGTGGAATTGCTGATGCTTGGACTCCCTTCATCTGGCATAGTCTGACTTAGCAGCCTTTTACACTTAGCTTTTTTCAGTTTTTGTTTGTTTGCTTGCTTTTATTTGCAAACAGTTGGGGATGAAAAAAAATCCAAATATGTCTCAGAGTGTTCCTAGGTCAGGCTCTAGGCTTCACGAGGACGTTAGGCAAGCATCCCAAGCAGGGTCTCTTCAGTGAGGCGGTCTATATGCCTCGGTTGACTTTATTTGCTCAATCTACATTCTCTCCTGTGCAATGTGCAGCTTTAAACAAGGTACTTTTAAGTTGTTTTCGAAGACTGTTCTTTGGTTTTATTTATCAAGGATACTTCATGGTTGGTTAATTCTTTGTAAATAAAAGGAGCAAGGAACACATACTTATCAGCAAGCAACTATTTTTACTTCTGAGCAAACAAACATTGATTTGCTTGTCTGCTATTAACGGCAACATTCTTATGGTGGCACTGATTGCACCATATCTCTGGATAGAATATAGAAGATACATCCTCGTAATCATAGACTCTCAGTCATAATTGCCCCATGCATTCTTCAAGGACAGGTAATATGAGGTCACAATGGGTAGCTCTGGTGGCAGAAGTGTGACAGAACTTAACACTCATTAGAAAGCCATCAAATGACAAGGCAGTCTTTGCTGTCAGGAAAGTTATATTTTAGAAAGTCAAAACATAGTGAGTCACTCCCTTACAATGCAATTCTCTATTTCGGCTCCACCTCATTAATTTGCAAAGTAACTTCTACTCTAAGAGAGGAAATGATTTTTACATAAAACCACCCAAGCAGCTTTCTCTCATGGTGTGGTTTAAATTCTACCAAGTAGCTTTGAAACTATTGAATATTTTGGTTGTTAAAAAAAAAAAAAGAAAGGAAAACAAATGCTTTTTCTAAATTGTAGATGCTCTTGTTTGGCTAGATCTAATCTTAAGACTAATGATGAGCTGAAGTTCTTGGAAATGTTATTGAAGCCAACTAGGATCATAAGCTCAACTGGGAAATGAAAATGGAAAAATCTGGATGAAAAATGATGGAACGGTTTAGTGATCAAGACATCAGAAATGACTTTTTTTTTAATGGAGAAGAATGAGCTAAAGAGACGTGCTAGGTTCTTGCTTGGCTTTTGTGCGTTTTCCCTCTCCCTTCTGGAGCTGCAGACAGCTATATCCAGATGAAGGGTGCACACGGAAGCTCCGGGGTGGCTTGACATCTCCCCAAAGGGTGGGGGTAGGAGAGTTAGTTAGTGACTTGCAAAGCCTCATTCAGGAGGAACTTCTGTGGGTTTGCCCTGGATTGTCCCCTATGATGGACCCTGTGGGAGTCCGCATTCCGCGTCTCCAGATCTGTACCCCTGATATCTCATTAATTCTGATGTGTCTAACCACTGGTCTCCTCAACCTTTCTGATGGGTCCAGAGGGATAAGTTGGGCTTCGGACAGGATTCAGTATTTGTGGGATGATGGCTGTTTTGCTGGTATCAGGCCTACTCCACACATGCAGGCAGTTGAGACCCCAAAGGCATCGCCAGCACTTACGCCCACAGCTGATTAGTAACCAGGAGCTGTGGGCGAAGCTCAGTAGTAGGGCCTGCCGAGTGTGTGTGAAGACCTGAGTTCTACCCTCATACTATGAACGAAGCAAAATAACACCCACAGCAGAGGAATGAACCTGGCGACTGTGCCGCTGATTTCGGTTTGCTGCAACCCTCCTTCCTTTTTAAATGCTCCCATGTCATTAAATCCACTTAATGGTCTAATGTCCACGAATTCCGTCAGGTTCCGAGAGGTTTGAAATTGTTGATGTTGTTTTTGCTTAAAATTTCTGCAATTTGACTGTTTTACCATTAAGTTCCATCAGAAAGGCCAGCAGGGAACGGAGATGAGTGTGGTCCTGTCCATCCTGGACACTCTAGGCAGCAAGTACAGCAGGAGCGTGTGAAGGGCAGGTGAGCGACCTTCAGAAAATGGTTCCTTTAGCCTATGCATTTACTTCATCGGTCTTCAGTGAGCTTTAAATATATTCAATTATCTGAATCTTCAGAAGTCAAGTTTAGCTTCTAAAAGATTCCGAGCAACTTTAAAGTACTTTGGTTCTTAGGCCCTTTAAATAAGCCATTTGGTAGACAGTCATCAAAAACCCATTGAAAGTGAGGCCAGCATTTGCCAGGTGTTTTCATGGATAAAGGAGGATGAAGATTGCTTCTTCAGATCCTGCTACACTTCGGTGATGGCTATTACCCACCTACCGGCCTACCCGCCTGTCTCAGTTACTTTTCTATTGCTGGGATAAGACATCATGACCAAAGCAACTTATAGAAGAAAGAGTTGATTGGGGGCTTCCATTTTCAGAGGGTTAGAGTCCATGACCATCGAGGTGGGGTTCATGACAGCAGGCAGACAGGCATTGTTCTGGGACAGTAGCTGAGAGCTTATGTCTTGATCCGCAAGCATGTGGTAGGGAGACCCTGGGAATGGCTAGAGTTTCTGAAGCCTCGAAGCCCACTCCCAGTGACACATCTCCTCCAACAAGGCCACACCTCCTAATCCTTTCCAAACAATTACACCAACTGTGGAGGCAAGTATTCAAACATATGAACCTATAGGGACTATTCCCATTTAAACCACCATAGCACTTGTCCATCTGCCAATCCACTTATACACTCGTCTATCCATATATACATCCATCCGTCTACCCACTCACACGTCTACCTGTCCATCCAACTATCTAACCTTTTATTCTATAAAGGCTATAAGGAGCACATCAGTGAACAGGACAAGATTTTTTTCTCTCTTGAGGCTATATTTGGAAAAGAGTTAAATAAAAAATTATACTATCAAGTGATGAATTTTCTAGTATAAGTTTATATGAAGTGTTAAGGTAGCACTGGTGAGGACTGATTTAGCATTTTTAAAAGACATTTATTTATTTATCTTTATGCACATTGGTACTTTTGCTTGCAGGCATGTCTTATGTCTTTGAATGTAAGGGTGTCAGATTCCCTGGAATTGGAGTTACAGACAGTTGTAAACTGCTGTGTGGGTGCTGGGAATTGAACCCCGGTCCTCTGGAATACCAGCCAGTGCTCTTAACTGTGAAGCCATCTCTTCAGCCCCTGATTTAGTATTTTTTAAGCACCAATGGTACAAAGAGGTAGTCAGCTGAGCTAATTCAGTTTGCATCTGTGTTCTTTCCTCCTGTCCAATTTCAAAATGTCTAAGACCATTTCAGGGGGCAGAAGAAAAATGAAGTGAAATTAATCTTACATGGAAAGTTTGCTACTTTGGATAATTGAATTTCAAAGAATCCAAAGCTATCTGTGCCCACTTAAAAACAGTACAGTAGTTATAGGTCTTAGTAATATTAACCTGTAAACACATCGCTTTACAAGAATAATTGGTGGCATGGCCATCTTATGTATGCAAATCATTTAGACGAAATAGAATAATGGGAAAATGTTGGTTTAAAAATTAAAAATGAGAAAAAGCAATATTTTAATTATGCATTTCTCCTCAAGCTCCTTTTATAAATAACCCTGCTCCTTTTGAACACACATGATTCATCTGGGAGTTAGCCTGCTTTTGGACTGTGGTTATCTGTGTATATGCCCACATGATTTTTATCAGTATTATTAGCATATAGTCTCACCGGGTACAAGAAGCTACGCCTTATTTATCCATGCACTTTCAAACCTTGTTAAATACAATTATATCTTCATTGACTAAAGAACTACATTTTTCTTTCCAAAACTTAGTATAGCCAAAGAGAAAAATATGTGTATTATTTATCAGACCAAGATTTGGGATACCTGGATTTTTAGATGTCTAGCTTTCATGGGGAAGATCATCTTTTAAGAAATACAATATTTTATTAATGCTTTGAGGATTCTGTGCATGCACACAGTGTATATCGTTCATATCTGCCCTCTGTCTTGCCTCCCTAATTCCTCCAAAATCTACTTTCTTCCCTTGCTCCTTCTCAATTTTGTCACCTCTGTTTTTTTTTTTCTTAAATAGCACACTAATGTGTGCTGCTTATATACTCCTGGGTGTAGACACATCCACTAATGTATAGTCGACCCACCGGAAGCCATATCCTTAAAAAAAAAACAAAAAACACCGACTCTCCTTTCCAGAATCCATTAACTGACAACAGCTTTAGAGCTATGGGCAGTGACTCATGAGTCCTAGGAAAAATAACCTTTTCACAGATTTATGGAATATTTGGGAGTCTTTCCATAATTTGAAAATGTATTCTATGGTATGATTTCCCACAAGTAATTTGTTTGTTTGACTTTAATTCTTTTATTTTTGAGATTATAAAATAATTAAAATATTTTCCCCTTCCTTTTCCTCCCTCCAAACCTCTCATACCCACCATCCATGGCCTCTTTTCATTAACTGTTTATACATGTATATATATGTATATTTATTACATAAACCTATATTATTTATTTATTACATAATTTTACATAATTATTACATAATTTATTACATAAATGTATATATATATATTTATTACATAAATACATATGTATATTTCTAAATATAACCTGCTGAGACTGTATAATGTTACTTTTATGTATGTTTTCAGGGCTGATCATGTGGTATTGGATAATCAGTTGGTGTGCTCTTCTCTGCGGAAGGCTATTTCCAAGAGAGATAAATACAGAAGAAGGAAGAAGAGGGTAAAAATAACAGCAATAATATCTGAAAAAGTCAAAAGGAATCATACCATTAACCTAAAAAAACAAACTGTAATACAAGTTAGTCTCTGTATAAATATATACTCATAGCTCAAATGACCTTATCTCTTCTGGACTGACAATGTTCTCTCCAAGAGCCACAGACTGTCTAACGAATCCTCACTACCAGGCATGAGAAGCCCTCTTTTAAATTGTTCGTCAAGGTTGTCCAAGAGACTCTTCAAATGTCACTGACTATTGCTCTTGCCCTTGGTTTCCCCCAGAGGTGGAAGGTAAGTCCCGATTGCTGAAGACACCATGCACTTCAGACTCAGGGTCCAGAGATTCCTGAGCTAGAACTGATATTTCTTTTTAAAAAAATATTTTATTCATTTACTTTATGTATATTGGTATTTTGCCTGCATGTATGTCTATGTGAGGGTCGCCTGTGTGCAGACCTCCTGTAGCAAGAGTTACAGACAGCTGTGAGCTGCCACATGGGTGCTGGAAATTGGACTCAGATCCTCTGAAAGAGCAGCTGGTGCTCTTAACCGCTGAGCCATCTCCCCAGTCCTGGAACTGATATGTCACTCCTTTCTTGCCCACATGCTTTTGCTGCTCTGGCACAGGTTAATGTAAACACCTGTCTTCAGAGTTCTACTCATGGTCCATGGCTCACCGTTCTTGTCAGACAAGTGATGCCGGGAGAAGCTCAAGGACTGGCATCATGGCTGAACCCTCAGTACTGCCAAAGGGTCCTGTCTCACTTGATGCTTGGTTTCCTCTGAAAGTGTCCTCCCTTCAACACACCGGTTCACACCAGCCTCTTTTATACACCCTGTGGCTGTTTTCCATTTGACAGAAAACATCAGCACCAGGCTTGGAGCCCATCGAACTCCTACCCTCTGTACTTGCTTGACTTTCATTGTTGATGTGAATTTTCAAAAGCCATGGCATTGGTGGAAGGGAATTTGGCAGCATCTAGCAAAAACGCATGTGCCCTGACTCAACAAATCTACCAGAAGCGTATCTCAAAGATAAAATGGCCCCAATACAAAGCACCTGTATAAGCAGGGATTAATTCTAATACTGCCTGTAAGAAGAAAACACGCCCACTGTTAATGCCATCAGCTCCAGCACAGTTATGATGAAGCACTACACAGGACAAAGAAAGAGATGAAGCTCTCCTTAGATTATGATGGAGGGCTATTCAGCATTGATTAGGTGATAATAGCAATGTATAGGAGGGAGCTAGACAATACTTTGATAAAGGGGACAAAGATGTGAATTTATAAATATTTTTTGCTTAAATTAAAAAGAGAGAGAGAGAGAGAGAGAGAGAGAGAGAGAGAGAGAGAGAGAGAGAGACAAACAGACAGACAGAAAATGCTTGGCTCTCAGACTCTGAGATATCAACGGTTGTCCCAGGACTGGGCTCTGTCTCCTCTTTTGTAAATCTACTATTCTTTCTTGCTGTCATATGCTAAAATGTGCTGATGCTGTGGTTGCATGTGTGTAGTCTGCTACCCTTTACATTGGGCCTCTAGCATCAACGCTTTATCTTTCATGCTAGACTCTGGCCTGCCGCTCTTCCCGTGTCTTCAGAGAATGTGGCTTTGACCTAACGCTTCCACCGCAGAGGAGTGCAAAGGGACCAAATAATGATGGCTACTGAAATTCCTGCTTAATATGGAACTAATATTTCATTGTCTCCTGAACTTGAGCACAAACGAGCATGGAGAAAGCAGCCATCTTTCTCTCAGGTGAACCAGGTTCAAAAGGAGACAAAGGAAGTGACGGACTTCTCTTATTGAAGTGTCTTGAAAAGCTTGTCAAAAACCAAGTTCACTGCAACATATAGGGAAAAAAAAAACCAAAACACTTTAGAATTCCCTTGGCTCAGTCCAGTACCGGTACTAGATCCACAGTTAATGTTCAAAATCAGTAACAATTTGTTGAGCTTATTTAAGGTTGGCTGAGAAGGAATGTTCCTGAGCTCATGAAGAAACAATCTATTCAAATACATTTCTAGGAAGCTCAGCAAAATTGGAAAGGAACCTGAATGAGCAAGGGAAACTTCTGGCTTAGCTTGATAAGAGCTTTGTCGGAATTTCAGTAGCTTTGTTAATGTACAGTTCAAAAGAATGCTTTGGCCTCTATAATGTAGGCCACTGAATACCTACTTGTGTCAGACAAAGTACATGGCCAACTTTCAACTTATAGCCCGAGTCTGGGAGAAATCTCAGCTGACATAAGGTGACGATGGCTCAGTGATTTCCAAATATGTTAATCTTTGCTAGACATGCAAATCCTCATGAATCCCACGAGAAAATCAATCCCTGTTTAATAAAATAGACTTTGAGCCATAAAATGGAAGACAGCTAAGTTAGGTCTCAGGGTCCGTGGCTGCTTTTGGAAAGCTCCTTAAATACATATAAATCTGGCACCATTAGAGGTGATGGCCTGGAAGAAAACAGGCTGTACAACTGTCCAGGGTGCCTTTGTCTGCCCACTGCGGTTGTGACAGTCCCATATAAATCCCCCCATATCTGGAAACAGAGCATACATGAGAAGTCAAAACTGTGATTGAAGAACAAGTATCGGGGTGAGAACCTTTCTCCTAATAGGATTTTATGTTGACCACTCATATGTAGAATTAACTTAAAACGTCCACTTTCCGCCTCTAAGTGAAAGGACTTTCAAGGCCGAAATCAAGACAGCCCAAAGGAAGGAGAGGGAGAAAGGAGCTGTGAATTAATGACCTCGGGACTGGTAGAAAATCAATGAACCATTAGGACCAAGCCCCGAGCTTCAGGGTTTTGCATGGCTGTATTATTGTGTTCACAATGTTAATTTTAAATCGATTTTATGTAAGATACTTAACTTGATCTATGACTACATATGCAAAACAGGGAGAGGGGATCAGAACATGTCAATATCTTGGTAGTGGCAAAAGTTGGTTTTCTAAATGTGATGTTCAGGTAACTTCATAAATTGTCTACTATCATGCTAATCTGGGTAAGTTAGGATCCAGAAGTCTTATTTAATACCATTAAATAAGTCTTCTTTAATGACCCCACATTTTGGAGTCCTGGGGATAAACTCCAGGGTCCATGCATATGAGGGAAGTGCTCTATCCTGGATCTGCACTCTCAGTCCTAATTATTGATTATTAACGTCTGTTGAAAACAGATATAATAAACTGGGTCATTATTTTTCCTTGATTTTTATATTATTGATTGTCTGTCACCCATAGAATGAAATTCAACAAAAATATCAACTGGCAACTGCATCTTAAATCTAAATAATTAGATGAAATTAAAAAGAGGCGGTCTCTGTTATAACACAGGTACAAGTATAGGCAAGAACAGGCAACTTCCTATGTTGTGATGTAACTAGAAGCTTCAGCCTGGAACTGTCTAGACTCTGGACCATCCATTTACATCACACAAATCTATGTGCTTGTAGGTACATCCACAGTTGGTGCTTCCATGGCTACCAAACGAAAGCAATTCAGAAGTTCAAGGGTCAGAAGATACAGACAACAAAAGGAAAATGAACATTTACAGTCTTGATCTCTTTATCGTGCTGAAAATCTGAGTTTCTCTGACTGACTTTTCTTTTCTAGTGACAAAGCCTAGACGTAGGAGAACCTTCAATTAAGATATGCTATGAAAATTAGTCATTGCGAAGAGGTACAGTGAGAAGGAATTTCTACCCCTTAAATATGGTTCATTCTTTTGAAATATTTTCTGGGTCTTTGAATTCAGTGTAGTTGAGCTAATAATTTAGTGTTCAGTCATCTGATATTTGATGCTAACAAATTATACATATTAGGATGGACTTGGCAGTTTACACACACATGCACTGGCACAATGTATAACTACAGAAGTCTCATGTGTATGAACATTCGTACATAAAAACAACTCTGAAAGGGTAGAACCAAGGCTTAGGGCGTGGCTTGGTTCTAATTATTCAAATTGACTGCTTAACCTTTCTGCTATAATTCAAACATTTCTTTCATTTATTTACTTGCAAAATATCACAGAGTGTTGGAATTATGAAAGATACTGAGTTCAAAGTTGGATGGGAATGAAGGTGAAGGACTTCATTTGTACAAAAGGTGGAAAAAATTCAGAACTCATAATAAAAATAAAATTAATAAATATTAATAATAAACAATAAAAATAAATAAAACTAAAAAAATAAAAATAAATAAAAAATAATAATAAAATAAAAAATTAAACTCACAATAGTTACTAGTGTGATGAATACAGATGCTGGGATCCTCCCTTATCTGGCTTACATAACAGACAAACCGAGCAGCATTGACTTTATGAATGAGGCATTGGCTGAAATGTGTCACCAGAGTGGATCTTATTAAATATCAACAGCCACTTAAGAAGATATCCTGAGCTAACTTTCTCTTCTAAAACATTTAGCAGAGCAAAACTCTGTCAGGGCACAGAAAGAGCTTCAATGCGCCTCCTTGCAAAGATTCGTGGAGCTTTTTAGAAACCCACTTAGGAAATTTGAAAAAGAAAATGGTACAAGGGTATTTTGTCCTTCAGATTTCATGAGCTATAAATGACAACTTAAATGGTTATGAAATGTAGACCCTTAAAATTACAAGCAAAATATATCTCTAATCAACATCTATATTCATTAGCCCAGATATTTTTAAACTTGTACAGGAATCAATCAAAAATATTCCTGTACTCTGTACTAATTTAGGCATGCTACTGGTCATGGGTGTTGGTTTGAACGACATGAAGATCTTTGTTTTTTGTTTTTTCTTCTGCAAAAAGTTGTCTACAATGGCTTACAAAAGCTTATAAAAGCTATGTAGATAGGACCAGGATTTGCCTCTCTCTGAGACCCTGAGCCTGTGACTCTGTGTTCATCTCTCCTGTCTTGGCCTTCCTTATTTATGACACAATGTGTAAGTTTTGTCTGTTGCATTAGTTTTCAGTTGCCTCTTGAACAAACTACCACCAGTGTAACGAACAGCAAACATTTGTTTTCTAATAGTTCCACAGTTCAAAGGTTCTTGACCCGGGGTTCTACGGACTAAAATCAAGGTATGTTGACAGGGCTGTCCTCTTTTCGGGAGGCTCCAGAACACAGTCTATTTCCTAGCTTTACCCCTTTTCCTTGGGTCTTTGCTTCCTCCATTATTCAGCAACTCTCTTCCGATTCCCTCTCCCATTTATAAGGAACCTTGTGATTTCAGGGTACCCATCCTGGCTAGTTTTAATGCATCTTGACGCAAGCTAGAGTCATCCAAAAGGAGGGAACCTCAATTGAGAAAGTGCCTCCATAACATCCAGCTGTAAGGCATTTTCTTAATTAGTGATTGATGGGGGAGGACCCTGCTCACTGTGGGTGGTTCTATCCCTGGGTTGGTGGTCCTGGGTTCTATAGGAAAGCAGGCTGACTAAAGACCTGAGAGCAAGCCACTAAGCAGCACCCCTCCATGGCCCCTGCATCAGCTCCTGCCTCCAGGTCCTAGCCCTGTTTAAGTCCCTGTCCTGACTTTCTTCAGTGATGAACAGTGTTGTGGAAGTGTGAGTTCAACAAATCTTTTCCTCTCCGAGTTTCTGTGGTCATGGTGTTTCGTCACAGCAACAGTAACCCTAACTAACTAAGACAGTAGCCACTTGCCATCATCCAGGACGAGTTGACAGTTTTAGTGTCAGCTGATCAGCAGCCTTAATTTCATTTGCAACCATGATTCCATTCTGTGATGTGAGACAACACTGATACATGTTCTGTGCATCATAATACGGGAATCTCTGGGGAGTCGTCATTTTTCCTATCACATCTGTCATCATCAAAGGCTAAAACGCGCCATGCTGATGTACTCTCTTATTGTTTCTGGACTACTGATCCATTTCCCCTACAACGTTCTAAGGGCCTTAGGAGCAGGTCCAGGGCATCATAGGACCAGAAGTTATCTCCTTCTTAGCTCCTAAGAGATCCTGGGAAACAAAGCACGGGTGTTCCCACCCAAACATTTATGACACTTCTCAAAGTCCCTCCTTCACTTGAGGCTCTTTCCTACATTCAGATTCCAGCAATCAAAAAAAAAAAAAAAACCACAACAAAGCCTATCAGAATGTGAAATCAAATTTCTAGAGAAAGGGGCAAAATTTCTCAGGGTCACGGAAAGCAACGGCACTCCCCTCAGAACCACAGAGAAGACTATGGGCAAAAGGAGTTTAGACCAATCAGCATCTAAACACAATGAGCTGCCAAGGATGCCGCTGCCTCATCGGAGGCTCGGAAAGACCGATGCCGTGAGTGTCACCCATGGTGTCTTCATGCCACAGAGGGCAAGGTGAAGTGAGGAGGTGGTGCCATGGGATGCAATCAGATGTGATCGACATGGGGCTCATCCTGTCATCATGCCGAGAATTAGCGCATTGTCACGTTTCTAACTTCAACCTTGAAAACATAGCCCTCTTTTGAAAATTTTTCCAATGACTCCTACTCACGTTTAGAATAGAACACAGACTCCTTATTCAGGCCTGTGACATTACACTCAATGTATGTCTCTGTATCCTCACCTCCACTCTCCAGCTTGACTGGTACCCAGCAACCACAAGACCCTCCAGCCGCCCTCCTCACTCTCGGTTAGCTTGTCTCTACACCGGTAACATCTTCCTGAAGATGGTGACATTTTCTGCCCTATCTTGTCATCAAGAACTCAGGTTAAATGTTGAAGTGAGTCCTTTGTCATCCGAGATGAGATGCTCAGGGTTTCACTGTCCAATACTGTGGTTGCCGTGATAGTGGTTCCCTCTGCTGAGGTCTGGAAGGGTTGCGCCTTTGAATATGCCCCCATGTCTTCCTTGTGAACCTACACAGTAGGTATACAATGACACAACTGTCTTTGTGTGTTCTGTGGTCTCTGTGAAACTTGTCTGTTCTGTTCATTATCATGTTCCTACCACCTTGTCATTCGTGTGTGTGTGTGTGTGTGTGTGTGTGTGTGTGTGTGTGTGTGTATAAACATGTATGTAGGCTTCACACAGTTCATCTAGTGCCATTGTTTTTATGTGAAAAGCCTTTTGATTAATTTTTAATTTGAATTGTACTAACTAATATTTGTTTCTGTGTGTTAAAATAGATAAGAATCACAGATATGTAACTAAAATATCATGAAGTATGAAATGCAGAAAGTCTAGGTGATAAAACATTCAACAGAGTTGGAAAGAACAAATCAAAGCTGTATTTTCTACCCCATGCTGGAATGGAAATAAATTCAGTGTAATAGGACTTGAGACATGAAATATATTTATTATGCCTGCAGAGTAAACTGATGAGTGTGAATTTTTTTTAATAAGCAGAATAAATGTCAGTCTAGATAAATCGGTCTAGATAAAAATCACAAAAAGCAAACAATCTCTTTATAAATAGCAAATCATATCACACCATGGCTATCTTTTCCTAACTTTTGGTGTCACCTTGCATAAACCTCCCCCCTTTTATCAGTCCTCAGTTCTAAATCACACACATTCATCACCCTAAGGTCAAACCAAATTTTTTGGCTGTGCAGTAGTCCAGGACAAAATCATTATCTGTTCCCAAAGGCTGATCAGCTGACACTGCAAAGCTCATATTTCCAGAAGCAGAATGCTATTGTGGCCAGTTCCTTAAGCACATTTCCTGAGTTTAAAGGTAAATTTGCATACTTGTTTAAACAGTAATCTGATTTAATTCACATCCTAATGGCTGCATGTCCAGATCCATGAGACAGTGGAAAAACCTTCATGGGGAATACTTTTCGTAGAGGTTTTAGAGGAAAATAACAAGGGGCAAGTGAGGTAAAGACATAGGACGAGGGCTAGAGTTATAGCTCAGTGGTAGAGCTCTTGCATAGCTTATGAGTTTCCAACATCGGTTTGGATCCTGGCTCTGCCACTTCGCAGCTATGTAAACCTTGGACAAAGTGTTTAAGTGATGAGAGCCTGAGTTTCTTCATGTATGAGACAAGAATGCCTTGTAGATTCTTTGACTATTGGAGGGTGATGTATGTGAAATATTGGCTTATGTTGACACTTTAAAAATGGTCCCAGATAACCTCAGAAAAGGTAGTTTGCTTTTGCAAAAATAAGAAACAAACATGACTCCCTGGGAATTCACAGGGCACTCCAGCCTGGGGAGCAGTGGCCACACCTGTCAGGATCCCAGAAGAATCTCCTATTAGGAAACACACACAGCTACTACACTCTCCTAAGAACCAGAGAGGGCAACAGAAATAAAAAATGCAACACACACCCAACAAAGACAAGTACAGACATCAGCACCTAGAATTAGTCTCCGCAAACCCATATCTTGGACAAAGAAGCCAGATCTTTTTTGTAAAAAATACAACTGGAATACAACTGGAATAAAATATAGCCAATACAAGTTGGAAAAAAGACAGCATCTTTTACAAATAGTGTTTATCAAATTGTATGGCTGTTATGTAGAAAAATCCAACTAGATCCATACTTAACATCTTGCACAAAACTTTACTCCAAACGGATCAAAGACCTCAACATAAAACCAGATGCCCTGAACCTGATAAAAGAGGAAGTGGGGAATAACCTTGAACTATAGGCACAGGAAAAGACTGTCAGAACAGAACAAGATTAGCATAGGTACTAAGATTAACAATTAATAAATGGGACCTCATGAAACTGAGACCCTTCTACATGGCAAAAGACGTCATCATTCAGACAAAGTAGCAGGCTACAGAATAGGAAAAGATTTTTACCAACTACACATCCAAATAGAGGACTAATATCCAAAATATACAAAAGAACTCAAAAACCTGAATATCAAGCAAACAAATGATGCAATAAAAATGGGGTACAGATCTAAACAGAATTCTCAAAAGAGGAGACTCCAATGGCTGAGAAACAAAAGAAATAGTCAACATTCTTAGCCATTAGGGAAACGCAAATCAAGATATTTTGAGATTTCATTCTTATACCAGTCAGAATGGCTGAGATTAATAAAATCAGTGACAGCTCATGCTGGTGAGGATGTGGAGCAAAGAGAACACTCATTCGTTGCTGGTGGGAGTGCAAATTTGTGCTATGGAAATCAGTGTGGTGGTTCCTCAGGAATATTGGAATTGATACACTCCAATATCAAGGTATACTACTCTTAGGTATTGTAATGGGTACTCTTGGTTGCCAAATTGACTATATCTGGAATGAACTACAATCCAGAAATGGAAAGCACACCTGTGAGAGATTTTCTGCTTTGTTTTTTGAAGTGGATGAATCTACTTCTAGTCCAGATTTTGAGGTAGGAAGACATACTCTTTAATCCACATCATGAGACGGGAAGACACACCTTTAATATGGGCCATACCTTCTGATGGGAGATATATAAGGACACAGAAGAAGAAAGCTTTTCTCTTTGCCTGTTTGCACTTGCCTTGCTAGCACATCCATTCCTTTACTGGCATTAGATTCTACTTCGGGATCCAGCGTATACTGAAGACCAGCTGAGACATCCAGCCTTGTAGACGGAGCAACTACTAGATTCTTGGACTTTGTGCTCACAGATGGCCATTATTGGATTAGCTGGACTGCAGCCTATAAGTCATTCTAATAAATAACCCTTTATATATATACACACACACACACACACACACACCACTCATTCCATAAGTTTTGTTACTCTAGAAAACACTGATTAATACAGACATATACCCAAAGGATACTTCATCCTACTGCAAAGACACTTGCTCAACCATGTTCATTCTACTCTATTCATTATTGACAGAAACATCTAAGAAACAACCTAGATACCCCTGAACAGAAGGATGGATAAAGAAAATGTGGTAATTTATACAATGGAGTATATTACCCAGCCATTAAAAAATGAAATAATGAAATTCACAAGTAAATGGGTGGAACTAGAAAAAAACATAATCCTGAGTGAGGTATCTCAAACCCAGAAAGAGAAGTATGGTATGTATTCACTTATATAAGGATATTAGCTGTTAGGTCAGTGAGAATCAGCTACGATTCCTAGAACCACAGAGGTTAGCTATAGAGTACGGAACTGGAGTGGAGGGATGGACCTCCCTATGAAAGGGAAACAGGATATAGTTATGGATAGATGAGGCAGGGTTGAGGGGGGCTGGAGCAAACTGATCACACAGGGAGGGGGAGGGAAGAGGTGTGGGGAGAGCTAGCTAAAATTAAGTGCCACTTGAGGCCAGTATGGAAATCTAACACAGTACAAGATCCCTAAAATATATACATATATGAAAGTGATCTAATGGAAATCTCCAAATAATGGGGAAGACAGAGTTCCACCTGGGACAAAGCTTTCAGCACCGGGATAAGGTTACATCTAACTTAGTTGTTGGCCTAATTCATGGGAATTCCTGAACAAGCCAGGCTTGCCAAGACTATAGGGTGCTTTCCCCCAACTGATATCTAGGTCTCACTGCCTAAGACAACACCTGCACAACCTAACTGAACGTGGAGAAGTCGAACCCATGCCAACTTAGAGCCTTCACCCCTATGTTCTATAGTCTGTTGGTACAGGAAGGTTCTCTGCATGCTCCCGAGTGAAATGGAAGCACCAACCCAGCCACAAACCCTTGGATCTACAATGGTCCTTCCCGCAAGATAAGCCATGGCAATAGCGGCACAAAGACTGTGAGAGTTACCAACCAATATCTGATTTAAGGCCCACTTCCCAACATGGAACCCATACCCGGCACTGCTTGGGTGCCCAAACTAGATAGCCCAGAGACATATGGTAAAACCAAATACTACTGTTCTACAAAAATGTATTAGTATAATGACTGCTAATCACTTTCTTCTATGCTCACAGATCATTGCTCCATCAGCAGATGGGAACACAGAGGTCCACAGCCAGACATTACATGGAGAGTTAGAGACCTTGGAATACTAAGCTCTAAATGGAGAATCTTCATTAAATACCTCCCCTCATGGCTCAGGGAACCCTGCAGAAGAGGAGGAAGCAAGAGTGTAAGTGCCAGAGGAGGTGGAGGACACCAAGAAAACAAGGTCCTCTGAATCACCGTGAGCAAAGCTCATACGAACTCACAGAGACTGAGGCAGCGTGCACAGCATGGGTCTGCACCATGTCCTTTGCTAACATATATTATGGCTTCCAGTTCAGTGTTCTGATGGGATCCCTGAGTGTGTGAACAGGTGGATGGATCTCTTGTTTCTTGCACCTTCTCTTTGGCTCTGTTCCTTCTGTTCATTTGTTTTTTTCCAATTCCACTGTGTTAGTTTTTGTTTCACCTTATTATATTTTATTTAATTTTTAAAAAAGAAGACAGAAAAATGAGGAGGAAGTAGGCTATACTGCTTTTAATTTGCTGCGAGGTTGCGTTTGGCCTTCATGAGTGGTGGCTCTACTAGAAGCTCCCGGTGGTCAACTGTGGAATGCCCTGAGCACACACACAACTGCTCGTCCTGTTACCGGGACTCAAAAGGAGAGTGGCCTGCATTTCAAGTAGAGAGTAGAGAGAACTCAAGTGTGGGACAGCCTGAGCTGAATATTCCCCAGTGGGAGAGTTTAGGGCAGGGAGCCTGTCAAAGCTCAGCGGGTTTTCTTTACTTCCGTTCTTTTCAACGAGCAGCGATAAAGGGTGGGATAAAACTGAGGCCGTTGGGATGATGTCTTTGGCATTCCCCATCATCCAAATTACCTCCTGTTTCAGGCTGCCATTCACACCTGTGCCTACCAGTCAGACCTACCTGCCAACCTCTTAGATTCTCCTTCCTATTGGAGTCCACCCCAATCCCATTTGACTTCCTATCTCTCATGAGGACGACACACGTGAAGGAATGATGGTTGACAGGGAGTATGGCATGTTAGCTCTTGAGAGAATACCGTTAGTTAAAAGAAAAGGAGATCCTAGATACACTCTACCCAGAGCTGCAAGAATAGTTACCAGCCTCGGTTTGGATCACGAACAGCTCTAGCTAAGTCTCAGAAAATACCATCCGTGTAATCCCAGCACGCTGGAGGCTGAGGCTGGACTGTCACTGTGGGTCCCAGCCAGCCTGAGCTACAGTGTGGGAAGAGGCTAAACGTCACGACAGTTTTTGCATGAATGGAATCACTTGTCTGGTCATTCACTGCGCTGTCTACAACACGAGTTGCATATATCTGATCTTTTAGCAGATGATTAGAGAGCATGGTCTTCATCTTTTTTTTTTTTTTCTTTTTGGCCTTCTTTCCAAGCCCAGAAATAAAGAATAAAAACTAGCGGGGGTTGTTTGGGTGCTAGGAGTTTTGAACTGGTCATTCCTTTCAAGTGATTGTGCATTTTATCTTCTCTTCTTGATTAGAGTGATGTTAGTTCATCTCGCTGAATGAGGCAGTGTGAAAATGTATTTTCCTTCCCCGTTGCATGCTACCTTGGGATCCTAAAGTACCCAGTCTCAGCGAGTGTCCCTTGTAGCTGCATAATGAAGCTGTCTACACAACACAGAGTGTTTTGAAGGGTTTTTTCAGGTTGGTGTTTTGCAATACCTGGTAGAAACAGCTCCCCTCTTCCCTGCGCCCTAAGAAGTTTGTGGCAGTATCTGTCAGCTACCGGGGAAGCCCTGCAGGAAGCAAGCAGGCTTATATTGAGCCATAACGCTTTCCAAAGCAGCCCAGAGTATTTCCCTCAGGTTATAGATCCTGTCGTAGATTTTCCGAGTCCCCGAGTTAGTGTTACACAAACTGCCATTTGCGAATCCCAAATTTCATAAGAGCAGTAGCAGCGGCAGATGGCAAAAAAAAAAAAAAAAAAAAAAGAGAGAGAGAGAAAAGCATTTTTAATTCATTTAAAATCTGCTCCAAGAAACGAGTTCTCCCTGTACTCTCCATACGGTTACACTTCTATACGTCTCTTCTACGCCTTCTAAATAAAATCATTATAAAGAAGACAGCCTGGCTGATGTTCCTCACTGCTGAGAAGCAGCAGCAGTTATGACTCGTCCTTACTGGGGAATCATAATACAAACCTCTATTACCAAGGAATACCGAGCTTAATTTTGTTGTTTTTCATGTCTGAGGCCCTAGAGAGGGCAAGGTGCTAGGTATAATTTACCTTTATGTGTACGGAATGCTTCCTTATTTTAAAATGCCTAGCAGTGCCAAGAGCAACCGTCAGCTTGACTCAAAGGCTTATGGAATGTCCTTAAGAATTGATTCTCCACCACTTTTTGTATCAAAAGCAAAAGTTATTGTGGCTTAAAAACGTGCCTTCCATAATTAGGGTATGATTGCAGATATTATAGAGGGATTAAGAAATTAACTGGCTGGAAATCAACCCAGGCGTCTTACATGGAGACTACACTGTATGCGGAGCATTTGATTACGGTTTTCATGCACTTCTGAGCTTAACGTCTCACGGGGATGAGACGAAAACGTGCTACAGTCAGCCTGTGTCTAACAGGACTGTCTTTCACAGAACACACTTGGGGGCCAGGGAAACAGGTTGATTAGAACCGTGTAGACATCTTCTCCACATCAGGCCTGCTCACAACCGAGTTCTCCTCTGGGTAGGGAATAAGCCCACAAAGTCCTGGGGTCAGTTCGGGGTGAGGGCTGGACTCCATGAATAGAAGCATGTGAGGAAGGCTCGGGTTAGGTCCTGCCTATGGGTTAGGTAGAGGAAAAGGAAGGATAGCTAGTTAGATTAATAACATATTTAGGAAAACAGAGCCCTGGAATATCAGAGAACACAAACTTGCTTCGGAGAGGAGCCTTCGAAGAGAGCCTACAGCTCCCTTATGTACTGAAGGCCAAGAGACTCCACCAAGTCAGTTTAGATGGAGACGCTGTCGATCTGAAACCCTATTCGCATTCTTGACTAGAGATTGGGTATATCTTCTGAGAAGCCCTAGTTGTGATTATGAGAAAAATTCAGGAAAATCAGGAGCCATGTTGCTCATTTACCTATGCTTCTGGTAGATTAAACATCATGTATTTTGGCCAAGTTCCTTCATTCTGTATTTTACAGTAACATTCTCCATCTCACTTTAGTCTTTAGAAGGATTTTCACTTAGTATCAAGATCCACGTCCAGCCTGGCCAGGTGAATACCGTCAGATGTGATATCGGATTGTTCTTGTAATAGATAAGTGGGCATCCAGAAGTGTACGTGAGGCTGTGATTTCAGTTCAGGCTCCACAGTAAGGATCCCACTCAGCCCCTCCCTTTCTGGCTCCAGAAATGATGATAGAAAATTCTCACCACACTGGTTTAGGGGATCCTTAACAATCTGCATTCACAACACAGCTCAGGCAGAACACATCCTTTGTCCTGGAGAGAACGGCCTGGGGAAGAGAAATGCTTTTTGCTAGTGGGCAGAGATCTTCTTGGCAGGAATTGCTGCTGAAGGTAGACTCTTGTCCTTTGAAGATTAGGCCCCGGTAACTGTCGAAGGTGACCTTGGGTAATCAGATTAGGGTTTTTACCTCTCTTCTGTGCCATTGAGTAGTTACGGATGAATGTTAACTGGCTGCTCCCTGTATGCCAGCTGCCCTCTGATGACAAAAGCTGATGAGCCATTTAAATTGCTGCTGTTTGTTGAGCAGATCTGAGCTATGAGACAGTTGTTGGGGCTGTTGTTAGCACTGTGACACTGCCATCGGCTTCAGTGTAGGGGGAAGCCACATCACCAGGGCTGGGATCAATGCGAGGCTCTGTGAAGTAAACCAAAGGCGGACAATTCTGCCCCCTTCCTGAGGAAGCCTGGTGTGAGGAAAATACTTTGCCTCCTCCTCCTCTCTCTCCTTCCTCCCCTTCCACTGCTGCTTCCTTCTTTGACACTAGGAATTGAATCCAGGGCTCCCACTCATGCTAGGCAAGAACTTTACCACTGAACTACATCTACAGCCTGACCAGAGAAAGGTGGGTGGGGAGTGCTGAGGCTTTCCCGAGAGGAAGATGCTCCATGCTTAATTCACGGGTGTTGGGAGGGAAGGCAGAAACCTTTGGAAGTAGAACTTTGGCTCAGATCCAGGAGACTGTCACAGGAATGTTGTGAGTTTCTGTGTTTATTTCTCTTTCTGTTCTTGTTTTCTTTCTGGTCTCTGAGACACAGTAAGACGAAGGCAGAGCAGCCTTTAGCACAAATAGGAAAGTGCACGGTTAGGGAAGCAGGTCTAGAGTCTCTCTGAAGTGACATTGCTCTGCTGGGTGAAGGGGCCAGGTCAGAGAGCATGCTAAGCAGGGCGGTGGTAGTGCACGCTTTTAATCGGGAGGCACTTGGGAGGCAGAGGCAGGTGGATCTCTATGAGTTCAAGGCCAGCCTAGTTTACAGAGTGAGTTCCAGGACAGCCAGAGTTACAACAGAGAAACCCTGTCTCGAAAAATCACAAAAAAGAATTCTTACTAAATTACAGACAGAAAAATGTTTATCTTAACTTGGTAGAATATATCTCTTTAAAAGGAAATTACAAATCAATCTGTAATAATATAGTTTCAGGCACGTTCACAAAGTCATATTCAGGACGCCACCAGCTGCTTGCAGAGGCCACACGGAGCAGCCAAGTTAAGCAGGGCAAAGGAGAGTTGAAAGAAGAGGGGCAAAGAGATGGGCAAAGAAGATGACAAAGAGAAAATGAAGCAGCACGGAGATCCCCAATAGCCTGGACATGTACGGAAATACATGAATGGCAGCGGCAACACCGCAGGCCACGGTGCAAACACTGGTCTTTAATAAGAAGATGGGGGATGGGCAGTGATGTCATGCTCATGGTTTAGATCCCAGAACTTTCGAGACTAGGCCAAGGAGATATCTGTGAGTTCCAAGCCAGTCAGGTATACATAGTGAGACCTTGTCAAGAAGGTGAGGGTAGGAGAGAGGAGGTTACCTTATTCCAACACAATTTAAGTGTGAAAAGTAAAATAAGACTTGAGAACCTTTACAAACTAACATAGGAAAACACATTCATGGCTTCAAGACAGGGAAATACTTGTTAAAGTAGAAGTAGAACACATAAGGCATGAAAAGATAGACAAACTGCTCCACATAAAAACCTTACACTGCTATAAAACAGAAGACCCCTCTCCTCATTTTAAACACATTTAACCTTCAAATGATTATTACTAGAGTTAAAAAGTATGCTTATCAATCAGCACAAGAGAAAAAAAATCAAAACAATCTGATAGGCAATTCATGGCATGGAAAATGTGTGGCTCAGTGGTTAAGAACATGTATTGCTCTTGCAGAAGATTTGAGTTCGTTTCCCAGCATCCACACTGGGCAGCTCACAACCACCTGTAACTCCAGTTCCTGGAGAGCATGTGATGCCTGTGGCCTCCTGGGGAACCTGCACACACATGTGTGCATGCATATGTGCATGCATGTGTGTGACCGTATACACAATTAAATTATATATAATTTCATAAATATAAACACACACAAATATGTTTAAAAAGATACTAACTAGTAATCACACATTTAAATGACACTGAGATGTCTTTTCATCCTTCTATTGGCCTAAATCAAAAGCCTCTATAATACCAAGTACTGGGAAGGTTCAAAGAAAATGGAAGCATTTTCTCAGGAAGTATTGCTCCTGAGAAATCTGTAGCAATGACATTATTTTGGAGAAGAATTGGGAATAAAATCAAGGTATGAAAATGCTACCTTGTGACTCATAATTCCACTTGCAGGTGTATAAAGGGAAGCATGCCCACATGACAAATATAGGAATAGTCATTTCAGTGTTGGTAGTGAGAAAAAAGTCAGACACAGTGTACATGAACATCCAGAAAAGCCAGAACCGAAATCAATCATGACACATTCTTCAGGGGCACCCACTTAAACACGAACCTATGTCAAATGGCTAAATCTAAAAATGGCGTTTGAAATGATAGAAGAGGAAGGTACTTTAGGCTTCTGGGAACCTCAGAAAGTTAGAGAAGAGCAGGGGATCTGGGAAGAAAGAGTACGTGGAGAACCTCAAATACATCGCAGCTATTTGTTCCGAGGAGGAGATGATAACCTGGTGCGTGAGGCAGAGCACGTGGTTCCAGCAAAGCTGGGCAGTGCATGTTTACCTGGTCCCCGCGTTCTTTTCTGTAGATCAGAAAGAATTCATAGTAAAGAATGGACATAGTAAAGAAAGAGCAGCTACGAATGAACAAATTCCACATGCTGTAAGTAGGGGTATGAAGCAATTCTAGAGATGCAGTGTGTCCTTGCACCCAGGTAAGAGACACGAAAAGGAAAGGCAGAGGGGTAGAAGGCAGAACACTCTTGAGCGGTGGTCGGAGCCACAGGGCTGCAAAGGTGGGGCTGACGGTGATGCTGAGTTCTATGGGGATCACTGCACGCGCAGGCGCTGGCTGGTGCTGGGGCGTGCCTAAGAACACCTACAGAGTCTGTCTACATGGGTGCTTTATCTCCTTCCCGGGGCACCCATCCTGATTTTGATCTGATAGTGTGAGACAAAGAATCATCCTCATGCTTTCTAAGTGGATCTGCTCCCAGCCAGGTACGGTCTGGGCTGGAGATGGCATCTAGGTGGGAGGTGGCCACAGCTACAGCCAGCTGTCGGCATATGGAAATGAAGACATCATCGGCTCTCCAGGTCACGGGAAACCAGAAATCTGGACTTTTTAAGATGAAAAGAGGTGAAATGTTCTGATTTTTAAAAAATATTTCACAAATTTGATCATTAAAAAAAAATACTGTGTAGGAGAAAGCATCAAGAAGAAGCAGTTACTGGCAGAGTCCTGCCAGCAGACTCCCTCTTGCTTCAGTTCAGGGAAACAGAACTTCTGGGGTCCTGCGACAATTCTTATTAGTGCCCCATTACTGAGAAACTCACAGTGCAGAGCAGGAGTGAACACACACTCTCCTTCTCTCTCTCCTCTCTCTCTCTCTCACACACACACACACACATACACAGACGATACACTATACCTCCCCCACTGCATACATACATCCTGCACACTACACATGCATACACACCGCGCATGCCCATTTATTATTCACAGTACACGTACACACACACAGAGCACATATGTACACACATGCTACAAAGACATATCACACATGTGCATACACAATACACACACACACACACACACACACACACACACACAAACTACACCCTCAAGTGTCTACATGGCTGAAATAACAGACCCAGCCTGGGAACTCTATGAAGTCCAAAAGGCAGAATGGAATGATCTGGAAGGAGGCATTGAAATCTCGCCGGAGGTGAACTTGTGGCTCCATTCACACTGGCCCTTTCTCTGCACCTTCCCTCCCAGATCTTCTTTCTCTTTCTGTGGGAATCCCCCCCCCCAAAAAAAAGATGTTTGAGTTTCTCAGCCCCCATATAACAGCTTCCTGAGTGCTGGAGGCAGAGCGGGGCTGTGTTGGGCACAGGTGGGCCTCAACGTTCTAGACAACACCTGGTTGTTTTATTATTATTATTGTTTTTCCTGGTAAGGAGAGGAGATTGTAGGACTTGGAAGAAATTTAGAATTGTTACAGAACTTCTCTTACTCAGTTATAATAAAAGAGCTGTACATTTCCCCAGCCTACTGAAATGATAACTCTGGCGTTTATTTTTGGAAAAAGTGCTTCTCATGTTGTAAAAATTTAATGGCCTCTGAGTGACAAGGGAAGTTCCAAATGGTTTCCATTGGCTGTTTCCTGGCACAGCAGAAGGTGGCTATGAGGACAGGGCCGTCCTTGCTTCTTGGGCAGACAGGTAGTTATGGAAACACTTCCTCTCCACTCTCTGGGTGCTGTTAAAAACAGGAAGCGTGTAGATCCGTTCTTCTCCCTTCTCTGAACGGGAGGCAGGACAGAGTAGACAGACCTCCCGGTAACACTGCGAAGATTAACAGCTCCGGAGCAGAGCTTCCCTGTCTCAGAGGTGTCAGCACTTTCCTCCCGCGCTGTTTCACAGTGTGATTCTTACAGAAGCAATTTCCTTCAACTTGGTGTTCATTTAAAGAGATGCATCTGATCATTATCTTCAGAAGCAGAACAGGGCGACTGTCTAAACAACGTGCAAACAAATCATCCAGGGTCTAGTTAAGACGCAGAGCCTGGTACTCCGGGTGTAGAAGGGGCTGAGAAGTTGCTGGCAAACTCCCAGGTGATTCTGAGGTTGCTTATCCGTGGGCTACATCCGGAGAGGCAACGGAGGGCTCCCGATAAGGAGATGTGGGAAGACACAGCTTCCCTTCTTATCCTGAGCACGTGGCTCTGTACTCCTCACTTGGTGCCTTGTTGGGGTGAAGCCTTGGCTGCAGAAGCCCAGGGGAGGTCTCCTGTGCTGCCTCTGTGAGAGAAGATGACAGGGCCAGCAGACATTATTCTCAGGACTGCAGCCCTGGCTCTTCAGCCTCTTGTCAAGTATTCTCTGGGCTCCAAAGTAGCAGCAGCTGAAGGCTAGAGGACGGGCATGTGAGAGCAGAGGGTGTTGGCAGAAAGCAGCTCCATGGGCTTCTGAACACGGCAAATTAGCAGTTGTGTCTTCCTTGGAGAGTGGGGCAGATCAGGTAAGCGAGAATGGAGAGAAGGCTGCTGGTTGGTTCCAGCCTAGATGGAGAGAAATTAAGCCCTCCCATGCCAGGCCATTTGGCTTGAGTCCCTGGCACACAGATGGTGTCACAGTCAGGCTGGCCCCCTCCTGCTTCCGACAGGGAGGTGATGAGAACCTTTGGTCCCCACAGGACCACAACAGATGTTGTTTGGTTCTGGCAGCTGAGCGAAAGCCTTGCCCGCAGTGTAAACATTTCATTTGCTCAGCCTGCTGTCCTGCTCTGCCTTTGAACAACCGTGGTCCTCCTCCCCAAGTCTCTATGCACTTTTCCTTGCTTGAGCTGGTCAGGGAGTGTGGGCCAAGGCCCAGGGTGCTTGAGTTCCAGGAGCTGGCCATGCTGCTGCTTCTGCATGGTGGGAAAGGCACTAGACACAGGCCAAGCCAGAAGCCAGGTTCAGTGACAGCCAGGTTGCCAGTGCCTGAGAATTCCATTTGAACCTCTCAGGAGCTCTGGCCTGCCAGGGTTCATCATGGCCAGAATAAAATGGAGTCTAAGGCTCTCACCTTAAGACAGCATCCAAAACTCTGGAAACCCTCTATGGATGCATATCAGTCCCTGGAACAAGACTACATTACTAAAGATGTTTTTTTAAGTATATATATATAAATTTGAAACTATGTCCCAGTCAAATTAAATAAGTGAAAAGGAAAAGTCTCAGAGTGAAATAAAGAGCAAGTCAGAGTGAATTCACTTTTAAATTGCAGATCTGCATGGGCAGGAGCAGACATGTCCGGATGTGCCTCTCCTGGAAATGAGAAAAAGACTGCACAGTGTTTGTGACACAGAAGGCCCAATCCCACAGTAGCAAGAAACACTCCACCTCCAGTCAGATAACAGGAACGTCCGGTTGAGGTTTAGCTCGGTAGGCGAAGTGCTGACCTAACACACACCACGTCCTTGGCCCAGTCCCCAGCACTGCAGAAAGGACACGGTGGCCTGTACTCGCCATCCCAGCACTCAGGAGTTAGAGGTCACAGGATGAGAGGCTCAAGGTGATTCTTGGCTACGTAGCAAGTTAGAGGCCAGCCTGTGCTAAATAGTGAGACCTTGCTTAAAACAAAACAAAACAAAACAAAACAAACAAACAAACAAACAAACAAACAAAAAGAACCCCCCAAACCCAAAATCTAACCACCCCTCCACTTGCAAGTAAAGAGGCCCTGGGAGTTTCAGGAAAAGATATTTTTTAGGAAGGAAGTGTAACAGGTTCCCAGACCTTTGCACAGCTGACACCATGATGGAAGTACCATTCAGGCCTGGGAACCCAGCATGTAGACAGCATTACCAGCCAAAACGAGAACAAAGACCTAATCCATCAAAGTCCACAGTCCTGGGAAAGTCTGTAAACGGACTAACCTTGCTTTTTGATGTCTACGGTGGATCTCAAACACCCAATGCAATCGCTAGCCAGCTAACAAAGACTTTCTATCGGCTTAAACTTGTGTCCGAATAGTCTTCTCTGGTGGATATCTCACAATGGGGGCGGGGGGGGGGCTGATATCTCTATGGGAAGAGAGGCTTTGGTTTGCACAAAGGCAGAAGGGTAACCGATATTATATTCCCTTGTGGATCTCTCTGTCTGATGCAATCGGCCCAATCCTGGCCAGATTGTAAATAACTCACAACAGACAGTGTCAGTTCCCCTTGGTACTTAATGGAAGGATATTTGTGGGCAGACATCACAATCCCAGGAAGGAATGGGTCTGCAACATTCTCTTGTTTGCTATCCCAACAAGGAATACTCTCTGGCCAGCCTCCTCGCCCTTAGAGTTTATGTTCTTCTTCAGATGTTGGTGAACATGGTCCTGCGAGAGGCCCTGTGGATAGCAACTACGCTCTCATGAACACCATATCCCTAAGATCACCCCAGCGGGGCAGGTAGCGCTGCTTTTATTATTCCAATTTAGGAAGAGCCGAAACTCGGCATAAGTTTCTTGATTTATAACATCAAAGGCTTCATGGCATACGTCATAGCCAGGCGTCGAGGTCATGTTGAGTCCGTGTCCTTTCTACTGCTGCTGCGTAGATGGCAGCTGTAGAGAGTTGAGGCTTTTCTGCATAGTTGCCCTGATTTAGTCTCGTGGATAAGGTGAGGCAAAGGACGAAGACCGTTCTTCATCCTTTGCTTCCAGGACAGATGTTAGAGTCACAGAAACCTTCTCGTCATATAAGTGAAAACATAAAGCCTTCCGATGTTTTTTTTCTCCCAGAAGAAAAGGCTTATTAACATTAAAAACCTCTCCAGGGATCTTACTGCATCCAGGGTACCACACTGAAAGGAGAAACAGAATCCAGGATGGGTGCTTAGAGCTAAGTTGTTTAAGGGCAGACTGGGGCATGCTGGGGTGGGCTGGGGGCAGACTGGAACTCTTCTGAGGGAGCTATTTGCCTGAGAAACGTGGTCGTTGTCCTTTCTGCTCTGAATGTCAGTCAAGTACCGTCACAGCTGTGCTGAGATGCCAGGTCATCACCAGATGCTGCCAAAAGGACCAGTTTCCTCACGACAAACCACAGGCTCATTCTCCAGAGACTCTCCAATGAACAGGCAAGTATCCGCAGCCCCATCGGTTCAGCAGGCTGTGGGGGGCCAGTAAGCTTGCAGGAGCTTGAGTTGCGGCTTCTTTACATATGAGCAGGCTGTTCTTAAACACCGAAGGGCCACCTTCCTAGGCCGAGAAGAGATTGTAGCCTGGTCTCTTGACGAAGAATGGCTGCATTTGGTCCTGATTCTCCGCCAAGCCGCAAAGGACTTGTATGAAGAAACAATTCTCGTGAACAAGACTCACCAGTGAGATTAACGTTGAGGTTCAACACGTCTACCTTATGTCGTATCACCGGAAACACGCTATTCTATTATGTCTCCTATGATATGAACTGTATTTGTTGTGTACAGACTGAGCAGAGGACTTTTAAAAATCACAGAGGATCTCGTAGGAGGACAGCTTATAGAGAAGGAAGGTGAAAAAGAAGGCACAGTGGGTAACTTACTAATTCACCGCTTAATAATGTGTGCTAGGAGGAATGTGTGTGCATGTGTGTCTGTGGCGCTGGGAACCAGCTACACGAATGTGAGGCAACCCTCCACCACAGAGTTGCATGCCCGTCCCCGACATGTCATTCATTTTAAAAGACCTTATTATTATTATTGTGTGGGTGGACGTGTGTGTACGTATGACGTATATGACGGGGCGTTTGTCTCATGGTGTTCCTGTGAAGTTCAGAAACTAGCTTTATGGAGTTAGTTCTCTCCATCTACCTACACGTGTTGTTCAGGGGATCAGACTAAGGTCACTAAGCTTGCGCAGTAAGTTCCTTTACCGACCGAGCTGTCTCTTCAGCCTGTAAGTCATTTTTTAATTGAAGTTTTTAAAATTTGATTTAAGAATACATTTTATATGAATGGATATAACGTCTGCATGTATGTCCGTGTCCTACATGCACGTGTGGTACCTGCAGAGGCCAGAAGACCACGCTACATCCGGAGGACCGAAGTTAAGATGACTGGGAGAGCCGTGTGGGAACGGGAAGATGAACCCAGGTGCTAAGGAAGAGCAGCCAGTGCTCCTAACTGATGAGCCCTCTCTCTTGTCCTCGCAAGTCTTTTTTGTTTGTTTCTTTGTTTTCTCAAGACAGGGTTTCTCTGTTGTAACTCTGGCTGTCCTGGAACTCACCCTGTAGACCAGGCTGGCCTCGAACTCACAGAGATCCGCCTGCCTCTGCCTCCCCAGTGCTGAGATTAAAGGCGTGCACCACCACCGCCTTGCCTTGTAAGTCATTTTTAACCTGAGAGTTTTACTAAACAAAAAGGAAGAGTTTGAGGGAATAATAGCAAGTGAGAATGTTTCAGCATGAAGGTACAGTTTGACCTGTTTCAAGAGCAAGTAAGTATCTCACATTCCCCCTACCATCCATTTAGTGAATCAACTCTGGGATGGGAAATGCAGGGAATCCACTGGCAGCTGGTAGTCTGTGATAGATCAGCGGAATTCAAGGTATGAATTATTAGCTAACATATATCATATGAGTATTTGCCACCTCTGTTTTGGACTGCCTTTGTAATGTTTTCCACCATTAAGGCCAGCAATCAAGAGCTCAGTATTTCACACGTAGGGATCTTTGTAAGCCAACCATTCATTCAGTCATTTATCAAGATCTACTGGAGAGCTTTTGTCTGCATATGTCTCTCCATAGTTTTTCATCTTTGGCAATATTCCCTATTATGTAAGGCTTTTAGCATTAATAAACATGCTTCTTCATCTCTCATCTCACTTAACCCCTTTGGTAATTCTGTGAGGTTGTCAGATCAGATACTATTATAGATAATTATACTAGTCCTCAGAAAGGTTCAGTGCCTGGCTCAAGGTCACACAGTGACTGTGAGCAGAAACAAACACATAAACAAACATAAGCAAGCCAGAACTAGAAGCCATCTCGTTCGACTGTTTCAAATATTCTACTTATTTACCTTTTAATTGTATTTTTGTTCATTCTGTGTTCATGTGTACACATGCACATGTATGCAATGCCAAAGTGTGCCAATGGGGGTCATAGGTCAACCTGTGGGACTTGTTTCTCTTCTCCCACAAAGTGGGTTCCTGGGATTGAACTTGAATCCTCAGGTTTGATGGCTGATGCTTTTACCTGGTGAGCCATCTTGCTGGCCCCTCACACAATTTTTTTTAAATATTACAAGACTGTTACACTGTGGGTATCATAGTGTATTGTAGTGCAACGAATGAGTAGCCCCCATTTACACAGTGCGTTGACAACAGGCCATCAGCAAAATATTTGGGGTACATTAAATCTAAGTCCTCATCATAACTACTTATGAGAAAGCCAAAACTCAGAGATCCTGTCTGAGCAAGAAATGAGAGCTGAACCCATAACCCTGTAGTCTTCTATTATGGGGACACTATTTCCTCTTGGATGCAAATGTAGTAAGAAGCATGTTTCAGTTTTTTCTTAATGAGTTTAAGCTCACTTAGGATCAAAGAAAAGATGAGGACAAGAAGAACCACTAACATATAAGAAGGCAACCTGGATTATATACGTCTGTTTCAATACATCCGTAACATATGGCTTCACTGTTGTTTATTTTTAGTTGCTCTCCAATTGGTCTTAAGACCCGCTCAACAAGAGGGATGCCATGACTGTACTGGAAACTTAGCTAACCATTCAATACTAGTGAAGTCATGGCTATTGGAGAATCTACAGCCATTAACTTATACTAAACCAGCATAATCCCTAACAACACTCTATAAACATTTGTTCTTATACCCACTGATGAGTATAGTTTTCATCCTTCATCCAGGAAACTCCTCTTTGCAACAGACGGGGACCGGGGCAGAAAAACACAATTAATTACATTCAGTGTTGCAGAGCCCAGTTCCGATGGATACATTTACAAAGCACTCCCCCACAGGGCTTAAGGAACATTTTGGAAGAGGGGGGGGGGGCAGAAAGATTGTAAGAGCCAGAGGGTTAGGGAGTTTGCTGTGAGACTGTATCTCCGAGTACCATCAGAAGCTGTACCCCTGAAGTCTCACCAACATGGCTGCCCAACCTTGAGCTGAACAAGGAGGACACCGACAAACATGCTAAGCTGGATGGGGAAAAGCCAATGAGCCCTCAACCCTGAGCAAAGCCCTTTGACCACTGGGTAAAGCTGGGAGCAGGAGAGGTAGTCCTTCCCAGGGAAGGACACGGCAATTGATTGTGCAGTGCCAACCAAAGCGGTCAGCCCTGAAATCAAACATACAGGTAACATCACACGGACTCAACAGGTCCTGTTTAGTGATATGTGTGTGTATACAAACACATATATGCATGCAATAACAACTGATGAGAGAAGAGGCCAGGAGTTTGAAGAAGAGTGGGGAGGAGTGTATCGGGAGGTTTTGAGGAAGGAACAGGAAAGGAGAAATACAATTAAAATACAATATGAAAAATAAACACCAATAAAAGAATGAGGACTTCATGAGAAATAAAAAAATAATAATTGGAATATGAAGTAATTGATGGTAAAACCAAGAATAATTCCCAAAGCACCCCCCCACTGGCCTGTAGACTATTCTTTCACTGATAAATAGCATTATTATCTGCTACGTTTATAATGTTTATTTCAGTGAATTAGGCAACATGTTCCCATGAATGTGCATGTCACCTTGGGAATTAAAAAGTGAAAAGAAGGAAACAATCAAGTCATGCTGGAATGTGCCCAAGTGGTCACTGACCCCTGGCCCATTCTAGAAAATGACCTCTGACAATGTCATTCCACACAGGGATGCCGTCACGGAGTGGGTCATTCACATCATCCTGTTATGTCTACTGTAGGCTCATTGGTTACTTTAAATGTGAGTAGATTTACAGTGTGTGTCTCAATAAACAGGATCAAAGGGAAAATGTGCTAACCCACTAATTAGATTCACGACGGATGGATGTACCACTGTGGGCTACTTTTTATGCAGGTCTCTTTAGATTAGATTTATTTGACTAAATTTCATCAAGAGCTACTAGGAATTAGCAACAAGGAAATCTCTACCCCGTGGCTCAACGTGCTCAACATGGGGCTGATTTCTTAGAGCAAAGGAGGAACATTTTCCTGGGAGTAAAATATTCACACCTGGAACTACCTGATTTCTCTTACCGGGACATATGTTTCACAGTATGGTATTTAGTGATATGCTAATTAGGTGTCACTAGTGTGGATAGACAGGTCTAAAGCAGAGGGTTATAAATGGTTGAACGATTGACTAGTGCATCTGCAAACCATTGGCCAATCCATGGTGTGCAAACCAAACAGGCACCGAGCATCTGGTATACTTCTGGGATAGCTCCCCACCACCCGCCCCAGAAGACGCCTTTGTCTGGAGTCAGTTTATCTACTTGACCTGCAACTAATTTAAGCATGGGTCCAACACGTTTTAAAAATAATACTTCCCTATACTTTAATACTTTCCCTATACTTTAAAGTATTGAAGTAAATAAGAGATAAGAACTTTTATTTCTTCTGAGAATAATTCACAAAATGGAACTGTCTAACTAGCCACTGACATCACTTTGTAAGAAGCACCTGCTCTTCCTGAGTGTCCCACTAAGTGGCTCCTAAGAAGTCCCAGGATGCTATCTTGATAACTACTTACCCCCTAGAGATTGCTCTGTGAAATGTTTGTTCAAACAGAGCGGCTGTCATGACATTCATTTTAGGGCTTTTAACTCCGAAAGTCAAGTACTTCTGGGACGGAACATTGGGCAGTTTCAGGGTCCTGTGTCTGACTGCATTGTATTTCCTTTGTGGAGTTCAGCCAATGTTTCAACTGGGTAACAGAACGTGTGTTTAAAATAAATCTGAGCATCCAAACATAAAGGACACTTTCTTAAAGGTACTCCAGAGAGTCTTCCAGGGCCTTTTCCTGGACGGAGCTTTTTGACCTTTGGAGCAGGAAAAGTTTCTGTCTTCCAGTGGGATGCTGTGATTATTCAGTGGAACCGACTAAAACTTGGCTGGGGTGATGAGAGCACATTCCAAGGGTACATTTGGGAAAGTTAAGATACTCAGGTGTTTTTACTGACTCTTGTTACCAACAGCTCTTTGCAAACCTCTCCTCAACCATCTGAATAGAAATTTGTAAAGACCTGACAACAGAAGGCCAAGGGAACGAATATTTATTGAATGAACACAATGGGGGAAGGTCTTATGCCCTGATCTGGGGATATGGTGCCGAAGAATACCAGCCTCTGCTTTCATGGACCGGAACGAACAGGCAGAGAGGCAGGTGTTATGGAAAAGTATCACGAACAGGCTGCTGTGAGTGACAGGAAGCAAAGGGATGAAGTGGAGCTGGGATGTTGGTGGCTTCCTGTGGGTAGCTAAAATTTGCTTCACTGAGGGGACATTCACAAGAGACCAGAGTGATAAGCAAGAGACAGTGAGCAGAAAAAACAAGTATTTTATCGATAGAGCTGCGTCTTCAGAAGGCAGGAGGGAGCGTTGTGCCGGTAGGTGTTTCTGAGACTTTGAAGAGGAAGACGTCTTACATGTAAGCTAATAAGGGGGATTAGCATTTATTTGCAAGTATTATGAGATCATTCTAAGTGAGTAGGTAATGAGGATGATTGCCATTATTATCTTTGTTTAGTAACTACCTGGTGAGGGCTAAGTACTGTACTATATGCACTCAAAATACATGTTCTCAAGAAACCCACTCCACAAAATATCCTTAGACTTTGGGGAGCATCCCAGTTTTTCTGGAAGAGGATAGTGAAGAAATGATCAGAGGAGAAAGGAAGATAAGGCACAGCCCTAGAACTAGGAGCTTTGGAACAGACAATCCGTAAACAGCGGAGGGCAGGGTGAGGTGTGGGCGGGAGACAGGTGGTCAGTGACCCCTGGCTACATGGCTACATGGTATCCCTGGCACTTCCCAGGAGAGGCCAGGCTGTTCCATGAAGCAGAAGAGGAAACGAACTTAGAGTGATCCTCAGGGTGAGCCGAGGCTAGTTGGAGCACTTCCGAAGGGAGACTCCCATGGCTTTGCGTGGACAGTGGCTGTTGGTGGAGGGGAAGAGACACAGCCAGATTGTTGGGAGGCAAACACAGCCAGAGCAGGAGTGTGAGGTAAAGATGAGCTCTTCATTAGAGAACCTGCATCGTTAAGGAAACTGATCTGTCTGGGAGACGAGCACACTGCATAAGTAGCCAGCGCTGGTTCTGATCCTTTGTCCTCTCACACCAATTTCCAAGCCAAAAGGAAGCCCTTGCTTGAGACTCAGTCGGCCAGAACTCTCAGGCAGTGTGGCCAGCATAATTTGCGTTCTCTGACAAACACTCTTGAAGGACCATCAGATGGCTAATTAAGCTGGAGCCGAACAGTGCTGGGAAGGGCTCCATGTGAAGTGCTGTCTGCAGATCCTAGTACGGTTAGTTTCTGCTTTCTGTTTGCTTTCTGCATCTGTGTCACTCAGTTACAGGTCAAGACACATCTGGATTCCTAGGACAAAGCTCCAACTCCCTGGTTCAGACACTGGATCATTAGCTCTGGCTCACTCTCCCTTGCAGCAGGACACTGTAGGTAATATACACTCTGGTTGACCCTAATGGAAATTCAATCAATTATTCATGCCTCCTCTACAGCAGGCAGAGGGTGTCGACTAGGGGAACTCCCAGAGGAGTTTCTGTTCTGGTGTTTGTTTCTGACTTTAAAAACCAGAAGAAATATAAGAAAACATCTTCAGAATAAAAGACCCGCTTTTGAATATAAGTGCCAGGCATTGGAATGAAACTACTTTGTATTTTCATACATCTACTTAGGGATAGCTTTTCATATGAAGGAGCATGAGGACATTGATAAGTCTTTAGGTGCACAGAGGGGCACAGGGCCTTCTAACCTGATGCCATTATGCATTTAATGGCTTCTGAGTTATTGAAGCTTTGACAATAGCTTTCCATAGCACACAGCCAGCCTACCAGGGGGTGTAATTGGTTTGAGTTAGCATCAGGTCAAGGGAGTATTCACCAGGCAGGCTGGAGTCTGGTTTTAGAAGGCAAGGGACTTTTCTACCTGGATGTGTGCAGAAAGGAACTATGCCGCCTACACACACTTGTTCCGTTTTCCCAAGTTGTCAGGTTGTCAGGGTCCAGTTGCTGTAGGATGGAAAAAGATACCCTTGGTGCACATATACTAATTCTTGGGTTGCTGACCACTAATAGTGACAACGGGTGGTGACTGCTCCTTGTGGGATGACAGCCCAAAGGACCCTGAGCTGATAAGGAAACAGACACAAATAACAGTAAGGAAGCAGATACAAACAACAGTCTCGCTTCCTTCGTACCTTCCCCCCTCCCTCCCTCCCTCCCTCCCTTCCTTCCTTCTTCTCCCTCTCCCTCCCTCCCTTCTTCCTCCCTTCCTTCTTCCCTCTTTCCCTCCTTTGCTTTTTCCCTTTCACTCCCTCCTCCTTTTGTTTTGCTTTCCCCCTTTTATCTTTAAGGGATATGTTAGCTGACTTGAAGTTTTGGGTAATTATTCTGGTGTGAATTCTGAAATCCATTAAACTATTAAGAAACCTAATAAAAATTCCACTAATTCGAAATGTATTATCATTTTGACAGGCCCAAGCTGGGATGGCTTACTTTTGCTTGGTAAATGCATTCTTAATAGTGTAAAATTAATAGTGCAAACCAGATTGCAGAGGGAATGCTTGAAATACTTAAAGGACAAATTGTTTTCAACACTGACAAACCCTGTAGGAGTGCTGTTTATACAGAAACAAATGGCTTGATGCTTACAAACCTTTAGAATTTATTAATAAAATCAGATCTTCCCCACTAGGCAACACTGAGGTAGCTTAATTGGACTTACTGTATGGTTTTTTGTTTTTGTTTTTGTTTTGATTTTTAGGATGAAATTTCATTTTGTAGCCCTGACCAGCCTCAACCTCACAATCCTTCTGCCTCAGCATCTTAAGTGCTGGGAATACAGATACATGCCACCATGTCCAGCTACAGTACGTTCTCCAGCGTTAGAAAAACACCCTTATAATTCACAACACTCTACTGTAATTGAAAAGTATCAGTAATAGTACAAATCCATGCCGTTATAATGAAAACAATCTGGATTTATGTCTCGGTCTCTCATTTAACTGTCATTGTGACTTTGGGTGTCTGGGTGGCTTAATCTCTGTGAACCTGAGTTCAGTCAGAGGTGACGTAAGAATTGTATCCTGACCTTTGTGGATTACTGTGAAGATGCTGTAATTGTGTGTCAAGTGGCCAGAACCACCCCTGTCATCTCAAGGGTGCGCTCATATTTACATCCAAGTCGATTATGGGCTAGAAAAGAAGTGTACTGCTTCTGCAAAACATAGTACAAGCTCACAGACCTGTCTTCACAGCACAGTGCAAGCTCACAGACTGGGGAGAGCGTGAGCAAGAATGGTGATTCTTGTAACTATGGTAACAGTTAAGATGGAACTTTGAATGACTGAGTGTATGTTATTACTCAGCCCATTTTTTTTTTCATAAATTAAGAAGACTGGGAATTCCCACCCTTTGAAACTTCAGTGTTAAATTCCAAGACTTATGATTAAAAAAATAGAGAGGCTCTCAATAAAAAGAGAATTTGGAGGGCTGGGGATGGAGCTTGTCATCCATCCAAGTGATAAAACACTTGCTTATCATGCACTGACCCTCTGGGTTTGACCCCTAGCATAGCACACAATGACCATATAACCCCCAAATCTTAAAAAAAAAATCCTAGCGTACTTTTAATGTAGGTATGTTGGAAATTTCATATACTTTAAATTTTATAGGTTCTGGGGTCTTATGTAGAAGTGGTGGTGCATGTCTTTAATCTCAGCATTTGGGAGGCAAAGGCAGAAGCATTTCTGAGTCTGAGGCCAGCTTGCTCTACAAAAATCAAGTTCCAAAATAGCCAGGCTACACAGAGAAATTCTGTCTCAAGAAACAGCAACAACAAAAAGAATCATAGGAAAAACAGTTGAAAGACAGAGAGAGAGAGAGTTAAATTTAAATTAATGACCACTTTTAACTACTGGCCATGAGAAAATACTAGCAAGTTCACAACTTTCATTTCTTTTTACTTGGAAATGAAACTCTCCTCTAGGTTTCATCTATACTGAAGATTACTTATTTGTGTGACTTATTAAGTTAAAGAAATTAAAGTTGGCTTGTGTCTAGACTTGCAGAAATTAAAAATGGTGCATATATATTTTAATTTCAAATGTCTAGCATTTCTCAAAGAAATCAAGACCCCGCTAAGCCTTAAGTTGGAAACAGCTCTTACAAGAACAAGGACTGTCATGAGTCACAGGAGACACCCTATCCCAATTGTTTTGAATGAGAAATGTTCCCATAAGCACAAGTATTTTAACACTTTGTCCCCAATTAGTGGTGCTGTTTGGAGAGGTTATGGGAAGCTGTGCTGGGGGAAGTGTGCCTCTGGGGGCAGGCTTGGAGAATTTAAAGCCTTGTCCCATTTTCAATTCCCTCTCTCTGCACTGCACTTGCTGTTAACAATGTGATCCCTCAGCCTTCTGCTCTTGCTGCCCTGCCTGCCTGTTGCCATGCCTCTGTGCCATGGTTCAGTCTTATCCCTCTGGAATCATACACACAAATAAACTCCCATTTTGCTATGTTACTATTGTCGTGGTCTTTTAGCAGAGCAACTGAAAAGTAACTTATAGAAACAGTAAACAAACGTTCAGTTCAGCATTCATTTTAACAAAAAGCCACGATCTTTTGTGAATTAGCCATTACTTTGCTTTTGGGCTCTGGGGTCTGGTAAGCTGAGAATAACCAGGGAATATCTAACCCAAGTCTGATGCGGGCTGGGAGAGGTACCCGCTAATGCTTGCCAGCAAAGTCAATGCTGACAAGAGGTAAGGTCCTTCATTGTACCCTTCTGCGTGAAGATACTTTTGGTCCTAAGCAGCAGAGCCTCAATGAGTTTGCTTTTTATTGCACATTGTGCCAGCTGCTTCTGCCTACCATTGGTTTAGCAGCAGACTCTGGTAGACTTCCTGTAGAAAATAGGCCTGTGTGAAAGCTAGGAAGGGTCTGTATTCCAGGGTTCTACATTCAGAAGCCTGTGTGGTCTGGATGGAATGTAAAAACACCTTTAATCCTAGTATTCATGGTGGTCCTTGCTTTTAATCCCTAAAACGGAAACAATGTGGAAGTGGACACAGGAAGCAGAGCTCATAAGGAGTCATTGTCACACAGGAAGTGATGTCTGAGATGAGTCAAAGTGAATGGCAGGCAAAGTGACAAATCAAAGGAAGAGTTAGCAGAGTGAGTCAGAGTAAGGACACACCCAACTCGCATGAGAGAAAGGCGGGCTCTCAGCTTGGAGCAGTCAGTTACAGCAGAGTCAGTTACAGCAGGCAGTATGAGGTCAGCAGTCTGGAACAGTCAGGGAATAAGACATAGAGACAATGAAGCAGTCTGACTGAAGATAAGGCAGAGAACCAGAGAGGCTGACTGAGGCAATATGAGGAAGCGAGAACTCACAGAGACACAGAAGCAGTCTGAGGAGTCTGAGGCAGAGGCACAGAGGCAGCTCAGCAGAAGAAGTCTGCCAGAGTCAGAAGAGTTCAATCACAAACAGTCAGCTGGCTCAGAAGGTCAGTTTAAACCAGGCAGCTTAGGGAAGAGTTGAGTTCAGTACAGCCCTGAGTTCAGAGGCGCTAGTCAGAGTGGCTCAGTCAGCCGTGGAGGCTGACACATTCTAGATTGTATGGAGACTGAAGCCTTCCAGGTGTAGGCTTAAGAGCAGATGGTATGGAGGCCAAAATGCTCCAGATGCAGTACTAAGGACTGATGATTTAGTTAGACAAAGAATAAAAGCCATTGCCCTGAATCAGCATCTACATTTGGCCTCTACAACGGCTATAATTCCACGTTCTCAGGACCTGTCTCAAGGGAGAGGCACTAAAATTACCTTTCAAAGTCTGTCAAGGAAGAGAAAGGACTAGCACTTCTTGATTTTAAATTGCACGACTATGATCAAATCCTTATTTTTACCAAAAGTACATTATATCAAACGACACAATGGCTTTGAGGTTACAGAGATACACAGAAAAAAAATCATAGTTTACAAAATGGAACCTTTTGGCATGCTTCCACTGGGGGAATCTGCAAATGTGCAGGGGCTCAACGCACACAACTGGACTCCTTTGACTAGACAAGCACCAAGACTGGAATGCAAAGAAAGCTTCTCATCTCCTCAGGGGCCTTTCTATTTCAACAGTGAAGAAATAAACAAGTAGAATGGAGTATCGTCCCGTGTGTTTCTAGGTTTTGAGATGGGTTCAATGCGTGCCTTTCTCTAAGCTAGACACCCAGTTCCGAACACACTTATTTGTGCGAGGTGAACACGAGAGCAACTACACCACGGAAACCATCTGTGGACACAGGTCCTGTGAGTCCCTGCTGTGTGATCAGCTTTTGCAACGTGATTCCGTGTTACTGCGCGGAGAACACACAGATGTTCACTTGGAGTGGTTAATATTTTAGTGAGTGCAAATATAGAAGTGGCTTGGGAATCATTACAAATAACACGGATAAACTACGGCAAAATAACCATATGTTAGAGTACACAGACATTCTCGGATCTATCCCTGGGCTTCCTTATCTGAGAATGATTTATAAGCTAAAACAACTACAAAGAAATCCAAATTCACCACCTCAACAAAAGCCGACGCAATCTCACACGTGCAACTAAAGCAAAAACAGGTAAGTAGGTTTTACTAAAATGAAAACAGAAGAAAGAGGCAGCTTAGGGACTGGGAGAAATATTTGCAAACCATGTGTCAGGCGAGAGATTAATGTGTAAGATCTATGAGGAACTCAAACAGCTCCGTAGAAGGAAATGATCAGGTTAAGAACAGGCAAGGATCTGAGTAGGCTCATTATAAGACGGTATACAAATGGCTTGTTAGAAGCATGAACAAATGTTCCCCGTGGCTTGCAAACAAAAACCACAATGAAACGTCACTCCAATGTTTTGTAATAGTTAGAACACCCCCCACCAAAAAAAAAGCCAAAACAACAACAAAAACAAACAACAACAAAATCCCTAAATACTGTGCAAAGAAGAGTCTCTGTGCACACTCTCTTGGCAGGAACCTCACTTAGTGCAGCACCAGTTTAAAAAGAAATATGTAAAGTTCTCAAAAGACCAAGAAACAGTATTTTTTTAAATAGCATCCCACATGCTAGGCAAACCTCTACTCATTCACAGGCCCAGCTTTCCAAAAAAGTAGAACGCTCAATGGCTCATTTGCACCTGTGGGCAACGTTTACTCAGAAGATCTAAACCCTGTGTGTTAAGAAATGTCTTCATACCATGCTCACCGTGCTGTTCACAAGAGCCAAGTGATGGAGCCAATCTTGTGGCCAAGGGATGAGTGGATAAAGAAACCATAAGGAATGATATCCAGTCTTAAAGAAGGAGGACTTCCTGTTGTTTGTCTCAGCCTGGCTGGAACTGGGGAACAGTATCCTAAACGAAGCAAGCCAAACACTCTAACACAAGAAGTCCGCGTTCAGAAGTGCTCATGATCTCTAAGGGTTTGTAGAGTGGGGAGCAGTAGTCAGCCGAGCCTCTGTGTGGTCCAGTCTCTGTTGGATGCAAATGAGATTACAAAGCTCCATTCCTGAACACAAGCCTCATTCACATGAGGTAACCTGTGCAGAAACCAGAAAACTTTATTCCTCCTGGAGAACAGCATCGATTCAAGAAACGTTATCAGGGAGAGGAACAACTCAGATCATGAGTGAGACAACATGTACCCAGGAGAGAAAGCAACAAGATAAAAGCTGGGACTCCCTGTGACCTCATTCTGTAGTTATCTTTCATGGCCACTGCGGTCACACCAAGTTCCACTGGAGATTTATAGCAAAACTACCCTGAGATGCACATATCATACCCCCCCCCCATTTCCAATTCTTTTTTCTTTTTTTGAAGTTAATTTTTTTTATGTCACTAGAGGGACATGACTCTGGTATCACGTGATAGAGAAAAGTCAATTTGTGCAGGCAATTTAAGTCTGCAAAGTGGGAAGGCTGCTTCCTGCCTATGCTGAGCACACTGAAAATGCAGTTATGCACAATTGTTTAACACACTGCAGCAGAAAGCAGCTAAATGGCACGTTAGGGAGGTAAAGCTACTCCCTGCTCGGGATGTGATTTTTTTTTTTTTCCCTTGCAGAAGCACTCTTTGAAAGAACTAAAACTAAAAACCTGCTGTTTTTTAACGGCTGTGGTTTCCTTTCAAGACGTATGTTTAAATTCCAAGTCTCGTACGATATGTGATTGGACCAAAGCTGTCTAACTTGGCTAATCTTGTTAGAGTATTTTTGACTGTTAGAATGTTGTAAACATGAGGACTGCATGAACTAGACGTGTAGTGAGAAACGCGGATCGATATGCGCCACCTGTCGGCTAGCTCGGGGCACTGCAGGTGTACTGTTGCCGCGATGATAAAATGCTAGGTTTTAACACTGAGGCCAGACGCATGCGGTTTAGCAACCTTTCCTAGGGAACTTCCAACATAAAGAACTCAACTGTATTAACTCCAAAAGTTGTTTCCTCCCTCCTCCTTCTCTCCTTTTTCCCCCCTCTTCTCCCTTCTTTCATCTCTCCCTCCATTTATTTATTTTCGTTGTTTTGGAGATGGAAATGAGGTAGAGCCACGTTCACTCTGGGCAAGTGCTCGCCACCCCAACCCACACTCCTTCAAGAGCCAAGATTCCCTTTTGTGAATGGCTGAGTGGAAAGAGCTTTGGCACTGCGGCTGGGTGGATCTGCGCTTAGGTGTGCACGTCCCTCACTCACCATCTCTCCACAGAGTCTGTGGGCAACCACTCCGCCCCCATCCCTTGCCATTCATTTCACAATACACTATTTGGAGAACTGGTCAAGGCAATGTACGAGGGTCTATATACCAGGATTTTCATCAAGTGCATCTCCTTCCCATGGTCACTGCATCTTCATCAATGATCTCAACCAGACTCCCGTCGTCTGTGCTGATGTACAAGGTCATCTTCCTCAGATGTGGTCACGGCCACACCACCCTTCAGTTACATCCCCCTCTTAACGGGCAACGGACTTCTACTTCCTGGAGAGCTTGGTTTCCTGATGTTGAAATCACATCATGCCGTATTCAATGCGACTCTTTCGTGTGCTGTTTTCTTTGTGAGCCAGCTCTGTCCAGTCTCCTCAGCTGGCTCGCTCCTGCTCCACCCTCAGCCCTCACCTTGCTGTTTCTCTCTCAGGAAGGCATCCAGTAGCCTAGCTACGGGCCCCAGGCTGCTTTCCCACACACAGCACAGGTGTGATCAACATCTGACTTCTTCAAGGGGCTGTACTCTCTTTGAAGTTTACGATTATGTCATCCCTGAGCCTAGCATAAGGCCCGGTACATAGTAAGAGCCCCAAAAACAGTCTATGAAAAGCTGACTCAAAGAATGAATGGCCTAAGGTTGTGCCTCTCAATAAAGACACGTGAGTCCTGCAGTTAGTTGTAAAACACGAGTAGGCAAGTTGAAGCTTTTCTAGCTGCGTCGTTTGCTTTTGTTAGTTCTGATTTCCCGCGTTTCTGTGGTTGAGTGGGACGTTGGGATGGAGAATTCTTGTTGAATCTCACTCACGCACTGATACTAACTTGGATATAAGTTGATCAAGTGAGAAAACCTGGTTCTGGAAAGCAAGGGAAGAAATGTTGCTAGGCGACAATATACCAGTTGTCTGTTTTTCTCCTGAAATATAAATGCTAGTTTAAAAAAATTAAGAAAATTATTTTATAGTGCTCTTTAACTCAGTGCATCTGACTAGCTCACATATGTCTAGGTTTAGAATCAAGAAAAACTGAACCATGAAGAACAGAAGAATTTCCCACTCGACTTTTTTTTTTTTCTTTTGAAGCTAATAATACTGAAGCTGTCTGCAGATACACAGAAAGGGAGGAAGGCACTTTAGTTCGTCAACAACTAAATGAGACAATTAAAGCCCGTACACTCGGACAATTGACTTCTCCAAAGTCTTCTCAGTGAGGCCCGAATTGATTTTCTTCATCTTATTCTTGGCTTTTTGTTTCGTTGGGGGTGCTGGCCTTACCGGGATGCCAACTATCTAAATCTGTGCTGCGAAATATGGTGGCCACCAGCCTCAGGTAGACTCAAGATATGCTAGTCCGAGCTGCAGTCAGTTACTAACATATACACCAAGCTTAGGGATAAACCATGGAAGGTTTTAATAATTTTTAGTTTCATCACATGTTGAAGTGATAGTTTATTCAATATATGGGTTAACTAAACAACACTGATGTTAACTACACCTGTTTACATTTACTTCTTTTTTCCCCCATGTAACCCTGGATGTCCTGGAACTTGCTCTGTAGACAAGGCTGGCCTCGGACTCAGAGATCCATCTGCTTCTGCTTCCTGAGTGCTGGGATTGAAGGTGTGTACTACCACCACCTGGCTACATTTACTATTTTGATATGGCAACTTGGGAATTAGAGGCAGGGTTACATTACTGTCATCTGACAGTTCCAGTTTACACTCCAGACCTCACTTAAACAATCTGGAAGCCTGAAATACACAAAAGACCAGACGCATGAAACATTATGGTATATGCCAATTCTGATGAAAAATTTTATGACAAGAAGCAGCCTGGTGTTGTTGGAATGTAATGAGTCATGGAGAAATGAGCTAGGGTAGATAGTCTAGTCTTGGAGGACTCTGAATACAAAACCACACTTTGTCTTGCAAATGAGGAAAAAGTTCTTCAGAGTATACGGTAGGATTCTGTCAGGCATATACCTAAGAGGATGCATGTGCTTAACCTCAAAACTGTTTGGCTCTGTCAGAGGCTATGTAGTACAATAATGGCTCCCAGCCTGTGCACCTCAACCCCTTTGGTGGTGGTGGGGTTGTCAAATGACACTTTCACAGGGGTCACCTAAGACCATCTGCATATCAGATATTTACATTACAATTCATAACAGTAGCAAAATTACAGTTATAAAATAGCAACGAAAATAATTTTATGGTTGGGGGTCCCCACAGCATGAACTGTATTAAAGGGGTTCAGTATTAGGAAGGTTGAGACCAACTACTATAGGACATCTCAGACAAATAACCTAAGGTTCTGGCTGCTCTTAGGATCCCTGGTACAAGGGCAGCTCAAGGTCATGTAAGAGCAGCTTTGACAGGCATGGGGAGCCCAGTGGAGTTGAGAGGTGTTGGTAGAGTCCTCTTGAGAAAGGCTTTCTAGATCTGAATCCAGCACAGTTGCTTGCTCTCAATAGACATAAAATATACTCCTATTGGGGCTGGAGAGATGGCTCATTGCATAAGAGCACTGACTGCTCTTGCAGAGGACCCAGGTTTGATTCCCAGCATCCACATTGTGGCTCACAACCATCCGTAGCTGAGGTTTGCTGGGATCCGATACCCTATTCTGGCCTTTGAGGGTACTGTATGCATGTGGCACACAGGCATACATGCAGGCAAAAAAGCGATACACATAAAATAAAATAATAGAAATAACTCAAAAATACTGTAGGTGGATTGAGAGATTCCTTCTAGTTGGGCAACTGCCCCCATTTTCAACGTGGCTTATTTTCTCTGGGTTGTTGCTCTGACCTTTAATGTTGACTGTATTACCTTAGGCAGCCGACCCTGCTTGTCACAGTTGGCCATTCCCCTTCCTGCCACACTAGTCTCATCATGAATTACCCTTCCTCATTCTATTTCCTTCTAGTCTTCCTGCAATTCCAACATAATGATCGGGTTCTTTGCAAGCCTCTCCTGACAACCTGAAGCTGACCACGCTCCACTCTCCCGAAAACACCCTGCCTAGTTATACTCACAGACTCTTTGATTAAAATCAGTCTTGCTAGCTACACTGTACTCGAAGGGATAGGGGCCTCATGCGTTTCTGTTCTCCTCTGTGCTATTCCCAGCTTCTCAGACCAGTGCTTGGAGCCCAGTAATTCTTGACAAGCATCTATCAATCAAGTGAATGGGTTCTTACCATCCCCCGTGTTGCAGAGTTCTGAAGGATAGGGTTAGTGTGATGGATCACGACAGTCCCTGGGTTGAAAACGGGCATCAGAAGCTAAATTTTCAGTAGCTGCCAAAACATGTCAAAAACGTAACTGATGTTTGCGTGTTGTCTCACGTGTCATTTCCCTGTATGTGTAAGAACATGTGATTTACTCATTGTGGTTTTATTTTGCCTATTTACAAAAGACATAGTGTTTTCAGAGTACCAAGATCCAGTTTTGGGAATGTCCTATAACAGCTTTCTTAATCGGGACAGATGAGCCCAGGAAACAATTAGATTTTATAAGTAAATAAGTAAATGAGCAGCTCATAGACGAGCACCTCAGAGGAGTAGAGCACAGCCTTAAATGGCTCTAAATTAATTGGGAGGAAATGTCTTAGGCTTGCAGATGAGTCATCCATATTGTTTTAATTTATACAAGCAAGAGATTGATCCTACCACAGGAGGTTCAGACAAGAAAGCTGTAGACCACAGCAACCTCTCTGTGCCTGCACAGGAAGCATCACTCAGAATTTAAGAATAAGCAGGCCAGGACAGAACAGCTAGGAAACTCCCCATTCTAGTTGTGCTTATGTGAAGATACCAAGAAAGGGCTGTCACATTCTACTTATTCAAAAAGACAGGTATGGTGTACTCTGAGGGAGGGTAAATAGTAAGTTCTGGACAACTGTGAGGGTCTGCTTGCTGTTGCCGACTTCGGTAAAAGAAGATGGGAGGAGGGAACAAAGCGTCTTCACACCACGTCGCAAAACTGGAAACAGAAACAAAAAGGAAAACAGGCTATGGCTCTGTGAAGAGGCGACACTGCTAGCCACCCACTCACTGGACATGTCCTCCAAAAGCATCTGAGTGCTTCTGTTTACATTATGTCAATGGCAAAGTATATCACCATGGATCTAGTATTTTGCGTTCTTAGTATGTGACATTCAAAATATCGCCTATAACATTCCTGATAGGTACAAAGGGCTTGGCGTTATAACTGATAAGGAGCCAAAGTCCTCTAATGATGGCTGATTACTTTGTCAGTTTTTGAACTGCTGTTATCTGCTCATTTATTGGCCATTTTTACAAGGGGAAATAAGACCGAGAGATTAGTCATCATATCCTGTCTGAGTGTCTCCGTCAGGCCTGCAGAGAATGATTATATCAAAGCCTATTTGGTTCTATATTACCCACAGTAGGGTATGGCTATTGACTGCTTTCACAATCCATATAAATATTTGATAACACGTTCTGCTATAAACCAAAGATGAATGTAATAGAACTACAGGGCCTGCAATTTTTCAATTCTAGTTGGTATCATAACGACACAAATACAAACAGAGCAGCAAATAATATGAAATATGCAGTGCTGACGGTAAATAATTCATCTGTTTAGATTAGTGAATAAGCATTATCAGTGGTCACAGAGAGGACGATGCTATAATGAGCCTTCTGAAAGTTGTACCTGGGAAACAAATTCCAAAAATTACTTTCAAAACAGTTTATATCCTCAAAGATTTATTTTTATTTATGTATATGCCTGTGTGTGTGTGTGCGTGTGTGTGTGTGTCGTGTGGTGCCTATGGAGGCTATAAACAGGTGTCAGGTCCCTTGGAGCTTGAGTTAGGGGTGGTTGTGATCTACCAGACATGGGTGTGGAGATCTAAACTAGGGTCCTCTGCAAGAGCAGCCATTGCGTTTAACTGCTAAGCCATCTCTTCATCCCCTCAAAATGGCTCTGATGAAGCTAAAAGTTGTATCATCACTAGCAAATTATATTTTTTAGGTTGATGTAATTCACTTAATATTATTATATTTCCCAACTTTGAGAGAAGCACGATAGGGTTTTTTTTTTTAAATCCAGTTTTTCCTTTATTTAGTTTTTAAGGAAAGATTTATTTATTTTATTTGATGTCTTAGGGTTTCTGTTGCTGTGACGAAACACCATGACCAAAAAGAAGGTTGGGGAGGAAAGGGTTTATTCAGCTTATACTTCCACATCGCTGTTCATCAACAGAGGACTTTAGGACAAGAACTCAAGCAGGACAGGCTTCTGGAGGGAGGAGATGACGTAGAGAGAGCCATTGGAGAAGTGCTTCTTACAGGCTTGCTCCTCATAGCTTGCACAGCCTGTTTTCTTATAGAACCCAGGACCCTGGCCCAGGGGATGGCACTACCCACAATGGGCCGGAACTCTCCCCGATGAGTCACTTATTAAGAAAATGCCTTACAGCTGGATATTATTGAGGCATTTTCTCAATTGAGACTCCCTCCTCTCTGATGTCTCTAGCTTGTGTCAAATTGACATAAAACCAGCCAGTACATTTGACGTGTATCAGCATTTTGCCTGCATGTATTTAAGTGCAATGTATGCACGTCTATTGTCTGTGGAGGCCAGAAGAGGGTGCTGGGACCCCCAGGAACTGGAGTTGCAGTTGGAAGCATCCACATGGATGCTGGGAACTGAACCTTGGGCTCCTGAAAGTGCTCTAAGTCTCTGAGCTGTCACTCCAGCTCTATTTTTATTTAGTCTTTTAAAGGAGTATATAGAAAGTGATTTTGAGAAAAAAAAACTTATAGATGTATATAAATATAACACACTTGAACAAAATTACTGTCTTTTCTGCTGGTCTTCCCAACTTTTTTTCCACAATGAAGAGATTTTTGAAGCAGGAAAACCTTTCCAGAGCAAAGTTTGTATTAATTAAGACTATTGAAAGAGGAGCTGTCCAAGGAATGATATTGTGTTTCTGACAGTAACATTGAAAAGAATACAAACAAAAGATAAAATTAATTTCAGTCATGTATTTTATATAACCCAATATTTCAAAAATACCATCACTTAAACATGTAATAATACCAAATTTATTAAAGGGATATTTTATAATCTCTTCTTTTTTAAGATTATCATCATCATTATCATCATCATCATCACTCTGTGTGTGTGTGCGTACCAGAGCAAGTGCTCCAGGTGGTCAGAAGAGAACATCTGATCCCCTGGAGCTGGTGTTGTGAGTTGTAGCTGGAGTTTAGAGCTCCTTCCATGATACTCTATCCTGATGCGTGTTGCAGACTGAATTTGGGTCCTCGGCAAGAGCACCCAGTGCCCTTTACCACAGAGCTATCTCTCTAGCCCCACTTCATTTCCTTACTCCCCCACTGTACACCGTCACATTCTGGTGAATTTGGCCCTTGCACATATCTCAGTGTGGGGGAGCCAAGCCAACACGCTCGGTAGCCGTGAAGCTAGCAGCCACTGCGCCAAGCTGGAGGGAACATGGCCCTGACCTGCTAAAACTAAACTGAAGGCACCTCTCGCCTTTATTTTGTACAAATAAAGGCTCTGGTTATACCCTCTTCCAGTAAGAAAGAAATGATTCCATTATTCCTTGCATTCCTTTTCATTCTTTATAGACACTCCTGATTCTCTCACATCTCAGAACTCAGCAGCAGTCCTTTCCCACTGTCTCCTCATTTAAAAGGTTAGGAGGAGGAGAAGGAAGAGGGGGATGGGGAGGAGGAGGAGGGGAGGAAGGCAGGCAGGTCTCTGTATAAATTCAGAGATCCATCAGCTCTCTTTTCTAAAGGGACCTACGGCCATGTTGGTCTGTCTCTTCCATGGAGCCATCAGTTTAGAAAGGCATGAAGGTCTCAAGTTGAAACCAGCTTGTCTCCTCGTAAAGCAACCATGCTCTCAGTGGAGAGGCACACTCTGTTTGGCTTTTGGCGAGGGCTCGTATCCCTGTCCAAATGTCTGGGAAGGGTTAGGATCATTTCAAATTCTCCATATCAAAACTCTGTCAGTTTCATGAGTTGAACAAGGAGAATGATACAAAAGGAATGTCCAAATGCAGCCAAGTGAGAAGCAACACAGCACAGACCCCCTGTTCTTTACTGTCCTAATGATTTCCCATGGTGCACCTTGTCTCTTCCAATGAGAGGACATCATAGCCCTCACCGTGTTCCACTTTGGGGCTAAGCTGTTAGTATATCCAACACTCATTTGACAAACATTTGAGTGAATTTGGGTGTCAGATCATAGTATCTGTGGCGTACAGTGTCAGATGCAGTGTGGTTCTGGTTCTGGTTCTGTGGGTGCATATGATCTGACCTGATCAACCGTGACCAGGTGGGTAGTCCTGAAGTACCCGGATGGGAGAACGGTGCTGATTGCCCCTCCCCACATCTGAAGTCTGAGTTTCTCAAAGGTTGCCTCCCAAGACGTAAGGCGTCATGGCACTAGTGGGAGGAAGACGAAGCTGTCCTGTACTGTTGAAAAGGAAAGGAGACCAGGACGCCAGGCAAGCCCCTGCTCCCCAGACACGTTGTTGGCTAGCTCTTCTCCAGAGCAATCAAGACATTAAATGTTCTCACTGTAAAAGTCAGAGGAGGGGAGGGTCTGGTTTATATTTTGTGTGGTAAATGATGATTGACAGGTTGAAAGGCTTGGGTTTAGGAGCAAGGGTTTCGTAGCCATACGGAGAATGCTTAGCATTAGAGAGAATTCTGGCTGATCTAATCCAAGTTCAGGCACAGCTGAAAAAGATGAGACAGGAAGGAATTACAAGTTGTGTGTTGGCCGGTAGAGGATTGCAAGCTGAGGAAGAAAATGCTTCTTTTAGTGGGTAAGGAAATGAGAGCAATCGATACTGTGCTTTTCCTTAGAAGAAATGCTACATATCCGATGAAAACAGTGGAAAAAAACTCCTAATATTAGGTGTAACAAAAATAATCAGTAACTTTACAGTGCTAGATTTTTGGTTTCTGTTTTGGGGCATATTGCATTGAAAACACTTCCAGCAATGGGTAGGTCCCCAAGGGTAGACAGAACTCTTTACTACTGTGTTTCCAGCACGCAACAACATCTGACTTACTGGGAGACATATATATATGTATATGTGTATGTGTATATATATATATATATATATATATATATATATATATATATAATGAGTATTTGCTGAAAGACCAGACAGATGGATGACTTAAACATTTTGAACAGTAACTTTGGGAGAAAGGACAGGAAACCAGTATTCTTTAGATCTAGTCACAGATTGGTCTCCTCTATGGAAGTACTATTTGTAGTGCTGTTCCTAGACCAACCTGCAACTGACACTAACCTGTAACAAGAGTAGAACAGAAACGGAAAGAAATATTTAGAGTAATAGTTATTGTTTCAGTTTTTTGATACAGGTAGCCCCATGTAGTCCATGTGGGCCTTGAACTCGAAGTCCTCTGCCTCTCGAGTGCTGGCATTTCAAGGGTGTGTCCTCTCACCCAGATAGAATTCATTTTTATAACAGCTGACAATGCCCAAATAGTCAGGGGCATGGTTACATTGATCCTAATTTATTCATCACCATTCTGTTTACAAAAGTATCCATCCAGAACAAATTGAAAGAAAACCAACTAACGAGGAAGTGTTTCTTCACTAGACAGTTGTAGAAATGCTGTTCAAAAGCATTCACTACAACCCCCTCCCCCAACTTTACTGATGCAACCAGATCAGTCCATGGAACAGCCAGAGTGGGTGGGGAGCAGCCAGAGCCGGCCCTTTCCTATCTGGAACACAGATGTACCTTTTTTGATAAAGCCCTTGATTTTATGACGCATTCTTATCAGCAAACACAGAAACAGAAAGTATCTGGCCACTTTTTAATATTTCAAATGCAAACTGGGCCTTGATGGTAGAAATAATGGCACCCCCAGCAGTCGTAGCTAGGACTCTTGTCAGAAACGGTCGGTGCAGGAAGAAGCACACACGAGGACTAAAAGCAACATGGAGGTTTTATCCCCTAGGGCAAGCCTGGCTGTGATCTGCAGGGCGGAGGAGCAGTGTTCGGGAAAGAGACTGTGATGCACTTTGCGCAGACACCCCTACCCTACCCTCTCCCTTCACAGGAGCACAGACCCCTCTAGGAGCCAGCTTCTGTTTGCAGGGAGTTGGAGAACTGAGAGGACCCACTGGGGTCTGGGGATGTGGATGGAGGGGAGAACAGCTGATGGCTTGCTGAAGAGATCCAGAATATTGCACCCATTTGTTTGGTGTTTTTTTGAATAATTAGTTTTACATTTTTTAAAATTTAGTTTCAGTGGAGGGAAAACTTAGAGACTTCTTGAGAAAGCAGGTACTACCTCTCAGGTTGGTTGCTGTCAGTAGACTGACCAAATGATGTTAATCTTTTACATATTCACAATTATCTCTTACCCTTGATTGGCTGTATAAATACTAAAAGAAGTATTTGACCTGGAATGCAAAAACATGAGGATTTATGAATGCCTTCACAAATATTTAGGAAATCAAATAATTGTTAAGGAGCAATGGAGGAATGAAAGTCTTCAAGAAACCTGAGTGGTTCTGTCTTCCATCCCAAGTGATCAAGACTTAAAAGATGACCAGAAGAGGCCAGGCATGGTGGTTAGTACATGATTGTGATCCCAGCACCCAGAAGGGACCAGGCATGGTGGTTAGTACATGATTGTGATCCCAGCACTCAGAAGAGACCAGGCATGGTGGTTAGTACATGATTGTGATCCCAGCACTCAGGAGGCAGAGGCAAGAGGATCATGAGCTTGAAACAAACAAAATAACGATCTTGGATGGCCCAGGAGTTCTGGTGTTTAGGTAGAAGCTGGAAGACCACTTGGGGGCGATGTTGTACAGGGGACCAGGACAGTGCCTGGCCACCATGAGAGAACACTGAAGATGACTTCTAACTCTTCATCCGGATGTATTGAAACTATTCCACATTTAAAAAGATAACCTTCAAATGCAACTCAAGAATCCCTTGCTTTAGCTCGTCTCTTGTACCGGCAACGTGAAATGTGCTTTGGGGGATTACTGAACCTGCTCTGCTGGTGTGTTTTTGCTTTTGCTCAGGGCAGAGTCAGAGTCTCTTTCATCTTTCTACGGAACGCCTAGCACAGTACACTGCAGGGCATGCAGTTGATGCTCCAAGGCTGTGTGTGGGATGGAAGTGGATTTGACTTCTACAAAACAGAAGGCACGGCTTATAAAGGTGCTTTCACTGAGACGTTTAAATAACATATAATTGTTTAATGAAAAAAAATAAAACGCCAGTAAAAATGTTGGAAAATGCTTCTGGGATAACGAGGGAATATAAAATACTATGTAAATTGTGAGTCCCTCTGGAAATTAGAAAAATGAGAAGACACAGTGCCAATGGAAAATCATTGTGCTTGGGTGATGCGTGTCAGATTGTGTCAGGTGATCTTTTATTATAGGACAATTGCTCGAATGGGTTATTACATTCAATTAGCTACCTTTTAAACAAAAACAAAGAAACATTTCCAGGTTAACGCTGAAAATAAGCTTAATTACTCTGAGAAGTAATTGGTGGCTAATGTCATAGAAAAATTACAAGCATCCTGTCCACCCCTGTGAGAGGATCAGTTTTGCTCATTCAGTAGTCCCAATCCACACTGGCTTTAACAACAGAAAAATTCCCTATGATTCAGACTTTTTTTCTTTAGTTTAAGTTTCAGAAGACTTTACATAAGGACTTTCCTTTATTTTACATATTATCTAGTTTATGGCACATGTAGACATTACTAGATCTATAGACCTGTCTCTTATAATTTAGTTACAGGAATTAACATTTTAAAAATGTGTGTGTGTGTGTGTGTATGTGTGTGTGTGTGTGTGTGTACATGTATATGTTGTGGTGCGTATGTGGGTGTCCTTGGAAGCCAGAAGAGGAGGCTGGAGTTCCAGGCAGTTGTAAGCCCCCGATGTGGGTGCTGGGAACCAAACTTGAGTCCATATCAAGAAGATCAAGTGCTCTTAAGCCCCTAGCCATCTCTCCAAGCCTGGAAACACAGATTCCGATGTGAAATTTTCACTTTGAAAACAGCTGGAATGAGACCTGCAGACCTTACTGTGAAATTCCTCAGTTAATGAACATTTATGAGATCGTATTTCACGAGGACAATAATACTAACGTAAATTAGTATAAAGAGGTTAGACCAGTATGAATGCCTTAACCAAAGCCTAAAAGTATTTTGAAGGACACAGAGCTTTGCCATTTAAGTATCGATTCGAACCCTATACTTTGTCAATCAAATACTTTTACTTTTAAAATTTGTTTCTATGGTGCTGAGGATCAAAACCCTCGTCTTTACGTATGTTAGACAAGCATTCTGTCATTGAGGTACATTCTCAACTTCCAAGTATTTTATAGTCTTTGATGGTCCTTAGGGAATTACTTCTTCAGCAAGTAAACTGGAAAGAAATACGATTTGAAATTAGCATGGAAAATGATTTAGAATTCCTGAAGAACTTGTTTTTCAGAGTCTTTGGCTCTGGATTAATTGCCATGGGATTAGTAACCTTGCTCTGTTATTAATTGGCTCAACCGAAAGTTACTGAGTAGGTAGTGAGATGATGCATTTTAGACATTAAATTCATGTCCTAAAAGTCATTGATTTCTTTAAAAATATAGCATTTTAATTTGTTATTTGAGAATTTCATACAACGTGTGTTGATCACATTCATTCCCTACTCTTCTCCCTAATTCCTCCCAGATCCAATCCCCTCACCCCACCTTACAACTTTGAGTCCTCTCTTTTAAAAATAACCCACAGAGTCCAATTTGTGCCACCCATATACACAGGTATGAGGAGCGATCTACTGTAGCATGGTCTACCAGGGGCCACACCCCTAGAGAAAAATGAAGTATTATGGATTCTAAGCTGGTGGGATTCTGAGGGGAATGATCTTACTCTATGTAATTAACTGCTTTATCATTATCGGGGAAGACTAAGAGTTTGACCAATGATAATTTCCAAGAATGGCTTAAGAATATATAAAGGGACCAGAGAATTATAATGTGGAATATGGTTAGTTATTGTTAAAAATCAGATCTTTAAGAAATAGCTTTGGAAACCAAGAGGGCTTGAATTTGCCCAGCAGTCATGGCAAGTAGGTTTTCTAGCCTGAAGGACAGGGAGCACAAGAGCTTCCAATAGTATGGTGGTCTCTTGAGGGGCTCCAGCTGATGGAAAGGACATGGCTGTTCTGAGATGAACTGTCGAGGAAGTTTATTTCTAGTTATGTTTATGTAACTTTAAAATAATTGTTTTGTACATTGTCGTGGGGAAGGGCTGCCTAGGCCTTGGCAGTTTGTATGATCTGCAGGTATTGGCTTTCTGTAAATCTGTGATTAAGATGTTTGCTTTCTTATGACCTGTACCTGCTCACTGCTCTCTGGCAGCGCCTTTGTGGTTCACTGAGATCTCCCTGTGAAGAGCAAAGTTGCTGTGGAGGAATTCTTGTAGCCCCTCTCCCACAGTCTCAGGCAATAAGGAGAGAACACTCCCCTTAGACTTTGAACTTCCCACTGTAAAGGTGACATAGCTCAGCTGCTGAAGGATTATCAGATGAGACTAAGCTACAGGTTTTCTTCATTATGCAAATAGGCCTTTGGATGAGAGGGCAGAGTTTTTGCAACACCTGAGGAGCTTTTCTATCAATAAAAACACCTGAAATCAGAGGATCAGAGTTCAGCTGTCCAGATTGGCACTTACTTTGACAAGCAGTTCCCTCTGCTGAGGTCTGGAGGTTTTGTATCTATGAAAATGTCTCCTTGTCTCTTTTGTGGAATGACACAGTACCTATCAGCTACAATGGACCCCCAGACCTCAGTGGCTCTTGTGCCTAAATCAGGGACAGGTAGTGTTCTTGACAGCTGTAATCCAGAGAGCAACCAGCAATGATTCCTCTGGCTCCTCTCACAGGGAATATGTTCACTCGAAAGATATTCAATTGATAAAACAGAGTTGGTAGAATTAGAAACCACCACCTGGAAAAGTACTCATAGGTCAAGTCATTGGGAGCACTGTGGAGGGTCATGTTGAGGACCGCCTTGATTGTCAATATCTGAAGAACAGGAGAAAGCTGCTAACAGTGTTTTGTGCAGTGAAAGCAGATGAAGGGATAAGTAAGTAACTCCCAGACTCTGTGGTACAGAGCACCTGTTTGTAGAGGGAATGCCTTAGCTTGTAAAGTTTTCAGAAAATAGCTAAAATTCCAAGAATCTTTAGGATGGTGCTTTGGGTTGCAGCAAGTGCTGGCTAGCTCCTGGCTCACTCTGTATTTGCTTGATTGGAGACTTTTAAAGAATTGTGTCTGGCTTCTCGCTGCCATTGGCGTTTCATTTGCCTAAGCTTGTTTTACAATAGAGTCACATTGTGAATTGTAACTTTTTTATTTTTATTTCTTAGGAAACAGTGGACCTGTGTTATGAAATTTTGAGTAATGATCAAGTTACTAAATCTTTTTTTGAACCTTGGTGTCTATTACTCCTGCCATTAAATTTTGACAGATTCAAGAGAAAACAATTTAGGCAAGTAGAAGTGAAATTGATCTAGTAATTTTTTCTTTTTTATTCTGTCTGTCTGCCTGTCTGTCTGTCTGTTCTTCGTTCCTCTTCTTCCTCCTGTTTTGTTGTTCTTGCTGGAGATTGAACTCAGAGCTTCCCACACCCTAAATAAGGCTCTACCACTAGCAAACATCCCCAGTCCAAAAATTTGGCCAAATTGTAGAGAATCATTTGAATAAAACATCTCAGTTTAAAGTTTGCTGCTCAAAACTTGTGAAGGATGGAAATATTAAAAATGGATTTTTTTAACAGACAAAACAAGTTATTAAATCTATAAGTACAGCATTTTGTTATGGAAAGAAAGAGCATGCCTCGCCACCCTTAAAATTAAACCAAACCCAGTTGTAGTTGTGCGGGTGGGTGATAGTTGCTTTGCCTCACCAGGAAAAATATAGCTGTGGGAAACAAGGAGGCGCGAAGAGATGGGGGCACCCGGCACAAGACAGAGAGCTCTGAGAACCATGTTTTCTTTATTAGGAGCCTGGCAAGATACCTCTGAAACTAATCGCCTGTCTTTTAACGCTGGTACAGAGAGTTGTGGGAACTGGACCTGACAGTAGTTACAGCACTTCAAAATAAAGACCTGCTCTTACTCTGATGTTTTCTGTGCAAAGAGCTCTCCAGTGTGTGATTTCCACGGCCCTAAAGGTGTAAGTGGAGTAGAAAGTACAAATCACATAGGACACAAGCTGAAAACTCACAATTATCTGATGAATGGGATGGCGTGGAGAACCAAAGTGGATAAATCACATCAAACACCAAACGCCTCTGCTAGCCAGTAGGAATCTACTAGAAAATAATCATTCTTCCATACACAAATTCTTCTTCAGCGGGCCTGCTAGCTCCCCACATTCAAAAAAATACTGTGCCTGCGAACTTGACTGTATCACGAAGCCCACAGATGTCAACCTTTGACCTTCTCAGGGTATGTCAACCATGGCCTAGCCACTAAGGTCTGGGGGTCCATTGTAGCTGATAGGTACTGTGTCGGTCCACAAAGAAGACAAGGAGACATTTTCATAGATACAAAACCTCCAGACCTCAGCAGAGGTTTTCTGGGGTGCTGCAAAGTGATAAAATCAAGGAACGGTGCTACATATGCATTTCTGGTTTAATTCCTGGGTTGTTTGAATTCAAAGCTAGCAACAGTTTGCAATTCTGACTTGTTCTTATCTACCCCTTTCTTATCTCCTCGGGTTCTATGTAGAAGCAACCCCCTCTCCTCTCTTAAATGGTCATTCTCTTCAATGCTTTTGTCATAAGTCTTGATTGTCTCTTGGTGCTTTTTACAGCTTAGCCAATAAATATCTTTCCATTAGAATCACTCACTGTTGGGTAGTGATTATTCACGTGTTTCTTGTATTCCTGCCTGTCTTTGAGCAGAACTTTGCTCTGTCTTTGTCTTGGTCTGTTATCCCAAGGATGTTTGAACCTAGTACTTGGCCTCACAAGACTCTACTACCAAAGCAGGGTAGCCTCATCGCTATTTATCATAAATGACCCGTGGTCCTTAAACTGAGAGTTCCTCTCCTGTAGAGTCCTATAAGGTCCTATAGGGTCACCTGATTTTTCCAGTATTTCCCTGTGGGAACTTGGACATGAAGATCAGCATAAGAAAACACTAATATTCTGGCTACTGCCATAGTCTTTTTCCTCTGACTTAGTGGTCTGGTGTCTTGTACCAGCATGAATGCTCCTGTATGAATACTTTCAATTAAGAGTAGGTTAAATTTAAGATCTCTCACTGTTCTCCACGACAATAAGGTAGGTCCTCCAAATCCTTAAAAGTAATCTTTGATTCGGTTACTGGGTTAATTCTAGTTACATTGCCTCTTGCATTCACTGCTCTCTCTCTCAAAGGTGGCATCTCTACCAATCCCCATTGACATCCATTTTGGATTCAAACCTTGCCTCCGACCCTCCTAAATGTGTTCCTGGGAAGGGAAGAATGACTTTCTAATTGCCACGTTTAGGAAGCCTACATTTCCCCACCATCTGATACCACGCCTTAAACACATTAGACACTGCCTGATGCTTTAACGGCTCCATATTTTGTGCGGAATAATGTCTAAACCATCTCCTGTGACATTCCGGGCTGTCCTTCATAACTTCCGTATTTCTCTCGCTTATCTGCCTGTTTTAGCCGATGTGGACTTAGGTTCACGCTTCTTACACTGTTCCTCATGCGTCGCTTTAAGAATAGGTTTGCCTTTTTTTGGTTTATTGCATTGTATGGTTCTAAGGCATTTTCTGTTTGTTTTTAATTGAAACAACTCTTTTTTGGCATTCATTTCATTGGTGACAGTTACCAATTTTAGCTTAAATAAGATCACTTATAATACAAATGTAAACGGGGCAAACTGATGTGGGAGCTCAGGGTGTGGCCCCACAAGACCATGATGGAGTACCCCATGGCTGGACCATTTAGCATGTGATAAACCTTAGTCCAACATAATTACTGAGGGGGGAAAAAGAACACTGGAGATGAGCTGTGACATCAGGAGAAGTTTGAGTGGGCAACGTCAGCATTTAAAATTTATTCTTAGTTTATGTTGGTCTGTAGGGAGGAAAACAAAAGAGAGATCGCTTAAAATTCAGAAGTAAGTAACTCAACCTTGAATAAGAGCTTCGATGATCCTCAGCTTTTTATGTGAGGTCACAGAAGATATCAGCTGAAGCTCTTTCTGAGTGAAGGCCCCGAATCTCATACTTGCACTCAGAATTTTTTTCTGCCCAGGACCGAGTTCCGTACAGACAGGAGAAGCCATGTGGGCAGGTCAGCGTGGCACTGGGAGGATAAATGCTATGAGGATGTGAGCTCTTCCCTCCTCTGCCCCTTCTTTCCTGGCAAATACCTGCGGAGAATTATTATATTATTTTATTTTATTTTTTAACATCTCTGAGTCCCTGCTGTTACAGCAGCATATGTGGGATTGTATCACTGGAAGGCAAGAAGACTATGATGACGTGGGCTGTGTCACTAAAAGCAGAAGAAATAAGGAAGAGCTCAAGAATCACAGTTCCGAGGTGCCCTGAATACTCTGAATTGACAGGCAGCAGTTTTTTAGTGACCGATGAGGGGAGAGCCGGTTCTTGCCTTTTGAAGCAATGATAGTTTTCAACATTCCCTTCCCTCATACCCTCCTTTTACCCCCCAGAAGTAGTAATAATTTCTGTTGCGATCTCACTTTCTGCCTCTCAGTCTTCATGTAAGGACACATCTGTATCCATGGTTACAGAGGCCAATCGCATGAAGGGAATCTTGAATACTTTAATTTCAGACACATTATTTTCATCTTGTTTGCTTCAACAAGGACTTGGAAAGGGCTTACAAAGCACTATACCTAGATATTTTAAGAAGCAATATGTGGAATATACCGCGATGGAAAAGAAGCGGAGGAGCAGAGCTGGGTCCCACTCCTGAACCACCTTCAGCGTTACTGCAACCTTAGTTCTCCCTCTCCACATCTGTGATGTCGAGGAAACGGGACCTTTCTTGGAGTGGTGCTGAAGAACCATGTGAAAATGTTTTCCGAAAGCCTTGGGAGCCTATGAAGAACCGTTAGGTATTTATTCTTCCCAATTGCTATTCTATACACACTCTACTCTGAATCTGTCTTATCACTGCTTGGAGAACACCTTTCAGAAAATAATCGGGACTTTCTATGCATTCATAGGATTTCAAATGGACCCACAGCGATAAAATTCTTCTCTTTTGTTTTGCGGTGCCAGAGATTGAACCCAGGGCCTCCCCAACGCCAGACAAGAGCTCCCCCACTCAGCTATACACCCAACCTGGAAGTATTTTTTGTAGTCAAAGCTGCTTTCTAACGTGATGTGTAGAGTGGAGTAATTACTGAATTCATTTCAATGCACCGTATTTCATGAGTTTCCCTGTGCGTACGGGAACCAGATGATAGTGTCGTCATGAATGTAACCCAGGCCTCTAACATCCTTAAATTTGGAGAATGAGTTTTAGGCAGTACAACCTCAAGTGAATTACTGATTCAACTCTTCAACAGATTGAATTTTGCCTTTACGGGCAGATATTCAGACTCTTGTCTGGGCAGAACCATGACAAAGCGGAGGAAATTACAGTGAACCACAGGACGAGGCTTGCCTGAAGGGGTCTCTAAGTTAGAGCCGAACAGAGAGAAATAGGCAGAATAAGAACTACAAAGGGCTATTTCAAGCTCTCAAGAATCCTGAGTGCTGGAATGGAAAACTCATTGGCATTGTTTGGTACATGCTCTGCTTCGGGACTTGGGTAAAGCATGACCACAGCAACCCCGGTCTTCGAGGGTTTGAAAATGAATGATCCTAGCTTGGCTCGAAAACTATAGAATAGAATATATTTTTAGCATAATAGATCTCTTCAATCTGCTCAACAAAATAGATCCACAGAAAGAGCAAACAGATGGGAGGCCATGTGTTGTTTTGTCACAAGTCCAGGGTTTTAAACTAGACAAACACTGAAGCCCTGCAGCCACAAATCTGTCCTTTCTCGAACAAAATCCTATGAGACGGTCAGAACTGCTCTGATCAAATATGCACACTAAAAAAATCCAGGAAGCCCTGCCAAACTCGGCTGGTGCCATATGATAAATGGCCTCGGTGCACGGATATTAACCGATTTTTCATTGATAAAAGTGTGCATAAGTACATCTAGAATGCTGATCATGTCAAGAGCCCAAATACTTAGGCTATTAGACCAGACAGAAAACCACACTGAGATACGGTACAAATCCAGTTACCTTCTCCTATGGGCACTCAGTATCATCTACCAGCGATGGCAATTCAGGCTGTGATCCAATTGGGATTTTTTTTTTCAATAAATAATACTTAAGCCGAGGCCTCATGAGCGAATCGGTTAGAAATCAACTGTTCTCTTCAACCTTGTCTTCCCCTTGTATAGTTCATGCTATTTCACACGAGAACACTTTCCCTTCCCTACACGGTTGCAATGACAATTCTAAAGGCATTTTGTTGAAGAAAGAATAGAATAACTTGGAACTGAAGGCTCAGACAGAAACGACGCCCACCAGGAGAGGAAACGAGGCCTCTTGGAGGCTTGTCACTCCAACAGAGGACTGAGATCTTTTCTGTCTAGTAAGTAGGCATCTGTAAATATCTTCTGAATGACTTACTGAACTGGTGAAAACGTAGGTTAGAGGTTATACTATTTTTTTCCCCTTGCCTCTCTTTCACTTAATCAGTTCTTATAAAGTGACGGTTTAAATGAATTTTTTGGTTAGCATCTTTCACCATAGCAGAGTATCTGGTTTAAAATACCTCTATGAGATATTTTAAAGGGCAGGTTGAGTTTCTTTGCTTGAGAGGAAACTGTGAATACTTGTTTAACTACTTTAGGAACACTAATTGACACAGGGAAGATCGTGTCACATTTAATTTAATGACCACAAACACTTGCATGTTTGACACAGGGACCCCAGGTATGAACACGTCCCATTCTTTCTACTGGGTAGCTCAGAGGGCGTGAAGGTTGGGACAGAAGAATATATATATGACTGCAAGGTATTGGATTACATGACAGGAAGAGCTGGACACTGGGGAAAAAAGTCACTCTCCCTGGGTTAAAGTGAGAAAAGCAGGGAGACTTCCTAGAGCTTGAAGGATCGTATCCCTGCCTCGAAGGAGAAAGCGTGTGGTGTGCAGAAGGGGTTTTTGTGGACTTTCGGAAGAGGAAAGGATTCATGTCCAGGAAAGGACTGGGACCGAGGCAGAGACAGGACATGATAGGAAGCTGCAGCCAGACTAGAACCTGAGGAGAAGTTCACTGAACCTATGCAAAGTCTGAGGTCTTCTCTGACTGTAGTGTATAAAATGCAAAGTAGCACAGTGCCAGAGCTGTCCATGACATGCTCCCAACAGGTAAAGTAGACTTGAATTCTCTAGGAAACCAACAGAAGTCTGAAGTCGAAAATGTTGTTACGTCAGCTCACACGTCAGTGGATTTAACAGGTTGCTTGTGCAAAAAAAAAAAAAAAAAAAAAAATCAACATCAAGCTGCCTTTCCTGGCTTTGTCGAAATCACTTCTGTTATTTCTCTTCACCTCTTGAGCATTTGGTCTGTGTTCAGAGAATGAATGCTGATTTTACTAACAGCTGGCATTCCCCACCCTTAACCAGCCTAGGAGCATCAGTCTCTGCTTGCTGATCAGGTGGTTGAGTCCAAAAGCCAATAGGAGTCAAGTCTTGGATGGTTCGATGTTGCAGATATTCAAGTCAGTGTCCCTTCTAAGCTCACAGTGGCCAGCCAATAAATGATCCTGACGGCAATGATCAGAGCTGAATGTTGCTCAGCCCTTTCCATCCAGCATTCAAAGAGTTTTCAAAAGGCAGAGGGATGAGGAATAAAACTAGCATAAAGATGTCACATGGCCATTATTGCTGCTTACATTTACATGATCATGAATGGCACAGAACCTATGCAGAGGAAATAAGAAGCAACGGATGTGAGGGTTACAGCTGAGAGCGTTTCCAGTTTTAATTCATAAAGCTCAAAGTTACCGACTAGTCAGGCAAGGAAATTGACTTCTTTCAAAATATGGATTTTCTCCTGTAATATCATTTTCTAACTGAGAAGACGAAGGAGTCAATTCATTCACCCTTCTGCCTTTATTTTATCTAAGAGGAAGAAGAAGAAGAAGAAGAAGAAGAAGAAGAAGAAGAAGAAGAAGAAGAAGAAGAAGAAGAAGAAGAAGAGGAAGAAAAAAATCCTCTAAACAGAAAGACTTAACCCCCATGGTAACCTAGATATACATTCTCAGGAAATACTTAAATTAATCTCTCATCCTGCAATTGAAACCTATTTTTCTTTTCTTTTTTCCCCATGAAATAAGGGAACAGCTGTCCACAGTCTTCGTCATATGCCTGCAAACTATTCTTATTACACCTCAGCCTTCCAGTCTTCACATGTTCACAGAACTCCCAGGATTTGCTACTGATTCACCTTCGTTAGGTTGAGAATCCCCACCATATTAGCCTGCTACCCCAGTAGGGCTTGCACTCTGTGGGGTCCAGATGGAACACAGTAGATAACTTGTAGTTCCTACGTCTTTTATTCCCATCATATTGATGTCAGAATTAGATTCTTCATGCCTCATCTCTGACTTGGGTACCAATATGATGAATAACTGATACCAAAGCAATGAAAAGAAAAACTGGAATATGAAATTTCTGCAAAAGATCAGTGCTACTAGGACATGGATCCTCCCAGAAGGGAGTAAGAGATCTGAGCACAAGAATTAAAACTGTAAGTCTTCTTGAAGAAAACAGGAAAAAACAAAACAAAACATTTGTGTGAAGTTGGATTCGGTAATGACACCAAAATCATGGGCAAAAAATATAAAATATGACAGACGTTGGACTGTGACAAAACTAAAATATCGTCACAGGATAAAAAATCACATCTATGGTAAGGAATTTATGTATAGAATAAAAAAACACAAACAATTTGATTTAAAAGTGGGCAAGAATTTTGATGGCCATTCCTCCAAAGAAGATCGTCAAATGTCTGACAAGCACGCAGAGAGATGCTCAGCCTTACTACTCAGTGGGGAACGCAAATGAAGCTACTACATAATTTTGCTTTATTCCCATTAATATGGATAACATCTAGAAAGTAGAAAATACGTGGTGGGGTGGAGGTAGGGAAATTGGACTTTTGTGCACTGTTAGAGGGAACATGAAATGGTCCAGCTACTTTGGGAAACGGTAAGAGAATTCCCCAAGTAATTAAACACAGAATCAGAATGCAATCCTGTAAGTCCACTACCAGTGATTTACCTCAAAGAATCAGAAGCAGAGATGCATGGTCAAAGCGTAATCCGCAACGGCCAGGAGGTCGAAGCAACTCGGTGTCCATAGAAAGACGAACGGACGAACAAAATATGATGTATATGGATAATGAAACACCATTTAAAAGAGAGGAAGTCTGGGTCACGTTTCTAAGAGAAGATGCTAAATATGATAGTTGCGGAAGGGCAGATGTTGACTGCTATGAAGTAGTGGGAATACTTAGAATCACAGAGGTTGAAGGAAGTATGGGCTCGTGGGTGTGGGGAGGTAGCATGCTCAGAGCTTCGGAAAGCAGGTAACGATTGTGCAGCGATGCGAACACACTTCATGCCACAAAACTTAGCTCTCACAATGGCCCATAAAATGGCGAATGTCATGCTATACATATTTTACCCCAGCGAAATAGAAAAGGAGCTACAGTGTAGAAGTCTGAAAGGGTTCTGGGGAAGTACTTTAGAGGAAGCTTTGCAGGGAGGTGTCTCACCTACACTCTTTTAAACGGGCGGGTGGGGGGTGGGGGACGGGACGGCCACCTTGCCCATTGTAAGCCTGAGGCTAGTCGGAGATGCGAGACCATCAGTAAGCCTTAACTCGGTGTGTGGGATCCGTGGGCCAGAATACCTAGAGCAAGGACAACTGGGTGCTTCAGGCTCATGCCTGTGACGGCTGCTTGGGGATGAGTCTGTATGTGCAGTTGTGTCATTGTTAGATTTTCAACAATATCATGAAAGAGGCTGATTTCAAGGGCGGGAGGATCTCAGCCAGAACACTGCAGAGTATACTTCGGAAGACCAGGGAGGAGAGAGTCAAAAGTGACCACCTGGATACCGCAGGAGCAGGGAAGAACCCAGCAGGGGCGGATTACAGGAGAGTCTTTGTCTTTCAGACATGTGACAGGCTAGGGCACAGGCTGAGGCAGATGCTGGTAAGGGGCGGGGCAGAAGGAGCCCCAAGCAAAGCAAACTGAGAGAGCAGGGAGCTGGCCTTCTACTGGGCTCCAACTTTTGTACAAGGATGCAGACTGCTCATTTTCATATTTCTGTTGCTGCGCATAGTGGTGCACGTGTGTAATTCCTAGCACGTAGAAGGCTGAGGCAGAAGGATAGGTGTGAATTTAAGGCCAGCCTTGGCTACTTAGTGTGCTTCAGGGAAGTCTGAGCTACAGGGTAAGATCCTGTCTCAAACAAACCAAGACAAGACTTTAAAAAAACAAACCACCGAACCAAACAAAACTCAACAAACAAAGACTGTCTTTGCCACAGAACACTTGCCTCTGAGAGAAGAGAAAAATGATCGTGTCTGTGGAGAGGAACATCGCCTAGATTCGTATGAAGACTGAGAAAGATAGAAATGAAGTGATTGTGAAAAACTTTAAAGATTTAATATAATCTATTACCATTTATTATGTCTGTGTGTCTGTATGTGTCTATATGGGGGCATATGAATATTAGTTCATGTCTTCAGAAGCCAGGGTATTGAATACCCCGGAGTTGGAGTCATAGGTGATTGTGAGCCACTTAATGTGGGTGCTGGGAACCAAACTGTGGTCTTCTGTAACCACTGAGCCACCCCTCCTGCTCCCAGAAGAGTGTATTTTGATTGCCAACCACTAACCATGCTTGTTGGGCACACCAGCTCCAAGCTCAGGGTTCCCAGGTCCATGGAGAACCAATGTAGGTTTCCCTGGAAACTCCTTACAGGCGAAAGCAAAGTTCATGGCCTCTGGGGTGATGCTGGGTTTTCATCTGTTTCAGTGCTAGCACTTACAATGATCCATTAGCCTCTTTCAGCCCTGGTTTCTTCGTTTGTAAATTGGAACTAAGAATATTATCTGCCAACTAGATGGCTTTTGGAATTACGTGAGACAACGGAGTAAGTGCTTCTGTATGTGGGTTTTAATTGTGATTATGGGTAGGAATATTATAGGTGTTTGCCTTTTGAGGATTGTGTTTCCAAGGAAGAATGTTGTGTCTTCTCCGTGAGAGCCTGCAAAGTGGCATTTGACCAGGAGCTTGGCGGGAGAGTGTCTCAGGCATCAAAGCCTCAACTCAATTTAGCTCAGATCAGGATTAAGGAAGAGTCTGCCCTGAGCAACGCCCTCAGCAGGGTCCATTTGGGAGCTAGTGTCTGTGTGGAGACTCCAGAAGCACTGAGAAGCTCCTTCCCAGGAGGGATTTGCTTCATAAAGCCTTTACCATGGCAACAGGGAAATGCTTGCAGAGCCCTGCAGCTGACACTGTGAAAAATATCACCTGTTCTCAAGGTACTCGGAATTGCACAGCATGACTTAGAGTGGCTTCCTCGCTATTGGCTGGGTCATAAACGCTGAGCAAATACGGGGCATTAAAGGTGGGGAGGATCTGGGAGTTGGGGGACAGGAAACCGTGATCAGAATATATTGTATGAAAAAATTATTTTCAATGTGTGTGTGTGTGTGTGTGTGTGTGTGTGTGTGTGTGTGTGTACCTAAGCTACAAGTGACCTTATAGAGGGGATCTGAAAGAAGGAGACACATGGCCAGGTACCTCATTCTCAGAAAGATAACAGGGTCAGGGCTAGGGTGAAGGCTTCAATGACATTCTCATGAGTGATAGTCTTGGAGGGCTGGAGGAAATGAGGTGCTGGCACCTAAGTTGAGATGTAAATGACGGGCAGGAGATGGGTAGGGGAGTGGTGGACAGAGCTCAGCAAGGATGGCTCCAGGCACACAGACAAGCCTGAAGGCAGAGAACTAGGAAGACAATCCTGCGCTGAATATGGTAGGAAGTCATTAAAAATTTTCAAATTTTTAAAATTACATTTTGTGTGTGTGTGTGTGTATGTGTGTGTGTGTGTGCATATTTATGGTGTGCATGTGTGTGCATGTGTGTGTATGTGTGTGTGCCTGCATGTGTGGGGTGTGTGTGTGTGTGTGTGTGTGCCTGTGTGTGTGATGTGTGTGTATGTGTGTGTGTGTGTGTGTTCCATGGCACATGAGTAGGTCAGACGACAACCTTCAGGACTCACTTCTCCGGTTGTCACGCCTGTTAACCTACTGAGCCACCTTGCCGGCCCCATTCAGTTTTTAATGTGGGGCGATGATGTGATTTGTAATTACTTACAAAGATCGTGGTGGCTGCTGCTGGAGACCGAACGAGGTAGGAGGCTAGGGGCAAGCAGAAGGAGGTGAAGCTGGGGGAGTGGTGAATCCTGGTGGTTGGACTAGGGGAGCAGAGCAGGGAGAAGGAAGGTGAGAGGGACTGACTGCTCACACTTAGGTTAACCGTCCATGGCATGTGAGCAGCGGACAGTCACGGTCTCAGACTCTTTCTCTGCTCTTGTCTCTGTGTCTCTTCTTTGCAGCTAGATTGCCGCAGGGTTCAGCACAGAGATGCCAGGTGTGTGCTCTGTGGGAGACACTGACCCTCCCGTCCCAGAAGGGAGGGAACACATTTTAGACACACAGTGGGACCGAGAGAGACTCGTGCCGGGGCAGCCAAGGCGTGGGTCTTGCTGAAGGACGAGCTGGCCTTTTCACACATTCAAAGTGATATTTTAATTCCCCACTTCAAACAGCTAATTCCTGAGGAGAGGCTCTCTGAAATGATGTCACCACAGGCTTTTGTGACTGCAGGTCCCTGAGAAGAACTGCCCTTTCACCCAACCTTCTGCAAAGTGGCTTCGTGTGATTGGAACTCCAATGATGTGGAGAGTTTGAAATGTTCAAGTCCAGAGCCAGATTATCTCGGAGCACCACTGGCTCTCCCTTAATAGCCATTTTTTTCCTTCCTCTGTTCCTGACCTGACATTTCCATGACCATTAGGTAAATCTTTAGAAATGCACGAACAGATCCTGTCTTACTTTTCTGTCTGTTGTGATAAATACTATGACCACAAGCAACTCTTTGCAGGAGGAAAGCCTCTATTAGGCCTACACGTTCAGGTCACGTAGTCCATCACTGGTGAATGTTCAGACAGGAATTTAAGGCAGGAACTTGAAGCACAAACCATGGAGGCATGCTGCTTACTGGTTTGCTCCCGGCGCATGCTCAGCTAGCTTCCTTATATAGCTCAGGACCAACTGTCCGCAATGGGCTGGACCCTCTCATGTCAATCATCATTAAAAAAGACAGTTCCTCATAGATGTGGCCACAGGCCAATCTGATCTGGGAAATCCCACCATTGAGGCACCCTCAGATGACTCTGAGCTGTGCCAACTTGACAGCAGACTCTAACTAGGACAGACCCCCTAGTTTCCAACAACCAAAGGGCTAAAAGGCTGCCACACAGCATAATTTTCTATAGCATAATTTTCCTGTTTCGCTGTAACCTGCCTACCTAATGTTTCCACCAATGTGTTTGAAAAGCACCTTGACGTTCTTGTTTCGTTACTGTAAAAACTCCATGAAACTGTTACTGCATTGGAATATGGAATTTGGGGTAACAATTTGGGGTAACCTGGATCTGTGTTCCTGGGTCACAGTCACTCATATTTGGCTCTAGAATAAAGGGTCTCTTATCCCCTCTGAAGAGAGTGCTGTGTTTTTTGTATAGACGCCTTGAAGCGGGGCAAAGATATATGATCAGAGCACAGATGAGATACAGCTGAAAGGCCATGGAGAGAACAGTTAGCGCATGGGTGTGGTTGGCCAGGATGAAATGAAGGAAGCAGGAGTGAGAATGGAGACAGAAGATGGGGGAGGAGATCAAGATGCACCAAGGACTGCGAGACTCTCAACACGGTATGTGACTGCAAGTGTGTGAGGACAGGCCGGCTGGGAGTGGGAGTGAGAGGAAAAGAAAGACTGTCTCTTTCTCTATATGAATGTACATTAAGTATGTAGGTATCTGTCTGTCTATATCTATCTATCTATCTATCTATCTATCTATCTATCTATCTATCATCTATCTATCTATCATCTGTCTATCTATCATCTATCTATCTATCATCTATCTATCAATCTATTTATCTATCATCTATCTATCTATCAATCATCTATCATCTATCTATTACCTATCTATCTATCTATCTATCTATCTATCTATCTATCTATCTATCATCTATCTATCTATCTATCATCTATCTATCTATCATCTATCTATCTATCTATCTATCTATCTATCTATCTATCTATCATCTACCTATTTACATCTTTTCCTTCATCTGACCCCTCTCTCTTCCTTTATACCTCTGTTGCAAAGAAGCCAACTAAACATCTACAAAATCATCTTTTCTGTAACTGTTTCTATAAGGTAAATTAACCAGAACTACATTTCTTTAATTACTATCTGCTTTTTAAAAAGTTTACACAGTTAAGACTCAATATTTGGGTCTCAATGAGTGCATATATGTGTGTACACGTGTGTGTGCGTGCGTGCGTGTGTGTGTGTGTGTGTGTGTGTAGGGCTCAGTAAGTATGCATGTGTGTGCACAGGTGCATGTGTATGGGCTCAGTAAGTGTGAATGTACGTGTACATATGTGTGTGTATATGGGGCTTACATGCTTTATATGTATTTGCACATGTTCATGTGCGTGTGTGTGTGTGGGCTCAGAGTATATTTTTGTGTGTACATTTATGTGTGTGTGTATGGTGCTCAATGAGTGTGTACTTGTGTATACATGTGCATGCATGTGCTCAGTGAGTGTACATGTGTGCATATGTATGTATGGGCTCAATGAGTATGTGTGTGCATGCATGGGGCTCAAAGAGTGTATATGTGTATGTACATCTGCATGTGTTTTTATGGACTTAATGAATGTATATGTGTGTACATGTATGTGTATGAGCTAAATGAGTATATATGTGTATACATGCACATGTGTATATGGGCTCAATGAGTGTGTATGTATATACATGTATGTTTACTGAACAGTTAGTATGGCGACATGTAGGAACTTATTTAGAATGAATATGCTAGAGAAAACCCTTTAGTTGAAATTCATTTAAAAATGCAAATGCTCATTTCACGTCTTGCTGTGTTTACAGCTGTGCTTACCACACGGCACAGTAGAAATAGGGTTAGAGCAGCTGAGGGCAGCACTCAGGAGGCAGAGGCAGGTGGATCTCTGTGAGTTCGAGGCCAGCCTGGTCTACAGAGTGAGTTCCAGGACAGCCAGAGTTACAACAGAGAAACCCTGTCTTGAAAAAAACCAACCAAACAAACCAAAAAGTATAATCAATGTGTGACAGATTGTGACAAAAAGAGGTCTGAAATTCAGTATTTGGTGGAAAATTACTCTCTAGGAGAAGACAAGTGCGTTCGTACGAACAGCGACCATGTAAGAAGTACTGGGGTTTACGCTAAAGGAGTGGATGGGCAGGACAGCTAGATTCGCTGTGGTGCAGGGGAGGGGTGGGTGAGGCACTTTCTGAAAGAGAAGGATGCTGCAATTAGATAAAGGGTGAATAGTGAATATCTGGAGAGTTGGAAATGGGACCCATTCGAATGAAAGTGTACAGTCCATGTGTAAGCTTCTCTTGGGGATCCGTGAAGAAGCTAGCCAAGGAGCTAGCCGCGCCCTACAGGAGAACATAAAGGCAGAAGTGTTCAGATCTAGCTGCGTTGGTTCTTTGACTGAGTTTAGATTCTGAGAACAGTAGAGGACCCATGTAAGTTTTGAATAGAGAGATAAATAGACTGAATTACTTGGAGGTCCATGTAAGGAGCGTTGAGAAGAATGAGACTTCATTAATGAGTGACAGTGATGACAATAATAAAGGTGGCAGTTAGCTTTACTGAGTGCTTACCGTGTGACTTCTCATGTTGTGTGTCACAGCTGCCCTTGTGAGTCTGTAGGTCCTGCTATTACAAACTCAAGCAAGTAAGACTGCGTATATATATATACATATATAAATTATGCATATAAATACATATTTATATTATATTATATAATATTATGTTTATATATTTATACTATATATTAATATATATGTTACCTATTTATGTACACACACAGACATATAGGTAAATATAAAAGTTCAGGTAGTTTCAGAAATCAAAATGTAAATGTGCCATGCCCAAAACTCTACTGACTCCCCATGAATACAGTGATATTTGGGTGTGCCCTTCTTTTCTTCATGTCTTGTCATGACGTCCCTTCACAGCAATAGAAACTCTAAGATGAGCTCTGAACGAAAGGAATTGGTGATGACAAGCGGGAGGAAGGAAAGAGAAGTTGCGGCATATAGTGAGTGCATCTTGTACCCTTTAGGTGGGCCAAAGAGGGCTCCTGGAGCAACAGAAGGGGAAGAATTTTATTCTTGGATGCTGAAGGGAGACATATACCCAGATTACTAGCATGTGATTATTAGTGATTGTTAGCATAGTAGCGATTAAGAAAGTAAGGCCAGATCATTCTGAAAATATCACCATAAATGATATTCATTCTTGCCAATTAATTTTAAGAATTACATTATTCTTATTGAAAAGATTTTCCTACCAACTTGGTGCGGCACAGTGTTAGAGCACATCTCCCAGTCCTTAGGACAGCAGTCTGTGAATGCTGTTGTTACATTTTCCAGGGGATGCAGAAGGAAGCGGAAGCAACATTCTCGGAGTCACAGAGTCAGCTTGCAGTGGAACTTACACAGCTCTAGTTTTATTGGCTAGTGCTATGTAATCACTCTGAACCAAATTCTCCTTTTAGGTAAAGACTTTTGGATATGGAACATCTTAGGAGGATAACATAGTTATTTAGAAAATTGTTTAATAATAGAAAAAAATCTTGATGTCAGTAAATAGGTTGTATTATATTTTTGTTATGTATCAGGATAGTAAGAGCATGTTTTACTTTATTTTTAGTTTTACACTACTGAACCCAGAGCCTGTGCGTGTTAGGCAAATGCTCAACCATCTCTCATTTTTAAAAAAAGTTACAGAACCCCAAAACTTTATATTTGGGACAAAGTCTCACTATGTTGCCCAAGCTGGTCTTGAACTTGCTATATAGCTTGGTTGGCCTCAAATTCTTGATGCTCATACCCTAGCCTCCAAAATAGCTGGGATTAAAGATGTATGCCACCATGCTCAAATACCAGTTTTGTTTTTTTTAAAAATATTTTTGTTATTGGTCAGCTATAGTAAATTTCCCTGTCTATTAATAGAATGGTTGCAAGATCGCCAACCCCTCCAACCGCCTTCCCACCCACCCCCTTGCACACTTAAAATGGGTAGAACATTTTAACAATGGAATCCTAATGAAATCCAAAGGCCGTTTTGGGCCATTAGCTCTGTTGAGTAGACCTGGTGATTAGTTACTTTTGGGTTGCTGTGGCCAAAACATCTCATGAAAACAAATTTAAGGGAAGAAAGAGTTCCTTTTGGTTCATGATTTCAGAGAAAGGCATGGTGGCAGTCCCGGGTACTGGGGCATGTGTCAGGACATCCTTTTGAGGACAGAGCAGCAAACGGAAAGCCAGATAGGAACTGCTGTAACCTTCACAGACCCACCTCCACTGAGCTGTTTCCATCAGCTAGGTCCCACCCCCTGTGACCTTCAAAATTCTTTCAGAAGCTGTGGACCAACACATTTAAAACATGAGCCTATTTGTAGGGCAAATTTCAGATTGAAACCATAACACTTAACAAAGCCTCCAGTCCTTCCAGCCATTTATTCATTTGTAAAAATAACAGTATTGTTAGTTAACATCATTCTGTCTGATAGCAGATGCTCACAAAGATATTTGTAAAACATTTAATTGGTACGCAGTCTAGTTTCTCTGAGGAGAGAATTGCAAGGTCTTTTGTTACCTTCACTTGCATCAGCCATTGAGAAATCCCCTCTTCAGTTCCTACCGGCAAGGCTTGGAACACACCTGCTTCAGGAGGAAGAGCACAGGGAGAGACACTGGCAGGAGCTTTTAATGCGCAGCTGCCACACACAGCTCTAATGGGCTCTGCCCTATGAATCACCATCTCCTCCTTCAGAAATAGAAAGCCACTGACAAGATGTCACAAGCACAAACTTTTGATTCATTCAAAACCCTCCAGAGTCTCCTCCAAGGTCACTGTTTTTCTTTCTCCCCTTGGTAGATTATTATTATTTCTGCAGGGCTGTGCCCTTTTTCGGACCCACCACTCCAGGGTTCATGAAAGTCAGATTTCAAAAATTCCCTAACTTTGGAGAATTCATTGATCTTTTTACTGCCCCCAGAGATGGAGGGAGCAAAGCCATCCAGAGACTTGGACATTGGCAGGGTCATCAAAGAACTATTTGAATCACTTGGCTTCCAGAATTCACGGCTGGAGGTCTCAGGATGAGATACTATGTTGAAGAACAGCAGCAGAGGCCAGTCGTTGACCTGGTTTCTTTAGAATGGGGAAGAGAGCAGCAAAAACATCTAATTTTATATCTTCTTTTTAAAACCAGAAGTTTCTAAAGCAAAGGTATCCTTAAACTCTCTACTGAGAAAACTCCATTGAAAGGAACAAGACATTAGGATTTAGGTGCACCGAGTAGGGTGTTCCTTACGGAAAAGGTATTATCTGTGAATTCATATTACAAAAGTACACCCAGTCTGATTAAACTCTCTGAGATACATTTCCATTGAGTTCATCTGCTCCCAGGCTACTTGAGAAATGACTGTATTTTCTCTATAGTTTGGACTTAACCGCTTTAAAATCTTGACAATATGTTTAGTTAGTTAGTTTGCATAAATCAGGCAAAACATATTTTGTTTTGTTCAGCAGGCTCTGAACTTTCACAGTTATTTCATTATCTGTTCAGATGGTCCCTCAGCCTTCCTTCAACCAAAAGGGAAATTGTAAATGTTGTTACAATAAAACCCGCCTGGTGCACGGGCATCTGTACTGTCTGTGAAGATCCAGGGTTCAGGGACGTGGTTAAATCCAAGAAGCTTCTCAAGTTGAAGAATATCACTATTCAGAAATCTGCTGAATTTTCTCTCAAATTTACTTTCTTCATAGTTGTTTAATTTTGAATTACTTCATTATGAATTTAAGTTTTTATCGTTTCTTGATTTGCTTCTATCTTCTGCAGTGTTAACATGAAATAACTGTATTTTTTTCTTCCTTTCGTATTATGCCATTATTTCTCTGTACTCTTGTTTAGTTCTCATAGGCTTTTGTACTAGGGTTTGAACCTCTGAGTTTGCCCTTTGGGTTTCAGGGAATTCTTTGTGCTCTCCTAACCTTCCTCAAGTACATTCTTTCTACACGTTCTTTCGTGCTGTGAATTACTTCTTTCTGAATTTTCCACTTAGATAAGACCTTTTCTGTAATCGGACTATATTTCACTTTTTGCTTTTTATTTTAAAGTGTAAGTTATGAAAGATAAGAATTTGGGATTGATAAGTCAATGAAAGACTAAGGAAAGTGTTAACCCAAAGTCAGTCCTTCTTGATTTGTTCATTTATCCCACTTATGTGACAAATATTTATTGTATGGTTTTACCAGTAGACCAGCAATGGAGACACAACAGGAGAATAGCAATGGTCCCTGCTTTCTTTTGGTGTATAGTCACATTGGATGAAGAAAAATAAAGCACTGGTTGTGACACAGATAAATGCTACCTAAGGGGGAAACATACTATATGATATTCTATTTAAAAATGTATTGTATATGCCTGTGATCATAGCACTCAGGAGGTTGAGGCAGGAAGATTACAATCTCCAGCCAGCTTGGGCAACATAATGAGACTTTGCCTCAACACAAGCAAGGAAAATTATCTCTAGGAATTAGTAGGGAGGGAATAAAACAAACTATGTACTCCCTTTAGGATATACCTCCAGATATTCTGTGTAGAACCTTGAGTTAAAAAATTAAAATATCCAGCTGGGTGGTGGTGGTGCACACCTTTAATCCCAACACTCATGAAGCAGAGGCAGGTAGATCTCTGTGAGTTCGAGGCCAGCCTGGTCTACGCGTGAGTTCCAGGACAACCAGACTTACAACAGAGAAACCCTATCTCAAAAAAACCAAAACCAAACAAATAAGAAAATTTAAAATATCCAAGAAACAGTCATTATTTCATGAACTCAGGTTCCCAAAGATTATTTGGGCATCTCAACTTCCCTGTTCCTGTCTCTTCCCTTTCTGTTTTTTTCTTTCTTAGAATGTAAGGAGGATGTGCCCAGAACGAGTTTTCACGAAGCTAAACATGATGGTAGAATTGACTGTCACTCTTACCAGGGTAGATTTGTTAACTAGCTCCTGAATGTTGGTTGGGAAGAAGCCATACAAGCTGAAAGGCAGGTTTTTTGCGACTCCTTCTTTACAGCTGGTCACATCTTAGTCCACAAAAGCATTGCCCAGCCTCAGTAAGTTCCTTTGCTCTGATGTACTTCATTTCTCCTTACCAAGCACTGACCTCTTTAATTTTTCTAGTAATTACTGTAGCTCAACCCATTGATTTCTCAGTAATTCAGATCGTATTCTTCGGTCCATTGTCTTGAATAATTAATGTGGAACAATTATTATTCCACACACTTAGAGATGTTATTTACTAGAACTATGGTGTGCCAAATAAAACGCCAACAGGAGAACAGGAAAATAATTAAAATCTAAAAGAGTGAGTCCCTGTGAATCGAAATGCAAATGTCCCCAGTAGGGTGATTTTAGTCTCTGAGTGAATTAAATTTTTTTGGTTACTTAAGAGCTCTTTATTCCTTTCATTATTTATTTATTTATTTATTTAAAACAAGCTCTTTAAATTAGACAAAGGTTTCTTAAGCACTGAACTAACTTATAGAATGGCTAATATGACAATGATGAAAATTAAAAAGTATCAATGCAGGTATAGAGGCTATTAAGTTTTAACCCATTGCTAGATATAAAGAAAATCAGTACAATCACTTCAGAAAGCTGTTTAGGAGCAAAATACATGGCAAACCAATGACCTGCAATTTCATTTCCAGATAAATACTTGAAAACAAAGACAATGAGAACTCAGGAACAAACACGAATATAGTAGCACAAGGACTCCTAAGAACTCAAACACGGAAATTATCTGAACGCTCATTAGTAGCAGAATAGATTAATACATTAAGTTAGGCATGATGGTGGTGAACACTTCTAATTCTAGGCTAAGAAAAGAGGTTATCAAGTCTGAGGAGGACCTAGACCTCCTACTGAAGGCCTGTCTCAGAACACCCCCCCCCTCAAATAACCAGAGTTGATTAAAAAAACAAAAACAAAAACAAAAAACCCCAACCAACCAAACAAACAGAAAATGAAACTTGTGGTATTGCCTATAATATGATACAATACAGTAATGAGAACAAAGTCAACATGTACCAACATGGCTGTATTACACAAATATTGAGCATCATAAAGTAGATTTAAAAAGAAACAAACTAGATGATTAATTTTACATAAAGTTCAAAACAGTCAGACCAATCTGTAGATATAGATGTAGATTCACCAGATGTAGACATCAGTTCAAGCAGAGGACAGTTTATTCTTTTTTCTAATTAAATCAGTGGTTCTTGCCTGGGGTCCTAGAGCTATTATTTCTCTTTACAATCTAGTCTTGACCCTTGAACTTGAAGGCTTTAGCCTTTGTACAATCTAGAACATTTAAACTACTAGCCTGGACCTAGAAGACTTCAGCCTTGGCCTTCCAAGTCCTATTGATGACTGAGCCACTCTGACTAGCTTCTTCTGAGTTCTTATTCTGTAGGTTCAACTCATTCTCAGTCTGGGCTTCTTCTGCATATCTCTGCTGTGTCTCTGTGTCTCTCCCAGAGCTCTTGTTGCTCTATCCTGCCTCTGTAACTGATTCGGCTGCAACTTAACTCTGTAAGTAACTTCAGCCTCAGCTTCTGTAACTTCTCCTCTGTAACTGACTCTTCAACTTATTCTGTTAACTGCTTCTCTGCTGACTTTTCAGCCTGCTTTTCAAACGGCTCTTCTTACTGACTCCTCTGTCTGCTTCAGTTAACTGACTCTTAACTCTTATATAACTCTCTTTTACTGAGCTGAGAGCTCACCTTTTCTTGTGAGGGTTGGGAGTGTTCTTACTCTGCTAACTCTTCCTCTGATTAGTCACTTTGTCTGCCATTCATTCTGACCTGTGTGACTTCACTTCCTGTGTGACACTGACTTCTTCTGAGTTCTGCTTCCTGTGTCTGCTTCCAATGTTTATTCTAGGGATTAAAGACATGGACTATCATTGTCTTCTGAATACCGGAATTAAAGGTACTGGCTACCACTGCTTTCTGAATACTGGATTAAAGGTGTGTCTACATTCCATCCAGACAATACAGGCCTCTGAATATAGACCCTGGAATGTAGACCCTAGCTTTCATGCAGGGCTATTCCTCAACACCAATCCCTTATAGTAGAAATCAGAAAAGTACTTGCTGGGAGTGGTGGAGGGCATTGATAATTATGTGAGTGTGTAATTTGTGAAAATTAAGTTATTTCTTGTGTTGGTGTACTTTTATGTATGCGTGTGATTTTTTTTCAATAAAAACTTATAAAGAGAGAAAAACAAAGGAGAGAGGAAGAGAGCTAAGGAGAGGGAGAGAAGGGGAAGGAAAGAGAAAGAGAGGGAGAAAAAAGTTACAAAGAGAGGGGGGATATTTATAAGAGAAAAGGCAATCTAGTCATTGGTTAATGCATTCTAGGTAGAACCATAAAAACATTGGCAAATTTTACCTTTGACAATCCTTTATTTCTCTTCCAAGGGCTCCTCATTTTCAGTTTTGTGAATCTGGGGACATTTTAGTCATTATTCTTCCCAACCTCCTCATAATTGCCATTTTCAGGAATCTGAGTACTCTACAATCCTTATTTTTTTCTTTTCTGTATGAAAATCATCTCTGAGAGCAGATGACCATGAATCATTGCTTTAGGGTATCGCTATAAGTGAAGACTCAACATCTCCCATGGGAAACTGCATTCTAAGACTTAGACTGTTTCTAACGTACATAAATCTCTCGGCACCCACTAAGGAAACTTCAGCAGCTACAGCAGGTCTGAGGGTCAGCCATTTTTAAGTTCTAGTTTTGGGCTTTTGCTTTTCATTCTCAGGATAATGCCAATACTGGTTGAGCACAGTGCACTGCTCTTTATGAAGTTATTTTTTGTAATGTCATAGTATTTTCTCATCCCTCCACTATAGAAACTTATCGTTCCTTTATGTAATATGTTATTGACCTGTTTGACTCCGACATTAGAATTTGGATTTCTTGAGAGCAGAGATGATTTCATTCATCTCCACCATCTCCAAGTGACCATGAACAGTGTTTGGCACAGAGTAGATGATCAATCAAACTTTTTGGTAATCTGGATAGCACTGAAGAACACTTGGTATCCATGTATTTTTTACTTTGTCAAGACATAAAATAAGGAAACCTTCCCCATTATTCATGTTGTCTGTACAACATGGGCTGAAGAATCTGAAAAGCATCACACAAAGAAGAAAGCTACAGCCCCGAAGTCTTATGTGTTTGAGATGAAAATCCATGTAAAAACTACAAGAAGAAGAATCTAGAAACACATTAAAATTAGGATCAAGTTGGACTATTCCAGAAATACAAGAATGGAAGGATACTAGGCTATGCACTGACATAAATTACATTAGCTGACATAATGAAAACATATTACCCTCTTCATAGGACTGGTAGTCTAAATCCATCAATTGTTTATAATTAAAAGTACCTATTCAAGTAGTAATTGATAGGTTTTACTTAAAATAATAAAATGTCTTTATATGTCTGTCCATCCATCCATCCATCCATCCATCCTTCCATCTCTTTATCTATCCTTTAATCTGCCATCTGTATCATCCCCAAATGACATCAAAATCATGGGAAAACAAAAGTGGATTCCTCTTGGTGCTAGGGTGGAACCAGGGTGCTTGCTCTGAGCCCTACCTTTTAACAAAATTAAAGAAAAAGAAAGAAATCGGAAGCACCAAAATTACAAAGGAGGTAAACTGTTAGCATTTTTAGATGAGTGTTTACCTGAAAAACCCAAGAGAGCTAGCAAAAGTGCAAGCAAAGAATGAGAGAAATCAGTAAGACACAACCTCAATTAAGAAAGGTCAACAGTCCTTTACAGAAATACAAGTTAGAAGGTATAATTGGAAAGAGACTCCATTGAGAATGCAATCTCAAGACAAAACTTAGCAGGCAGTGTGGAACATTCACAGCTTCCCAACATTTTTGAAGGCCACAAAGTAAGACACGAACAAAAGAAAAGACATTTCATTTTTGGATCAGAATAGGAGGCAACTAAAGAAAAAGTCATATCTTCCTAAGGAGATTTGTAAAGACAACAGATCCTAAGGTAGATGATTCTGAGGTTCTTATAAAAAAATAACAAACAAGGAAGAAGAGCTAAGAAAAGAAGAGAGAATTTAAAAATAGATTGTAAAATCTTAACAATTAAATCAATGTGCACACGGATAGATAAGCCAATGGAAAAGGTTAAAAAGTAGCACTGATCACTTATAGGTCTATGTTAATGTTTTAGACAGTGGGGTAAGCCACATAGATGAAAAGAGTTGGATCTTTTTTTTTTTTAAATCTCAGAATAAATTTAAAATGGGTAAAATATTTTTAAATGACACCCTGAAAATTTGAAAAGTAACTAAAAATGTATTTATAGCTTCAGAATGGGAAAAGGCATCTTAAACTTCGACTCCAAATCCAGAACGTTAAAAAGGAACATTAACAGAAATGTCCTCTGCATTGTGGGAATTTGTTCCTGAAAACGGAAACCTAATTCTTTAAGAGGTCTGCTGAGAAAGAAACAGATAGTAGATGGTGGGCAGGGGAGCTGATCTGTTGTGGGATATTTTACTCTTGTGTTATATATGTTATGGTTGTTAGCTTGGTGTTTTTATAGGACTTTTAACAGTAGGACTGGGGGTGCCTCCGACCCTTTGGACCCCTGCCTGCCCTTGGGACCCCTTTCTTTGTAATGGGTTACCACATCCAGCCTTGATATGAGGGCTGGCGCCAAGCCTGATTGCATCCTGTTGGGCAATGTATGGCTGCTATCCCTAGGAAGTCTGCTCCTTTCTAAAGGGAAGCGGAGGGGGAATGGAACTGGGGGAAAAGGGAGAGGAAAATGGTCAGGATGTTTTGCATGAAAGAAGAATAAACTTTTAAAAAAGGAGATAATTTAAACATGGTTTGAACATGCCTCTTCAGGAGAAGATGACACTGTTCCCTTTACTTTTATGGTCCAGCTTGACACCTGTGATAGCTATGTAGCAAATTAGACTGTGACTTTTTCTTTCACTGTTGGCATGCTGACGTTTTGCCCTTGGCCTGTCTTCCTCACGTCTTAGATCAAAGTGTCTGTGGACCTTAGGTTGGAGTGATGAAGGGTACACATCATGCTTCCTTTCTCTTAAGTGCCCACCTTGCTTGATATCAAGCTCTGACACCTCTGGGAAATAGTTCTGCCTTGTCACGGAAGTCTTTCTAATCAATGTAGAAAAGCTTTGTTGGTGACTGTTGGGTGATCTCCAACAAAAACCTGGGGATAGGGATCTGGGGATATGGTTCAGTGGTATAACATTTGCCTAGCAGATGCAAGCCCTGGGAGTTTGATTCCCTAGTACCACAAAACAAAAGTCCTGGGGCAATAAAGGACTTAAGTGTTCTCTACTACTTGCTTTATGATGACAGTAACGCACAGCTCGTTCAATCAGGGACTTGCTCATATCACCTTAAGGACGCTGGCAGGACAGAGATGAGATTTGACCTTGGATGAAAATACCTCCTCATTTAAACAAGAGAAGGGATTTGAATGTCAGTCAAGGGGTGGTGGTGGTGGTGAGCAATGGATATTTAAATGAAGGATAGCAGAAAGAGAAGTCTCCACTCAGCAGAGTCTGCAGGTTTGCTTTGGGTTCTTTCCACGCCCTCATGATGGATTAAGAGTCTCGGATGGTCAGGGACAGCTCAGGTTTACATCTCCTGGTATTTATAGTGTATTTCATTCCCAAAAGAAAATGGGTGACAAACAGCACCTACCCTTCTAGACTTCTCAGTTTTACCCATCTTCTTTTCTTTGTCCCCTTGGCACAGAACCCTCTGCGCTGAATTCCTTCAGACTGGTTGGATGTTCTGCTCTGAATCCTGATTGGCAAGGATGCAAACAGAGGTAATCGTAAAGGGCTTGCCCCTCTGCAAAGGCATCGTTAGATAGCTGTTTTACTCGAAGAGAGTTATAATTTGAGATTGTCACTTGTTTCTAAATTTTTAAGGTACCAAGTATGATTTCAGCTACGATGAGTGCTGATGCTTAGAAATTGGAGCAGTTGGGATCTTTGGGGCTTCTTTGGAGACATTCATGAATATTAATGATCTCCTCCTGAAAAATAGTAGGGGCCTATTTGAGAGTGATATTAGGGTAGTGGCTTCAGTTTTAAAAGCACTTATCTCATAAAATTGAAAGATGTCTCACTTAGATCCAGAAAGCGGTGTCCTTAAGCTAATCAGTCTTAGGAGAGGAGAATGCTGATAGCGATCATCTTACTGCCACACGCTGGAGCTCACATTAAAGCAAGACAACGTTTCAGAGTGAAACTGATCTTTGGGTTGGTGAGATTTAGCAAGACTAATTGGAGGGCTGCATTTGGCCAAACCAGAAAACACGGCAATATGAAGGTGTTTTTCTTTTGCTGTGCGTTTGTTTGTTCTGAGACAGGATCTTACTATGTAACCCAGGGTAGCCTGAAACTATTGATCCTCTACCTCAGCCTCCCTCCCAAGGGTCTGAAGTCTCCAGTAACTTGCACTGAAATTGTCATGAGTATTATCACAAGGAAGATTATCACAAGCGTAAGCCAACAAGGCAAATGTTCAGTCTTTTTAGGAACAGCTTAACAGCTGGGGTGTCCGCGTTCTCTTTCTGACTTATTTCTGAGTTCCCTTGCTTACTCAGCATTGGGGATATAGAAAGAAATGCCCACTGTGTGAGTGCATGTGTGTGTGTATGCATGCATGTGTGTGCTTGTGTGTGTGCGTGTGTGTGTTGTGTATATATGCTTTTACTCAGGCTTCTTTCTTTCACTTACAACTTTCAGGAGAAATATATGACTCAACAAGAGACGTGGATTCATTCCTGTCTCACATTTCTGTGACACAGCAGTGGCAATTTCTCCCTGCCCAGATGCTTCTTAGGCAGCGTTTTCCAGTTCAAGCTGCTGAACAGTTGTTTGGGATGCAGTAAGTCAGAGATCTGCCTACACAAACGGTCTAAGGTCAGACCTCACCTCCATGAATTGGGGCTGGGTCCTAAGCAACGTGAAGCTGCTGAGCACAAAGATAGAATCAGTAAAGAATAAAGCTTCTCACAGAGGCAAATTGAGTGTCTAGAATTGAATGGTGCCCGCAGAGGCCATCAATAGGGTCTATATTAGCAGGAAACAAAGTAATAACCTGCACCTGCAGGGTGGGCAAGTTTACAAGAGCTTACTCACTTGAAAAGCCGTGTATGGTTCTCATAACAACCTTGAATCGCCGCGCCCCCCCCCCCCCCAAAGCAGCTTGCTTGAATTGGCCTGCAGTGTATGGTTCATATACTTCATCTCTACAGCTCGCTGGGGAACAGCCGTAATTTGAGATATAGGGCATCACATACATGGTCTGCGTGCTGTGAAGCCATAACTCTATAGATTCCCCAAACACACATAAACCAGCTGGTAGTGTGTGCATATTTAGGCCAGATAGTCGTGCTGAAAATTTCAATTCTTTTTCTCCATTAGAGTTTTTCCAGTGAGCAGTATCATTTATTTATTTATTTGTTTGTTTATTTATAGTAACAGATTTCCCCCTTTTTTTCATATGCGTGCATGTGAGCACGTGCGTGTGTGCGTGTGTGCGTGTGTGCGTGTGTGTGTGTGTGTGTGTGTGCAAGAGAGAGAGAGATATTAGCACACAGAGACACAGTGACACAAAGACACAAAAGGACACTATCACGGCTATGTTCTTTAAAAATGGAGTGCTCTTTTGAGGTTCTCTTTTACCCCTTGATTGTTCTTTCAGAGCCCCCATAACCAGCTAAATTCATTTTGCTGGCTTCTTTACTGACTGCCACATTGACTGGAATGGAAGACAAGAGACTCATCCATATCTGCCGCCCCAGTGTGCCCGCAAAGACCGTAGTGCGGGTACACACTAGGCATTGAAACCATATCTGAGAGGATTTCACTCAGTCACAATTAAAATAATCATCACTTTTAATTTGCTGCTAACGCGAACTAAAGCCACAGAGTTCTGTCTCTGCCACTGTGCAAATGAACAGACGGAAGTTGCAGGCGTTGTCTTTTACTCAAGGTCATGGCCAGGACTGTAGCCGGGTCTCTTGGCTCATTCACGCTTGCTTCCTGCCACCTCTTGACTGCTACACAGAGGTTACAGTAACAAGGTTCACACCTACAGACTGAAAAGCATTCATGAAGTGTATAGTAAGCGAGCACGATGGGGCATGATGGCTGTGAGGTCATCTACTTTGAAAGCATCTACATGCGTTTATTTCTTTGTTTTGGTTATGTTGTTTAAAGAACCAGAGCGAAAATGAGGTTAAGGCTGAGAGGAGCGTGAATTACTCTGGGTAATGAGGGTTAATGGGCTAAGTTAAGACATCGATGGGTCAATGGACTGAGCTAACTCTATTTATCACTGTTGCCAACATCTTTATTTGCAGAAGGAATAATCCTGGAGAGCATGGCTGAATGCAGGAGGCAGATTTATAGTCTAAGATAGCATTCTCAAAATCCACCCTTAAGCTCCTTAGGGAGCCATACTCCACGCTGCCACACTTTCCCAGAGAGGAGAAAAAAGCAAATAACAACTTCTTTCTTAAAATTGTCTGGGTTCAAAGAGGATACCTGGATAAAATTGTGGCTTTTCCCCCCTGTTAATGGAAGACATGTTTTAGTTTGCTTGTTTTATTATATATAACTGAATACTCAATAGAAACACTTTAGGGAAGTATTATTATTATTATTATTGTTATTATGATTATGATTATGATTATTGTTATTATTTTGGACCATGGTTTCAACAGAGCTGTTCCATGGTGGTATCATGTACTGGGCAGAATATCATGGAGCAGGAGCCTATGGTGGAGGCTATTCTGTACTTGGCAGACAGGAATCCGAGCAGGGACATACAGAAAGAGGGATAGGCCCATGGTGACCTGTTTCTTCCAGCAAACCCCGCTGCCCACCTTTCAATACCTCCCAATGCCATCCTATGAGGAATGCACCCATCAAGTCACGGGCCACATGATTGAATTGTCTCTGGAGACATCTTCAAAACCACACCCTGAGATGCATTTTACTAATCCTCTAGACATTTCTTAATCCAACCAAGTCGACAATCGATATTAGCCATCCCAGTGGTTACCTAGCAAACACATTTCTCCGTTGGTATATGGCTTGTTGTTGAGGCATAGTTTTCCACTTTGCTCTTGCAAGTTGTTCAGCTACTGGTTCTCATAATGATGGCGACGGGGGGAATGCACGCCTCTGATCCGCTCCTACACATGATCCGACCATTGAAGTAACTGATACTAGTAATCCCCACAGTTACCACAATGATGTAGGGATGTTCATCTTACTGGGAAGGAAACCGGGCTACTTGCAGGCAGCTGGCACTCAAGCTGAGGCAATCTGGTATCAGTGGCCAGCACTGGGTCATTGCGACGTTCACCCGGTATTCTCAAGTCTGTATTTTGATTGTAAACTCCACTCTGGAGAACAAACAGTCTACTGTGCTATGGAGCCTGGGCTCCTGGCCTTCCTTTCAACACGTTCTCTCTCTCTCTAGATTCGACCCTTATTTCCCACCCTGTGCTTCTGCCCCAGCTCCAAGAAGCAGATAGGCTTTTCCATCCTGATATTCCCAACAGTGTCTAGCTAGCAAATGCTGGTAACAGGTGTTCTGAGAGTGTTTGTTCAATGAGTCAATGAGTTTTCAGAACGAATTGCCTTCCATTCACTGTATTAATTATTAATAGCAAAGCCCCACAAGTCATTTCCAAGTGTTATGTTTTAATTAGTAGTTATTTTGGCTTAATCCTTGGGGAAGAAGGAGGTGCTCTGAGAGGGAGGAAATTTAAAAGGACAGTATTGATTAAATTTTTTTTTTTAATTGGAAAACCTTTGATGGAAGTACAATTATATCCCAGTCTTAATCTTCATCAACAGAAGGCTTATTTAATTAAATCGTCTCTGTGTTTCTAGCTACCCAGTCTGCCCAACTGGAATCAGACCTTCCAATGGCCATTGTCCGTCTTCACATAATTGTGACACCTTCTAGCTTAAAACAGACTAGATTTTCTAGGCTGTGTGTCCTGTCTCAAGTGTGTGAAAGCGTGATTGTAGTGCTTGCCGCTTAAAAAGGTGGGAGGAGCCGGGCGGTGGTGGTACATGCCTTTGATCCCAGCACTCCGGAGGCAGAGACAGGTGATCTCTGTGAGTTCCAGGCCAGCCTGGTCTACAGAGTGAGTTCCAGGAAAGCCAGGGCTACAACAGAGAAACTCTGTCTCAAACAAAACAAAAGAAAAAAAACAAAAAAGAAAAAAAAGCAGGAGGAAGGCACCTCTGCCTGCTGTTGCCCTGGACTACGGAGAAACTTCCCTCTTCCCTTTCTGGCCCTTCTTATTTTGCTGTACTTCTGCTAACAAAATTTGATCCTCATCACCAACTCTTTTATATAAATTTCTTCTGTATGTTTCCACTGCCCTGAGGACAAAGATGCTCCCACATAACCTGATCAACCTCACCCCAACACCACCAGATCCACTCACCTACCCTCACTGTAGATATGTTGAACTGCTATTGTTCTGGAACATCCTATTCTCATGTATGTTTTTTCTTGCATGCACCCACGTGTGCTTAAGACAGGGTCTCAAGTATAGGGAATAAAAATACATGATCTGGGCATGGTGATGCACATCTTTGATCCTAGCACTTGAGATGCAGAGGTTAAGTGGATCTCTGTGAGTTCAAGGTCATCTTGGTCTCCAAAGTGAATTCCAGGACAGTTAGGCCTACACAGGGAACCAGGAGGAGAAGAGGGATGGAGGGAGACAATCGAGAGACAATTAGGGGGCACTCGGGAGACCTAGTACAGTGGAAACTCACAGGAATCTATGAGGGAGACCATAGTAAGGATCCCTAGTAATTGGGGCTAGGGAACCTGAACGGCCTGTGACCAGGCAAGGCTTCCAGTGATGGGACTGGGACACCATCCCAGCCACAAACCCTCCAACCTATGGCCTATCCTCCCTGCAAGATCCCCGTTGACAATGGAAGGGCAGAACCCCATGCCAAAGGAGGGAGTCCCTGCCTGAAACCCTGAATAACCCAGAGATGATTTCTAATGATGTCATGCTGTGCTCATAGATCATTACCTAGCCGGGTCCTCACCAGAAAGGACTCCTCTGTAGAGTGATGTTGTGCCAGAAAAAGACGCTCCCCCTTGTGGTTGCACGCCACTTGGACTTCTGGGAACAGCTTGGAGGGAGGTATATAAGAGGAACACTGACAGTTATAAGAGTTAGAGTTAAGAGTTACAGCAGAGTTGCTGAAGGATAGGGAGAGAACACAAAAGCTGATGATAGGAGAAGCAGGCAGAAATAAGACTGATGGGGAAGCAGGCAGAAATAAGGCTCAGATAAAATGAACCAACTGGGGTTTTTAGAAAAGTTACAATTTAGATCTTCTCAGTAATTGCCATGCTGGGAGAAGCTGAACCAGAGTGGGTTTAGAGTTGGTTCTCCAGACATAGATTAAGACAGCCAGAAAAGGGTTGTAAAGTTTTCTCTTTCCTTCCTATCCTTTCGTTTCCACCCTAACCCTATGAGCTACTGAGGTTTTTAAACGTTTTAAGTTAGACATCTAGCAGCTGGGAACAGAGGGGCGGAGTCAAGTTGCCAGTGAGAAAAGTAACAGCAGCGTTTGAGGGCCCAGACTCAAACAGCAAACACAGCCAAACCCACAACCCCTCTTAGAAGAAAAACTGTTACATTTTAAATAATAAACTTTTACACGCTTTCAGCAGCTGATGGAAGCATATGGAGAGGCCCAGGGCCCAGGGCCAAACATCATACAGAGGTCAGGGAACCCCAAGGAAGAGGGAGAGGTGGATGGCTGAGACCAGAGGGGTCCCACAGTGTCAACTGACTAGCACCCTTAGGGGCCCACAGAGACTGCTCCTATACTTCTTTACAAAGGACCTTTCTGCCTTTATACCCATTCATTTATACTAGATAGGAAATGGAGCCTGGAGCTCAGACTTGGGGCTTGTGAAGATCCTCCCTGTCTCCTCTGCCTCTCCAGTTCCATCATCCCAGTAAGCCAGGATAGGGAGAAGAGAGGCTTGTGACTCCTCATTTATGCTTCCAGCCGCTCTCTGCCTCCTCCTGACATTCTCTTCGTCTCTCGGAACCCTGCTTCTCATTTGTATTCCTCTCAGCGCCGGGGTCATCTGTCACCACACCAAACTGATCCTGGAGAAACTCAATTCTTGTATCCCTTGCCGCGGATTTTCAGAACTTGCGACCTCTCTTTCAGACCTGTGAACTGGAAGGATTATAGAGGGACAGCGTGTGGAGTCAAATGTCTGCACTGGGCAGTACAACATGCTCAGGTTTTTCTGGGAGTTTCCCATGCCTCTCAGTTCTCATAGGTGTGTGTCACAAGTCTCATGGACATTTTATAAATGCAGTGTTAGTGATACCAGATGATGCTTGTTCTGAGAACAGAGTAGCTCCTACATACCTGGAATGGTTGTCCTGGAACTGTCCTCCCCCACTCCCACCCAGGCATTAGGAAAGTTTGAGGAAATGCCGCTGAGATGCTATAAGCACAAAACAAGACACAAGGATCTGAAGTAGGTCTGGAGAGAGAGAGCGGCAGTGACACAAAGAATAATCTAGAACAGTGTTTGCTGTGATCATGGAATTGGCCAGTTTGAGGTAATCCTAGTTCAGGTCAGTAGCACCCACACCGACGTCCCTGGTACCAATGTTGATATATCTGTGGTACTCTTGGTTGTCATAATCACCCCACCCCCACCAGAAAAATGAAGAGGCTTTGCCTTCATTTCCATGTATTGAGGTTATGGACACAGAACTATACTTGTCACACCCATGCAAGCTCCTCAAAGTTGCATGGCTTTTCAAATGTGGTTGATAATTTTAAGGACATTTAGGCACACACATCTTTTTACTGAATACCAGTTTTCAGAGAAAATTCTCTTGGTTTTTCTGTAGCATTCATCAAAAGAACAAAGAAATACTTGATGAGAAAAAGGTGAAGAAGAAACTGACTGACATTTCTACCAGTGAGGTCATTACTTCTTTCCCTGGGCCAGAACTTCTACCCTAAAGTGAAGCCATACTGCGTAGCAGAGAATGAGAGTCTCAGTGTGGGTATCAACATGGCCTTCAGCAGCAGCAGCAGCAGCAGCAGCAGCAGCAGCAGCAGCAGCAGCAACAGCAGCAGCAGCAGCAGGAATATGGCCAAGAGTAGGACTGCATTCATAATAGTATTGAAGTCAGACATGGGAGTAGCTATCGGCTGTAAAACCTTTCAACTCCTTCCATCTCTGTCACCCCAGTACTGTAGATAGACACATAGACTTGTCAGAAGGGAGAATGCCTACAATCACATTACCAAACATACAAATTACCAAAACAAACTTCTTCTAAGTTGATTACAAAGTAAAATGAGCATCTGTTCTTGGTACACTGCAGCATATATTTAATTAAAAGCAACATGATATAAACAAAAATAGAAGAATGAACGCCACTTTGGAGTGTATGCCAACACACTGACACTATCTAAAGAAATAAGGATATTTCTCAATGTACATGACCTTGTGGACCAGACACAGCATTCTGCGCTGTTCTCAGCATGATGACTGTATGGTTAGGAACCACTGCTGTCCATAATTAACGCAGCATGTCTATGTATTGAGGGATTACTTGGCATCTCAAAGCTCTTGGAAATGACGTTATTTGCCCTATAGGACTGAAATCACTACGTTGCTTGCTGAAGAGTATTCATCTCTGTGGAAGAACATAACAGCTGTTTAATACCAAATAACAACACAATACAACAATTGGGGAGAAGTAAAATTCTGAAACCAATTAAAACTACAGGGATAAATTACGTAGGAGGCATGTAATTATCCAAATTGAGATCTGGGAAGGCTAACAGGACTAATAATAAACTCATCTTTTACAGAGACTTAATAAGGAAATCAGTTACTAATTTTTCTTTGAAATGTTCCTCCCCACCCCACCATAGAGGCTGGAAGTGGCTGAAACGATCCTGCCTCTGTTACAGGAAATACGTGAAATGGAAAACGATGGTGTCCTTCATTTCATGATGGCGTCTATTCCAAAGATGTCATTGGATTTTCGTGAGAAATGTGCTTCAAGCTTCTATAAGCTCCCTTCAGACACCTGTTCTGATGGGTTCAGATGAAGAGCACCCTCCCTGGTGGTCCCAGTGTCCCTGATGCCACTTCTCTCTATTCCAGCCCCCATAGACCGTATTATAGTGGAGGGAATGTTCAGTCCCCTTACTAGGATTGATGGCAGAGACTGTGTCATCTATTTTATAAAGCTGGCAACTGAAATGATATAGTTGGAAATCAACAAATGCTAAAAAAAATGGAGCTACTGGAAGAAGTGAAGACAAGGAAATATCTACCAATTAAGACATCCTAATATCTGATCTTTAAAGAATTAAATTCTAAAACCTCAACTACAGTCAGAATAGTATTCATTTTCTCCAAAAGAGTGGCCGCAAAGCATTCAGGAGTTATCAGCAAGTGTGTTCTAGTCTTTTCTTCACAAAATAGGAAAATAGGACACTGTGATCAATGGATATCTTTGTCTCTGGGGACAAGTAGCTAAAAGGGGGTGTATGATTACCCAGCGCACTGAATAGCAATACTATTTCATGTGATGGGATCTTTTTGAATTAAAAGACTCCAGAAGAACTTGGTGTTGGTCTCATCACCCCAAAGTCTTATCAGGGATTCCTTTTGCCTTGTTTCCCCAAGGGGAGGCAGACAAGTACGGATCTCAGATTTCACGTCGTGATATTCCCCTTTCATGGTCTAAACTGCAGACAAACCATATTCTACAGGAAACAGAGCAGGTGTAACATGAGAAAGTCCTCACAAAGAGCTGCTGGCAGCAACCCAGGTGGGCATCAAAGTTCCCCTCTTCTAGGAAGGCGAGGAACCTGCCTTGAGTTTTAGCAGCCAAAGTTATTGTTGGGAAGTGTGAAAGAAACAGTACTCTACAAATGGTCACTTTTGGAAGCCAATGTGAAAGTCTACCAAGTATAACAAAGCAACCTTCTTGCCCTTGGTGAGTCTGAGGATAAAAGAACATTTATAAAATGGTAGTAGGAACCAGCTTAAGTGGGAAGATTGCCACAATTTGCAGGCCAGTCTGGGCTATAGAATGAGATCTTGCCTCGTTAAAAGCAAAGAGATCCTAGGAACTATGCTATTGGCAGATATAATATATAAAATATACAGATGTATTTATTCAATCTCAATAGACAAGTTAGAATTGGACCTTGTATAGTGCTTTAGGCAATATCCGTATTTTCTCAACTATAAAGCCTCTGAGATCAAGTGCCAATAACCCAGTGAGCAACTGATCTCATTGGGGCTTTCCTTTATTTCCTTTTCCCTACCTCCGTTCCTTTCTTCTTCTAGAACTCACTATGCAGCTCAAGTTGACCTTGCACTCATGGAAATCCTTCTGCCTTAGCCTGGTATAAGTCACCATGCCCAGCTTTACTGGAGCTTTTAAAAATAAACCTACTGAGACTTTGGTTGAAGAATAAGTAAGCTACACCAGGGATGTTTTATTATATTAAATTCAAACTTACTCAATAACCAAAGCTTTGTCCAAGAGACAGAGTGTTCCTAGTTAGGGGCTGAACTCTGTCAGTATTCATAAGTACCCACTGAGTAAAATGTGGAAATCTAACTGTTGCACTCTCCATAGAGTAAATTAGCCTGTTTTTTTTTTGAAGGAGAATGTTTATATTCCAGTGACACAGTGTTTCTCCAACCTGGGGATTTTCTGCCTATTAAGAAAAATTTAAAAGTAAATCAAATGCTGTGGTGGTTTAAATGAGCGTGGCCCTCATAGGCCATGCCTTATATTTGAATTCTTGGTCCTCAGTTGGTGGAACTGTTTGGGAAGGATTAGGAGGTGTGGCTTTGTTGGAGGAGTGTGTCACTAGGGGTGAGCTTTGAGGTTTTAAAAACCCACACCATTCCCAATACCCATCCCCCCTGCCTCCTACTTGCAGATCAATATGTTAACCTCTTAGCTGTTCCTGTCACCATGACTGTGGACCCCATAATGGACTTTAATCCTCTGAAACTGTAAGCCCAAAATTAAATACTTTCTTTTATAAGTTGCCTTGGTTATGTCTCTAAGATCATGCACATTTTATTTATTTATTTAATTTTTTTTTGCTTTTTGGTCTGGTTTCCCATCTTTTCTTATAGGCTACAATATGTTTTTCCAGTTTATAGAGCAGGTAGTCAAGGAATTCATCAGCGTTGAAAAGTAACTTCTCTATTTTGAGGAGTTTTGAGATCCACACATGCTAATAGTGCTTCTTTTCTTTCTTTCTTAAATTTTATTTTTGACATTATAATTTAAACATTTCTCACGTCCCTTTTTCCCTCCAAACCCTCCCATTTATCCCTCACAACTCTCCTTCAAATTCCCGATCACTGTTTTCATGCAACAGTGTTTTGCTGTAAAGTTCATTTTTTGGTGGTAGTGGTACACACCTTTAATCCCAGCACTTGGGAGGCAGAGGCAGGCAGATCTCTGTGAGTTCGAGGCCAGCCTGGTCTACAGAGTGAGTTCCAGGAAAGCCAGGGCTACAACACAGAAACCCTGTTTTGAAAACTAACCAACTGAACAAAAAAAGAACAAAACAAGCACATTTTCATTAAGAAGGGTAAAGTCTTCTATATATATTTATTCTGTGTTTTAGATAAAGGTTGAGGAGGAAAGTGGTGTTTCAATCTTTGATTGATTTGTTCAAAGTAATGGTATTACACTGGGATTTAGGAAAACATTACCCTTTAGTATTTTCCTCTAAATTGTCCCAAACAAGTGTGATGTGGGGACTACTTTGTCATCTATAGATCTCAGGGGATGGTCAAGGACCAGAGTCCTGTGGTCTTCACACAGGGCAAAGCTTCCTTGTCTGCATTTGGATTGGAGGCCTGTGAGCAGCACTCTCATTGAGTTACTTCACTAGAGATGAAGCCCTGTGGGCAAAGATGGACCTAGAGAATCCCTAGCCCAGAGCTAAAAGAGGAACCTGCCTTCAAAATGAGCTGAAGATCCCCAGGGTGTCAAGAACTCCAGGCTTGGGTTACTAAAGAATTCCATGTTGGCTTCACAGTTTGAAATCTTTGAGACATAGAGATTTGTGGTAAAATTCTGTCTTTGTAGACTTGTCTTAAGATGTAGCTAGGAAAATTCCCAAGGCTAGCACTAATCTAGGCAGAGCCTGCAAGTTTTCAAGCCTGGGGCTATTTCTGAAAAACTTACAAAAAGGCTAAAGATAAAAGCCGTGTCTCAGGATCAGAAGTAAATACAGCACTGTTATGTCTTCTCCAGCCTTGATCCCCAAATAAAATATCCTGAGGACAATACTTGAAAGGAAAAAGTTTATCTAGGTTGTGTGTATTAAGGGGGAACAGATAGGAAGAGAAAGAAGGCAAAGAAATAGTGATGCCGTAGAGGACCAGTGGTGTGGGAAAAGAATGTGAAACATGGTTAGACACAAATATAAACTTGTGAATGCTTAGATCCACATAGCATTCTTAAAATATTAAAATATGAACTGTAATGAGAGTTTTCTTTCAGCGATTTTCCACATTCTCTTCCCCATCTTCCAAAAAGGCATTTACTATCTACAGGACAAGCTACAATGGCATTACAAACAACCCCTTGGGAGCTGGCATGTATTCCCAGTGGTTAGCATCTTTATAATCCAGTTGGCGCAGTGTTACTGCAGGTGAGATGGATAATTGGTTTCACATTGCTAAGCTGTGTCAGCATGGGTTATCCCAGACAGATGAGAAAACGCTCTTAGCCTGGCAGGTGTGAGATGTCGAATCTTACAAACCTCATTCCGGTTTATTAAACTACTCCCATTTGTGGCACATTTCCTTGCCGATCGAGTTAAGAAAATACAACTGGAAGGATAAATTTATCAAACTGATAGACGGTAGCAGACGAGCTCACTGGTTTCTGGGATGGCAAGAGCACTCTCAATTGAAGAGTGAGTCCTGCCCAAGGGGCCTCCTCTGACACAGGGTCTAGAGAGGTTGGCTGGCGTTTGCATGGCAATTGAGCTCCCTTTTCATTATATTCTTGGCTGTGGGTAATTGATTGGCAGCCACATATTCATTAGGAAACAGTGGGAGCCAGAACTTCTGGTTTCTGAGAGGACAAATGAGAAGGATTGTTTTGACTTACTTAGCTCCTTTTAGAGATGTTCTTATAGGATTGTTTTGATAGTCTTTAAAAACTTTTAAAAGATACTTATGAAAACAGCCACTCCAGTAAATACAGGAAAATAAATATTCTTTTTCAGAGATTGCAAATACAGCATCACCTGAATCAGGAAATGGAGCATGGTGGGAATTAAATCTCAGTATCATGCCTTATATTACACGTGCCAAATCATGCCATCAGTATTAACTGAGACAAGCCACAAGGCTCAAACAAACAGTATAACAGCTTACTTCCATTAATCCCAACAGACCATTGGATTCACCAAAACCAACCAACCAAACAAACAAACATTTTCAAAAGTATCTAGCAAGGTCTTTGCTTTGTGATTTTGTCTGAAAATAACTTTTTTATGCACCAAAAAGTACAACCATGTAGGACATGTAGTTATCCATGTAGGACACATGCACTCAGGAATGTACCTTCAATTCATAGTTGATCTCAATTTGGTGACAACCTAAAAGTTCTCACGTAATTACTTAAGCTAATCTAATATTGGGAATATTTCTGCTCGGCCTCCTTATTTTGTGGAACAGAATAAAAACATTTTCCTGGTATTCATTACCAGGGAAATCTTTAAAGTATTTAATCTTAGTAGTTTTTAGTAAACTATCATATATCTGAGTAGATTTGCATAGACACATTAATCCCCATCATCTTTTCTCAATAAATGGCCTGTGAATTTATAATTTCTCCCAAAAACGGCACCAAAAAGTTGAAAACCATAATTCCTTTTTATGTTTGTCATGACTCAGTTTTCCAGAGCTGTCTTAAAATCACAAGAACTGTGACAAAAATACCTGTTTCTTCTGTCTCTGGAAAGATGCCAAATTGTTGGCTCTCTGTACGATTAATATTAGCCAGATGTTTGGTGCAATTAAAAACAAAGCACACGTATTTATATCTGTGCCCTTTCATACATTAGGTCATTTTTTTTTTTTATGGAAACGGAGGAACACAGAGAAAACATTAGATTTCAGTTGCACAGAGCTACCCCGAGTCGGGATGTATTCAAACTCTGATTCTCACGACAGCTCCAAACAGGTGGCCACTCGTGACAAGCAAACTTGAACAAATATTGCCTTCAGTAAACATTTCCTGGTGACATGAACGATCACGGGTCATAAATGCGGCAGTTTAATGTAAGACATGCCAGATGGAGTCACAGAAGGGTGGCTATTACGGCCTCTTTATTCCGCAAGAAGGGAGTTTTACTTTTATAGTGTGCTGTCTACTGTGTTCTACATTATATTGCGAGGTGAACAACAGCTTCTTGGCTCCATATGCATACATCAGCCATTTGGAATAAAAGACTCTTCTTTGGTACTCTTTGAGTTTATAGAAGCTACTTTCGTTCTGATGTGTCATTACAGAGTCCCATGAGAAACTCTCTGCCTTGGGGAACACAACAGAGTTCTACTGCTCAGCAGGAACAGAAATAGTGGTTGTACAAATATTTTGGGCTTTGGTTTGCGTTCAGAGTCATCTTCTGAAATTGTCTATCTTAAGGTTTTGTTAATTCCCCTAAAAGGAAATTCAAATACAAATTCTTTGTCTTTGGTAACGAAGCTGTGTAGTGAATACATTACTAGTCTCAAGGTAAATGTAATCTGACCATCTGCAGTCAGGGAGCTGGCCCTTTCTACAGCACCGAGATTAGGTCATGCATTGCATTTTCCTTTAGACAAATTAAAGTTGGTTTAAAAATTTCTTAGTATTCCATTACACTGCATAACTTTCAACAGAAATCTCAAAGAAGTCGTAGGAGGCATTTATTTATTTAAGGGTCATTTGGTGAAGTTGCTTCCCTAGTCCCTGGTTAAGTAATTTTACTGATTGAAATTCCTAACTTCTAACTGCTGTTTTGTAAGAATCTGCTCTCCCAGGTTCCTCTGGGAAAGGGAAGTAGAAAATATGTAAATTTATGGAGTCACTATGTACTTTTTATGCACCTACTTACTCCACTTCAGAAGAACTGTGATCTGTACATGTTCTCTCCTGCCTTCGCATTAAAGCCAGAATATTACTAATCTCTTCACAACTTTGACCATGCATTGATCCCACGCCTCTTAACATTGCTACCTAAACGTTTTCAATAGGAATGTATCCATGAACTTGTGGCAAGAATCTTATTGTCATTGACTACCTTCTACATTCTCCCCAGGGACCTGATTTCTCAAACCCCAAATCTGAGACAAGAATTTTTCCATGATTGCATCTTTACTAGACCTTCAGTGACACCTGAACCAGCCAGTCTTTTTCCTCTCAAACAATTCCTCCTCACATAATTGGGGCTTTGGCTTCAAATACTTTTAAGATGTCTTCATGACTGTGACTAGTTTCCACAAAACTGGGGTTTCTCGATTTGCTTGTCTCCCCTCTCTTTCTTTTATTGAGATTCAGAGTCATCTATCTACCTACCTACTTGGTGGTGTTGGAGGAAACATGTCACTGAAACCTCAAACCCCAAATCAGGCCCAGTGTCATCTCTTCTTCCTGTTACCTACGGATTCAGATGTAGATCTCTCAACTCCTTCTCCAGCACCATGTCTGCCTGCGTGCCGCCGCCATGCTCCCTGCCAAGATAATGATGGACTACGCCTCTGAAACTGTAAGTCCTACTTAAGTACTTTTGTTCATAAGAACTTCCATGGTCATGGTGCCTCTTCACAACAACAGAACACTGACTAAGACAACCCCGAGTGACATTGTTATACTCATAGATCAGTATGGGTGGAAGCTCTTCAGAGAAGCTTCCATTTGCAGTAGATGATAAGTAGCACAGATACTCACAACTAGACAACATGCAGACAGTGAGGGAATTTGGAGCAATCAGTCTTAAATAGAGTGTCTGTATCTCCCCTCTCTCCCCTCAAAGCTCAGGGATCTATTTGTGTCTATGTGGAAGGAGAGGCCAGAGGTGGTGATTTCAAGGAAATGATGTTTTTCGGATATAACAAGGCGGGTGCACATATGAGCTCCCAGAGACGATGGCACACACAAGACCTGCATAAGATCAAACCAGTTACAATCCCAGCATGGAGAAGGGGAAAATGGACTCAAAGCCTCACACTCAGCCAAGAAGCTATTTGTAGCTGGTAGCTGCTGGGAGAGGAACACAAGTTTTCTTTCAAAAAGAGATACTAGCTGTATCTACCACACACTAGCATGGGCCTGATGCTTGTAAACAGTTGGCCAACACAACGTGGACTCCATGGGGGTCTTTGCGTGTCTTTTGTTTGTTTTGGTTTTATGCTGCTTTTATTTTGCTTTTGAAGAGAGAGAAAGAACACTAAGTTGGGTGGAGTGGGGATGTCTGAGAGGAACTGGGGGGGGGTAGAGATAGAATATGACCAAAATATAAAAAAAATTAAAAAATAAATTTTTAAAAACTTAAAAAAAAATGAACATGACAAGAAGCAACTCGAGGAAGGGTTGTTTTGGCTCACGGTTTCAGGGTATGGTGCATCATGGGAAGGAAAGTGTGGAAATGGGAATGGCTACCAGCTGTGGCAGCAGGCATGTGAGGTGTTGAGGTTTATTTTTAGCTATATATAAAATAATTGTGTTATGCACTGTTGGGTGAGGGGCTGTCTAGGGCATTTTGTATAGTTTGCAGGTGTCAGATTTCTGTGGGGATTGTTTAATTGCTAATGATATGCATGTGCTATCGGTAGAATTCCTTAGGAGTTCTGAAAGAATAAAAACACCTGAGCTCAGACACTCGAGGTTCCACTGTTGAATGAGTATGGCATTGGCCAGGAAGGTGGTTCCCTCTGCTGAGGTATGGCAGGGTTTTCACATATGAAAATGCCACCATGTCTCTCTTGGTGAGCTGCCACAGTAGGTACACAACTACAGTGAGGCACCTAGGTAGAGTGAGAAGCGGAATGGATAGAATCTCAATACCCACCTGCATTGATCCACTTCTGCCAGCAAGGCTCCTCTTACTAAAGTCTCCATGAGCTCCTGAACAGTGCCACCAACTAACTGCTTTCCAATGTATGTTCTTATGGCAACATTTGAGCCTATGGGGACATCCCATAGCACTGCTTACTGTGGTCTTCAGACTCTTACTTAGCCAGCCTCAGACCTTTCTGCGATGTGTACTTCATGGCAGAAACTAATGATGCAACTGAAAAGCTTCTGAGTCTATACCTGGATTGATCTTATGACTCATGTTTTGGGTTCTGTTTAAAATGCTCCCAAATTTGGGACTGGAGAGATGGCTCAGCAATAAGAGTGTTTGCTGCTGTCTTCTAAACACTCAGGTCTAGTTGCCATAACCTATATTGGGAGGCTCACAGTTACCTACAATTCCAGCTCCAGGACATTCAACACCCTCTTCTGGCCTCCACGGGCACTTACACTTATGTGGCATGTACACACACACACACACACACACACACACACACACACACACATAAAAATTTTAAAAAGAAACCACTCGCAAGTGTAGATCCAGAGTTGGATAAATAGTTACATATTTGCCTGCCTCTACATGAGCATTGTTTGGGTTCTGTTTTTCTTTCTAGATGTTCTAGCTACAATGGCATCACCAGACACACTAAGCCCATCCCTGTTGCAGGGACATTGGTTGCCTGTTCCAAGTGCCTTCTCCATATCCCTTCACAAACCCATCTCCCTGCTACCATCTTTTTTTTTTTTTTTTTTTTTAACTTAATGGTCAACGTTTCAAAAAAGCCCTTCCCATCACTAACTCCCAAGTGGCTGTCCTTTGATCTCCATCACAAGGCTCTTCTTTCTGAACAGCTAGCTGCTTCTGGTTCATTACCTTGATCAGCTCTGCTGCACCTCTGGTGAACGCAGAAACCAACGGCACAACATAATAGATCTCATTAGACATCAGAGCGAACAGACAAACATGGAAGCTCTGGAATCTCGAGAAAACGTTGAAAGAATATCTAAAATTGTCACGGTCCTGGAAAACCCAGAACATTTTAGTTTGCCCAACAAACAAGAATCTCTGAAACTGTGTAGCCATTCTTAGGGTCTAGAATACTGTTCTCCTGGTTTGAGGAAGGGAAAGGGAAAATGTCATTAAATTCTCTCTCAGTCTCTGAACATACACATTTTAAGACAGTTAATGAAAGGGAGAAGTATAAGCAGCAGGCTGTGCTATTGATGAATGTCATTGAGTTTTCACTAGCTAGATCCTACCATCTGGATGATGTTATGCTAAAAAAAGAAAAATCAAGGCAGGGCATTTAATTGGGTGTGCATGGGATGTCTTATCAACATAAGCTTTAGCTGCAGGCTATTAACGGGGTTATCTGGGGGCTGGTAGGTGTCAGTAGTTTCCAGTCTTGACTACAAATTAGAAACTTGTATTTGTGTACATGCCAAGACTCTTTAACTAAGGAATAGCTGAGTGTGGGGTCCTGCTATCAAAAAAATTTTAAAGTTACCCCTCAAGCTCTGTGCAACCATGCTAAGCATCACCGACAACAGGATTTATACAATTCGGCCTGAAGAGAAGTGGGGGGAAGTGTTACATTGACGAGACAGGCAGAAAACGTCCCCAACATTTGCAGTTCTTTCCAGGAAATGAGGATGTTTGTTTTTTTACTTTGAGAGACATTGATCATTTTACTTCACCATCTGAGCTAGCTAAGTCGAAACTGTTATGAGTGGTTAAAAAGAGATGGACACACAGATTTGGGGGGAGAGTGGGGGAAGAAATATTTTTAAATGTTAATTAAACTGGAGAGATGCGGACTGTGTGCTTTATTGAGTGAGAGGCGAAAGGGCTTGTTAACTGAAGGATCTGGACACAGCGAGGCATCCTGGAGACCGTCCAGCAGGCTCAGGACCTACCTGCCTTGCCCACTCTGCTGCTTGTCAGTTCTGTGGCACAGGACCCGTTCCGGGTTTTCCAGCCTGCTCGCTTACTGCCAGAGCAAAAGGGGCACCAGGAGATGGGTGACCCTTTCCTTGCTTGGTTGGTACAGTAAATATGGGCGGAGGCCCTGAGCATTCCTAGGAACTGCTCTCTTCTCCCTGTACAGTAGACAGACACGCCCGGGGAGAACTGTGCAGGGTGTGTGCTAAGTGCTAAAGAAGTGCTCGCAGCATCCACAGTCACTGATGGGCTCCGGATGCAGGCGCACCTTACTGGGAGCCCTGAAAGGTAGAATCTCAACTTCATCCTCGATGGCTTCATTTTCCTTTCCTCTCTAGGGGAGTGTGGCTCGCTTTCGCAGCTTCTCAGACAGGTAGATCCAAGTGAAATAGATTCGTGAGTAGGCTGGCTTCTGGGACTCTGTGTTTCCCTGGCAGTGATGGCTTTCTAATGGGAGCTGCTGTTTTCCTGAAGGACTGAGTGAAGCGTGCAGACAAGCAGAGCAGCCATGGGTCCTCCCGTGACGGACAGGTTTGCTCTGTGCACAGTGACCACCTGTTTCTTTTAGAAGGCTTGATCTCTCCTGTCTGGAACTAGTCTGAATCTCATCACACCTCCTAGCAGCCTCTCAGAATACTGCAGTCAAATTTGAGGGAGGAGGTCTCCTGCTCTCATGCAAATCTTCTTGGGAGGAGTCCCTTGGCTCTTCTTTCTTCCCCTCCTCAGTCTGTTTATTCAGGGACAATGTTCACATCCTGGACACATGGTAAAACTAAATCAAACAACACCAACAGTGTAACATTCTTGTTAATGGTCACTCGCGAAGGATGTGTAAGAACATTCCAAGTCTGGTACTGGAGCCTTAGTAAAGTTTTTTTTTTTTCTTTCCCCAATATCAGCTGGTCACAGAATAGGCATATGAAAATCTCATATACAAATTCCAAGCGCAAACAAATCTTGTTTATCTCTTATAAATGAAGTGAAAGTTCAAAAAGAACACCAGCGTTCCCTCTGCCCCAAAGCTCTGAAAAGATAGGCTACTGTTTAATCCTGAAGAGTTTGGGTATTATTAGAAACATCAGATGGAATAGGGGCAAGCCCTCTGCTTTGGCTTTGATCTTGACTGCCTGCTGGCTGCTGCCCTTCCCCAGAGTGCCAACGTTCTTGAAAACGTAGCTTTCACTTGTGTTTACTCTTCTATCACCCACTACACTTTGGCACCCATCCTCACGTTCCACCAAAGCCTGTCCAGCACTGTGGCCAGTGACATCCTCAGGATCACATTCAATGGACATTACAGCAATTCTTACTTAACCTCTGTGGGTAGTCTCCTGTTGTCTTGTTCAGTCCTCCTGACACCCGGGACGCTCCTCTCCTTGACATTCTTTGGTTCTTCTGATCTCTGTTAGTATCTATTCTGGGTCTTCTGGTCCCTGACCTTGACAGTTATCTCTCCCAAGCTGCTGTCCTAGAGGCATTCATTTGTCACCTTGCTTATGGGTATGTGCTTCCAAGCCACCATTTCCAGACTCACTTTTCTACCTGGGGATCGAGAACTGCAAACCCAGCGTCTGTGAGCATCGCTCACTTACATATTCCACAAGCAACCCAAAGCAATGGATCCTAAGTGGAACCCTGTCATCCACCCAGAAGCCCCTCCTCTTCCTTTTCTCTTGCTTCACAGAACAATATTTCATCCAATTCTTGGAGTTGGGATCCTGAGACCCAGCCTTGCCTTTGTACTCAGTCTCAACTCATCTAACTCTCTTACAATTATCTAACTCATCTGACTATGTTGCAACTTCCTGAAATCCTGCTTTACCCAACCTAGAAGACCTGTCAGCAACTTGGAAAAGAAAACTGCCCAGATGAGTAACCAGAAGAGCCCAGAATAGACAGAATACAGGTCAGAAGAGCCACAGCATCCATGAGTACCAAACAAAACAAATCTCATTTCATGTTACTTTTCTGCTCAAAAAAAAATTCCAAGGTCTCTTGCAATCTTCAGAATAAAGTGTAATCCTTCTGAGATATCTGGTTAGCTCTATTATCAACTGGACACAACCCTGAGTCACTTGGAAAGAAAGAACCTCAACTGAAGTGTTGCATCAGTCAGAATTGCCTGTGGCCATGGTTTTGATTGGTGATTGACATTGGAGGGCACCGCCTACTCTGGGTGGCATCATACCTAGGCGGTTTGGTCTGGGCAAGCTACCTGAGCAAGCCAGAGAGTACACCAGTCAGTAAGCAGCGTTCCTCCACGGCTTCTGTTTCAACTCCTGCCCTGGTTTCCCTCAATGATAGATTGTGTCCTGGAAGTGTAAGCCAAATAAAACCTTTCCTCCCTCGCGCTGCTTTTGGCTAGAGTGTTTTATCACAGTAAAAGACATATAAACCAGAACACTGAGTTCTTGAGTGTTAGTTCTTGGAGTGTTCTCACCAGAGTCATTCCCTCCTGGGAGTCCTGCTGTCCACTCTTGAGTACGCCAAGTTTCTCCATCCATCCTGGTCTTCCTGTGTGCCGGCTTTCTCCATCTCCACAAGATAACCTCTATTTACCTTTAAGAGCTTAACAGTAACTCCTCCTATTAAGTATTCTGTGGCTCATAGAGATTTCTTTAGTCCCATGTGCTCACCAAACAAAAACACAGACTGGAGCACGGTTATGAAAATCCACTTTGGGAAGCATCCAGACCTGAGTTCCTCTTAGCCTCTCTCATGTTACAGCTGTAAACCTCAACTTTCAGTTCTGTTGCTGTGATAAACTACCATGGCCAAAAAGCAAAGCAGGGGAGAAAGAGGTCTATTTCAGCGTGTGAATCCAGAGTTCACTCCATCATTGTGGGGAGGTCAAGGCAGGAATTTCAAACAGCTGGTCGGTCACATTGCATCCGCTGTCCAGACCACCCAGAAACGAATGCATACATGCTTATGTATGTATACTTATACAAGTATACTTGCTTATAAGTATACAATGTATGATAAGTATATTGTATACATTATACAAGTAAAATGTATACTTCCTTATGCTCAGTTTTATCTCTCTATTCTTACAATGACAGGACCTCCACCACCCCACCTAGGCACCACTGACAATGGGCTGGGTCTTCCTGTGTCAATTAACTTAAGACAGTCATTCAGGCCAATGCAACATAGACAATCCTTCATTAAGGTTCTTTCCCGGTTGATTCTAGGTTATGCTAAGTTGACAACTACAGCTAACCATTATAACACCCAACCTTCATAATCCTAAAAATGTGAATTGTAACAGGATTTAACTTTGTATTTTTGGAAATATTAAATGAAATGATTACTATTAAACACTTGGCATGGTAACTGAGACATCATTGTGAACACTCAGTAAGTGATAACTCTTGTAGTTCATGGAACGTAGTCTTATATCAAACCCTGTGAACTATATTTATAGTTCATTATCATTACATTGTTTGTTTACATGTCATCTTTCCCCAAAGCTCTACAAGTTATTTCTAGTCTAGAAGCCTCAAGAACCATAATAAAGTAAACTTCTGTTGGTTAAGTCACACTGTACGTGGTATCTTGTTATGACAGGTTGAGTGGACTTATGCACATTGGGCATAGTATCTGCTATGATAATTAAAAAACATATAAGTTGATATTATCTGTTAAGGGATATTAATCAGATTCATGCCACTATGATAAAATACTTGACAAGCTTATAAAGAGGAGAGATCTATTCTGGCTCACAGTTTGTGTGATTTCAGCCCATGGCCAGTGAGCTCATTGCTTTTGGACCTGTTGTAAAGCAGCAATAGTATGCTATGTTGGGGAATAAATGGCAGCAGAAGCTGTTCACCACATAGCATCCAATAAGAAAGGAGAGAAAAGGGTCTGAGGTTCCACTTTCCTGTTCAAGGAAATTCCTCCAGTGAACTACATTTCTTAAAAGCCTCACAATCTCCCGACAGCATCAGAGGTTGAGGACCAAGCATTTAACACACAGTACTCTGGAGGACACACCTACAGATGTCAGGAAGGACTTATTGCACTGTCAGACACTGTAGAGGAATAGGCCTGTGTGAAAGCTAGGAAGGGTCTATATTTCAGGGAAATATATGAAGGAATCACATTCAGAGGCCTGTGTAGTCCAGATAGAATGTAGAAAGCATGTTGGCACACACCTTTAACTCCATTATTCAGAAAGCTGTGGTAGCAAACATCTTTAATCCCAGTATTCAGAAAGCAGTGATGGTCCATGCCTTTAATCCCTAAGACAGAAACAGAGTGTGGAGGCAGACACAGGAAGCAGAGTACAGAAAGAGTTAGTGTCACACAAGAAGTGACATCTGAGACAAGTCAGTGAAGGACAGGAAAAGTGGCTAATCAGAGGAAGAGTTAGCAGATTGAGTCAGAGTGAGGACATACTCACTCTCATGATATAAAAGCAGGCTCTCAGCTCAGAGCAGAGTCAGTTATAGCAGTTGAGTTATAGCAGGTAGTATGAGGCAAGCAGTCTGAAGCAGACAGGCTGGGGGAGATACACAGAATCACAGAGGCAGCACAGCAGAATAAGTCAGTATCAGACAGGAAGAGTGGGTCAGTTTGAAGCCGAGCAGAGCAGTTCAGTCTGAGGCAGCCAGAGAGTCAGCTAGAATTTATCAAAGTCAGAACAGTTGAGTAGGAAACAGTCAGCTGGCTCAGAAGATCAGTTTGAACCAGTCAGCTTGGAGAAGAGTTTGGGCCAGAACAACAAGTGAGTTGAGCTGAACCAGAAGAGTCAGAGTTCAGAAGGAGCTAGTCAGAGTGGTTCAGTCAGCAGTAAGTCTCAAAGATTGATTAGAGTGTACAGAGGTTTGAATGTTCTAGATTGTACGAAGGTTGAGGCTGAAGCTTTCCAGTTGTAAGGATTAAGACTAAACTGTACGGATGCTGAAACACTCCAGGGCTCTAGGCTAGAGCCGGTGATTGAATTAGGCAAAGAATAAACTGTCTTCAAACCAGAAGCTACATCTATAGGACACCATCCTTAATACGCTTTACTTCATTCAATGCTCCATCCAAGCTGTTGGAATGGGTGCAGTTATCACGATTTCATAAAGAAACAGAACGGATCAGGTCTCCAAAGTCAGAGATAGCAAGAATGCATGGATCAGGAACTTACAACATCTGACCTCAGAGCCTCATGATGTTACATGGTAAAACTGAATTATCTGGGATGAGTGCAAACAGAAACTAGTGAGTAATAAACACCTTAAACATATTAAAAGAGAAAACGCGGTAAAATACAACACACTTCAGCACTGTCATTTTCATGTAAAACCGCATGCAGGCAAGTTCATATGCCTTTCTTGGCTGGAGAGGACAAAGAAGGAAAGGAAGAGATTGTTTCTTCAAGTCTGATGCTTGGAGCACTGCATTAACTGTCTTCCGTAAGCCACTTCTGAAACACACTGTCTACAAGGCTCACTCATGAGTCTTTAGTCTGCAGTGGATCCATAAAGACCTTTCCTAAACCATTTACCTTTTAAGGTCCATTTCTGCAATCTTTTAAAATTGTTATACATGAACCTAATCCAAAAGAAAAAAAAAAATTGGCCACGTACCCTCACTGAATATCTCTAAAGTACTCACTTTAGCTTTCCTGAAGGTAACAACCCATTCCTATTGTGTTCATGGATTCACACACTACTGAATGAGGTTCCGTAGTAGCAACTACAATCCAACTGGTGCAGACAGGTTGGAAAGCAAATACAACACTGCATTTGAAGGGAGGAGAAAGTAATGACCTCTTAGCCCCGAGTGGTCAGTGTGCTCTGACAATGAGCAGGCAGTGGAGAGCCATGGTTAAATCGGCTCCTTGATTAGATAGAGGATAGGTCAGGAACAAGCATACTGTAGCGCTACTCCTGCCGATATCTCCTACAAAGTACAATCAAAAGTGCTCAAATGCCGCCGTCTAGATTCCAGTCTTAGTGTTTTCACTGAACGATTTCCTGTTCTTGGGCAAAGTACTTACTATTCCGTAGTCGGCTCCACCTATCAATGGGAAGCTACATTCATTCTGACTAGGATCGGAGGCAAAAAGTGATGAGTACTTCATCAAAGGAATGAGATAATTTGTAGTTAGAAAGTGATTAGTGTGGAAAGTATTGATTTGCCATCGCTTTTACTTATGCATTTATGTAAAGCATGACATCTCCATCTCACACGAGTTACTCTGCAGATGCAGCGGTGGAGAATGGGAAGCGAGACGCTTATCCTTTAAATGTCGTTTTCCGTGATTATTATTCCCGCTCATTTTTTTATTACAGTGTCTTTAAAGCTTTTTTATTTCAGCACAGGCATAATCAGTTTAGGATATTCAGAATTAAGCAAATCTAAGCTCTCAGAAGATACCCTCAAGGCCTCGTGGCCCCGAGGAGGCTTAACTGAATTGTCTGATCATGTAAAACAATCTGTGCAATGAATCAAACAGAAGGAGGGCTGAGATAGCAACACTCCAGTGGTAATTCACAGCCTGGGAGCTAAATTGCCACAGAGTTTATCAACTTGTATGGAAAGAGGGGACTCTGACCCAAGGAAAATTATGCAGCTTCAGAAGAGTCCCAGGCCCAATGTCAATCTCACTTCACATGGAGGTATAGGATGGATGTTTGAACACTGACCACACAGATGCAGGAAAATAAAAGTTTAAGATGTGAGTGACATGGAGATTCTTAAACATGAGACCTCTTCCCAAAAGAATCTCAGTCTCATTGGATAACTTTTCTATGATATCATATTTATTGATTATTTGTTTTTATTTAATTTTTTTTCATACAATAAATTTTGGTGATGTTCTTTCCTCTCTTCCAACTCCTCCTAGATCTTCCCCACCTCCCTATCCAGCCAACAGTGTTCTTTCTTTTCCTCTCTCCAAAAACAAAAACAAATAACAAAAAACTAAAGAGACTCCAATAAAATCCAGTAAGACAAAAAACATCAAAACGAAACAGAAGCACACAAAAAACCAAAAGAAGCCAGAAGTATACATGAGGGAATTGGCAGTATTTTCCAACAAATGATGCTGGACAAACTGGATGGCCATATAGAGAAGAATCCAAATAGATCCATATCTGTCATCCCACACAACTCCCAAGTATAATCAAGGACCTCAACATAAAACCGGATACCCTAAATCTAGGAGAAGAGAAATTAGGGAATAGGTTCGAATCCTCCCCTTTGCCCAGGGGAGGATTTTCTGAACAGGACGCTGATAGCACAGGCATTAAAATCCACAGTTGATAAAACAGGACCTCAGAAAGCTAAATCCTTTGTATAGTAAAGGATTCCATCATTGAAGCAAAACGGCAGTTTATAGAATGGGAAAAATCTTTACCAATTATGCATGGCTGGATAACGTTTGATAGGCTGCTTATTACTTATTTCTCATATTAAAGGAGTAGCTGATAAGAGATTTGTCTTAAGGGTTAGGGGGTTTCCTAAGCATAGTCTCCTATTCCATGTCTTTTAAAAGATAAGTGTGTGCATTTAAAACAACACAGATATGTTTGTTTCTGCTGCATTATTTTTGTGCGTAGAAGTTAACATAAAAACCTAGCATCATTTCTGATTCTACAACTAAACAATGAATATACCAATGTGGAGATCTGAGCCAAGTCTTGCTGTTTTTTCCCCATTTTCAGTTTTCTTCCCACTTCGCATTTAATTACGAACAACTTTATTTTTGCAGCAAACTAGTGACCTTTTTGTGTCTCCAAGCCACATTTCAATATGGAAATCCTCCAGAATTTAAAAATGGAATTGCCCTTTTCAGTATGCTGGTGATGGGGAAAGGTCTTGAGAAATCTCAACCCTGTGACTTGTCTCATTCTGCATGTACAGCACTGGCAAGCACACAGTAGGCATGCAGCATGTAGCGAGGGAGCAAATAAATCACAGCTTTTCCACCAAGTTCCACAAGCTGTTTAAACTAAAGGAAATCTGATTTCTGGAAACTAAGTTATGTGCTAAGCAGACAACATACTAGAAGTTTTGGAAACAGATTGACATAAAAAATGAGTTCTCATTCCTGACAGGCATCTCTAGTCACATAAAACAGAATGTCAGAAAAATACTGGATTATGTGGTACCATCTTCCCATAGGGGAATAAAACTTGTTTCAAATAATGAACATCATTCAATCCTGGGCATTTTTCATACTGATTTTTATCTGAATCATTAACTGGAGTAACTTTATTTTTCTTCCTAGAGAATGAAGAAAAAATCCTTAAGACATAGCTGATTATTTTCTTGGTGGCTTTCATCATTCCTGAGGATGGACTTGAAAATTCTAGGAAAAGCAAAGAAATGACTAACCGAAATCTAGAGAGTTCTAATTATTCAGGATCTCATTTCCCAGCATGTGGGCTGTTGGTAATTCCTTTCTGCCTCCCTTTCTCCCACATAATTTTCTTAGGAAGAGAAATGTGCAGGAGCTATGCTCATATCAACACAGCTCCCCAGTAGTTAGAAGCTGTGATCAAATGTTCCATGTAATTAATTTCTAAAATAAGGTTTGTGGGTTTCTTATGAATTTAGGCTATCCTTAGCAACAACTCAGACCAATTTTTTAAAGCTTAACAATAAGCCACATTTCATGGATAACGTGTTAACTAGAAGCCAGAGACTCTTGCACATAAGAGCGGGTACAAGAGCTCACTTGTCCAAACTCTTCTGTGCACAAAGAGGCAGTCCCCTGCCCTTTCCTGGAGTTTATGTTTAGTGGAGAAGAGCAAGCAAACGAGGCAGTGAGAGATTCTGTAAAACATTCTAGAAGGGTTAATGAGACAGAGTCCGGAGGTGTCTCTGGGGTAGGACATCTTTAGAAAGCGGCTCAGCGTGAGTTTATCTGAGAAGGTGAACTGTGGATTGAACCTTGCAGAGACTCAAGGGAAGAGAAATTCATGCAGTGGGCCAGACAACTGTAAAGGGCTCCAGGCAGGAATAAACCTGCATCCGCAGTTCATTTGAAAGAGAGTGAAAATCGGTGAGTTGAGTTCAAAATGGTGGGGAAAGGAACTGAGCGAGGAAACTGAGGTCACATCTGTAGCTCAGGAAAGGGACTTGTGGTTATTATGAGAACATGACTTGGGTTCTGTTCTTTAGAGCGCACGGAAGTTCTTGGACCGGGAGTAAATAATGGAGAGAAAGCAGAAAAGCAGAAGCTAAGACCTCTCGCAGGGGCCTAGGAATAAAGGTGTCTTCACCTGTGGGACCGTCACAGAATATACTTATATGAACCTAGAGAGCATGGGTGCATGGATGTGAGATCTGCCGGGCTACTGTTGGCATACCATAGAAACATTTGTTTTTTTAAGTAAGTGAAGGACTGCATGCTAGTAAAAAGCTAGTATAGTAAACACAAGAACCAATAGCATAATTGTCCATTTTCATTGTCAAGCGTCATGTACAGGGTGTATACTGTAGATACCATGCATTTCTGGTTTTGGAAGCACAGAAGTATAGAAGCGTCATGCAAAGACACGGGTATCACTGTGCCACGATGACAGCGTGGCGGACACGTCACTAGGTGACCCGAATTTTCAGCTCTGCCAGAGTCCTTTGGGAGCACATGGTATAAGCAGCCAATCTGTAATAAAACGGGCTTCTCTGCAGTCTTTCATAACATGCCATGGAGAATAGGCACTCGGGGAGAGCCACCTAAAAGTCCATGGCATTTCCTATAATACAACACTTGGAAGGGGTGGGTTTTTTATTCCACTGTGATTTAAACACAGTAGTAGTCATAAAGAAAGTTCAGGCTCAAGAGAAGAAAATGAGGGTTATTATAATAATCTGAGATTTGTGAAATTGGCAATTGATTTAGACACGAGAATAGGCTTCAGTCTTGTCCCAACTCCGTGAAGCTCTTTAGTCTTAAATACTTTACATTTTACAGATCTCCTTCTCCTTCAGAATTTTAACATTTTTTTCAACAGCTAGATGGCATTTGTGGTCATTTTCTAGATGAAATAGAAGCCAAATAGTGCAAAGAGAAGTGGGCAGGACACGTTAGCCATGTAATTTGAGACAAAATTACTTTGGCACCAGGATCTTCAGATACTTTGGTCTTTATTTGTCAAGCTGGCCTCAGATCTTGACTTTTTCCAGACAGAGGGACAGTCAGAAGTCATAAAATAAAGCAGCAGTGTCTGGGCGGAGTGGCTCCATGTGCGGCTCTGAGCATCCTGAGGTGACACTTCGGTGATGGGGGCTTTGCATTACAAAAACAGCAGCTTATAGCGAGGCTTCCTCCAGAAAACAATGAACAGATAGATCTGAGGCATCCTAGGGGCAGGGGGGCTGTCTACTGTGGTGGGAAAAGATGCAAAATACATCTCAGTGGCCTCCTCCCACCAAAGAAATAGTCTGCTGAAGGCATGGAGTGTCTGAGACACGAATCCCTAAGGAGATCAGTCATTTAAAACTATTTTTTTAGTTTACTCTCTCTCTGTGTGTGTGTGTGTGTGTGTGTGTGTGTGTGTGTGTGTGTGTGTCCATGTGCCCCAGTTCACATATGGAGGTCAGAAGACAATTTGTGAGAACCCGTTATTCTTTCTATCATGTCGGTCCTGGGACTAGAACTCAGGTCCTAAGACCTGGTGGCAAGCACCTTTACTTGCTGAGCCATCTGGCTGCCCCTGGCAGCCATTGTTACTTAGCCCTCATATGCTCAGTTTTGTGCTGTTCTGGGGAGAGTGTTCAGTTGCCCTGCTACCTAGACCCATCAGCTTCACGTGCTCTGACACGGCAGCATCTGCTCATTTAGCTATCGCTTTAAATTTTGCAATTGTCAAGTTTCTCCTAAAAAGAGCTCCAGAGCCAGATAGGATTTTCACAGACCCATAAAAACCAACAGTCAGGGACTATAATAGTTATGTTTCTTATCGCTATGACCAAATGTCTGGCAAGCAGCAGCTTAATGGAGAAAGACTGATTTGGGTGGGGCAGACATGACAGCAGGAACATGCACCCAGGACTCTCACCTCGGTGGGGCAGGGATGGCAGCAGAAGCATGTGCCTGGGACTCTCCATGCTCAGGTCTCGGGGAGCTAGAAGCAGAGGGAGATGAATCCAGGCACACTTCCCCCCTTCCCCTCAGTCCAGGATCCCAGCCTAGAGGATGGCGCTGCCCACATTCAGCGTGGGCCTTTCCTCTTCAGTCAATCAGGATCAGGATCAGAGTTGGGGAACCTTGTCAATTAGATTGTTGAAACATTTCCATGGCCTCACTGACAAGTTCAAATATTAGGTAGATTGTTTGCTGACTGAGGAAGACATGGGCTGGAAGATCCTAGTATTAACTCAGTCTTAAGAAAAGATACCAGTCTTTTCGGTCATCCAGCCCAGAGGATGGGAACACGCTGTGTGTAGTATGCCCTACATGCAGCTCTCTGCAGTGCAACGACAACCTTTGCTCCTATGGTGAGCACTTGGGGAAGGTTGAAAAAGGGGTCTGTCAAATCCATTCTGCTGTAGTTAGGATGCAGATGTCAAGTATTCTTTGAAGTTCTATGTGTAGGAAGATTGTCCAGTAAAGCTGTGATACTTCGAGAAACCTCTATGATGGGAGACTTAGAACAGCGTGAATAGGTCACTTAGGGCACTGCTGTGCGGAGGGATTAATGCAGCTCTCAGTAGACCCTATTTAGCTCCCAAGAGCTTTTGTTGTCACGAAGAGTGAGACTGCTCCCTGTCACCCTCTGGCACCCTATCTTATCATGTGATTGCCACTGTGAAACCACCAAGGGGGTTCTTACCAGAGCCACGGAGATATCAGTGTTTCACTCTTGACTCTAGGCCTGTAGGCTACATAAACCCCTCTTCTTTATATATCAACTAGCCTTGGGATTTTGTTATGGCAACAGAAAGCGGCCTAATCCTGAGACAAGTGCCTCCTTTCAATGAAAGCAAAAGTTGTCCTAAAAGTGTTCCTTATGGAGTGTTGGATACGCCGTTGCCTCTGCCTTTGCAGGTTGAATGTAGAGGTCTAGTTTTCTCCGCCTGAGGTTCCTGTGCCAAAACCTCAATTGGCATTTACTCAGAAAGCAACAAGCTAAGGTGCGAGTGAGCCACAAGTCAGGAGGGAACCGGCCACTAGCCAGCAGTCTGTGCACATGCTGACTGGGCCTGACGGAATGGCCACTGAGCCAGCTACCTACAATTGGCTGCTCAAGCACTCCCTGGCTCTCTACCATTACCTGCTCTGCAGGTAGCCTTGGCAGCTACCTCTGAAGGGGAAAACACCAGCCAAACACAGTTCCTGGCTTTCAGAATGACCCAGTAGGAAATTAAGCCACGAAGATGAGTGGGAATTAGAGATGTTGCTTTGACATCACTTCATCAAATCGGGAAGCTTTCTAGAGAAAGGAGATGTTGAATCTAATCACCATTTACTATCTTCAATCAAAGACAGGTACTTTCTGATCCTCCCTCCAGTGAGGCAGGTAATAGCTGATCTGTAACGATTGGTTAAAAAGTCAGGGGCCAGTGAAGCTTCCTTTCTTTTCATAAATCTTCATTTTCCAGGGCAGTAAAAACAACAATACCTCAGTTTGAAGACTCATTCTTTGTTTCCATAATTAGAAAACTAAGCTGCATAACTGTTGGCTAGAAAAGGGAGAGCATTAATTATAAACACCACACAGTGAGTGACAGTAGAGTTATCACATGGCCCATCCACAGGGGGCTCTTGACTCGCAGATGCTGTTTTAGACGGTTCGTTTTCTGATCGACACTGGAAGGACAGTGGAGAAGAGAGGCTAGCTTGGCTGAACAGGGCTTCTAGAAAGGGGAATACTTCACATGAGTGTTCAGTAGTGAATGCTTCTTCAGAAGCAACAAATTGTGTCTTCTATAACATGTCAATGAATTCCCCAAAGATTACAACAGCCAACCACTTTGAGAATTATCTCCATCTCTCTCTCTCTTCATGTATACACACACACACATGTCTGTAAGTATGTATATGTATACATACGCATAATTTTTGTCTTAAGACTTAATGTCACAGGTTATGAGTTCCTCTTATTCTCCTCTGAGAATAAGCCTACTGGCATTTCACCTGTGTGTGCGTGTGTATGTGTGTGTGTGTACAGACAGTTCTAAAGAGTGTTTGTAATAAGATGACCATATTGTACATCATCTTGCTACATTTTAAAGGTCGAAGATTCTGAAAATCCTTCAAAAACACAAAAACAAAAACAATAAACACCCCCCAGTTCCATGATGGTAGCAAGTCGCTGAGAGAACAGTTTTTCTGAGAGTGATTTTACAAGCCAAGGACTCCATAAAACTCGAGTGATTTTTCTAAGAAAACACAGTGATTTCCTGCCCCCAGGGGGCTGCCTGCATGAGTCACACTGCTGCTCACCACAGTTCAATTCCAGCTCCAAAGAGTTTCCAGCAAGCTTCCCACCCCCTGTGCTAGCCAAAGCTGTGTGTCTCAGCCTCTCGTTTGTCGAGTGCACATGAAATGTATGCATTACAACGTCTTAGGAGTGCTCTGCCAATGTGAAGGGCCAAAGGAACAGCAGACAGCAGCGTCATTCACCAGTCTTCGAGTTTAATGTTCTATGACCCTGGCAGTGCTGACTGTGGGCTCTTGGTTCATGGGTCTAGGAGCATGCCTTGCAGGGAGGAAGGCAGGCGATACCATATAACACTAACCCAAGAATGCTTCCATGCCTTGGATTAATTAATCAATATTATAACCAATCAATTAATATTATAATCAATTAGTTAGTATTATAAATAATATTATAAATCAATCAATTAATATTAATAAAATTAATATTGATTAATTAATATTAATTTAAAAGATTCCTCTTTGTGGCGGTAAGACAATCCCTGCATCTCTTGTCTATTTTCTGGGGTATATTCCATTTAGAACCTTTGTAGTTCTATGAACAATGAGTCATGGGTTGTCACTTTGCGGTATCTCAGAGGTTACCCAAAGTCCTTTTGTCTTCCCACTGAAGACCCAGACAGAATTAAGTTCCAGGTTACACGGTTTTCTCTGCAAGTGCCAAGATCTCTCTCTTTCTTACAGACTCTGTTCAGGAGATGTCATCATCTAAAACTGATTGACAAGACTAGACTTGGGTATGTTGAACACTGAACTGTGCCTTACAATTATCCCCCAAGTTCCCATGGCTGGGCCCTGCCACATCCCCGCCCCCCAGATGTTTATAAAGGATACTTGTTAGCGGCGGGCATAGAAATACAAATAAGATGCTGTGAACAAGGAAAGCTACGTTGAAAATGCTAAAAATATTCACTAGTGGAGCTGCTAACATCCCCCTGAGATCCCGAAGCCCACACAAAGCAAACCCGTGTAAATAAGGACAGGAGGGTGGACGAAGAGGAGCTGCTCAAAGCACAGCAAACAGTCAAATGCTTTGAACGAAGGGCGCGCAGTCTGGGATTTCTGTAAATCAAAACATACCCAGCCTAGCTAGGCCTACCTGTAGATCAATTTTGAAAAGCTCATTCATACAGCCACTTCCTGGAACCCTCCCTCCTTATTAGTAAGATGCTGGGAGGTGGGTGGGGGTGGAATTCTTCTCTGCTTTTGCTTCAGGGCTGAGGGGTGTTGCCATTGGGCTGTTTACTGTGAGTCACAAAGCAAAGTCATGCCTGTGTTTTTAAATCTATATATTTACTTAAAGGGAGTGTAAGGAGCATGTTTTTAAAATATACGGGCACCCATCTGGTTATTGAAGGGAAGGCCATGGTTCCTCTTAAGTCAAATTGTTGCCTATTCTAAGGAATTCTTCCAGCTATCTCCATGTAGGATACTCAAAACTGACAGCCTGGGCTATGCTCTGACATAGATGGTCTTGCTCCCTAGATACTGTTTAAAGAGTTAGAGGACCAGTGTCATTGCCACATGGATGGTTCAGCAATTAAGAGTGTGTACTGTTCTTGCAAAGGACATGAGTTTGATTCGGTTCCTAGTACTTATGTCAGATAGCTCACAACTGTTTGTAACTCCAGCTCCAGGAGATCCAACAGGGGCACCCTCGATACACACTTAAAAATAAAACAAAACTTCCTCTTTATTGCTCCTTGTCTTCCCCATCCTCCCCCCCCCCCCTCCTCCTCCTCCTCCTCCTCCTCCTCTTCCTCCTCCTCCAAAGAAGCAGTTCAGCATCTTTTGACAATATCTGTTCCCTCTCTTTAGAGCTACCCATTCCCACCTCTAGATGTTGACTGGGGACAGTCTGTAGGGAACAGAGTTTTAAGATTCTGTTTCAAGGAAGGGGAATGGAGGTACTGAAAGGTGACTTTCAGAAGATAGCTGACCCTCCTGGCCTTTGTTTGCCTCAAAGGCAGAAGAAAGGGAGGCAGGTGAAGAGACAGGGAGTTGCTAACCAGATGTATCTATAGGGGAGAATTCAGTAGCCTCTTGCTTCCCTGGCTCCTGACCCCTTGTCTTGGCTTCAGTACTTCCATGCTTCTGTTTTGGACCAACAGCTTAATTGGCTAATCTAATTTCTCTTGCTGAAGGAAACCTTGGTACTGTTGTTTAGGTCATTCCCTGCCTCTAGACCCTGGTCTAGAGGGTTGGTGCCCTGAGCACTCTGTAAATTTAGGCAGTTCTCCAAATTAGGGGCACCTAGATGCATACTGGATCCTGGCAGTATTTTATCTGTAGTGTGCTAGTGCTCTGAATACATTACCAAGTACAATCCAGGGAAAGACAAAATTATATGAGGACAGTTATATGATGAGGTCAGTATGATTTACATATTTATGTATACACAAAGTTGTACACATAAAATTGTATGTCAATGTGTGTATACATAAAATGTATTTATATATAAGATCCCAGAGACAGAGGTGGTATAAGCGTGAAATAAGAGTAAAAGTAAAAAGTATAGAAACAGTCTCCTTTGGCTCACATATAAGAAAAATGGAATGCTATAATTATGACGTGTGTAGACTTCATCTGTCTGTCTGAGCTTGAATGTTGGCCAACCCATGATTGACATCAGGCCGGTGACCTTCTGTGTCTCAGTTTCCTTATCTACAAAAGATGGAGACGATAAATGACCTTATAGATTCATAGTAGATTTAATGAGAACCATAAATGAAGAGGGAGGCAGCATGTAAAGAGCCTTTGGTTTTTATCGCTGTCACGACCACTGCTACAATCTGACCAGATGACACTTCTCTTAATAGTTTCCATAGCTTTACAAGACCTTGGAATGGATCAGTGACCTTGTTCATAGTTCCATAAAAACGCTTTAGCATAATAATATGCTTTGGCAATAAAGTTCTGCAATATCTTAAAATTCTTACATACAAAATTCATTATAAAGATGAGCCCTGGGAAAATAAAAGTGAAAACTGGGCCGTTCAACACACCTGGTAAGTGGAAATATTTTACCTAATGTCCCAGCCAATATTTTAGTATTAGGACTCCACTCAACCAAGAATGTCTTGAACAGGCTAGATCAGTCCCTAATTTCTGTCAGTACCCTAAAGCTATTTCAAGTGAAACCTGTCCCACCCAGTCCCCATCCCACGTGCATATTCTAGACATTCCCCAGTGTAACACAGGCTAGAACGAAAACAGATAATCCTCTGGTTAAAATACGAGTCGTGTTCTCTTCAGGAGCTCTGCATAACCTATAGCGATCCATCTATTAGTGTTGAAATTAGATTAGATTAGACTATGCTTTCCCCGATTCTAACAAAAATAACCCATTTTCCTCACACAGCCGAAGATATGGAAACTTACTCAGACTGTTCTCTTTGGTTCAGATCCTCCCAATGAAAGCAGGCTGAGTACATTTTCATGATGTTCTGCTCAGCAGGCCTGAGTAACTGGCTCCCATCCATCAATAATTCACATGACAGATGCTAATGAATGCTACCTAGTATACCCCAACCAGGAAGGACGTGAGTGTGACAAGAGTTTACGTGGTGCCCTTCCAGAGCAGTGTGTGTGTGTGTGTGCGCATTTGTGTGTGTGCGTGCAAGTGTGTGCATGTGCGTATATGTATGTGTCTCTGTGTGTGCGTTTGTGTTTGCATGTGTGTGCACGTGTGTTTGTTTGTATATTTGAGATTATTTAAGGAAGAGTCTTATTCTACTGCAGGCTGACCTGGAATCTATTCTGTAGTCCAAACTAGCCTTGAGCCCATGTCAGTCCTCCTACGTTAGGTGTGAGCCACTATGTCCAACTCAGTATAATCTTGACATGACATTTCCATATACTGACAGCCAACTGAGAAAAGATGGCAAGGGTAGGGTTACGTGAGATTCCAACAGGTACGGGGATCTAGATTGTTACCAGTGTTACCTGATCCTTCCCATTTCAAACGTTAGTTTGGCTAGAAAAAGTATTTTTAAAGCTACTAATATTTCAGAATACTCTGGCTGACATCCCAGTGGCAGACACAGACTAAAATCAGCATCACAGATTCGTTGAACCAAGAGCGTGGTGAATAACCTAGGATGACTATGGATCCTAGTTAAAATTTGGTTCTTGTCATGGTACTTCTCTGGAATATGGTATGTCTCACCTATGTAGTTACAGTAAATGGATATAGGCCGAGGCCTTTGTAACTCATCCTGTAGGGACTATGCAGGCATCTAACGGCTTTTATAGTAGGCACTGATATTTTCTAGTAGAACTCTTCTTATAGAAGGAATCAGAAAAATGGGCAACATGACCAGAAAGGACTTGACACTTCATAACAAGAAGGAGGCTCTGGGAGGCTCAGACAGGGACCACGGGAAGGCAAAGGCAGCAGACGACCACAAGCACTGTGGTCAACATGGTTTCATCTTGGCAGCTACTGAACGTGGGTAACTGTGCCCACTTATTAGTTTCAGGCCAAGGAAATCTTGCCTCTTTCCCAGAGACATTTAACACAGCATGGAGCAGTCCCTCACTGCAAAAAAAAGAAAAAAGTATTGGTTCGAAATGTCAACGGTGCCAAGGCTGACACCTGTGTACGACTTGCTCTAGGTTTGCGTTCATGCTAGCCCGGGCTAGGTTCTCTAAGTGGTACCTTAGTGGCTAGGGAGCACTGATCTTGCAGCATGGCCTTTTCTGCCTTTGGATCCTGGTGCTAGACTCTTCTGTCTCTCTTGACCCAATGTCATTGAGAGCTTCTTTAGATTCTCTGACAGTTATTCTGCCTGCTTCATCAGGAGCTGTGGTCTTAACTTTCTTGCATCCTTTAGGGACTAAAGTTCTGAATCTTGCCTGCCATCTGGTCTTCCAGACTAGGACTCTCTGGGCCGTCATGGAACCTTTTGATTTTACTTTGTAATGTAGATTTATGCTTCACAAACCCCTTCTGGGCTTTCCTAAAGACAGTAAGGTCTAAGGCTTAGCCTCTGCTTTGCAATATTATATTGAATGTCAGGCTCTTGAAACATGTGCTTTTTGCCTCTCCACATACCAAATCTTCCCCAATCCTGTGCTTACATTTGCCCTGCCTCAGAGTTCTACAGGCTTGTTTTGTCTCTCTCCCTGAGACTTGACCACTGAGTTCTCCATCTCAATCTCGTCCTTCAATAATGCAAGCACACTAGGCTGTCTTCTGTGTCATAAATATTGTTAGCATATTAGTTTATATTTAGAGACTCCAGAAGAAAAAAAACAAGCTTCTATATAAAACCAATTCTTTTGATGAGACACAATTTTGAATGTCAATATGCTAAGAGTAGAATTCTATAGCTCAAAGGAAAGAAGACGAAGAGAGAGCATCGCTTTCTCTGCAGGCAGGTAAATTAAATATTTAAGAAAACACCACAGCAAAGCTGGGTGATTTTCAAGCGAGCAGTCGTATGAAAAGAGGCTCGGGTAACTGCTAATGTTACCTGTTGCGAAGGTTAATTACATATCATCTTCTTGTTTATTGTCGTAATTTTTGGCTAACGTATCTCGTCCTTAATTATACGGCCCATGTCCATTTCTTGTGGAATAATTACAATCTCAGATGATTTTTTTTTTTTTTTGGAGAAACTATGACTTTAGATCAAAGCCACTTCAGGTCCTATCTCTCAGCCAATAGCTGGATGCTTTCTCCTTCAACAATACACGAATCATCATAAACAAATGTAGATGAACTCACAAAACATAACGAAGGGTTTGAAAGGTATAATTTTGACCAATATAAGAGCAGCACAATGTCCTCAGAGTTTGGAGCATGGTGCGTAAGGTGATTGCACAGATTCATGTGGGTGGGGCTTGGGCTCAGTGCTGAAGCTTTTATATGCAGAAAGCGTGTGGCTATTTTCAGTGTTCCGCATCTGTTGTCATTTGAGTATGAAATGTCCCCGTAGGCTCAGGTATTGAATTCTTGTTCCCGGCTGGTGGCACTATTTTGGGAGGATACGGAAACATTAGGAAGTAGGGCCTAGCTAGAGGAAGCAGGTCCCTGGAGGCCCATGTTTGAAGTTCTACACCTGCTCCCAAATCCCTTCTTCTTGCCACATGTCGACCATGAAGTGAAAAGCCTTCTCCCCTCCATGCACCGGACAGCGTGATGTTCTGCCTAGTGAGACCTGAGGTCTCTGGAACTGTGAGCAAAACCAAGTCTTTCTCTCTCTCTCTGTGCATTTTGGTCCTAGCCACACAGAAGAATCTGACGCAGCATCCCTATTGAGTCCCAGAGGGGAGAGCGGGAAATTACCACAGCCTTAGATGGCCACTGGTTCTAACAGTGGCCATCTAAGGCTAAGTAACTAATCCTCACACAGGCTTCAGGAAGTTCCCTCCGCCATCACCACTTTTACACAGCAGAACTGACGGCTCAAAAAGACACTTGTCAGTAGCTGGCAAATGGCAGACATTTAGACAGCCTGACCATACAGCAACCTTTAACGGCTCCGTGACTGTTAGCAATAGGGAGGACTTCCTTTCTCAATGTTTAGGAACATTTTTTTTGTTCTGTTTTACAAAAAACAGCACTCAGACTTCTTTCCCCTCAGAGCTCAAGTTGGATACTTTGGATGATTCTGCAAAGAGGTCTTTGCCATTAAGCATAAGAAGAGAACCTACATCTGGATAATCAGAACCCTTAAGCACCACTGGAGTCCCTGGGGACATAGCCAGCATAGGAGGTGGGGAGGTTTACAGTAGGTACATGTCCTGATTCTATTGGTGAATGGTCCTTACTGTTTTCTGGGCTGTCCCATGACACCTGATACAGGGCTGCTTTTCAGCTGTGTCTAAAGGAGTAAGCTTATTGGGGATTGGGAATCTGGTGCTTTCAGAGTTTCAAGGGCTATCCTGTCTCCAAGGGGTACTTGAAACAGGTATTGTGTCTCAAATAGAGAGTTCACCGGCATTAATTAAGGGGTCATTACATTTTTCTTCAGCTTCCATTTTACGTGGGCCAGTGTGCCATTCATAAGGAAGGGAGCTTGGGCTGGGCTTGGGATGTGTATGTTGGAAATGTTCTTATTTAAGGAGCCATGTAAACACCCGAGTCATGGTTTGGTGAGGATAAAGCAGTCTGGAATCTGTGGTCAGTGATGTGAAACCTGGGAGCACACTGTGTCAAAACTGAAATCCAGAAAGAGGTTCAAGAACCTCCAAGAAATTCAGGGAACTAGCTATGTCTGAGATCCTTTAAGGGCCTCTTCTTGACAACAGAATGTGGCCCAAACTCCAGAGTCAGGCAGGCAGAGGAATTCCAGACTGATTTGCTCTCAGCTTCCCCACTAGCCACTCTCTTTCTCCCACCTCTCAAGAGATTTAGTCTTACAGAACTCCCTGCCTGTCTTTTCCCTTCTCCCCAGAGTCCCCTTCTCTCCAGGGGAGAGCTCAGCCTTCACCTCAGAGATAAACACTCCCAATTATTATGCATTCATTTTGCATTACACTTACCACCGGCATTTACCAGTACTGTTCACTCCTCTGTCTTCTTAGATATGTAGAGTGGATAGAATCATAGCCAATTTACTTTCCTTTCCTAGAACCCAGCACGTAGGAAGTATTTAACCAGGATCCAACTGATGCTAAATTAGGCTCTTTAATTGCTGTAGGACATGAACAGTATCCAGTATACACAGTCACCTACCTAATTAATTCTCAGTAAATCTTTTACTCTGAGAAAATATTACTAATCTATCTTCTTATGGCTCTTAACGTTTGAAAGAATAAAGATACTGAGACAATTCAATTGGGATAAAAGAATAATCTACCTAACAAATAATGGTAAAGCTACTGGAGGTCCATGTGTTAAAAATGAATTGGATCCCCCTTTTATGTCACGCACAAAAAGCAGCGCAAACACATCAAAGGATAAATGAAAGAGCTAAGTTATAAATTTTTTATAAGAAGACAAGCATAAACCTTTGTGATTCTCTTAAGCAATGGCTTCTCTCATATGATGCCAAAACTCACAAGCAACTAAAGAAAGAAAGAAAGGATTAGCTATACTGGATCAGAATTAAAAGTTGGTGTGTTATAAATAATACAGTGCCAAAAATATTTCCAAATCCTATTTCCAGAAAGGGATTTACAACTAGAGTGTAAAAAGGGCTCTTGCAATCCAATCATAAAAATTAAATAACCTACCCAAAGTGCAAAGCACCGAACTGACTGATAAACACATCCAGCAGATGCTCACTGCCATTGACCGTTAGAGAAATGCAAATAGAGATGACACTGAGATAGTGCTTCATAAGCATGAGGCTGACTATAGTAAATAAGGAGCATTAATAAAGCTGCAGAAAAACTGAAACTCTCATTTCTGGTATGGCTACAAAATGGTGCCACCACTTCCAAACACAGCTGGCAATGATTCTCCGGTGTTAAACATGGCTGTATCCCACTGTCTATCAATTCTACTCTTAGACAACTAGAAACACATGTCCAGTTAGAGCTTACTCATGGATATTCATGAGTGATGATTCATAATGGCCTCAAAGCAGAAACTCAAACGCCCACAGGTTAACAGGATAAAATAAGTGTAGCATGTCTGGACAGTAGAACTTCATTCAGTAATACAAAGGAATAAAGTCCTGTTATGTGCTGTAACATAGATAAACCTTGGAGACATTAAGCTCAGTGAAAGAAACCAAAGCCTGCATATTACATGCTTGTGTGTATATGAAACAAAGGCAGAGAGAAGACTCTGGTTACTTTGAGCATGGAGGGGCAGAAGGGACTGGATGGTATAATTCCTTTTGGCTATGTAGTTTCTTTCGGAAGTGATGGAAATGTTGTAGACTTAGCTGCATCCATAAGTGCACAAACCAATGACTATAACAAAACCATTCAACTGGATACATTAAATAGGCAAATTTTATACTATACAAGTTGTATCTCAATACAATTACATGTATGAAAACAGCTCCTGGTCATTAGATAAGGCTCTTAAAGAGCATGGTTTAAGAAAGAAGATCATTGGATTAGCTCATCAGGGAGGAGTAGGACCCCATGAGCTCTTCCCTGATCCCTGATTGCCTGTTAACAGGTCTGGTCCTGTGCATGCGCAGTGCAGACAATCATGGCTACTGTGAGATCATGTTTGTAATGGCTGAGCCCTGAAGACAGGATCTCTCATTTGTCCTGACATTCTTTTTATTCCATTTCTGTGATGTTGTATAAGCCTCAGAGGGTTAGTATAAAATGCCCTGTTTAAAAAGCAAAGTCACTGTCTTCAGTAGTATACTCAAGACTGAAACCATCAGGCCCCAAGGCATAGTTCCAAATTGTGGTCATACAGATGGTCCTGGCTAAAATCAGTGGACCACAGAATAAAGCAAGACGACATGAATGTGGGAAGGAGGGGCTTGTAAGGAAGAGGGGGCAATGGCAGGGCTGGGAGGGAGACAAGGTGGAGGTGTTGTGTGACAAAGCTTTCTCTGGGGAGCTGTAACGCACACATGCCTACTCACCCCAGACAGAGAACCCACAACAGACCAAAGTACACATATCACCAAAGTCCAATGTGGTGAACCATGCGTTTTATTGGGGTTACTTACAGGAATATAGGTGAGGGGTTACTTAGAGGAGCAGAAATGACTCACAGACAGCGGCATCACCAAAGCCCACCCCAGCATGGGTGACAGCTCACAAAGCGGGGAACCTGGAGCACACTGCACAGCCTGCAGGCGGCTCAACAGGTTGGAGAGTGTCCTTTCCAGGTGCTCAGTTGGTCTAAACCTCTTCTAAGGAGCTTGTTTGCTTTTTGCTTCTTCTAGGCAGTTGGTCTGGTATCAGTCTTAGTAGCAGCTTCCCTTGTCCCAAAATCTTTTTAGCAGCTCAACTGCAAAGAACTCCTTGAGTCTGAGGGAAGCTCTAGTTTTAATTGCTTATTTTGGCAGGGAAGGGCCTAGTGAATCTGGTCAGTTTCAGGGACTTCCTGAAGCCATTTTGAGTTGTTAACTTGGATTAAGGAGCTTCCTGAAGCTATTTTGAATTACTTACATTCCTGCTTAAGGAGTTTCCTGCAGGATGGAATGCTTCAGTCCTCCCAGAAAGCTGGTGCACAACAGGAGGTGAGAGTAAATAGAATGCAATATATACACACATATATTTGTCAAAGAACAAGTTTAAGCAATAGTAACAACAATAATCATCAAAAGAAAACAAACTGCAGCCTCACAGGCTGGCTGTCCTTCCCAGGTGGTGTCTGAGGTTGAGAATCTCTGGGGAGCCTTGAACCATTTCAATACCCTGTATGTGCTCAAGTGAATTAAATCACAAACTACATTCAGAACCCAGAATCTGTGTCCATTCAAGCTTTTCAAGTGATTCCACTGCAGGGGAGAAGGTAAGGTTGGGGTGTCAGTGTTGGAAGATTCATGGGCATTATTACCTAGGAAACTTACTCCTGTCCTGCATGGGTCTGCGGCTTGCTCATAGCATCTAGGTGAGTTCAGCATGCATGCTGCTCAGACTGTACCTCCAGAAGCAGTTTTATGGCAGCCTGTTTTCATTAAAAGTTTCATGGCAACCAGAGTTTTATACTGAGGCCCTGCCTAAAAAAAATAAAAAATTAAAATAAAAAATTAAAACGACCATGGGGCTGGCTATGGCTCAGCAGTTACTACCACATACCGCTCTTGCAGAAGACCGAAGTTCGATTCCCAACACTCACATTAGCCCACAGTTGCCTGTAACTCCAGCTTCCAGGGCACAGGAACTGATGCCATTTTTTGGGATCTATACACTCCCTCCCCCCACCACACACAGGAGCACATACACATACTCACACAATAATTCTTAAAAATAAAGAAGCATTAGCTTTGTGATGAAGGAGGAAATCACCTGGAGCAGTTAATGGCTATAAACTGATAGGGTAGTTGCTGAGTTAAAAGAGAGGCTCTTGACCAAGAGAAATCAGCATTGTCTTAGAACATGTTAGGATTAAAATCTGGGGTCTTGACCAGCAAATGTGATGTCTGGTGATGTGATTCCCAGCAATCTCTGTTTTAATAAACCATCCAACGCGACTCAGATACATGCTGAAGTTAGAGACTCCTGAGGAAGGTGTGTGGTGTTAATTTCAAGTATGTTTAAAACAGCGCCACAGATAAGGGTGCTAGATGGCTCTGAATGTGTCTGTTTTCTATGACATGTATTCTGACCATCCCCAGATGGCTAAACAGCAGCAAAACTGGAACTATGATATATTTGAGAGAGGACAGAAGACAAATTGAACAAGGAGTTTCCCAGGGACCAAACTTTGGATGTGACTATACTCATGATTTTTTTTTTTTCCTTGTGCCTGGTGGAAGGAGAGATATTTCTTTGAATCAGATTTGAGCATAAAACAGGTTGAGTGAAATCAGTAGAAAAGCCATCACTCTAGTCGGTTTAAAAAAAGTCACTGGAGATCAGACTGATGGTATACTTGTTAACATGACACACAAACAAAAACAAGGACAATTCCATTTCAAAAACTTCATAAATTCTGGCACTTCCCCAACAATTATCACCTTGGTGGAAAGAAACAATACACAAATAGCCCCGAGTAAGACCCATCTTGATGGCAGGGGCTGGGTTCAGCTGTCTGTGGACAATAATGAATGAGTATTAAGGATGACATTCTAGTGTGTTGCATATAAATGTGACCCAGAAATAATGTTTGCTGCTGACTGAACGCACAGCTCCCCTCAGCTTGGAAGAGTTATGTACGTCTCTTCCTAGTTTATAAGTTCTTTGGCACCTTTGCAATTAGGAATTGCTAACTCGAATGTGTGTACTGAATTGTATTAGTGGGAAAATATTCTCCCAAGTAAGACATTTGTCATGGTGGATTCTGACTCTGTGCTGAGGGGTACCTGTCGTTCCTTGTCAGGGAATATATCCCAGTGAATTTTGCAGATACGTTTCATGCAGAACAGACACTGGTATTCTTCTGTCGGGTGGGAAACCAGCAAAACGAGTCAGCCTGTAGGCAGGCACATTTTCTCTTGAGGAATTGGAGAACACATTCTCCTAAAATATGATGCTTAAGAAGCAATTAAGAATTGCGAAGGATTATTCTGCCATGATTACTGCTGCTCAGGGTTTTTTTCAACCAAGAAAGATAGATAGGCTATGAGATACAGGGCTGTATCTGATGCCCAAGACGAGAGAACTTGCCCCAGTGCAAAGGCACACTGCCTGTATCAGTAGTCCAAAAAGACATGATGTGGTCCTGGCTAGAATCTCCACTCAGAAAGTTCAGATAAACTAACTGTGTCTTTCTTCACTGGGAGTTCTGACAGTTTTCTCCCTCTTTGAGCTCTTCCTATCTATGGGACTCTCTCTCTCTTGTCAGTTTCTATCTCTTCTTCTGTAATTGAATTCTCCCACACTCCTAATGCTGTATCCATTTCCTTGTTTTCAGTGAACAGTGACATCTCTTCCCCCCCGACCCCCCCAGGCCTCTTCACCTTTATTTGTCAAACTCTGAGTGAAGCGGGTTCATTTTCAAGTCAGCTCATAAGCAGATACTGGCTCTCCATTGCCCTCTTGGAAAGCTTTCTCTAATCACTCGGTTCGACCACCATAGCTGTGCTTGGTCAGCTCGGAGGGCTTTGTGCCTCTTTCAAGGAAGAATTTGGCAACAGGCTACAGGTCTTGCCTTTTCCTGCCAGCAGTGAAGACACGTGAAGACCGTGAAGACCCGATCATGGGTCCCAGCCACCGTGGCTATGGGAATTGCTTGAATCCATCAGCCGTATATACAAGGCTTCTCCTGTGTCCACAGGCACACAGTGACCCGCCTGGGTTGTTGTTCCTCCCATAGTATGTGGCCTCCCATACTTGAGGCCACTCTGTCTTCAGGGTCACATGAGTCTCACCTCCGCTGGGAAGCCTGCTGCTCATCTTTCCCAGCACTGCTGGACCCAGGCCTTCACAACAGTACTTACCGTTGAAGCTCACAATATATCCTTTGTACTTAATAATTCAACATAACTTATTGAGCACTTGAGTTGTACTGGGCATGGTAGAACCTTATTTTGGGTAAATGATGCTGTCTTTAATCACTGGGCACTATTGGCTGGACTGGCACATGCTCAATTTCCCTTGCCCGTGCTAAACCGTTTTTTGAGAAACAGAAGTCTAGTTTTTAAATAATCATAACCAAATGGTGCCTCTCTCACTGGGCTTCATGTCTAACCAACAGTGCAGCTTTCCATTTCAAGGACTACTCTCATCCCTGTTGGCCTTTGTCTTGGATCTAGAGAATGTTGTACCTGCTTAATGCCTATTGAACACACTGGAGTTTCAAAAAAAGCACATTCATGATCCTATTACTAAATATAAAAAATAAAATCAGTGTTTCTGATATGTCAATGCATATCAAAATCGCCTTGGGAGAGGGCTGTTTAAAACCTAAGATTCCAGGATCAGAGAAGTGGCTCAACTGTCAAAGTGTTCCCTGTGTAAGCCTGAGAAGCTAAGTTCAGATTCCCAGCATGAATATAAATGCAAGACAGGCATGGTGGCTCACCTATAATTCCAGAATCCAGGAGGCAGAAAAAAACCCTGGAGCAAGCTGGATAGCTAGACTAGCCCAATCTGCCAGCTCTGGGTTCAAGGGTAACATCCTGTCTCCATATGAAGGGTGGAGTACGACTGAGCAAGACACCTGCTGTCAACCTCCACACACAAAAACACACAAATACATGCAAACCCTCATATGCAAGTGCACCCACATGCATATGAACACAAAATAAATGAGTAGACAGACCGATAAATAGAAAATAATGTTCAGACTATTCTGGAAGTTCTGATTTCTTGGGACTGAGCAGAGTCTAGGTAACTCCTTCTTAGCATATGTCTTTGTTACTTTTCTGTTGCCATGACAAAACACCATGGCCAAGGCAACTTATAAAAATAAAGCATTTAATTGGGACTCAAGATTCTAGATGAAGATAGTCCAAGAACATCATGGTGGGGAGCATGGCAGTAGGCCATGGTCTGGTATGCACGGCACTGGAGCAGTAGCTGAAAGCTTATGTACATCTAATCCATTAAGCATGAGGCAAAGAGAAAGCTAATGGGTCTGCCATGGGCTTTGGAAACATCAAAATCCACCCCCCAGTGACACTCCTCCTCCAGTAAGGCCACACCTCCTAATCCGTCCCAAACACTTCCACCAACTGGGAACCAAGGTTTCAAATATATGAGCCTGTAGGGACCATTCTCATTCATATCACCACAGCTTGGTACCCAGTGGTGTGATAGGCTGTGTTCTGAGAAACTTCTATGAAGTTTCTACCTCAATGCTTGCACAGGTTTTCAATGAGAAAACCCCTACAGAGAAGCCCTTTCAGAATTGTGTTCTGCCAACAGACCCTTAGCTTCAGGAAGAGTGCTGATCTAAGAACTGTTTTAAAAAGATTTCTAATTTATTCTGAGCCAAATCTAAAAGGGGGATTGCCAGCATGTATATCTGTAAGTTTACTTTCGCCAAAAATGAAAAGCTTTATTTTATTGTTGTATAGTTATGTAAATTCACAAATGCACATATTTATGAAAATGATATGTTTTCTTTTTCCTTTCTTGGCTACCAAGGAGCAAAGTCAATCTTTCAGTGCTCCAATGAAGAAATAAGAACAGGATTATCTGGCCTAGGCTTCCTGGAGCAGGTTAGCAAGTGGATAGTAAGAACTAATGTTTATTGAAATATTTCCTACAGGTCAAGTATCTTAGGCTCCATTATTTCATTTACTGTTCTAAAATAAATATCAAGGGACATGTATGTCCTTCATTCTTATGCAGAGAAACTCAAGGAAATGCCTCTTGTCAGGCCGAGTAAAGCCAAGTGCAGTACGAAGGTACAAGCGCACAAGGAGAACTGGGTGTTGGGTGTGTCGAGGAAGTCTGAAGGGATGTCCCAAGTGGGATGCCACTGAAAAGGAGAATTAAGACAGTGTATTCAAAAATGTCAGCGTATCACTTTTAGATTGTTGATGGACAGATACAGAGTCCGTGCTATGCCTTCCCGAATCATGTGGAATCTATGGCCTCAAAGCCGTAGGGTCCTGCCCTATGGCTGCCCTTCAGCACAGAACGTGGTCAGAAAGCCACACCTGCTGTGAAGCAGGCAGTTGTTTGGAATGCAGTCTTGATGACCTCGGATGACATGGCTGCACCCTTGTTTAGGGCGTGCTGGGGGTGTTATACAGAAACATCCACTGGCGGGTAGTGCAATGTATTTTATCAAGGATTTGCAGGTTTATGCCCATTTAAGACAATTTTTAGAGTCAACAAAAATCTAGCTTTAGTGATCTTCTAGGTTAAAATCTACAGAGTAATGATCAAAGTAAGTTATGCATATTTCACAAAGGGGATCTACCTATGAATCTGATCTCTCCGGAGACTTGAACAGGCTGCCAGTGCTCCAGTGCTGCAGATATCATTTCCTTCTTTTGAAACAGCCATTTTATTCTAAAATCAATGCCACAACTTTCATAGCTTATCGATTTTGTTGTTGGGCATTCATTTGCTGCAGAGAAAAATCATTACTTAAATCACATTGCTCCAAATAAGACTGACTAAAGCAAGCAAGATGGTATTCCTGTCAAAGGTAGCTCATATTCCAATTGACATTGTATTCTGCTGCCGACAGCTGAGGGCTAGAGTTTTGATTAATCCATTTTCCTCTCATTATATACACAATCTCTCTTCCTCAAAGGTTCCAATAATTACTCTGGCAAGTGTTGGACCTTGACAGAACAATGCATATACTTTTGATGACCATGGTGTATACAGGAGAGGAAAGGCTGGTTTTGTTTTCTGATTCTCCTTGGGCATTGTTGGAAAAAGCTCATCTGTGCTGCTTGTGTTTCAAGCTCAAGGCTGTATTTTGTTTTTCTCTTCCACGGAAGGAGCTATAGCAAGAAGGAGCAGGTGTGTAGTCACCCTAAGCCTGACAGGCACCTGCTGATGAGTCATTTCAAAATCCTTGGTGAGAGAGCACCCAACACAGGAGCTGTACGAGAGAAAGTTGGAGAGAGGAAGCGGGGGAACTAACTCCCCTGTGTCTGCTTCTGCTTTGCACTGAGAATCAGAAGTTGTAGACTGTGCTTCCTGAACCCCTCTGGCTGCACTGTCACGCACACTTGGAAGCTTATTCTCTGGGCGGCTGTTAACACTTACCGTCCTTTGAGATTGAGATTTTGCAATAGCTGAGAGAATTACTTGGTGGTTGCTTTTGGTATTCTGTCCTTAAACATATTTGGGAAAAATCGGGAGGGGGAGGGGAGGTGATGGCACTCAGGGAGAACTGATGTGTGTGTGTGTGTGTATGTGTGTGTGTGTGTATGTGTGTGTGTGTGTGTGTGTACATGTATGTCTTTGCTCCCACCATGCTGGGATTACATGTACCACCATATCTGGGTCTTCTATGTGGATGTTAAAATTTCAAACTTAGGTACTCATGCTTATGTAGAAAGCAATTTACCAGCCAAGCCATTTCTTCAGCCTGGTGATTGGCTCTGTCAATTCCAAAACTTAAGCTACGTAACGAAACCCATGGTCTGTTAGTGGAGAGAACTATGAAAATGACTGTTTTCATCAAGTCCAGGACTTAGGCACATCATCAGATAGGCCCCAGTTGAAGTAGACTATTATCAACATCAAATGGATTTGTGTAGGTAAGTATGAGATTGTACTCAGTAGAAAATGTTTGCTGATGTCTACAGGCATTATATTGGCTGATCCTGAGTTACTAACTTGGATTCTAATGTGCCAGTGTTTAGTGGGCATGAGAATTCACTGGAGTGCTCGGTGAAGCACAGGTTGCTGGGCTCCAAATTCCTCAAGGATTTCTGATCCAGTGGGTCTGCAGTAGGGCCTAGGTTCTCAGGTTGAGGGACCAAATTTGACAATCCCATTGTGAGACACTAGGAGAATGGATGACTTACTCAGCCCCTTAGAGACGTGGTAGATTTGAGCACAGGTCTATGTTACTTGGGTTGTTTTAATGTTCACTCTTGAATGGGATACAGACAAATTTTAATGAGAAAATATTAAGCACTGGATACTTCATATATTATCTAATTTAGTGTTCACAATAGCCTGACATACCTGTTATCTCTAACTCCCAGATAAAAGAACATAATCTCAGAGAGCCTTTCATTTGTTTAAGTCCAGGAAGGTCATACCTTGAGGTTGAAGAGTCACTAGAGTTGGTCTGGCTCCAAATCTTAGACTTCCCATGACATCTGAGGTTCTCCTTGGATTAATTTGCCTTAAAGGGAGAACTTTTTAAAAAGACTGAGAGAAGAAAGAATCAAGGCTAAAGTAAAGGAACACATCTGGATTGACCGTGGGCCATCAATCCGTTTGTCTTAGGAAGAGTAACAGGCACACTAGACTGCCTAGTTCCTGTCAGTGACACTGTTAACCTGATCTGAATTCTGATGGCCACCCTGCCATACACACCGATCGAGACTTGATCTCAGCTCACTCAGGTGTCAATCCTAGCCTTCGAACAAGGAGCTTATTCTAGTGGGCAAATGGCTATTCCCCTCCTCACAGCTTCCCTCAGGAGCGTCATTCAGTCATTCAGGACTGGGGCAAACCCTCATGTTCCACTCACTCTCTACCTTACAAGCCTTAGGCTTCATCTCTCCCAAAGAACTGGAAAGGTCATTTAAAAAAAAAAAAAAAACCTCTCTTCACTCTGGATGCAGATTGCAGCATTTCAGACCAGCCATGATGGAGAGTGGTGAATTTGTCCCCCATACGACAGGAGCATAATTTCAGCCAACCCCAGTAGAAGGAAGAAGGCATCAGAGGTGAAGCGGAGAACCATGTTGGACTTCTGATGGCTGCCCATTATTATTTACTGAGAGCCCGTGGGAAGAACAATCCTCTGCGTAGCTTTCCCCAGATTATCTAGATTCTCTACATATAAGTTTTCACTGAGACATTTTCCTGTCTTCATTTATAATAAATATAGAGGAAGTGGATTCTTTTCTCCTCAAGGTGAGTTTAATTGTTCCGTATTTTATAATGCAATGTATTAGCATATAGTAAATGAGCCAGGAACCATTTTTTTCCTTAAAACTGAAAAGATTCCTATCTTTCCCTCTGTACCGCCATCTCTTTCACTGACTAGAATAATCAGTGCTTTGAAAAAAGCATATTTTGAAAATATAACTGAAAATGAGAGACTAAACACCCCAAGTATATATTAACACTAAACAGCATCCTTTTCCCTCTGTTTATTAAAATATTTAGCCTGTTTGGGCTTAGTTTTAGATTCTCATTGTATCCCATGTATAAACCTTCCCTTTGAATGCCTGTACTCTAACCAGCATAATACATTCATGTTATAGATCTGTTCCAATAAACGCTGGAATCGGTTGCAAAGGAAGGTGGTAGTTTGACCTTCATTTCTGCCCCTAGTTCATTGCCATGGCATCAATATAAAACTTCTACCAGTTTCAGACTAAGCTCATTACACAAGGGACCGGGGAGAGAAAGAAAGACCTCTAAAAGTTTTTCTTGCAAAACACTGGCACGATTCTATCTTCATTTTCCAGCTGCCCTTTAATTATCCAGCCAAGCCCGGGCATATAATAAGGTAACCCAGATAAACAGTGCTTGGCATAGTCAAAGTAAATGTCAAAGCAGGTTAGCCAGTCGAGTTCTGCCTTTCCTTCACTATACGTTTACTCATGGGAAATAAGCAATGTCTCTTCTTCAAAATATATGACGTCGCGGGCCCTGCATTTGCAAAAGCCACTGTCCAACCATTCAGTCACTTCTTAAATCTAATGTGGCCACTGCAGAGGTAAGCCTGGAAATGGAGCTACTCTCTACGAGAAGGGTAGACATGTTTCCTTTCAAGAAATAAAAGGGGAGATTTGTGGGACGAACAACGAGCGAGGGAATCTTGAGTGAAGAACCGGAATTCATCCTTGAGAATGGGGAATGTGCCATGAGAAACAGACTTGGGCTCACAGCCATCATGGCGACCCACTCAGCAGCTGTCTGTAGTGTCTTTCCAGTCAACCCTTCTTCTGCATCTGGTTGGGCTTGCCCTCTCCCTAGCCTCATTTGACAGCCTGACTCCTGGATTTTGGCCACATCTGCCTGGGCAGGACGGATCTCATAGTTCTGTGCATGGCTGCACCTGGGCTGCCAAGCACAACAGGAGACAATAACTCGTGGCTGAGGACTGGGGCCACTGAAAATACCGGTCTCCAATGTCAACTGACCTCTGTTTGACTTACTCTTGTTCGGCTGCCCTTTCTTCCTTTTCCATTCTCTTCAGTGGCCATTCCAGTGCTTTTTTTCCTTTCTGCTTCTCTAACCTCTTCCAAATCCCTGTTTTCTTTTGGTGACCGAAGCCGTGAGTCCTGCTTGGTTCAGAATAGAGAGTGGGGCAGCTCTGCCATGGAATCTGTCACCATCTACCTGTCCCTTTCTTTAAGCTACTCCTACCTAACAGGTAATAGGCTACATTCCCACACCTCCAAGTCTCTCCTCTGTATCTCTGATTCTCCTTCCCTGCCCTGCACACCCCACAGAGTGACTTTGCCTTGCTTGATATGATAGCTTTTGGAACTTAGCATTCACTGGGATTCAGTCCCCACCCACTGCTAGGTTCCTTCCATTTTTGGAAGTTTCATTTTTTTTCCTCTGCTGTCACTTCTCAAATTCCTGATATGACCACTGAACTAACCCTCATCTTCTCTAGTTTGAGGTTATGTGGAAACGTTGTGCCACGATCTTTAGAAGAACTGTTCTTCTGTGCCTAGGTACAGGAGCAGGTACACACCACCACTACCAACACTACTACCAAGAGCAACAGCAACAAACAAGGATGTCCTCCTGTAGTCCTGTAACGGGATGCTCAAAGCTCTACCCTTCTCTACTTCCCATTCAGAAGTTGCCTGCTTCTGTTTCTTGGGGTTTTACCTCTTTGTTAGTATGGCTAAATTTCCTTCCCTGTAAAAAAGTGTGTTTTATAAACACACTTATAAAAAACTTATTTAAAAAGAAACACTTATAAGCCTTCCCTGAATTCTGCATTCTCCTTCAACTACCCCAAGGCATCTGATTCCATCCACAGCCAGTTTTACAGAAGAATAATTTAGCCTTACTGTCTGTTTCCCTCCTCAGCCCCACTGTGGTCAGCCTTAGCCCACCTGTATCTATTAAGACCATTGGACCTGAGTCAGATCCACAGCCAAATTCAATAAATACCACATCGGACCCCGCAGCAGCCACGGACCTGCTGTTTCTTCCTACACTGCCTGCTCTTTTTTCTTCCACGGCGTCTCCTGTGGTTCTCCTCAGTCTGTTTTCTTGGCTCCCTTTTCTCTGCCCTGATCTTGAGCGCAATGATTCAGTGCTCCTCACTCAACCAGCCTGCACAAAGTAATCTCATTGATCTCCAAGCCTCCAAGTATTTACTATTTTATGCCAATGCATGCCAACTGTTTCCTCTGCCTTTTTCTCTTCTGAGCATCTCCCACCTGGATAGTTCCAGAAGCCTGTGACATTGGACACATCTTCTTGCTTTCCTTATATGGATTTAATAGACCCAAATGTTGACTTCATTCTTTCTATCTAGTACCACAAGCTCTTTGGATTCTACCTTTGAGGCTGCTGTACTTGTCTGGAGCCTCAGGGGAACTTTCCAACAGAGCCTCAGGATGGATCAGACGCTATAATGCCAGTAACATTTTGTTCTTTTCCCTATTTCAAATCTGATCAAGTCAGAAGCTTTGCCCTTGGCTAGTCATTAGAATAACCTAGGAGACTTGACAACCTTTCTCCTCATATTCGTTGCAATTAGTCTGGGACATATCTGAACCATAGAATTCTAGCTTGCTAAGCTGATTCAAATGTGTGGTCAAGTCAAGAACTATCCTTGCATTGCTCATGTCTGTATCTGCAGTCATTGATTCGGGTGAAAAGGCAGTTTATTCTTTGCTGAATGCAATCACTAGTCCTTAGTCCTGGAGTCCTGGAAGGCTTCAGCCTCTGTACAATTCAAAATATTTAAGCCCCTGTACAACCTAAGTAACCTCCGAGACTTACTGCTGACTGAGCCATGCTGACTAGTTCTTTCTGAACTCAAAGCTGTACTGACTCTTCTGGCTCAACTCACTCATTGTTCTGGCTCAAACTCCTCTCCAAGCTGACTGCTTCAAACTGATCTTTGCTGCTTCTCTGCCTTTTCCTCTGTCTGCCTCCGTATCTCTTCCTCAGTCAGACTGCCTCACTGTCTCTGTGTCTTGTCCCCTGAGCACTCACTGCTCCATGCTGCCTCCGTCCGCCTCTCTGCTCTCTGCTTTATCCCTTGTCAGACTGCTTTACTGACTCCGTATCTTGTTGCTTCCTTCTAAAAAGCTTTGTTGAAGTCTTAATCAGCCCACCACAATGGGACCTTCATTAGAAATGGAGTCTTTACAAAGGGAATCAAGTTAGGTTGTTAGGGTGCGTCCAATCCAACTGGCCTGGTATCTTAGACATAAATGTAGATGATACGTAAGAAGAAAAGTATGTGAAGATCCACAAGGACAGTGGTGTGTGGGGATGGGGACTGAAGAGTACAGGAGCTACAGGCCAAGGAGTACAGACTCAGAGTTAGGGAGAGGCAGGGAGGATTCTCCCCCAGGCTCAAGCATTTAACAGTTTCCTGCAGTCATAGCGACCGGCTTGTGGTACTTTGTTACATCCCTGAGGAAACAAACACACCAGGTAACATTAACCACTGTCAGGTCACAAATGCTCTGAAATCCATCCTATCCCTAGAATTTTCAGGAACAAAGTTTGTCGTTCACTCTTTTGAATATCTCCCCTACACTTCCCCCCGACTAGATCAGTCCTCTTCAATCCACCCGTGGTCACATTCTACTCCAGGGGCAGAATCCTGTGGGGTACAGGCTCCTGGGGTTTATTCGCTGCTCCTGGAAGATAGGGACATCGTATTATAAATGATCAAAGTCATCATTTAAAGTCTGCTATGCAGTAGGCTTCACAGACATCATTACTTTCAATCATCATATTCCCCCTAAGCCATAAGTGATGTGAGCTACACTGCAGGATGCAGAAATAGGGTGTACAAGTAGCAGGTACATGGCCAGGATAGATTACTAAGTGGCTGATCTCAGAATCCAGCTCAGCCAACGTGACTCCTAATAGCTCGCCAACCTCACTGCGGTCAGCTGCCTCCTCAGCAGGACAGCTTCCCCAGGCTGTTGACAGTGGCTGGCTGCTTGCTGCAGATGTTAGGAGCAGGGACTTGGGCATCTCGACACCAACTCATCAGTGACCATAGCCACTTTTATTTATTTGTTGGTTTACTCCTGGAAGAATGTCTATCGGAGACAATCAATATTCGCCACCAGAAGTAGGCTATTTAGTAGAAGAAAAATTTGCTACCTGGAATGCTCTAAACAACAACAAAAACTCTGAATACACTGATGTCAGCCAGACCCCTGCAGGTAGTGCTGGGCTGAGTTCCAGGATCTCTGTGGAGGAGGCACGAGGGATGTCTCCCTGGTCTTTAAGTACCATAGCCCGTAGGGATCCTCTTGGACAGGATGGTGGGTTTGGAAATCTTGCCAGTCACGCTGCATTCTATCAAGAGCTCACTGGTCCTCCCACCATCCCCCAATCTCCTATTATCTTATTGCTTTTACTTTTAGGTAAATTTTATTTACTATTATTATTACTATTACACATGTTTTAGAAAAAGTTACTGCTTCCATAATGCTAAATGCACATATTGATTGCAAGGTGCATCCTGGCTTCTGAAACATTTAGCAAACAGGGAATGGCTTCATTTTGAAGAAAACCTAAAGACTCCTTACATATGTGATGGATGTGCTCGTCAGGATGTGTCCTACCCTGAGAGACTCCATTTTCTCCCACATTTTTATTTTTCAACCTGCGTATAATGCATTATACATATGTGAAGCCCATATAGTCCGGTTCCAGTATGAACTTGACCAATTTTTAGAGGAATCCATGTCTGGTACTCACAGGGGCCTGGTTTGTGTTATGGTTTCCCAAGGCCACCCCATTCTCCTGCAGAGCCTGAACTCACGGATCCTCTAACCCAGGTAACAGGTGCAAGTTTGCCGAACTCTATACTTTGGTTTTCCTACATTCAGGCAAGCAGAAAGGGTCTGAGAATGCCTTTTAGAAGTACTTTTTGTTTTTGCTAATAACTTGAGTTTCATACAATGTCTCTCAAAAACACCCTTTTCCCATTCTTCCGTGTTCCACCATCCTACCCCTGAGCCCTCAAGAAAAAAAAAAAGAAAGAAAGAAAAGAAAATGAAGTCCAGCTTATATTTCAGGAGCATGGATCACAGTCATCACCATGGTTTTTAGAGGCAGCAAGCTGCTCTGACCATGGACATTTACTTATATTAGCCTGAGACTAAGCATGACATAGTTTGATGCAAAATTGGGCTTCACTGCCCAATCCCACAGGCACTTGAGCATCACGCAGGCCCCCGGGCATCCTGCAGGAACCCTGACATCACTCAGGCACCAGCATACCAAGCAGGCACCCAGACATCTGGCAAGGACCAGAGCATCCCACGGGGAAATGCTTTTCTTAATATGTGTTCTGCTGGAGGACTAGAGACAGAAGCCTTAGTAAGAGTTTCCAAGGCAGAGTTTCAGTAGGCTGCTGACTAATCCTCCCTGGTATGCATATATAGGATTAATTTCACTCAAACCATTGCTACAGTTCTTCAGTGCTTCTTGGAAATAGTTTGAGACCATCGATTGAAAGTTTGATTCTCGCTCAATGTATTCATTAAGTATGGAGACAAGCCAATGAACTCAGTGAGCCTACTTTCTGAAGGATAACCTACCAAACAGGGCTGATATGAGAACTCAATAAAGTCTCTTGCAACTGACAAGATTCTGGATTGACTCCATTCTACTGGCACCTGCTTGCTAAATGGTCTTCTTGACTATAATCTGCAGGTAGGCAGGCACTGTATTTATCTGATTTATCATGACTTGCCAGGGCATAAGGGCACGGGCATAGTTTGGCAAAGTTTGTTCAACTACACTGCTGTAAAAGTGATGCTCCTAGATGATGACTCCAGGATGATGAAGCTGCTCACACAGAAACATAAAGTCATTGACATAAACTAATTAGTAAACAAAACCCAAACTACTTTTAAGTCAAAGGAAACATGTAATAAAACTTAATTTTATGGGGATCTGGATTATAGCTCAGTCCTGGGGAGCAGGCTGGGCATGTGCAAGGCCCTGGGTTTCATCCTTTGCAGCTCTGTCCCACAGATAACTATTTGGGGGAAAAAAGATGGATTATTTACGATGATGCCCATTGACCGGTATTGTTATTCTGTGCCCGGTTCCAGGTCTGTTATCAAAATACATCTTAAAGACGAAAATCCAGCAGACTTAATGAAAAGGCATCCTTCCTTAGGCTGTCAACTTGACACATTCATGAGAGACTCTCTTTTTCAACGCCTGACATTTTGATCCATAGATGAAGGACTCAAAGCCCGAGTAAAATGGAAATATGTCATCTGAGTGTCGACATTCATTTACAGTGTTATGGAAGGAGGAAAATAGGAGCAGGAGAGCAGAGGAGCACAGCTATGCTAGCTGAGAGTTCCGTGACTAGAAATTAGGACGATCATTACACGTTTTAGTAGTAAGCTGTTAGCTTATACATTAGTTTCCCAGAGTCACAATCCGACAGGCACACACACACACAGTCCCTAACTTAAATTAATTTAAGGATTTTTTTTTTTTTTACTCTGTGATGATATAAAATTGGTGACACTCATTCAATAGAATCTCCAGATTTTGAATTCTTCCTGAGCAGGGACCAGCTATAGATAGCTTTTCAGTTGCTAGCAGGATAGCAGGCTGCAGCTCTGAGCCCGAAATACAAAGACCAGGCTAAACTTTTACTCGGCAAGGTCTGCGCTAAGTTAGGATGTTCACTAGGCTCAGAGATTTAAATGCACCTCTGACGTGTGATATTTCCAATGTATGATGCCCTTATCAGGACATAACCTCCTCATAAATCAAGGAGCATATGCACAAAAAATGACGGATTGCCCCTTGTGATTACAGAGCTTAATAAACCCATGATCTCTTATCATCATGTGAGGTCTAGAAGCTAGTGGGATAGTTCCAGGCTGGGCCTGAAGGCCTGAGAACCCAGGGAAACAATGGTGCACGGGAGACCAATGAGACAGAAAAAAAATCTATATACATACAGTGTGTGTGTGTGTGTGTGTGTGTGTGTGTGTGTGTATATATATATATTTATATATAAAATTTCTTCTGTGTCTGCCTTTGTTCTATGAAGTCTATCAGAAGACTGGCCATGTTCAGTTATGTTGGGGAGGGCAATCTCTTTTACTGAACCCACTGATTCCAATGCCAGTCCCCTCCAGAGACATAAGGACCCACCCAGAAATAATGTGCAGCCAGATAGCATCCATCCTTGATCAAGTCAAGTCGATACACGAAACCATGGCAGTCTCTGATAGCCACACATTCCTGGTCATCTTCTATGGGGCCCTGTGTTACAGTTACTGTTACATCAATCTACTTGACCTTGTCTTGCTCCCATTATGTCATGTTACTGTTACTCTCTGTCCATGGTACCACCTGGCCATGCTGGCCTGCACGTAGGGAGTTCGCCAGACCCCACCAGTTGTTTGTTCCTATTGCACCCATGTTCACTAGGTCACCAAACAAGAGGCATTTAGGTATAATGAATGAAATACTTTCTTCTTCTCTCCTAGCCTCTGTTAGATGTTGTTATCCTTGAGGGTAGGCAATATGTCTTCTTTATTTTGTGTGTGTGTATGTATTTCTGCAGTGTGTGTGTGTGTGTGTGTGTAGGTGTGTGTGTATGTATTTCTGCAGTGTGTGTGTGTAGGTGTGTGTGTGTGTGTGTGTGTGTGTGTGTGTGTATGTGTGTGTGTATGTTGGGGTTTATGGTGTGCCCAAAGGAGTGTCAAGCATACAGGAAACCTCTCATGGAAGCTTAACTAAGCACCAAAATGTCTAAGGCAAACCACCCCTAAGCTGGTTTTCCAAAACTGAATTCAGAATAACAAAGTGAAAGCTGATATATACACATTTTCTAGGGAAAACGAATGGTTCTGAGGCTCCCTCCCCCTATAACTTGCCCTGGTACTCGGCCTTTATATACCATTGTAACGCCTTGCTGGATGGAGTCAATGAGTCTTGAATGGGTTCCTGCTAAAATGAGACACAGTACAGGCAAGAGGCTAAGCTTGGGGCCCTGGACTTAGAAGATTAGAGTTCAAATCGCAACTTACCAGTTTTAGCTATGAATTTCTTATAGATTTTTAAAATGCTACTGCACAACAGGCTGACAATAGTAAGTAACAACATATTTTGCTTTGTATATTGTTAAGAAAGTAGATTTTGGGTGTTCTCACTATGAAAAATGATAACTATGTGAGCTTATTAACATAATTAGGAGGACCAATCCGTTGCTGAAAATATTTCAAAACATCATGTCATACATGACAAATACATCCAACTTTTAATTTTCCAAATACAAATGCATAATTGTGAGAAATGAAACAAGGAGAGATTAAAAAAGTGTAAACCATTTATAGCAAAACTTTATATTTCCTTAGCTTCTAATTTTTAAACTAAACCAATGAACTGGCTACTCTGCATATCGAACAGGACTGGGAATTTATTTTATTTCAACCTTATCTCTCTTCATCAGACCATTATTCTCAAAGTATAGTGTGCTCACAGAACTTGGAAATAAAACTTAATCATCAAAATTGAGTCTTCTCCACCTTCCCATGGCAGCTTACTCCTCTGATGTGCAGAAGGGACCCTCGGCACCAGGTGGATTGCAACTCATCTGAAAGGGCAGTGCTAAGTTAATAAAGAGCCTAACAAGACAAAGTTGGGACTGTACTTCAGGCACTAGGAGAATGTATGCTTTAGCTTCATTAGTCTCTGGGTTCATATCAGTCATTTTTAAAAACGTCTCAGGTGGAAAGTATCTGAGTCCTGACTGAAGGAGGAAATTAATATCCAAGATGTGAACGTTGCAACAAAGTGTGAACTCATTTTAAGTTAAACTGCTTTTCATGCACTGTTAATCTATCCTGTTTCTCCTGTGCAGTGTTTGTGTTTGCTTTTCTGCCTTTTTTTAAGGTTCTTACTAGCCACGGGGCTGTCCTGTACACTGCCTTCTATTGTAATTTCATATTTGACCAAATCAGGGGAGCCGAATAACACTTTGAAGATAGGATTGTCTCTCACAGGAAGAGAAAGTGCAGTTGCTGTAGGGTAGAAAGAGTATGCCTCAATCCATAACTCAATGTCTTTTTAAAAATAAACAGTGCCTTATCTGGATTCCAGCTTCATTTATGCATGAGAATACCACGGCAGGCTGACAAGTAACCTGTTTTTTTCCTCTGCTTTTGGAAACACACTCAATATTCTCACAGAAACTCACCCTCTTCTTGTCATTTCAGACTCTGGGTTAGCACACACAGAGGACTTTATTTATACAGAACCCACGTAATCGAAATTCGGGATCACAAGTTAGGTCCTCTGGCAAAACAGGAAGGTAGATAGGATCAAGTAGTGACATTAAGACAATCGATTTGATTCTCTGTGCTGAAGAACTTAAGGTGGCTGAATCCGTTCGGTATTCCTCCTTTATAGGACATTGACAAGAGTCGTAAGATGTTCAATAGAGTTTTGTCACTCAAAGTGGGGTTTGAGTACAACAATTAATTAGTAAGACCCGCGTACTTACGACGCCTCTTGGCCTCCTCCACACCTGCTAAATCAGAATCTGCATTTTCCCAAGATTCCTCATGCTAGTAATGTCCTAGTTTATAAATAAAGTCAGGGCATCCGGTTAAACTAGATTCTCAGCCAGCAATGGATTTGTTTAGGGAACATGAATCCTAAGTGTTAAATAGGTCATACTTAGCTTAAAATTTTATTTATTTCTTTAACTGTGTGCTCTGAACTTCATTTGGAGCTGAGCAAGTGACCTATATAAATGGTGTAGTTTGAGAGAGGACTAGAGAGCAGTGGTCTTGCAAGTGCAGGGTGGCTCTGGCCTGCTATAACTCACAACGTTAGGGCTCTTCCTCGGAACTCCTGACTCTCTGGGTTGCAGTCATAGTGGATACTAACATTCCTAATCCACTTCTTAAATGATATTGCCACATTTGTCTAGGGAAAAGAATACTTCCCCAGTGTGGCCTCCCTGGGACTCCTGGATAAACTACAGCTGCCTCAACACAGAGATACTCATTTAATTGGTTAAGGGACAGTCTGGGCAAGTGAGCTTTTCTAAGCCCCTTGGGAGAGTCCAGGGTTTTTTTTCCGTTAAGAAATTTATTCTTAGAGTTTTTGTTTTGGACTCTCCATACTGATTTCCATAGTGGCTGAATTCATTTACATTGCCACCAGCAAAAAACTAAAAATAGAAGTATCATGTGATCCAGTGCACCTCTCATGGGAATATGAGCAAAGGAATCTAAGTCAGTGTACCACAGAGATACTTGCACACACGTGCTTATCCTAACACGAAACACAATACCCAAGCCTAGGTATCCGCCAGCAGGTGAATGGAGAACAAACATGAAATGGGTGTACACAATGGGGCTCTACTCAGCTACGAAGAATCAAGCAATGCCATTTGCAAGAAAACAGGTAAAAACTGAGATCAACAAACTAAACATAAGCCAGAGTTAGAATGACAGCATGTTTTCTTAGCTTTTATATAGCTAAATATTATATACAAATGACATGAAGGTAGAGTTCAGACTCTGGGAAAAGGAAGGGAACTACCAGGAAGAGAAGAAAGGCTACAAGGGAAAGGTGGTGAATATCTCAAACTACATGATGAATGAAAGTGTCTCTGTGGAACTCATTACTATGTATAATTACTATCTGCTAATAAAAACCAAAAGTAATAATGAAATTTAAATACCCAGGTTAATTTCTCCAGCCTTGTACAATTATATAAGGCACACATATTAAATTAAGAGGGTTTTAAATAATCTTATGCTAAAGGTCACAATGAAGACCCCCTTCCTAACTCCCTGTACAAATCACGTTTTCCATAACCTGTATTTGATGCTTTGACATCCAGAGTCTTACCAAAGGAGGGGCTAGCAAATTCCCACAGAGCACAGGCAACCAGTATTAATGCTTTCTTGCATGGGTAAACCAACCAATCAAGACCTCAGGTCCTCAGCCACCTCCTTGACAGAACTCTTTGAATGCAATTGCTATTTCCTTGTCCTACTCATGCCAGGACCTGGTGCTAGAAAACCATGGGCAGTTCCATGTCACAGAGACTGTTCAAAGTAATCAAACTTGCCAGTCCCAAACCTCTAACAGAAATTACAGTGTAGGTTCTTGCTTCATCTGCCCTCCACCCACTTTGCTCCTGACAGACCTTGCTGTGTTCCCTGACGTGCCCACTTGCGGTCTTGAATAATACGCCAGGCTGCTGTTTCTGGGCATCTGTGAGAACAAGGCTTTTCATGACAATCATTTCTGTAACTTAGTTTACCATCCCCCATTAAATAAATCCAGGCGCACAATCAAAAGACCATTAAGATGATATCAAAACCAAAACAAAACAGCAATAACAATGCCCGTTCATTTGAAATGAACTGGAATGGTGGGAAGGATATTATAGGGAGAGTACAAGACAATCAAATTTGCTTAGAAGCAACTCAGTTTCTGGGATAGTTGGCCTACATCGGAAACACTCGTGTGACTCGGTTTGGTCGCTTTCTATAAGAGGCTAATTCCATCTGTGTGCAGTTGTGCAGAGTCCCTTAGCTCACTACCACATGTTTGTGGCCCACGAACATAGAGATGGCAGCCCTTCAGAGCCAATGCGCTCATTCTGAGGCCCATACCTGTAACACTCATCAGGAACCAGGGACAGCGGAGCCTGTGTATTTCTCAAGGTAATAGCGCCCCACGGCTCTGGGCACATTTCACTGTAAGATGTGAAGGTTTCCCCATGATCTCCCATCGAGTCATCAGGCATTTGTTGTTGTTGTTGTTGTTGTTATTATTATTATTATTATTATTTTGTTTTGTATTTTATCAGTTGTGGGCAAAGAACCATTTGAAGAGTTGACGGCAGTCTCATTATCCTAAATGTAAGGACACAGGGAAGTTCTAATTATGTCCATTCTCCTCTGGATGAAAGGAAGACCCAGTACAGGTTCTCATGATGCGGATGCAATCTGTTCTGCCAGGGAGGAAAGCATCCGCTAGAGGGCAGAAGTAGAGCTGTGACATGTGGCAGTTAGGAAAAGCACAGGGAAGCGCCAAGTGATGTGTAGGGGTAGAAAACTCACACCTGCGGTTCCTCTACAAGATGCCTACATTCCTGGCTTTGCTCTGCCAAGAAATCCGAGCACCACGCATGGCTGCTCTGTGACTCGGGCATCTTGTATTGGACTCAGGACTAAAACTAAAAATAGTCCATGGCCTACAAGCCCAATGTGAGACGCTCACAATAAAGCCTTCAGCCTTTGTCTCTGGGTCTTGGGAGGTAGTTTCTCAATGCTTGGACTTCATTACGCAGTGGCGGGAGTGTCTTTGTGCTGCTGCTGGTCCCTTTCAATTTACCTGATAATTTATGCTAATGAGGGGCAGGCTAGGCTGGAAGGAGTAACCATGTGATTAAAGGGTCAGTGGTTTAGGCCAGTTGAGGAGAGGGGTGATGGAGGTTTCTTGCTCACTGCTTCCCTCCCTCTATGTGATGGTTAAGCTTGACTGGCCATTTGATTATTTGGGAATCACCTAGGAGACATACACTAGATGTATGTCTTATGGTAGGTTGATATCATCAGTGAAGCTTCCATTCTTGCTCAGTTTTGCCAAGGCCTTGCTTAGTTTCATTCCTAAGATGCAAGGGTAGATGGCACCCGGTTTCTCTCGGACAGAGAAGGCAACAGGTCCCAGGATACATATTTAATGCAAAAGGCTAGAAGATAAGGCTGTAATAGCAGGGTGTGGGTCCTTCTGCTGCTCTCCCCAGTCTCGAATGGGAACACACAGCTGAGTGGTGCTGCAGCAGCAGCGAAGGGATGATTGATGGGACTACAGGCCCCAGTGCAAGCGGCTCTCTGGACCAGTGGGAACTCAGGGTCCAGGTGACTTTTGCTGATCCTTCCTGGCCTTGGGCACCTGGCTCCTGGATGCCAGCCTTCTTCTGGTTCCCAGATGCTCTGAGTTCATACTTGCTGCAGGACCCAACTATTTTCTCTCTGTCTAGAATGTTCTTCCACCAGCAACTCCCAAGCTGGATCTTTCTTCACAGTTACTAATGTCAGTTTCCTCTGGACATATTTCTGGCTCTTGTGGGAAAGGTTCCTCTTTCTATAACACCATCCTGGAACTTGTTTCTCACATCTTGGCTTATGTTCTTAGAGCACCTTATATTAGTGGTTTATTTTCTTACATTTGTATTTTCTCTGTCTACTTCTCTCATACACATTGCCCTAAAGTAAGCACAATGAGGACAGTGTTCGTATGTCTATTTTGTACCATGTCCTTGGCCCACACAACCACATGAGAGAATGAGGGAAAAGCACCTACTGTGTGCTTTTCCTGCTATGGGTGACATGACATGAACAGCAAATGCATAAGACTCAATTCTTCCCTGAGGGAACTGTGCAAACAGCCATATCCACAGGAGAATGAGGAAGGCAACTATGTCAGGTCTCTGGCTCTCAGGAAGCTTAAGGTCCTACCCTGGTGCCTTTTTCTTTGTGGTTTACGGACTCAGTCCATCCCAGGCTTGAAAGAGCATCTTTGTACACTGATTCTTAAACTGATTTTTTTCAGTTTCAGAAAAATATCGATATTTTAACTCCTTTATTATTAGTCTTAAAAGTTAACGTTATCTCTAAGAATGTATAAGATAGACCGCTAGAGAAACAACAAAAAAATTGAAGGAATTACTAAAAATGTACAGGAAAGTAAGGTTTATGGTCTCTAAATTCACTCCATTTATATATTAAAAACAGGGACATTTTGACTAGAGGGAAAAGACTTATGGCACAATTACTTTTTCAAATTATTCCAGTGGCATACTTTTATCAGGATTGTATTAGATGAGACTGATACATTTAAAGTGTAGATAAATGTACAATAAGTAAGATTTATAGGTGTTTTGATAGTTCATACACAATGTCTCATAATTTAGCTGTAGTGTTCAAGACAGAATAAATATAAATGGTTAGTTGCCTGTCTCAGAAGAAAAAAGACACAGACAGCAAAGGATATAACGTAAGTGAAAATGGATTGAATTTAGCAGCAAATAAAAATGCCCTAGGCCCAGTGCCAAGGAATACTCTTGGCTTGAAATTTGTTCAGCACCCTAAATTTACCCAGCTGCAGTTCCTTTATGAGCGCCATCCAGAACCTTTGAAACGGAGGGCGTGCTTTTAGGTGATTGGGTGTTCCATCTGCATATCCACTCTCTAGACAAACAGCGTGCGCCATGCTCTGTGTAGATCAGAGAGGGTCCAGGCCATGGTTAAAGACGACACACAATGGATCAGTCATGTAGCTCTCTCTGGACCAGACCTAGACCGTCACCATGTTTGCAACTCCTGTTATGAACAGGCAGTTTTAGTGTCTCTTTTTTCACATTTCTTAGGATCTGAATACACTGGAGCCAGAGGAGACTTTTCAGAATGTCCACTTGTAACTCAAGGCCCCCATTCTGCATAGAAGCGGGATTCGTTCTAACAATGGTGAATGGCAGACTCCAGGTCTTGGCAAGTGCTCATGTCCTCCTTCATTCATTCACCCCATAGACAGTTATGAATATAGGCTGTTCCTTATCAAAAATAAAATGTGACCAATATTCCTCCTCTGTAAGGTACTCATGGCAGACGAAGCTACTGCTGATACCACCTTTCTATCCCAAGAGCAATTAGGTAGAGCTGACACAAATTTTTACCCCAACCCCAATTGGTAAACACTTACAGTGCTGGTAAAAGCAACCATACAACACAAAGTCGAATTTGAAAGGAGGTTAATAAAGTTACAAGCTGGCCACAGGATCTGGTTCTACACTGCACACAAGCTCTACACCTCCTTCATAAAGAGGTAGGACGGGGGACAGTGCGGAAAGCCAGACTTCTGAGAAAATGCCCCTTCTGTAGCCAGGAAAATGGGAAACAACCTTTCTGTTCAGGTACCTAGGAGAGCAAGGGCATGGCTCATAAATTACTAGCAATGTGAGAAGTTCCAAGACACCTGGATGTTGACATCTGGAAGCAGGGATCGGCCTTAAGGAAAAGCGACAGTTAAGTATGCTTCTGCCTCTTGGTCTGGAATGGGGTATAGGAGAATGCAAGCTCTATGCAGTGATGAGCAACAAAAAGTTCCAAGGCTACGGGGAAGTCTTAATTTGCACATTGTACATTGTCAGGAGTCCTAGGCTGTCACGGCCTTTACCTAGTCAAATTGTCCCCAGTTCACTGGAAGCATAATGAATGATACAGTGTGAAAGCAGGACAGGAAAGCAACAACAGTAACAACAACAACACTTTAAGACAAGCACAGATTAGAATCACTAATGCTGCTTTCAGGGATAAAGAAAGAGCTGGTTTTGAATTAAGCATCGATGACTGAGTAGGAATTTAGCAGGCAATGAGGTGCAAGAAGACAGCTTCAAAGATAATAGGCATAGCTAACGTTCTAGAAGCTGCAGTTCATAAGCCAAGCATAAAGAATTGGGAGAAGAGAAAGCGGGGGAGGCAGGTGCTGAAACTGGAATTATACTCAAGCTGATGTCATCAGAGCCTACTTATACAACACGTTAGATTTTTTAATAGAGCTATTAGGATGGGGTAGAAAATACACAGAATCAAAATACACTATTAGGAATAACAGACGAAGTTTGTCATTTTGAAGATTTTTGTGACCCGAATTCTTTTACATAATTTTCCTACTTTCAGAAGCCCTCACATCATTTCTTTTTCTCCAGATGGCATGGTGGATTATATTCCCTCGACACTACTTAACAGAAGTGCTATTCTTTCACAGGACCAGAGGACCAGACTTGGGTTCCCAGCACCCACACAACTCTAGGTACAGGGGATCAGAATCCTTGTCTTCTGGTCTCTGAGAGCACCCCCACCCTACCCCCCCCCCCACAAAATAAAACTTTAAAATATATCGAGGGACTGCATGATGTGGAGGACACATAGGCCTTCTGGGCATTGTTGAACTTGGTATCCTTTTGCTGAAAGATACTTGTCTGGATCCAAAAAAGATAGATCAATTTAAAAGTATCAGATTTAGTGAGAAGAGCTAACAAATGGTACGGTATTGTGAGAACGAAAGTGGGTATTTGGGGTTTTAAGACAAGTTGAAGGATTTATTATTTTATTATTTATTATTATTATTATTATTTTGTGGTGATAATTCACATAGAAGGAGAATGCAGAACTGGCCATGGATATCATGGGAAAAACAAAACAAAACAGAACAAAACACTGCAGCTTGTGTTTCTCCCCCTGAGCCCTTTCCTAGTCTACCATTCACACCGGCAGTCCTGGGCTCACTGGCTTCTCCTGTTTTTGCCAGCGGAACATGCTCTGTGGCCAAGGTTCCATGTTGCATGTTAGAAGTGAGTGGTCACTAAGACTTCCTGAATTCTCTTCTGCTATATTGTCCGGTAGGGGACAGGGACCTGAACTATTGTAGAGCTAGAGGGATGAACTGCCAGGTTCAGAGGTGTATTGACTGGGAAGGGGCATTCCAGCGGCCCACTGAGCAACACATATTGTTTTCCCCTTGTAATCATGAGCCAAAAAACAGAGAATATTTGCTCATTGCTCTTTTCATTCAGTATCAAAAATAATAGCTGTTTGAAGCGACGCAGTTTCAAATATCAAGTTACTATTTCAGCTTGATTGGCACTAAATGATTATTGAGTATTAGTCAGACTTAAATAGCATTAGAATCAAAGAAATGTAAAACAAGAAAGATAAAGGCATGAACTAATAAAAAAAACACTTTTATCTTAGAAGACAGAATCTGAAAAAAAAATGGGCCTAAAACAGTGATTTTTTTTTTTCAGAGATTTCTTTTATTTTTATTTTTGTGTATATGTGTGTTTCTGTGTCTGTGTATGTTCCCGTGCTTGTAGATTTGTGCAGTGGCCAGAAGAGGGAAACTGGAGTTTCAGGTGCTTGCGAGCTGCCTGATAGGAATTCTGGGAACTGAACTCTGGTCCTTCGAAAGAGCAGCAGTGATCTTAGCTCAGGAACCATCTCTCTATCCCCAAGCATAGTTATTTATGAGCGGGTGATCTGTTGCATCAAGTAATTATCAGTCAGCATTGCTTGCCAGATGTTTGTTTTGTGTTCTGTAATGTTGTATTTGACTTAGAGAAAATTTCCATGAGAACACAGTTAAACGGTAAATTATTCGTTGCTGATAGAACTGATGACTGAACATCCTTTCTATTGCCCAGTGCTTCTTACTGTCTTCAGGACAAGACCCTTATCACGTTTTAGGGAAGGATTTTTATTTGGTTCCCAGTGATTTTTTTCAAGTCATATCTCTGGCACTTTCTTTTAGGAATGTAAGGCTCTACACATGCAATTTTCAGGCCTTATTTTCTCTTTTTTGCATAGCCAGGGTCATTCTCTCTGCTTGAAACGTTCTTCTAACTCTTTTCTCTTCAGTCCTACTCGTCTATGTAAGTGTCTTCCTCTGACATGTCTTCTCGGCGCCTCATGCGTCACGCTTCTCCTATTTATTCCTAGTGCGTTCCTACCTTATACTTCATTTTGTACTGAAATCACTACGTACCTGTCAAACTCCTATTACTCTAGTTTTTAAAGTAGATGATCTGCAGCTCATTTACATTTCTGTTCCTAACGCTTAATGTGACCCCAAAGCACTGAGTAGGTATTAGTATATATTTATTGAATGGATTCGGTTCCCAAAGTGGGACAGCAGTTAGGCAAAAATTTTTTTTCTTTCTGAAGGGCTGAAAGAGTCGAATTACAGAAGAAGACAGGGAGAGACCAACAGCACTGCGTGAACATATACAGCTCAGAAGTGAGGAAAACATATCCACTGAGTCCCGAAATGTGCTCCAATGTCAGAACACATCACTAGACACTTAAAAGATAGATTTAAGAGAAAGAAAAAAAAGAATTTATTCATTTTAATAAGTGATCTATTTGGAATGCACAATTAATTTTTAAATAACCCGCTGAAGTCAGGGATGATTGTAAGGGTAGAGCTTCACTTCCTAAATGACATCAAGATGAAAATCACATCCCCTGTCCTGACGTTCCTAGAGGCTCTTACTAAAGAAGTGCTCCTTGGCTGGAACAGCAGTTCTCAATCTGTGGGTTGAACGACCCTCTCCCAGGGGTCTCCTAAGACCATCTGCATATCAGATATTTACATTACAATTCGCATCACTAGCAAAATTACAATTATGAAGTAGCAATTGCAAAAATAATTTTGTGGTTCAGGGGTCACCACAACAAGAACTATACTAAAGGGTCCCCGCATTAGGAAGGTTGAGAACCAGCAGGCTAGAACATACTACATAATATGATAAAACACTTAACAATGTATTTTTTTTTTTTGCTTAACTTTTCTTTGGTTCAGTGTATGATTCTTTGGCCAGGAATTCTCAGGCTTGATACTATGAACACCAGCACTAAGTTACATTTTGTCAGAGAAACCGATTCTGAGCAACCAAGTCACTTCAACCTCTGCATAATCAGACACAAGGGTGAGCTGACAGTGGTATCTGTTTTCTCTAGAGAATGGCAGAGGGCATCCAGAGTTGGATGTGACTCCCCACTGTGCTGCTTTCCTGTCTCCAGTGATACCTGGCCAGGCCTGGCTCTCAGCTAGGGATAGTTGAGAAAGGGGAAATAAACTTGCAGCTGGTGTCTAGTCTGTCATGGAGGATAGACAGGTCATTCACCTTTTAAGCACACACTCAGATGTCACTTTGAGCAGGATGCACAATTGAGGTAGGTTGTGATGATCGATTTCTAATGGGACTTCCTGCACAGAGCCAAGGGTCACAGTGGGTGGTAAATGTTACAATTTGTTCAGGAATTGTAGGCAGCATTTGTTCTAGAATGAGGGCACAACATGGATCCTCTGACAAGTTTGAAGGCATTGTGGATCCTCTTCTGGGGCAATGCACAAGTCTCACTGGCCACCCCAGTCTCAACTCTCAGAGATCTCACCTAATTGGAACTCTTAATGAATCTCTAATGGTCACTTTTGTTGACATTTTGATAAACGTGACCGGAAAAGTTTTGATTCTACAGGTTTTGGTGTAAGTCCATGGTGGGAGTTGCCATTTGAAAACTGGAAAGTTTTCTTGGTATATTCCACCAAATATATCTATATCTATCTATATTTGTCTATCTATCTATCTATCTATCTATCTATCTATCTATCTATCTATCTATCATCTATCTATTTGTAAAAATGCCACCTAAGTCAGTGACTTTATAAAATGAATACCCTGAATGAACTGTTTTGGAACAATAAAGCTCCCAGTTTATGTATTGCTGCCCTCCTTGGTGATTGTCTTATCCCCACTCTTACTGCAATGTCCAACCACAGGACAGCACTAACGAATTTAGTGAGCTTCCATCTTCCTGCAAAAGAACCATGACTCAAAACTAAGATCAATCGTGATCTTAGTTCATGATCTTAGTATCTCCCAATTTAATGAAGTTGGCGATGATAAAGTAGAAAATATTCAATCTGGTGATGAGCTAAAAAACATCTCAGAAAAGATCCTTAAATACCACTATCAGGAACATTTGTCATCAACTAATTTGAATTAATGAACACTGGCTAAGTAGACATGTTTGCAAGCTGTGAAGGTACAGCCTTATCCCATGTTAATTCTGTATAGGAGCCAAGATTTTAATAAGAACAGGCTATTGATTGTGCCCATAAGGATTTTCATTGCTTAATATAATTTGGCAAAACTCAGACATTATTAATCACAACTAATAGTCCCTATCTTGAAAACAAGCACATTGTTGTTCATTTGGTCCAGAAATTATTTGAAAGCTCAACTGTAACCCAATCATATGCTAGAAAATAATTAGAAATGCCAATAAATTAGTTCACCATGCATGTATTATGCTTAAATATTTTCAGAAAGAATGCTTTACTGCAAATAAAGAATATGTTCTACAATCTTTGCCAAATCATATAAATAAAAACCATAAAAAATAACTTTATAATAGTGTGATGGTGAGAGCCGTGAAGCACAATTATGAATTATTGAGGTTAATATGCAATTTAAATAAATGTAAGTACAGAGTACAGAAAGATTTATATACGTGTTGTATATGTGTTGTATATATACATATATATATGTATATGTACATATGTATATGTATATATTTATATGTACATGTACACAATACATGTATATGTGCATATATGTATATATGCATGTATATGTATATATACATACATATGTATGTATGCAATATATATTACACACATGTAAAACACACACAATGAGTGTGTGTGTGTGTGTGTGTGAGACCAAAGTGTTTAACATTTGGAATAATAAAATATTTTAATAGTTAACAAATGTATCAAGTGAAATGTTAGGGACAAAACCCAAATGTAAAAAGATATTCATATATGTTTCTCATATACACCTGCTACACACAGTGACCTACAGATAATTTTATATGATTTTTTTAGTGATTTTTTAAAAAAATGAAAGCTATGTTTCACGGCATGGAATTATCTGCTTTTAATGTCGTATTGAATCTCAGAATTGTACAGTTTTTGAAGTGTTTTGCATTTTTTGTTTTTTTGGAAAAGGGATGCTTGATATATGCATGTGTGTGTGTTTTCTCTCAGTGTGTGTTCATATATGTGTGTCTTCCTCTCTGTTGTGTGTGTGCATACATGTTTGTATGTTTATGTTTATTCTCTATGTGTATATATGCATGAGAGTTCTTCTATGTGTGTGCATGCTCTCTGCGTGTATGTTTCTCCTCTGCGGTTGTATACATGTATGAATATTTTGCATATGTGTTTGTGTACACATGCTTGTGTGTATTCTTCTCTGTGACGGCATTTGTATGCATGTGTGTGTATGTATGTATGTGCATTCACGTTGTTCCAAGGAGCACTATAGCAGGAATAACATGGGACTCAGGAGGCCTCCTGAAGTAAAATTCTCTTAAATACATTTATGATATTAATCAGAAGTAGCTAACAACGTAAGTTGGCTGTCTTTTTATTTCACTTTTTTTTTTTTTTTTAATTTACGCATAGTTTTTGAGGCAGCATCTTAACATGACAGCCAGACTAGCTCGGATAAACTCTAAGTAATTTAGAAAATATTATCCCTGTTATTTTGCCCATTAGAGAGAAAATAAAGAGTAGTTAAAGGACAGGCTGTGTGAGTGTGGTGGCGCGTGTCAGCCCCGAGCATTCAGAAAGCCGAAGCGGGAGGATCGTAAGTTCAAGACTATCCTAGGCTACCTGGTGAGTTCTGCCCTAACCTGGGCAGTATAGTAAGATTATATATGTATGAAGAGTTGCTTATTCCAGCCAGAGAAGCAGGTAGCCTCACCACAGGCCTTTAGCTCTCTCTCCTCTCATCCAAATCCAAGTCCCCCAGTCTCACCTCCAACTCTGTGATATCCATCGCCTCTTCGCCCCCTTCTCCAATGGATTGCCTAGACCTCTTCCTCTTCCTCCTCCAGCCTTCCTCACCACTCAGCCTGTTATCCTAGCCCCAATGCAGCAGACATTCCCTGGGAACCCTCTGGCCAAGATTGCCACTGAAGCAAACATGCCAGCCAGGCAGGTAGGCAAGCTTCAGATACTCCCTCTTCCTCCTTCCTCCACAGTCAGTCCCCGGGTCTCAACTCCAGCACTGCAGCAGACTATTTGTTGTGGCCTCTCCTTACTCTCTGCCCCAACTCCCAGGAGAATAAGCAGATCGAAGTGGAACACCCTGCTTTCCTCTCTCCTGTGGGCCACTCAGCATTTCCCCTTCTAAAGTGTCAACACCTAGAAACACATTCCACCTGGAAAACCCAGGGCCATACCTAGATCCCAGAAGACTTCCCTACCAGGCAGCACACAGTCACTATAAGAACCAGACAGGACAACAGAAACTAAGTGACAAAACACCCACCCAACAAGACAAGAGCAGATATCAGCACCTAGATTTACAGTCTTTCCAATCCCAGATGTCTAGACACCAGGATAAAAGCACAGTCAATAACAGGCAGGACAGTATGTCTGCACTAGAGCCCAGCAACCCCACCACAGAAGGCCCTGAGTACTGTAACATACCTGAAAAGATCTTAAAATAGTCTATGAATATGATAGAAATCCTTAAAGAGGAAATGAATAAGTCCCGTAAACAAGCATGCCAAAACACGAATAAAGAGTGGAAGGAAAGGAATAAAAGCATTCAAGACCTGACTATGAAAACAGAGTCAATAAAGAAAACCCAAAATTTTCAAAATTCAGGAGCTCGAACAGGAACCTCCCAGGCAATTTCACAAACAGAATACAAGAGATGGAATGGGGATTTTCAATCATTGAAGACACAATAGAAAAAATGGATACGTCAGTCAAAGAAAATGTTACATCTAAAAAAACTCCTGATACAAAATATCCAGAAAATCTGGGACACTATTAAAAGATCACACCTAAGAATAATAGGAATAGAAAAAGGAGAAGAAGCCCAGGTGAAAGGCACAGAAAATGCTTTCAATAAAATCACAGAAAAAATTTTTTTCCTAACCTAAAGAAGGAGACGACTATAAAGGTACAAGAAATATACAGAACACCAAATGGGCTGGACTAGAAGTTCCCTTGGCACATAATAATCCAAACACTAAATGTACAGAACAAAGAAAGAATATTAAAAGCTACAAGGGGAAAAGAGCAAATAACATACAAAGGCAGACCTATTAGAATAGCACCTGACTTCTCCATAGAGACTCTAAAACTGGAGGTGCCTGAACAGATATTCTACAGACTCTAAGAGATCACACATGCCATTGCAGACTACTAAACCCAACAAAACTTCAAATCGCTGTACATGAAAAAAAAAAGATATGCCATGATAAAAACAAATTTAAACAATATCTGTCTACAAGTTCAGCCCTACAGAAGACACTAGAGGGAAAACTTCAACCTAAACAGGTTAACCACAGCACCCCCCCCCAAAAAAAAAGAATAAATAATTCCAGATCAGCAAACCAAAAGAGGAAATGCATGTGCGTGCCCGTGTACACACACACACACACACACACACACACCATCACATTAGAACTACCACCACAACAAAAATACTGGAATCAAAAAGCTATCTCTCAATATCAATGGTCTCAATTTACCAATAAAAAGACACAGACTAACAGAATGAATGCAAAAACATAATCCATCCTTCTGCTGCATCCAAGAAACACAACTTAATATCAAAGATAGGAACCACTTCAGGTTAAAAGGGTAGGAAAAGATATTCCAAGAAAATGACCCTAAGAAGCAAGCTGGTGTGGCCATTTTAATATCTGACAAAACGGACTAAAAATGAAACCTAGTCAGAAAGATAAGGAAAGACTAAAAACTTATTAAAGGAAACGTCCACCAAGAGGATGTTTCAATTCTTGACATCTAAGCCCCAAACACAAGGAAACTAAAGTTTCATAAAAGAAACACCACTACAGCTTAAATCGCATCTTGAACCGCCTCCCCCCATCACTGATGGTGGGACATTTCAGTATCCAGCTCTTGCCAATGGACAGGTGATCGAGACAAAAACTAAACAGAGAAATAAATGCTGGAGCTCACTGACGTTATAAACCAAATGGACCTAACAGATATTTACAGAACATTTCACCCAAACACAAAAAGTATACCTTCTTCTTACCACCTCATGGAACTTTCTCCAAAATTGACCTGCTACTCTGTTACAAAGCAAGTATCAACAGATGCAAGAAAATTGAAACAACACCCTGCATCCTGTCTGATCACCACAGACTGAAGCTGAATATTAGTAACAACAGATACTCACCCACAGACATGGGACGACTCACTACTGAATGAAAAATGGGTCGAGACAGAAATTGAAGATTTTCTATAACTGAATGAAAAGGAACACATAACATACCCAAACTTACAGTACACAAGGAAGTTCTAATAGGTAAACTTATAACACTAAGTGCCTACACTTAAAAGCTTTGAGAGATCTCATACTAATAATCTAACTGAACACCTAAATGTTCTAGAACAAAAGAGGAAGAATTTGCACCCCAAAAGAGTCGATAGCAGAAATAATCAAACTAAGGTTGAAATCAATAAAATAGAAACAAACTGACAAATAAATAAATAAAAAAAAAGACCAAAGAATCAATGAAACAAAAGTTGATTCCTAGAGAAAATAAATAACAACTCTTATTGAAATTAATTATCTCAAATTTAAAAGGGCAGAGAAATGATATCCAAATTAATGAAATTATAAATGGAAAGGGGAACATAACAACAGATACCAAGATAATCCAGAGAATCATAAGGGCGTACATTAGAATCTGCTCTCCACCTGGATAGATTCATGTCAACTTGACACAAGTTAAAGCAATGTGGGAGGAGAAAACGCCTCCATAAGGAAAGCCTCCAGGGTATTTTTTTAAAAATTAGTGATTGGCAGGGGGAGGGGCCAGTCCTTGTGGATGGTGCCATCCCTGGGCTGGTGGTCCTGGGTTCTATGAGAAAACAGGCTGAGCAAGCCATGGGAAGCAAGCCAGTAAGCAGCACCCCTCCATGGCCTCTGCATCAGCTCCTGCCTCCAGGTTCCTTCCTGCTTGAGTTCCTGTCCTTGGTTCCTTCAACAATGGACTACAATGTGAAAGTGTAAGCCTAACAAGTACTTTCCTCTCCAGGTTGCTTCAATTATGTAACAGTGGCTTCAATAGTAACCCTAACTAAGACACCTCAGAGCAGAGAATCTACAAGAAATCGATAATTTTCTTGATACACACCACTTCCCAAGGTTAAATCAAGATCAGACAGGCAATGGAAGCAGATCTATAAAACCTTAGTGAAATAGAAGCACTCATTAAAAGTCTCCCCCACCAAAAAAAAAAAAATCCCAGGAACAAATGTTTTTAGTGCAGAATTCTACCAGACTTTTAAAGAAGAGTTAATGCCAATACCCCTAAAATTATTCCACAAAATGGAAATGTTGAGGAAGTTTATTTTTAGATATATTTAAAATAATTGTTCTGTGCACTGTTGGAAAAGGGGATGCCTAGGCCCTGGCATTTTGTCTGCAGGCGTTGGATTTATCTGGGGGATGTTTGATTGCTTGTGGTCTGCACCTGAGGAGTGCTGAAGAAAAACACCTGAGCTCAAAGCTGGGGGGAGGTGTGTGTTCCATTTTGAGTATGGCACTGGCCATGGCAGTGGTTCCCTCTGCTGAGGTCTGGCAGGGCTTGCACCTATGAAAGTGCCTCCTAGTCTTCCTGGCCTTCCTTCTTTTACTGGTCACACAGTAGGCATACTACTACAAATGGCATACCAAGGTGGGGCACCACATCACGCTAGCTAATCCAACGTGGAGACAAGTCAGAAGAGAAAGAAACTCCAGATCTCAGAGTTTACTTCAGAGTACAGTACGCTCAGAGAAGCTACCAGAGGCTAGAGATTAAGGTATTAATTAGAGGCTCCTGAAGGAAGAGGAGAGAGATGAAATAAGCCTCTATAAAGGTTTCAACAGCTTTTCCCGATTATGGAGCTGATGATCCCTCTTGCTGCTGTCGGCAGCCAGGGCAGGAGAAAGAAACCAGAGCGAACTGTTGTAGAAATTGAGTTTGTTAATGGCTTTTTGTGTGTATCAGGCCCAAGGGGGGGTCTTGTGTTTGAGGTCTATGAAGAAGAGCCTATATTTCCGCACAGCGGTGGTGAGAAAGAATGCCAAACCTCCAAAATGTCTCCACCAGAGATTCTTCCCACTCGCCCAAGACCTCCTGCTATTGTGGAAGCCGTGGAGTAGAGCCAAAAAGCTGCTTAGTTAAAATGAACAGCTTTTTCCCCCCCTGAAAACCTGTCCACGAGGGGTCCTGATAAGACACATCTGCTACGGTGATGAGAACTCCACCCATGAGGGGCCCTTCCTGTAGACAAAGCGACCAGTTATTTTTCCAGCAAACCAGACACTATCCTAAAATCTGGAAAGTGTTTCTTCAGGGTCAGCACACAGAAGCTGTCTTCTAGAACCGGCTGAGGTTGTTATCTCGTGCTGGCAGCTGAACTTGGAACTTTCAAAGTCACCCAGGTGGTGCTGGTTTTGAAGGCATGAAGGGTCTTTGGAGCGCAGCTGAGGCTTGGCACTCTAAGAGGCCATGAGAGGCCATGCGTGAAGGTACAACCAAAGCAGCAGTTGAAGGCCCGGATTGAAGGGATCATGCAGAGAAGTTGAGGCTTGGCACCATCAAAAGAGCCCAGGAGAGGCCACTGGTGAAAGTGCAGCCCAGTTGCAGCAAGGGACCCCAGCAGTTGTTGAGGTGCCAATAACATGGGACGGCCATCAAGAACAGCAGCAGCAGTGGAGTGGAGCCAGCCAGAGCCTGGAGGACAAGCTGTGTGTGCTGCAGCGGGCAGCGCCAGATCCCAGCCCTTCAGAGGAGTTCAGAAGATTGGGAGTGGATTCTAGATAATTGAACATTGATGTTCTTCTGCTGTCCAAAGACATTGTGAAAAGCTTGATAGATATTTGGTTTTATTTGGTCCTGTGCATTAGCAACATTCATGATTGTTCCTCTTGTAAATAGTTTTGCTGGTATAGTGTTAAATTGTGTTGTAAAGGCAAAACAATTTTTTTTTTTAAAAAACAGAAAATGGGAAACGTTGGGGAAGTTCATTTTTAGTTATATTTAAAATAATTGTTTTGTGCACCATTGGAAAAAGGGATGCCTAGGTCCTGGCATTTTGGATTGTCTGCAGGTGTTGGATTTATCTGAGGGATGTTTGATTGCTTATGATCTTCACCTGAGGAGTGAGATAAAAAACATCTGAGATCAGAGCTCAGGGTTCCACTGTGAGTATGGCACTGGCCATGACGGTGGTTCCCTCTGCTGAGGTCCAGCAGGGATCTCACTTATGAAAACACCTCCTTGTCTTCCTAGATGAGCCCACACAATAGGCATACTGCTACACAGAAACAGAAAGAACACTACCCCAATTAACTTTAGATGGCAACAGTTATTCTGAGACAAAAACCACATAAAGATCCTAAAATAAAAAGACAGATTTTCCTTATGAACACAGATGCAAAAATAGTCAACAAAATACTTGCAAACTGAATCAAAGAACACATCCAAAAGATCATTCACCATGATTAAGTAGGCTTCATCCTAGAGATGCTAATATTGTCCAACATACATATATGGTATGAATTTTCTCATTTGTGGATATTAGCTGTTAAATCAATGATAAACAAACTGCAATCCATAGAACCACAAAGGTTAGGTATAGAGTAGGGTCTGGGGGTGGGTGTTTTCCCTAGGAAAGGGAAACAATAAGTAGTTATGGATGGAATGGAAGAATCAAACTGGGAGTGGGAGGAAAGGAGTGTGTGTGAGGGAATCAATACAGGGAGAGAGAGCTAAAATTGAGGGGCGCTTGAGGGGAAGTAAGAAAACCTAGTACAGTAGAAGCTTCATAACATATATACATATATGAAGATGATCTGAATGAAATTGCCAAATAATCCCAGTGATTTCAGGCCCAACTGGATGTCTCTTGCCACCAAATTAAGTCCCCAGTTCCAAGACTGGGTTATGTCTAATTGAGTTGTTGGCCAAAGATTATCCCGTGGGAACCCCCAACAACCCCGCTGTTGCCAAGACTATAGGTTGCTCTCTATAAACCAACAGCAAGGCCCCATTGTTGAAGACAACACCTTCACAAATTACTGAGCATGGAAAAGTCGAGCTGGTGCCTACATAGAGCCTTTGCCCTTCATGCTAGAGTTTTTGGTAAAGAAGGTACTCTGCATCCTACCAAAAGAGAAACATAAACACCAGTGCAGCCACAAACCCTTTGATCCACAATGGTGTCCTGTCTGCAAGATATGCTAGTGCAACAGTGGCAAAAATTTGTGGGAGTAACCAACCAATGTTTGATTTGACTTAAGGCCCACCCCATAAAAAGGAAGCCAGACCTGTCACAGCTTGAGTAACCAAGAGTCTGAGATTAGACAGCTGAGGTTAGACCTGGGATAAAACCAAATACTACTCTTTTTATAAAGAAACAAACAAAGAAATAAAACAAACAAAACATTAGCAATAAAACGACTCCTAGGGGTATTGTGCTATTCTCATAGATCCATGCCTTGCTCAGCCACCATCAGAGACACTTTCTTCTGCAGACACCCACAACCAGAAATTACACAGAGAGAGATAGAGAGAGAGAGAGAGAGAGAGAGAGGGAGAGAGAGAGTCCTTGGAATACTCAACCCTAAAAGTGATGTCTTCATCAAATCTCTCACCTCAGGACTCAGAATCCTACAGAAGAGGAGGTGTAAGAGCCAGTGGAGACAGAGGACACCAAGAACACAAGGCCCTCTAAATCAACAGCACATCTGAACTCACAGAGAGGGAGGAATGCACACATTCTGAACGGGTCTGCACCAGGTAGGGTCTTAGAGCTGAAGGGAGAAGTGGACTCACGCCCCATTCCTAACCTAGAAGCGGTCTCCAGTTGATACCCACTTGCAGATGAAAATTTAATTTTCTCTAAGGCAGTCTCACCAGGGAAACAAACTACTCCTAAGGGTGGGCTGATTCCGCAGCACTAGACAACCAATGGAAAACAAACCAATGGCATTGCTGGACGTTCCGTGTCTCATAATGCTGTCTTGGAGCTTTTTTTTTTTTTTTTAAACTTTTATCTTGTTTTTAATTTTTATTTATTTATATATTTTTCCTCACTTTTACTCTACAAGTCCTCTGTATAAATTGCAGCTTCAAGGTCAGTATTTTCGTGGGATTCCTGAGTGTATGAATAAGTGGGGTTTTGTGTCTGTATCTGTTTTATATACCTTTCCTTGGGCTCTTTTCTGTCTATTTTGTCCTGTTCTGAAGTATTAGTTTTGTTTTGTCTTATCTTACTATATTATATTTCATTATTATCCCTTAGAAGCCTTGTTTGTTTTCCAATGAGAGCCAGAAAGGCTGCGGATCCCGAAAGGGATGGGAGGTATAGAGAGGAACTGGGAGTAGTAGAGAGAGGAGAAACTGTAATCAGGATATAATATGTGAAAAAAGAGCTATTTTCAATAAAAGGGGGGGAAGGGGGAGCTGTTCATAAGGTGGGAAATGACAAGAAACAGTTCTGAAGGCCAGTTTGGGCTTTACTTGTTTCACACAAGTGGAAGCAGGATTCAGAGGTCAGCAGTACACGAACACTGGTATTTGCCGTATTTTATTCTTCTGGAGGTGGAGTAGTTCTTGGGCCTTGTGTATGCCAGGCGTGTTATTACAGAGATACATCTGCCATGGCTTCTTAATAAGACATGACAGTCATCTTACTTTTCGGTTAATGACCCTTGGATACATTATCTCTTTCAATTTGTGAACAACAGCTTTTGGAACTGAGCTCTAGAAAATCTCCAGTCCATCATCATCCATGTGGAATCAGGTAGTTCTGGTCCACGACCTTATATCCACCCATCGTGGGGTCAGATATAGTTCAGATGTTTTAAAAACAGCAAAGACCCAGGCTACATGTGCTAAAGCCAGCAGGGATTTCAAATCCTTTTAATTTTTATAAAATATTTTAATATTCACAGTTATGTAACTACAATAATTATATTAGTGTTGCCCTGTCAACTCAGGCCAAGGTTTGCTATCAGGTGGGTTTTATAGCAGAACTTGAGAAACCTTTCTGTTTTCAGGTATTGCTGGCATTTGGAAGTTAAAGATTAAGAATTACAGTACAGATAGATGCAGAGAAAAAAATTCCCTCCATAGCAATGATCAAGGCACCCGCCCATCAGTGTACAGACCGATTTACTGAGAACGTGTATTCCTGCTCAGTTGTAATATTTCTTAATGACAAGTCTAGTTGACATCTGAACAGACCAGGAGACTGAGGGATTGCCAGTAGGATTAGCAAATGGCTGCTGTATTGTCTGTGCACAGCCATGCAGAGCCCTAGACAAACAGTGCCACTGGCGCTTCCAGAAGAGAGTCCAAGGTCCAATACGTATCAGCCCATGAGGAGACCGCACAGAACCCACAGGCCCAGCCTTGCAGAAGCAGCAAGGACCTTGTGTCTGAATTTTTACCAAGGAGGGCCGATGACTCCGATTCACAGTAAAGTCTGAAGAATCTCTAATGGAGATAAGGTTCAGTTACATTGTAACTTCATCTGGTTTTGTGTGGGACGCTTTGACCCACACAAACTTGGAATATCAAATTTGACAGAAAGATTTCTTATGGGAAATAGGAAATTATTGCCCTTTTTTTTACAGTAAGATACACAATGACTTTCATGAATAAAATAATAAGTCTTGCTGAGAAATGATGATTCCAACTGCTTCTAATCAAGTGCTTTAAAAAGCCTCAAAGCTTAATGATCGCAAAGCATAAGGAATAATCAAAAAGTCACTTCCTGGAGACCAGTTCTTACTTGTGCACATTCAAAATATTGTATTAAAAAAATGGAACTGCACTCCTGGATGCTATTTAAAATTGTGGAGATTGGCGGAATCAGGTGTCTGTGGTTTAAATAGCTGAGGTGATATAAAGTCACTGTAATTTGACTATGATTCATGATGATGTTCACTGAAGATTGTGAGAAAGAGACAAATCAGTGCCCCCCCCCACCATGCTGTTCATTATAAATCACTGAATTGCCTTCAGATAAATGCATCTTGTCCTTTGATTGGAAGCCACCCATCAACCCGCTCCCCAATGCCTGTTTTGTTCAAAGCAATGAAAACGCTCTCTCTCCATCAGAATCTGCCTAATTCATTAGCACAAGCCTGGCGTGACTACCTGCCTGCCCTGGGAAAGGAGAACGGGGGAGAAAAATAGAACCAAAAAAACAAACCACTGACCGGACCTTTCTAAAAAGGTTAACTTTTATCTAAAACTGTTGAAAACCTTCGTTAGTATCATGAGTTGCTCCATGCACAAAGCAGCCAGGTGCCTCTCCAGACTAGGACATGCCTTTACTAGGTGGTATCTACTTGTCCATTAAAGAGAAAGAGCTCATGTGGCTGTGGTGCAGGAGACATCCCGAAGCTATGACACTGAGCCTCATTCAGCTCTCTTGTGGCAGTGAATATGGTGACCAGACACGCATGACATTGCAGGAATGGGTCCTGTGGCTCAAGAGTTGGGTTGGTCCTGGTAGCATCCGGTGCACCTAAAGGTAATTGCTACCGAACAGCAGTACCAGGAGGATTTCATAGAATCCTTTAAAAAGACTTTGAAAGCACCAATTGACAGGTTTTCTTCTTTTGTATCCAACAGTTCATAACTTTCGACGCACCCTCTTGGGAAAGAGCAAGGCGACGTTGAATTGAACTTGTCTAAGTGACAATCACAGGGACAGGTTTTGACACAGTTGAAGTCAAGTTTTCCTCACAAGAAGAAAGAGAGCGGGCTGCTGGGGTAGATTGATGGTGGCTTTTATTTTCACCAAAGCTGCCTGCACAGGTTGCGCCTGGGCTGACACGGTGGAAACACTTCTGAAACGGTAATGCGTTTGCAGTCTCGATGGCGAAAGCACTGTTTCGGGAGTCTGTGCTGGGGATGATGAGACTGTTCTTACATCTTGAAGAAGAATCTAGTTACTAATCTCAATGTTGTCCTTTTGGGATTACAGATGACAAATACTCCATAAGCCAACTTCCAAGTCAGTGCAGCAGCTTGGAAAAGGATGGAAGAGAGCTAGCTGCCTTTAAGGAAAGCTGGCATCTCTAAAAAAGAGCTGGATCAAAAGTAGACGCCCGATCACACACCCACTGTGGTTTGGGAGGACAAAAATAGCCACTTGCACAGATTTAGTTCACTTCAATGTCAGGCTTTCCCTCCAACCGCCCTGCCTCCCTCCCCCTCCTCCCTCCATCTCCTCAGCCCATCTCCATGGTGAATTCAGCTCTGAGAGCAGGTGCCTCAGTCCTCCGCACCAAACGCTCCATCAGAAACTGCACCCAGAGGCAGCCAGCCCAGAAGGCTCCTCCCCCTCACTGTCTAAGGACCACCTTCTTGGCACAGGATGGCTCTGTAGTGCTGACATGCAGAACACATCTCCAAGGTGCCAGGCACTGTGCAGAACACTTCACACACTTTACATCACTCAGCCCCAGACAGGCCGGCGTCACAAGTCATTATGTTCTTATTTTGCCCACAAGGAAAGGAGGCCTCAGACAAATAACTGATTCAAAGGCACACGTTTAATTAGCGGTGGAGCAGACTCTGACCCTGTGTGATCACACAGGCTGTGGGTTCAGCTATTACGCTCTGCTGCTTCCTACTCAGATAAAGCGTGGAGTCTTCGATACACATGCTGGCAGGGGTTCCTCACAGGAATGCCCGTGAACCCCAGCCCTGCCTTATTTCTCAGCTCAAGATCAAAATCGAAATTCACGATGTTACCTCCCTTCTATTTAGAAAAAGCCAAGATAAGTGAAAAGTAAAAATACAGAGATTCAGTTTAGTTACAACTTCGGTGATGTGTGTGTGTGTGTGTGGGGAGGGGTGTCACGTGGCACATCCATGCAGAATGATGTTGAAGTCTTGCTACAATGTCTCCTCAAGCCAATTAACAAAAACACCATGGTTGCAGAGCCTTCCACTCTGTGCTCCCTTCTTCTCTCATGCTCTAGGGTCCCCTTCCTATCCTCTCTCCCTCACACATTCTGAATCCATGCAGCGTCTGTTCCATTATTTCATAAGCACCTTCAAATTACCAGGCACAGTGTCAGGTACTGGAGAGAGGCAGGATACACGAGGGTTCCCCCAGTGCTTACGTTTTAGCTAGGGAGACATTCTGTCACAGATAGGTGGTAGAACGGGGTGATGCATCTATAGCATGGACATCACCAGACTTAAACAGGTAAAAAATGCTTTTGATCTCAAACACAGCTACTTAAAACAGGTCACAGGGAGGAGCTATGTGTCTGCAGACTACCAAACAAGGATCCTTACTTACATACCTCAGTCCTTGGAAGTATGAGCCAGTCAAGAACTTTCACATGTAGGCTCAGTATCTGAGATGCTTGGAAGGAGAAATCTTTTGGATTTTAGATTTTTTTAAATTTGTAATATCTGTATACGTATAATATGTTGGTAATGGGTCTCAAGTCTAAACACCAAATTCACCTATACATATATCCTTTTAAAGGTAACTTTAGACAACATTTTCAAATTTATCCTTTGGCAATTTGTGCATGAATACCATATTATACAGTGGTTTAAATGGTGTTATATGAAACACATTTTGTGAATATTGGATTATCAGAAAGCACATGAACTCTAACATGGACATTTCTACTTATAACTTCAAATAGAATTTAAACCATTTCTAATTTTGAAGCATTTCAGGTTCGGGGCTGGGAATACTCAACCGAACTTACTACTTCAGTTAGTCCATCCTTGCAGCAAAAACTCTCTTGGAGACATCAGGTACTTAGAAAGCATCTAATTTCATTAGTCATACTCCATTGCAATGTATAAATGTCCATGGTAAAGAATGACCAGAAGGGCGTTGTCAAATGTTACCTAGAAGATTTTCGACTACCAGCAAGGGCCATCTCCCAGCAGTAGAATAATTTCAGTGTGAAGACTGGCTCCACGGCCACAGCTTATGGGATGAGACTGACTCTGCCTTAGGCCCCCCAACACGTCCTTGAACAAGAGCTTACAGGTTCATAAACAGTGGTGCTCACAGGTTCTAGCTATGGAGTAGTTCCTTCCAATGAAAGTCACACAGTTGGACATGTCATAGGCGGGCATACAAGCAAGTTAGGATGCTACCACAGCACAGAGCTCAGCTCCCAGGACCAGAAGGATGAAAGAAAACATCTTCAGCAGAGAAAAGAACAAAACACCTTGTACCAGAGAGAGCCCACTTGGCTCAAGTAACTTCCAAATGAGACATCGTCTTGGCACCCAAAGGGGAGGAAGAATCATCGGAGAACTCAGATCTAACCATGGGGAAACTTCTTCCATTCTGCGAAGATGAATTAGCTAAGCTCATATGTGAGACCAGCTGCCACATGAGACTCGGGCAGATACAGTCTCCAGGCAACTGCCCTCAGGAAGCCAGGGTGGCCCCGGATGGAAACGATCAGCAAGGGAGTATTCAGCGGACTGGGTATGACACCGAAGAACCAGAGTTTCTAAAATTAATGATCAGTTAAGACACAGAACATGATCTATTAGAGGGTCTCTGGCATATATTGATTGACAGTATGTTTTTCTCTCCTCTTGGTTCATTTCTTACAGGTTTCTTGAGCAGGGTTGACCGTATCATCCTAAATTGCCCAAGAGGCTGAAAAAGTGTAATGTTCTCACACTCACACTGGCACCTGCTAGCGAGGAGACTCTACACTGCATCCCAATATTTATCCGGGAAGAAGTAGCCTTGCTCAGGTGGCTTTGAAACTGGTACCTTTTAGATAAAGCCTCTGTCTTCTTGTTTGTGAAGTGTTTTTAGAAGCACAGTAACGCTTGGTTGATGGGCAAAATCTCTTGGCATATAATCCCATGTTTAACATACAATGATGATGATTGGTGCTCAAAAGAGCATGGCCAGATTCAAAAATGCCTTCTGAATCATTATAGGAAATTAAATTATGCCCAGTACGTATTTCGTCTTCTGTGTGTTTTATTGTATGCTAATTCCTAAGCTGACAGTTGACTATTGATATATAGGGTGACTGTCTTGCAAGGAAAATATTCAAGTGACAAAGCATCTTTTTCTCTAAAAATAGAGGTTGATATACCTCCGATGCCAGATGTTTTCTTCTTTATTTTTCCTTATCCCCACTCATCCATCCTTCCACCCACTCCATCCCATAGTCTTATTTAGAGACTTTCGGACCATTGTATCAGAGTCATGAAAAGCCCGCATCTACTTTACGGGGGTCGCACATGACGCAGCAGAGAGTGGACGTGGGGGAGGAGTGAACCATGGTTTCATGGGCAAGAAAGCTCTATGTTAGCACCACTGTTTTTATAAAATAGAAAATTCCTTTTTTTTAGGACTAGATTTCTGAATTATTAGTAATAAAGAGTGCGTTTGTTGTTGTTGCTTGTTTGTTTGTTTGTTTTTTGAGACAGGGTGTCTCTGTTGTAACTCTAGCTGTCCTGGAACACTCTCTGTAGACCAGGCTGGCCTCCCGTCTCTGCCTCCCTAGTGCTGGGATTAAAGGCGTGGCTCCACCACTGGGCGGCTGTTTTGGAGAGGACTGTTTGAGTCATTTTTTGATTGTGAAGAAACCAAGGTAAATGAATTCGTTCATGAGTTGCTGCTCCTTTATACACTCAGTAAGACTTTGATGGCTTGAAAAAAGGCCAATAACAGCACACAGAAGTCAGCTGATCATTCACATTAGGCACTATTCTGTCCTCACACAGTTTCTGAATTTATTCTGCATTTGGCATTTGATGAGAAATGAACGCAGATTAAGGCAGGTTTCACCAAAGGCTATACCTGACACCCAGTTTAAGCTTTACATCGGGATGGTGGTGGCGATAGAGTGGAGGTTCAAGGAGAGATGTGTCAAAAGCAAGTCCTTGCGTTTTGGGGTCTAGCCAACCGTAAACAAGCACACAGTTTCCTCCTACTTTCTAGATGGTGCCAAATTTTGTTTCTAATGTATAGCAGATGCTGTCACAAGAGAGAGGATAGAATGGGGTGTATGATGCATTCTAGAGGTATATATTACATACCGTGTGTGTAGAATTCAGAAACTGAAGCCTAAAATAACGTATTCACACTGAGATAGGAAATGACATAAGGAGAGCCTCACAGGTGGAGCAATAAATTAATTATTAATTAATATAATTATGATATAGTTCATAACATGAGGCACGCTGTGATGGAAATATAAGAGAACATGATGGGAAAATTAATCACGCTTTGTCTAAACCTGCTATTCCTGCAAGATCGTAACTATCTTGAGGGCTGTCATAATTTGCACTTCTGAGCCTGAGAGTGCTTGCAATAATATGGTATATAAAGGTATTCATTGACATTTCACCAATCAAGTGTTTGTCATTCCCTGACTACTCCTTAAGGGCCATTCATTAATCTGTCTGTTAAACCTTATACATTATTAATACAGCATTGGATTAGGCCTAGGGTGCAAATTCAGAAGGAAGGACTAGCAGACACCGGAGGTGAAGCCACAGCTGATGTATTTTCAGCAGTCTGCTGTCAAGTATATCTAAAGACCATGGCACTAGTGTAAAGGACAGCATTGCATATTATAGAACTTTGGGTGCAAATTGCCCACCATTTATGAGACTATTAGTTCAATTATATCTCTATTAAAAACTGAGTGGAGGTGTCAAAGCAGAGTCACACCAAGAACGGGGACCAACAGGGAGACTTCCAGGGAGTCCTGAAATAGGAATGGAGCTGGCGTCTCTTTGTTGCATGACTTCTCAGTCACAGCAAGCACCTGGCGAAGGGACAATCCACTTTTCCTGCGAAAAGAGTGCATCCTGCCTGGGTAGTTTGGAATTGGTTTTCCTGCATCCCAAATGAGTTGAGTTCCCTTTGCATTTTGGGGATATATAATCTTAGTATTTACATGAAGTGTAGAAATGCAAAAAAAAAAAGTATTGCTAGATAGTTATTTATATGTGCTGCACAGAACTATGCTTTAAATAGCTAGTTAAAATCTCTGGTATGGGTTCTTATGTTAATCTGTTTCCTAGATAATTGTTCTCATCCATCTCTGATGTTTTGCTCTGTGGTTTCCAGTGTCAAATTATGAGTCTGCCTGAAATCCTTGGCCACTTACTCTTCTATGAATTTGTGTGCCATCAGCAATGACCCAGGAAGACCATGTAATCTGAGCATTTCTCCTGGCTCTCGTCACTCCATACATCTTGTGACAGGGAAAAGGATCGAAGGTCACCACCCCAAAAAAGGTTTCAACTCCAGCCTTGCTAACTGGGTATAGATTTGCAGATAGTTCAAACAGAAGAGCCTAGGTAACAGGATTTCACGTATGGAAAGGGTCAGAGGCTCCATAACAAATGGATAGACTGGCTACTTACCTAGTTTTTCAATGCAAGCTATAATATTTCCTGCATTTTATGACACTGTGGAGAAGTTACACATATGCTCTATGGTAATGAGCTGTCTGGTAAAGGGAAGAGTAAGAGGAGGGTCAGAAGTCTTGGTTAACGAGCTCACTGCAATAGCCCACTTGAGAAATATCCCAATTTATTTTTTTATGCTCACTTTTCAAGTTTTATTTTATATTTAATTGGCAAATTAAAGTCATATATTTATGGGTTGTAAGGTGATGGTTTGACGAAATATGTATATTATGCAATGGTTAAGTCAGCCTAATTAGCATGTCCTTTTTCAAGATTTGCAGGGTTATTCTTAAAGATTGGATAGACGGACAAAAATTCTAAGCTAGGTAGAGGTGGAGTAATGGGTGAGTGCCCTGGGGATGGAAAGTCTGTCTGGGGAACTATGGAGAAGCCAATCAGACCCTTGCAACGACTCGGTCTCTGTTTTCAGCTCGTCTCTATTTCAACCGTTTCTAGCAGTCTCTTCGCTCCTTAGAAGGCTCTTTTTTTTTTCCTTGCTGCGTGCTCCAGCACCTTGTACTTTCCTAGCTTGCTCATCTTTTTAATCCAGTGAGCAATGTTCTCAGGGAAGTTGGCAAATGGATAGTGATGAGGTCGGAGGAAAAAGGACCACCATGGGCTACGGAGCTTTGAATTCTTGTTTCCTAGCTCATGGAGATGCTGCTGACTACAGCTGGGAACTCTCGGCCTTCATGGAGCAAGACTCCTGGGTGTGTGGGAACACTTGTTGGACTAGCTCTCCCCTTTGGTGTCAGCCTCTGGAGCAGGGATTGATTCATTAGCAATAGTGACAGCAGGTCTCTTAATAGATTTTTTTCCCCTGATTACAAAAGTGAAACAACATTCAAAATTCAGAATTTAGATAATATGATAGAGAATGAAATAAAAGAAAAATAAGATGTGACTCAGAAATAACTATTCACATTTTGACCCATGACCTTGTATCTTCTAAAAAAGAGAGGGAGGAAGGGAGGAGGGAGGGAAGGAGGGAGAGGGGGGGGGAAGAGAGAGAGAAATAAAAGAAAAAAAACCAAACAAAATCCCAAAAGTGGTATGTTTTATATGCACACCTGTATTAGTTCCTAAGTCGCTTGTGGAAGGAGAGAGGCTTCTTAAGTGGTGTAGGTACCGGCGAGGAGTCTACACTCTGCTCTAATGAGACTCATTGGGTTACGAAGAAGAAAGACATGAAAATAAAGGAGGTGATTTGGGAAAAGGAAGGGTATCAGCAGTTGTGATGGAGGGACCAGAGAGAATAATGGGGTGAATATGTTGAAAATGCATTACATACACATGTATGAAAATGTCATAATTAAACCTGTTATTATGTATAATTAACTGTGCTACTGAAAATATTGAGAATATAGTATGATGCTTAATGCTGTTGTGTAGTCTGCTTTTTCATTTAAACATCATGAACATTTTTCCATACTCCAAGTCAGCTAGGGAATGACTGTAACTGCCCAGGAATCTACAGAAGAGTTTGCCACCACTTATTGGTCAATATTCTGCTCTTAGACATTGATCATACTTGGCTGAGCCTGGTATAGTAAATTGCCGTATAGTGAGCTTAGACAAGAGAAGTCACTTTCTCACGGTTCTCAGGGTAGAGATCAGGGTGCCCACATGCTCAGTGTCTGGTGAGAGGCTTGATGATGAAGAGGCGGCTGTATTAGTCAAGATTCCCTAAAGGAGCAGCACTGTTAGTGTGTGTGTGTGTGTGTGTGTGTGTGTGTGTGTGTGTGTTTATTAAAGTGCTTACAGGCTGTGGTCTAGGCAGTCAAATAGAAAAGCCAAGGACCAGGGAGTTGTTCAGTCCATGAGACTGGATATCTCAGTGGTCTCCCAATCTGGTGCTGATGTCCCGGAGGATTTCTAGAGAGTCTTCAGTCTACACTGGAATCCTGAAGGAGGAGGTCCAAACATCAGCGAAAGAATGCCTCAGCAAAAGAGTAGATGAACTTGCTGGCGAGAGTGAGGGCAAGCAGGCAAGAAGCAAAAGCTCCCTTCTTCCCTGTCTTTGTGTGTGGGCTGCCACCCGAAGGCCAGGCCCAGATTTAGGGTGGGTCTTCCCATCTCAAATGATCCAGGCAAGAAAATTCCTGGCAGGAGTGTCCAGCTGCTTGGGTTTTTAGCTGATTCCAGATGTAGTCAAGTTGACAGTCAAGATTAGCCATCACTAACCAAAGAGTCCTCACCAGACAGTACTCATGGCCACAAATAACCACTAGATAATACTCTGTACAAGTTACTGTGCAAATGAGAATAAATGGAAGCTTCTTGCTCCTAAGGAGTTCACAGTCTTGGCAGAAGGGCAAAGGAGGTCAATACAGAGACAGCAGGAGCAGAGACACACTTCCTCCCACTGCCCTCTCTCTATGGAGGGGTGCTTGCAACACAGCATTTTACCTCAGGATTTTTGGTCCTCTTGGCCAGTTTGCCTTCTAGAAAGCCGAGATATATAGGCTTTCTATATATAGAGGCTATAACCCTCTAATTATTGTGTCCTATAGTCTTAAGCGCCTGATCTGTAAGATCAGCACCTATGGATCTGTCACTCAAGAGCCCAGGACTGGTTGTAGTCCTGTAACTGTTTGCCATCTCTCTCCAAATAGAGCAAAAGGTGCCTCGAATTATTTCTAACATAAGTGTATTCCATGGATTGTCTGAGACATATATGCACGAAAGATCATTATTAATCTTAAATTCAAATTTAACTGAATATCCTGTATTTATTTTGGGCGACTCTAGATAGACACCATTCATGTTTTGCTTTCCAAACTCTGAAATGAAATAGCCAGAAATGAAATAAGTAAAGATGAAATAAGTAAAAGATCTGGTGTCCACAAATTAAGGCTTTAGTTCCCCTTCAATGGTCAGCTTCAAAGTCTTACAGTGTATTTGGCTTTAGCTTCTTTGTCTTCAGTTTGATTTAAAGGTTTTCCAAAATGATACATTTACTGTTTTCTATCTGGTAAGCCAAGATACACATTAAGTGAAGAAATATCTATACAATTGGCATTGAAATATTAATCTGGCTAAAGATTGATTTTCCTGGGCACAACCACTCACTCATATTTAATTTACAGATTATTGGGTACACCATAAAATACAAGGCAGACAGTGACACGTGATATCCTTATAAGATTATGAAATCTGACCACAGTGCTGAGGTGGGGGAGCTCCTTGGTCAAAACAGGAGAGACAAAAGGGTAATTAGGAGCAGAAAGTAAGGAGCTCTGACTTAGATGGTAAGGAGCTTAGTCTCTAACTGAAGGAAGACAGGAGTGTCACTTTCCAGGTACAAGATAGTGAGGAGTAACTTCTAATCTACCCTTGCACTATGGAGGCGGAAGGTGACAGTGTCAGAAATACGTGTGCTCAGAGGACTCTCAACTTCACAAGTCCCGGCTAGGGTAGCTAGCCTTTGTAGGTAACTGCCAATCAGAGCACTCTGGTTCAGAATATCCTGTTTGATGGCTCTAGGGTGGCCCATAAAACCCTAACATTCTTTGGTCTTAGAAGAATATTTATCCTTATGATTTTGAGTTGGAAAACTTGATTGAAAGGTTGGTTCTTTTGTACTTGAGGCATCTGGATGGTAAGGCTAGGAAAGCAAAAGCCACCTGGTGCCTGAGGATTATGTATGATCAAGTACTATCTACTAGGTAGAGGACAGACTGGTTCTAGGCAGCTGAGTCAGCTACGATGGTGACAGTGGAGCCTATTGGGTTTTCCCAGAAGCTGGAGTACAGGGCAGGGGGCTTTGGGTTTCAGAGAGCAGGCCAGTGATTACTTCCAGTGAGAGGCACATACTCTCAAGGTTTACAAAGGGGTCATTTTATAGTGGAGTTGAAGAAATCAGGTTGATTAACTCATTTAGGACAATAGGGCTTGGGTTTTGTTGACTATTGAGATGTATAGATTTTTAGTTTCAAGTGTTACTGCATTTAACACATGTCTTAGTTCAAATAAGTATCTTGTACAAAGCACGCTCTCAGCATGCATTAGTGCAGCATTCAGGTGCTCTCCTTAAAAGGAGGCATAGAGGGTGAGTAACTGAAGCAGGAGTTCACTTCTTTGCATTGACCTTTCCAACTGGGATTTAATCAACTAACCATTTCACAATAAAACTGTATTAAAAGGCAGATATTCCACATTATTAGACATATTCAAATTGTACGCTTCTCAGGCCTCTCAGGGGAGTGTTAATTTTTCATGCAAGAATATGTAATTTCTACAGCATCACTGATGTCAAAGGAAGAACGGATTTGGCTCTTCTTAGGATTTGGACAGTGCATCTTGGAGCGACTGGTGAAAAATAGATGAGTTTTCTCCAATGAATGAGGTTTTCTAGACACTGGGACCAGGCAAGTGTAGACAGGCTTGGTATGTTCAATACTTGTCTTTTGTCAGAGCAGCTACTAAATGAGTTTGTTGAATTTTTTAAATTAATAATATTATATTTAATGTGATTGACTCTATGAACAGATGTTCAGGGATATTTCTTTTAATGTCTTAAGCTTTCTGAAGTAACAAAGTATCTTCTTGAATTGTATATGGCTACAACAAGGTCTGCTCTAATGTTCATGCATCTATAAATACCTTATCCATCAATTCAATCAGACTCTCTCGTGCATTAGGATCTGGCTGGATGTTGTGATCTGGATGTGAAATGTCACTCACAGACCCGTGCATCTGAGCGTTTGGTCTCCAGCTAATGGTGCTCTTTTGGAACGTTGTAGAGCTTTAGAAGATTAAGCCTTGCCAGAAGAAATGCATCACTGGGGATGAGCCTTCAGGTCCTATAGTCCGACCTCATTTCTTGTCTCACTTCCTGCTGTCTGAATGCAGACTCGATGATGTAATGTATGTCTTCCATCTCCGTTGCCGTGATGGACTGTAACCCTTCTTAAACTGTAAGCCAAAAAAAAAATTCCTTCCTTATATGACTTTTTGTTAGGTTTTTGTTGTTTGGTTTTTTTATCACAGTAATGAGAGAGGTAACTAATACACAAGGAGAAGAAAAGTAGACACAGCCCCTGGACTATGGAGCTTAGAATCACTGATTAAATAATCCTGTAAGCTGCAACTCTAGTAATTACTAGAGATGGGGGACCTGCTGGACAATGAGTAGGTGTCAGCCAAGTGATGGTAGTGATGGTCAGAATGTTCTGAGCAGAGGTAATGGCCTGGTTGAAGACCCTGAGTAGAGGGAAATGTTTTGTGTTGCATAGGCAGAAGGAAGCCTCTGTGTCCGGAGCATAGACCGGGCAGAGAAGAAAGTAGGCAACAGGTCTCTGAGGCTTTATCAGGCTTTATTTTCTTAACTGACTAGGCAATGAGAAAGAAACCAAAGCGTTTCAATGAGGTCAGCAGATCAGATGAACAATTTTGAGGATCATTGTGCATGTGGGCTGGAGGGCAGACTGACAAAGGACCACAGTCGATGCAGTCAGGATGCTGAGGACGGGAAGCTGCTATGGTGGCATGCTGCCATGATTTCTCAGATAAAAAGATGGTGAGAGATGTTATAGTCAGAATCTGAGGTCCAGGAAGAAGACAGATAGAAAGAGTCTGATTGTAGTTCCCAGTGAGTTGGCGGATGGAGCACGGGTAAAGAGATGCAATGTCGAGATGGTATCGTTGTAAGGACTCCAGTACTCGTGACTCCGCAAATCCTGGGAATGAGGAGCCAGGGTGCTCCATGGAGAAGAGGATGCTTGGTCTTGGACAGGTCGCCATGGCAGTCCGGGGGAACCATCCAGTCTGCTGCACTGTGTACTCAGGTCTGGAGATCAGAGGAGGCCCTTAGACCCTACTGGTTTAAATTTCTATTGGGCAGGTATATGATCAGGGAGGAAGGTCCATCCATGTTTGCTTTTAAGGGCAGAAGCTAGCAGGGTAGAGAGCTTCAAGTCATGTGACTGATTCCAGACCCAGCTCTGCTCCACGAAGACTCAATGTCTCCACTGTTAACTGAGAGCAAAGGGCTCAACTGTAAAGTCTGAGTAAGATGAAGACACAGGAGTCGCAGTTGTATGCAGAGAGCCACAAGTGGTATATATATGAAAAGGACTCAGCTGGGGAGATGTAAAGATTAGGGGGGAGTGGGTGTGTAGAGACTCAGGAGATGTTCTGGGAGGAGACAAGGTTAGCTGAAGAGCTTTTAAAAGGAAGCTTTTGTTTGCAGCAGAGTCTTCAGACAGAAGCTGGGGAAGATGTGCTGAGGTTAATCAAGAGGAAACCATGGTCAGGCGATGAACAAAATAGCAAGGCCTAGTGATGACTTTCTCCACGATGAAGAAACAGGAAGAAAGATAAATGTCACCCATAGAGGATAACTGTGTTTATCCCATGTGGGATAATTCTTTGATACCTTCCGACGGAGACTCCGTAGAGTGGACCGCTAATCTATTTCTGTCCAAGCCCCAAGCCTTTAGAATAACATGGGAGACAGACTGGCTCATGTCTGGAGCAGCACCACTCTACAGAGGGCAGCGTAAATATGTAAAGTCGTGTTCAGTGTCCACCTTCCATTCCAGGACCCCATTGGATAACAGAGCATCGCAGGTGTATTAATTATGGATTTAACATTTACGGGAAGGCAACAGAAATAATGAAATTCTCAGTTCTGTAGAAGGCCAGACACGGTTCAGCAGTTTTCAATATAGAGGATTCAACTGTATTTATCTCTAAACTTAAGAGTCCTGCCTGCCCCAGCCCCATCTTGCCTGAGAATCTGTAACTGCCAGCTCCGCCCCTCCCCCTTTGGTTGACTGTGACTGGAAAGCAGAGGATGCTCAGGTCTCCTGCAGGAGGTGGTGTGGTATTTGCATATAATCAATGCCGATCTATCTGTATCCTTTCCATCACCTCTAGATTATTTATAATCTCCAACAGAGCTGCACTATCTGACAATGGGAACATTTCTCACATTCAGTGTAGACGCTGCGTTTTTCTCAGATGTTCTTGATCGACTCCACAGGTGGAGAACCAATGGAAACGGAGGTCAGCGGTATGATGACTATGACTGTGTAAGGTGGGGTGTTGGTGTAGTTGTGTAATCCACTACTCAGGACGCTGAGGCAGGAGAATTGCAAGTTGCTTGGGCAACTTTGTTAGACCCTGCCTTAAAAAAAAAAAAAGAAAAAGAAAAGAAAAAGAAAAAACAAGAAGTGGCCGGGCTGTATCTCAGTGACACACTCCTGCTTAGCATGCGCAGGTCCCTGGATTCATTCCCCAGTAAAACAAGCAACAAAGCACAAGCCCAAACTGACCAGCATGCCTTGGGGCTGAAGGTGCAGTCGCTCAGGGTCAAACTGTGTTCTTTCCAGGAAGACGGAATGGCTGAGCCTTGGTTGCTGACTCCACTGGACTCCACTTTTCTTAGTCGCCTGGGAAATACTGACTGAGGGCTTACACCAGACTGTGTGTTTCCTTTTGTTTCTTTGCTTCATTGTTTTAAAATAAAATAGGTTTCCCTCCTTCCCTCCTTCCTTCTCCTCTTTCTCCCTCCTCCCTTCCCTCTCTCCCTTCTTCCCTCATTCAATCTCTCTCCTCTCTCCCCCTCCCTCTCCTCCGTCCATCCCTCCCTCCTTTCATCCCTCCCTGCATCCTCTCCTGACTTTTCCCTTTCTCCCTCCCTTTCTTCCCTCCTGTCTTCTGTCTCTCTCCTCCCTCTCTCCCTCCCTTTCCTAAGTTATTAAAGAACTGTAATACCAGCCACTCCACCCACTTGTATTTCCTTGTTAGACCAAGAGCAGAGGAAGTGTTTACCCTCAAGCCTCCAAACCTTTTCCTACTGTTTAAATAAAATGGAATAGTGGAAAGACACATAATGACTCAGGCCGACAGAAAATTCAGTAGTGAATTGAATTTTTTTGTTTAAGAAAATATAGTTTTATGGGTAAACTCTAGACATTTTGTTATTCAAACTGTTTGATTGGTGCTTAATTGCCAAATAAACAGTTATAGATAAAACTGCATATTTTCAGAAGAAGAGGTGAGAAAACTCCTTTATTTTCTGTGTCTTAAATGATAAACAATCCCCTAAATGTATCTTGTGTCTGTCTGGCTTGGTGTTCTTGCAAAACTCCTACAGGCTGGAGCAGGGGAGTCTCTGACCTTTTACCAGCCCTTGGGACCCTTTTGCTCCTGCTGGGTTGCCTGCTCCACCCTTGATGTAGGGAGGAGAGCCCAACCTTGTTCCGTCTTGTTAAGCCATGCCCTGATGAGTGGCAACCATTGGAGGCTTGTTCTGTTCTAGGGAGAAGCTGGAATTAGGGGGGAGGTGGCTGGTGGGTGGGTGGAAGTAGATCTGAGGGACAGAGGAGATGGGGGATCTCGGAGGATTGGAGGGAGGGGAGGAGGGGGGTTGGGATGCACTGTACAAGAGAAGAAAAATAAATCAGAGTAAGTCTAAAATAAAATAAAAATAAATGATAAACAAATTATATAGTTTCATGTATGACGTTTCCAAGAACACTACCTTTCAGAAGCAAACACTGGTGTTTTTGTGATCTTCTGTGAGTGTCACAAGAGCACAGGGCATGTCGGGAGCAGAGTACTTCCTTCTAAAGGTGGCTGAAACCGTGGGTAATGAAGAACTCCAAGGTGAAAGAGAAAGGAATCCAAAATACTGATTCAAGGATATTCCATTTATTCCTCAACAGTAGATATTGTTTTCCAGGCTAATGTACCAACAAAGAAATTGGTTCCTCCTATGCGCCTCATGGCTCATTTTACTATTAGGGTCATAATTCTTATCCTAGCACTTGTGGCTGCTGTACTCAGGTCTACTGAAAGGTGGGGAGGAAATCATAGCTGACTTTGCTGCCTTATTTCCTGAACCTCTGATTTCCTACATGCAAATAGAAAGGAAGAGACCCCCCTCTACAACACCCACCTTCTCGGACTGTTGCCATGATGCACAGTATCAGTTTCTCAGCGTTCGGATGTTGACGAGTATCAGCTATAGCACCCATAAAGCTTTGCCATCATCTACGGCATGTTCACACCCAGTGCATTAGTGACATTTGCACTGCTGATGGAAACAACCCAAGCCAGGAGGTGTTCCTCTGCTCATAGTTTCAGAGGGTTCAGTCCGTCCTGGGGACAGCATGACGGAGCAGCTCAGTTCAACATCGTGATGGGTCGGGAAGCAGAGAAGAAAATGTCAGCCCTCAGCTCATTTCCCCTTCCTCCATTTTTATTTACCTGGGCTAGGAGCCCAGAGATGGTGTTAGATTCAGGGCAGCTCTTCCCCCTGCAGCTAACAGGCTCTGGAAATGGTCTCACAGGCAAAACCCAGTCTCCTAGATGATTCTAAACCCAGTTCTGTTGAAAGGTTTTCCACTACACTCAGCAAGTGATAATTCTTGTCAAGCTATAGTCACAGAAGCAAAACCACCATATTCAACCAAAGTTAGCCCAGGCCACAGGGCCAGTTCAGAGGTATCTGGCTTTCCTAAGTAAGTCATTGGGCCAACTGTTGTTATATATAACATGTATCACATGACAAGAGAGGCTAATAAACTCACCAATAAAATAGGATCCAATGAGTGAGAACTGTTTTCTGTCCCACCAGCAAGCCTGGGGTTGCACTACCGCCTGTTACAGCACTTGGCATGCCTTCAAAAAGTTCCTCTCCTGCTTTCCCCAGACTTGTATTAAGCTTGTTCATGAATTTACAGAATGAAAGCTATACCACAAATTACTTGCATTTCTTTTCATAGATAATAGTCACCATTAAATAAGGGCAAATTGAAAGGATTTCTGAGTATACATTTGGAATAATGTGCATAACACAGTGACCAAATAATCAATGAAGACAAAAGAAAAATTAATTCCCTACACAATCCCATAAAGAGCATCACGATGGCTTTTGTAGATATTGCCTTCTGTCAGGAAATTTGAGGTCATCCTTGGGTTTGTCTGGCTAATTCTTGCTTGTTCCTCAGGTTGTACCGTAAGGATACTACCTCCTTTTAAAAGGTCTTCTATTAATATAGAAAACTTTGCAGGTCCCTCCTCCCATATGCTTTCAGGTATCCTTCATCAAGGATTCTATTAAATACCATCTCGGTTGCTGGTCTAGGTACCTGACTCTTCAGTGTGGGCGTACAGGCCACCAGGGAGCAGTGGTGAGCCTGTACCTTACAGGTAGCCTGGCACATGTGGGCAGCATGGGTGTGATCAGTGCTCACAGGTATCATGGCTCTTTGCTCCCTGGGCTCATGACGATATCCCACTGCTGGCCTCCCGTGGTTTTGCTGGGCTGTCTCTGGTGCTCTGGCCAACCAGTTGCAAATGGAAGAGAAGTGTACCACTTTTGTGTCAAAGTAATCCATTGTTATTGAATGCCTCCCATAGCTCTCTTCACTGGCCAGGAGACCACCAGTATCCCAGAAGGCAACTGTTTGTGCCATCCCCAGCAGTGAGGATGATGCCCATCAGGGTCCTAAGCCGACCCACAGTGGACGCGGAAATGAGTAACGCGTCCTTGACATTGAAGAACTTTGTGATTTTGGCATTGTTTGTGATTAGCATAACTTGGCTCATCCTCATATGTGAAGTCCATACTGTTGACAAATGAATAGAGAAGAAACAGCTCTGTGACCTCTGTGTCTTCTTAAACAGCCTTGAGAGACCTTCAAATCCTTTGTCTCTCTTTCAGGGAGGCCTATGCTTTACATTTTTAAAGTTTAGGTTTTTTTTTTTTTTTTTTTAATCTCCATCATAAGCAAGGATACATTTAGAAATTTAAGAACATCGTGGTCAGACAATTCTTTGTAACGAACCAGAGAAGTGACATGCTGCAGTGACATTGGCAATACTGAAAGGCACTTTGTGACTGCCATGCTGTCAGTCCTGACCTATTGTCCCAGGACTCTGGTATCTCAGCTTACTGTGAGGAAAACTGTCACCATTATGAAGGGAGTCTTCAATGCTCTTCCCATCCATTTCTGCCTTAGTCTATTCTCTTCAACACACACACACACACACACACACACATAGGTGCCATTTATATACACACATACACATGTACATATATTTACATTTTATATACACATACAGATATGTGTATATACACAAACATATATATGTACACATTTATATACACACATGCACATGTGGATACAATGCACACACACCATCTACTTTTCTTTTCCTATAGTTCAAACACAATGATCTGTCCCAATAATTTACAACACCAGGTTCTCCATGAGAGTTCATTATTAGCTCTAATTAGTATTTTAGAGAAACCATTTATCATTTTCAAGTATTGGGGATTATGAAAAAACTCAAAGACACGACACGTATAACAAATCAGAACTGTAAAGAATTAAGCCACATTAAGCACATGTTTTGAAAGGAACTATAAAACGAAACTGCCCTTAGGTCACAAATTATTTGTGTTATTGTATCTAAGATGCTTTTATCAAATTTAGGTCACTCATATGTAGATGATTTATTCATTATTTCATTATTACCCTAAAGTCCTTGCCAGCTATCATGGTCCCGAGAACGTGAGGTCACAGGATGACATGTGCCGAGGACATATTGAGAGAGAGAGAGAGAGAGAGGTGTTCCAGTGAGTCTCTTGGACAGCTAAGCGAAGCCTGAACACATCAGGCATGAGCATGTAGAAAGAGCGGGAGGTGAGAAGGTCAACAGCTACTGCTCTGTAGCTCCATGCAGGTCCAGTGCAGTTTTTCCCCATGGCAAGGCAAATGCTGCCCTCCCACAGGTACCACTGGAAGAAACATCTGTCCATTTGGGCCACAGTAACTTCTTGAGAGGCTCCACCGTCATGAAACAAAGCCATGCTCGAAAAGATGCCTAAGAAAATGAAACTGCTTGTTCTATTGTTGTTGTTATTATTATTATTATTATTATTATTATTATTTAAAGAAGGATCACATTTCAAAAAACTCTAGCTTTTGTTTTGGGAACCTTCTTTTGTCCTCATTTTCTGTTGACAAGATTTTAAATATGTCGTCAAGCCACATTAGAGGCAATAGGAACAGACTAGAAAGATTTTCCGTTCATTCTCTTCTGTGTTAAGTGGGGAAAAAAAATAGTATTCCTATTTCGGCTCCAGACATAGTTCAACCAAGACTTTAAGCTCAAATCATGGGTAGCCTGATTGGAAATAGACAAAGGACCAGTAAAGAGTGTCAGCACGAAAGCCCGTGACATTATCCAAATGTAAGCCATGTGTCACTTTTTCCAGCGTCGGCCCTCTTGATTAGCCACTCTGTACCACCTGGCAGGGTCAACATCCAGGCTACGCGTCTGGCTACTGACATCCGCAAGATAGAAGAGCAATCTTGCGAGAGTCTGTGTTCTGAGGTCTCTCAGGTCTTTAAGCCTACGGATAAAAATTGGATGAGGTGAAGCATAACTTCATGCCAGGTTCTCATTCTTAAAACTATGTCAGACTTTGGGAACACGCCGCTTCTGTTATTACGAATCAATTAGTTGCAAGTGTCATCATTACGAGGTCCAAAGGTAGCAACTATGGAAAACATCTGACTGCGTGTCTTGGATAAGACACAGATCTGTATTCACTTCTGGCTAAGGGGAGCAAGGGGGAGGGCAGACTCCGAAGACACTGAAACCAAAGACCTAGAGGTAATCACTCTCCACTATTAAAAGGCAAAGTGTCTGAATAATTAACACCGGTGCAGAAAAGCTTGCAGAGATTTAAGGCTTGTTCCAACCCCAGAGGAGAGAAGCACTAACTCTAAGATAATGCACCAGAAGTTGGTATTCTCTGAAATCAATGGCAACCTCCAGTCCACAGTCCCGTATCGATTCTTTATGGTACCACACTAAATCATTCCAGATGATCTCAGCAAATTAAAAGAACATTGTAGATTCACCTTCATACGCACTTCGCCATTTCTCTGGCAAGTGTACTCTCAAATAATATCTTTCCAAAACAAAGAGACCAAACCCAATAGATAATGCCAGTTCTGCTCTTTCGTAAGAAGCCAAGTTTCTTCTCAATGTCTGTACTGGGAAACTTCCATTTACCCACAAGCTCTTTACTGGTTTCTCTTGCTCCAGGTCCTCCAAGGGTTCCCTGGGATGGACCACAGCAGTAGAACCTTTTGTACTTGGCTTCCTGTTGGGCCTGGGCAGTGGATCATTGGAGAAAGACTGGCTGTAGTGGGCTGCAGTGGGTTGTCTGGCTCTGTCTCACCCCCAGGGTCCCAGCTCCTCTCAGAGGTTAGGCATACAGTCCTCTCTGTGTGGATATTTCATTTTCTTCAACTCCTCTTGAGATTGGGAAGAGAGCCTCACTGGTCCCTCTTAGCCCCCTCACATTGCTCTGCCATGTTTTAAATATCCTAGTTTTCCACTTTCCTCACTTACCTGAACTTGTATCACATGCTCATTCACTATCCGGGATTCATTCATCTCACAACGAAGAGAATGGTTCCTGGGCTAGATCATTATGGTTTGGAAAATCGGAGGAAAGGATATGCTTGGATAAGGACAAGAGTAAACCTTATTTATTTATTTTTCTTATTTAGGCTCTTTGAGTTTTGGGATAACCTATTAATGGGTTATTGATACTTCTAGGGCTTTGATGTAATGGGATTGTCTGTGCAAGGGCATGCAGAGCTGGGTTTTCTGATACCCAAGCTCATATTCCTGCAACTCGGTGTTTGTTTCTTCTTGTGCTATTTCATACTCCATGAAATGGAGCAAAAGAAACAAAACCAAAGCAAGTAAACCAAACAAAAAAGCCATGCTTAATCATCAATAATCACACAGCTAAGGAGAAATAGAGGGATAATTAAGAGGGATAATCTTCCTTCGGAAGATAAAGGTATTCATCAACCGTCCTTTATTCCTTCCAGGGCTCCTGAGAACTATTTAAGTTTGAGCATGGAGGGAGCTGAATCAGAAATTCCAAACAAAGTCACATTCTGTCTGGGCAAGTTATCATCTCCGAAAATACTGAAGAAGGTTAGCCAGGAAAGCTGCGGAATTGCTTTCTCTGGATGTCTTAGCAATTGGAATTCTTTCTTCTCTGGGGTGTTTAGTTCTCACTCTCACCGAAAGGCAAGTTCTGAGATTAAATAACTTCTCAAGGTCCCTTCATAGCCCATAAAGGTCAAATCAACATTAATATTTAAAAAGTCATGTTCAGAATGGGGTCCAAGTTTGGCACCTGATGAGAGGAAGCAGAAAGCACAATAGGAAAGAGACTCTCTACAGAAACCAGGTGTGCAATGAACTGCTCACACTTACAGCACATTGACGTACGACGGAGACTGGATTGCGAGTCACGTGACAGCACAGAAGGTTTGTTGCTTTAAAGACTGTGTGAACACAAAGAATGGAATCCAATTGTTATCTGAATGAACTTTTGTCAACTTTTCCTATCATTCTCCTTCAAAGGGGGAGGGGTTATGTTATGAAACAACTAAAGGCTTATCTATTTATTTATTTACCTTTCATACATGTAAGACAATGGAAAGACCAATCATATTCATTTTTATAACCCTTGGACTGTTCAACACTGCAGTCTGTGCAGATGGAAATAATAAGATTCAGGGAACAGTATTCAGAAGCTGTAGATCTCTGTGAGTATGTGTATGAGGCAAAGTCTGGCATCATGATACTAATTGGGAATCTCTCTCCTGGGGAATATAATAATTCCAACACCTGAAGAATTCACAGTCATGTTAATGGAAAACGATCTCTGTGAGATATTCTTACTTATTTTTCACTTTTAAAAAACATCGTGTGGTTGATGGTTTGAAACCAGCTCTTTGAGTCAAAACTACACAAAACTACATGCACCTAATGTCTTATCAGATAAGAGGAACGTGGCCTTGCAGACATTAGAATGAACTACCAGTAGTATTTGTCTCTTCCCAGTTATGGTTTCTCTGGAGTTTTTCATCTTCTCTTCACTAGGCAGTTCTGAGCTGAAATTTCTAACATGATGAGTTACTGCCTTCACATTCTACCCAATCAACTAGACTGGATTCTGACTAGGAATTCTTTGACAGAACTAGAAGATGAGGAATGGTTCACCAGGGAGAGTTAAGCAATTTCATAAAAGGTGTAGGCAACTGAGGGGGCTATCTGAGGGAATACTCTCCAGGGACAGTAAATCTCTGAAAGCTCATGTGTTGGAAACTTCATCTCCAAATACCTATGTGGATTATATTTGAGATGAGGCTTTGAGGAAGAGAGTTAAAGTTAAAGAAAGTCACGAGGGTGAGTCATGGAATTAGTGACTCTGAAAAAGGAAGAGAGGCTTGAGTTGGCGTGCCTACTTTCTCACCAAATGATGCCTCTTGCCTTGTTGTTGTACAGCAGAAAGGCCCTCACCAGACACAAGCACCTTGATCTTGGACTTCTCAGCCTCCATACTGTGGAAAGCAAATGTCTGTTCCTTATAAATTACCAAGCATCAGTATTGCCTGATATAAGAAGGCAATTAAAGTAATAAGAAGGTATTACCTGACATACGCAATATAAGGAATACTAAGAGTCATTTCTAGGTTCCTGCTCTTTGGATAGATCATTCAGATACAACTCTTGATTTGTTTTGAAACTTATCCTGTATTTTTGGCTGCTAGATTGAAGTGTTCTTTTGAAGGCTGAGATCTTTTCAGGGATACAGTATGTATCTCTCTGCCGCAAGTCCAGAATTTTACGCATACTCCCCCCTCACCCCTCTCTCTCATCTTGTCTCAGAGAGAGGGGGTTGTAATGGTTATGTCATTTCAGTATTCCTTTCAGACTAAATACTCCCAGGAAACTTTTAGGAGAACAATATTAATAACTAATAGTTGAGGCATTTTTTAAAATTTTCCTGAATTTTATTTTCTTATCTTTAACACTGGGACATTAACAAAACTCACTGAAGAATAGAATCATGCTGAAATATTCTACAACAAGGAATGAGCCAACTGTTAGTAGTTATTACTTCTATTCCACTCTGGTAGTGCCCCACAACCTCTAAATAAAAGGTTATTTGCTTAATAAATGTCATTGACTGAATGAATGATAAAGTAATTTGGATCTGAACTCTCTCAATTAACTCTGGGAGCAAAGGTCTGTTTTTCATGGTCACCAACATTATCCAAGAATGGATTTTCAAACTGTAAGGTTTACATGGAGGATAATTAGCCTCTGGCAACCACACAAGAGAATTCGAAATGTGAGCATCAGTCTTCAGCCTAGTTCTGGAAATGTATCTTCGAACTTGTAAGCATAGACTCAAAGGCAATACGCTATTGAGAGTGACATTCATAGGATACTGTTGAGTAGCGTTATTTACTCTCCAACAACGATCTACCCTTCATTCTAGTACTTCCTTCTTGACCACGTACCCTGCACGTGGGACTTCTCGTAGGAGTTATCTGTGTCATGCCTCTTGTGCAACAACTACCCCACAAAACATTTTTAATTCATTCTTTGAGAATTTCATACATGTATACAGTGTATCTTTAATCGTATCAACCCCCAATTCTCCCTCCAACTCCTCCAACTCCTGTCTCTTCCTTCTACACTGCATGTCCTCTTTTTAGTTTCCAATCAGTGACTGTCTTTATGTGCATGGGTGTAAGACCATCTACATACTGTCTCATGTGGGATCTGACAGGGGCCAATTCCCTGAAGAAAACTGGCTCTCCCTCCTACAAATAACGTGAATTGTTTATTATAGACAAGAGTTGGGGGATCGTCTGTATAAAACCAGGCAAGGTCAGCTTCTCCCGTACTCTGACTTCAGCACAAAAGCCCTTGTCCTTTTGGATACACTGACAGACATCAGCTTGTAACCGAGCCCTGCTGTAATAGTTCTCAGGGTGCATGGGCCCTGATGCTGATGTATCCAAGGACCAGACAGTGTAAAAATCCCCGCCTCTCTCGTGGACAGCTGTTGACAACAGTAAAGGGTCACCATGTTCCAGAACAAGTTGTGGGACTCAGGTCACAGTGGTAATGTTTAATTCAACTTCTTATATGGCTGAAATCAGAGCTTCTCTTACTAAGTTACTAGCTGCTAGCAGGGCTTGTCTGATTTTAGCCCCACAGAACTTCTGAGGAGCTGGATCCTGACACCATCACCTCACAACGCAGGGGTGCGTTCATAATGTCCACGTGGAAGCTGATCGTTAAGCTGCCACCTCCCGTTTAGCACCGTGACCCGGTTTGGAATAGTGCAGAAAATGGTGTAGCCAAGAAGAGAAAAGCCCTTCGCTTCCATGCTCCCTTCCATTCTGATAAAGCGTTTGGTGATATTCACATAAGAGCTCCAACGATTACTATAGAAAGATGAGAAACACACCCCGAGCTTTCCGTGATGTCCCTCATCAACGAGGAGACAAGGCCAGGTCATTGTGCATAAAGACAGTGCAGGCACACCACACAGAAGGCCAGCAGATCCCCCGGGAAGCCTGTTTCCCAACACTTCCCCCTAATACCTCATGGCTTCCTCAGCCTCTTCTAAGCTGCGACAACAGCTCCAGATTAGACTTCCTGCCTGGGCTCTGTCTGCCAAGCTCAAAGGACTCCGGCAAACAGAACACACATTTAACAGCACAAACTCACTTTCTCCCACTAGCAGATTCCTGGCAGAACCTGGCTTTTGAATTAAATGAACGGCACATCATGATTCAATTTCTCCACATCATTTCTTTTCCTTAAAGAGTGGCAGTCGGAGACAGCCAGGGCCTGGTAAGGTCAGCCCTCCCTTCCTCTCCGGTGCACAGGGAGCCTGAGGTTTACTGAACAGGCCACTAGCAAAGTAATTGACTGCATGTCCTATTTTCCAACCTCTAGGGGAGAAAACACAAGATGAAAACAAAACCAGACTTCTCGCTGAGACAACACTGCACCTAGGCTACACGCGGAGCATGTCGAGAACTTTGCAGGACACAGGCACAGACTCGGTACTGCCCTTGTAGTACTGAGAGCGGGCGGGGCGGAGACTCAGTCCTGCTGGCACAGGGGGTTTGGCCTTCTTTGAAGTGCACATTCCTGTGCTTTTTTCCCTTGGTTTCATGGGGGCCAATCCTGGAAGATGACAAGCTGCGATGAGGAGAAACTGCATTCACCGCAATTAGGAAGTAGGGTTCCGGGTGTTCCTCCGCTCTCAAAATGAGTTGACACGAAATTTGGAACAATGGACTTTAACTTACATTTCAGGTATTTGGATTCACTGCTCAGATCATGTTCTTACAGAGATAAAAGCTGGGCTGAGTTTCTGACCTCAGAGTCAAGGACAAAAGACCACAGAGGAAAATTTGCCTCAGTTCTTTGTGTTTGTTTTAAATAGCTTTTAATTGGACTGATTGTGTATGCATGTGTGGAGGTCAAAGGACTTTTGAGCGTCAACTCTTTCTTTCTACCACGTAGGTTACAGAGATCTGGCTTAGGTTCTCAAGCGCTTTTACCTGTTGAGCTATCTTGCTGGCACACAAACCTCCTCTGTCATCCAAGTAGCTGAATAGGTTTTCATTTTAGGTATGTTCCATACCTTGCTTAGCCATTCCCTACCACACATTTGGTGAGCTCACATTTCTAGCTATGATAACTATCTTAGGTTAAAGGCATGTGGGTGAATCTCCACATATGAACACATGCATGATTATTTCCTCAGCACAGCTGAAACTGTATTGGAAACGATCCCTTTGAAGTTAATTCTGCCTTCGGTATGCTAACCCTTAGGAAAGCACGGAAGGGAAGGGAAAATAAAAGAAGAAAGAAGTATTGACATAAATGAAGAGGCATGATGTGGAATACAATTGTGTGTTATGGTATGCAAAGGGCAGGGGGTGTTGGAGGCTAGTGTTACTAGGAGACATGTTGGTCACTGAGTCACGAGGCTCACTAATGTGAGGTGCCTGCCTACAGGCAACAGGTTAACCTCTTAGACACTGAACATAAAATCATGGTCAGGATAACCGTTTAAAGGACCCGAGAATGAACTCTACAGCTTTAGAGCAATGGTTCTCAAATCTATCTGTCTTATCACAGTTAACGGGAGGGTCTGTGCCTGCTGAGCCTTACCCTAGCATGCAGTGCACAGGGTCGTGGGTCAGCATGGGCACCTGTTTTTTTGGGGAGGGGGTTCTGATGGAATCACATTTGGAAAACCGGAGCCTTAGAGCTTCCGAGGAGCTTTGAGAACCCACAGCGTATAGATCCTGCTGACTTGTGTGAGCAAATAAATCATGCTCATAATAGCTTCCCAAGTTTCTTGTTAGGGAAATTTAAATTTTCTGAAATTGGACTGGGTTTTCTGAGACAATAGACACTCTAATTCAACTCCAACTTCTGTGAATTGAAGACACCCTGGGTGAGTTCTTTGATGGAAAGCACACTGGGGACGTTTAGCTAAAGAGTTAGTTACTGAGAAGGCATGGGGCGCATGGATGATAACTGTAAAATATTGATAATGGTAATGACGAGGACAGTTGACATTTACTGAGTGCTACTCGGAATCTAGAAAGCTCTCGAGTGCTCCACAAATATTATAGCTCCCTTAATCTACACTGTAGCTGCAGGATATGGCTCCCTTTCTATTTTTTTCTAAGGTGAGGCCGAAGGTATATTTTGAACGCTATAGAAAGTGGATTGTTCTATTATCTGCTGTACTTATCTGATTATTTTGAATGCAGCCCTTGAAAGATTCACAGTAATGGCAAAGAACAGCAGTGATGTTTATGTGAATTAAATAATAGTTTTCTAAGATCAATACATTTCAGTCTTGCATATAATTGGGATGATATAAAGTCATAAATTTCTTGGTAAAATAACCCCATTTTTAGATGCATACAGGAAAGATTTTCTTTTTTACAAAGATTAATGACACAAAGGCCATCAATTTTTTCTTTGCCTTCCCATAGACTTATGGGAAATTAAACCCTAGAGGAAGAAGTGATGGAAAGAAAGATTTTGCAGAGCGAGAACATTAACATGTCCACGGTTCCTAAAGATCCCTAAAATTTCCCATAAAGAAAACTTTCCTGGGCCTGCAGAGGTGGCTCAGTGGGTACAGGGACTTCCTGTGCAAGCATGAAGACCTGCGTCAGATCCCAGAACCCTTTAAGAAGCAGGGTGTTGAAGGATGCACACATGTAACCTCAGCACTGGGAGTGGACCGAGACAGGAGGACCCGTTGCTGGGGCTTGCTAGCCGCTGGCCCAGCTGCAGATTCAGTAAGAGACTCTGCCTCAAAGGAAGAGAAGGGAGGGTTGATGGAGCAGGACACTGGACATGCTCTCCTCTGGCCTTTGTAAGTGGTCACCCAGCACACGTACCTGCGTATCCATGTCCCAGTCGTCATACACATTAGAAACACATTCTTAAAGGACAAAGCAGAATTTAAGTCAGAAGGGGACGGTGCCCTATTCTCTCCTGGCTACTGATTCCCTCCATGCTGTATTTTCTGTCCACCGGTCCCTCCCACTGGAACTTCTCTGTCACATACTGCTCCTCTTCTCTAAGCTCATACAATTTACACACACGAGGGCATGCATGCACGTACACTCATATATCACTCCAGTGATTCTGTGAACTCCTTGAGGCTGTATGCCTACACTAACTGGGAAGTCCATTTTATGAATAGCTCTGCTGTCTCTGTTAGGTTCTCCCAGAGACTCAAGTTTTCTTCCGCTGTCCAAACTGAAATCTTGTTTTTCCTGCAAATTCTCCTATCATTTAATGCAATGGTCCTTTCTGTTTAACCTCCTTGCTAGATTATAAACCCCTTCAGGGCAGGATCCAATTCTGATTCACCCCTGGATCCTTGCCCAAGCACTTAGCACAGAAAAAGCCCTTAATAAATATTTATTGGAGGAAGGAAGGGCTAACGGAAGGGAAGCGGGGAGGGAAATGTCAAAAACTATTAGATTTATCCCTGAGCCTCCTGACAAGGTTACACCAAAATGCCTCCAATTGACGTCTTTGCAGGTGCCAGATACTAAATCACTTCATAAAAGTCACTTTCTTAATGTGGTTCATGGGCTCCCGCCTAAGACCATGATTTAATTCAATCTGTATTTAATCACCATCTCTAATTTGACATGTCACCATATAGAACTAATACTTTTCAATAGGTCTTAGAAAAATACAGACGGACAGAGAGAGTATTATGTGATTAAGATGAAAAAACTGATGGTGTTATTTGCTAGGATTAAAAAAATAATGACTGAGGAGTTTCAGTGATTCATTCAGGGACTACGGATACACCAAAGCGTCAAAGGTCAGTTCTAGGAAATGCGGTGGTAAGGTGAAATGGTCAATAGCAGGAAAAAAAAATCTGTTTAATTTCTAGTTTAGCGTTCTTGTTTAATTTGCCCATGGATGCCTCTGTTGCCTTAAGGGGCCCCTTAAACTCACTGTAGGAACACATTAAAGGAATTCCAGTATAAGAAGACCCCCATTTTAAAAATGTTCACTTTACTGGAGTTGTAAGTCAGTGGCAGGATGCTTGCCTAGCATGCACGAGGTCCTGAGTTTATAAGCTCCTTTCGTTAGGTTACTGGATTAGGATTTTAAAGTGATATCTTTGCCAACATTTACCATATTCACAAAATACATAATCATGTAAACTCTCAAAAATTCTCTGAGAAATATGCGTATATATCTATATCTATGTATCTCTCTCTCTCAGCAACCCATTGTATCACTCAGGAAACACACACTGGTATGGATTTATAATGTTGTAGCTTTGCAAAATATCATAAGGATTCGGTTTGAAAGCTAGTGACTTACAGCTGATTTGTCTAAAAATACGGATGATCTTGTTTTCAGGGCAAGAAAGAATTTAAAAGCCTAGAAAGTCATCATCAGGTTAAGTTGAAACAATAAAATATTTACTTTCTTTTTAAAACTGTACACACTTATCTTTTAAACAGAAAGGGGTGATTCTCTAAACGCCCTGGCACTTACCGTTCCCAACAGTGTAACCCACTGCTTTTAGTGCAGACAACACAGCAGAGGGCATGCCGGCGAAGAACTAATAGCCTCCATTCTGCGTTCAGATCTATGTCTGCATGGATTGGAGAGTTTGTTTTTTTTTTAAATCACATTTTAAAAATCACATCTTTCCATCCATATTTTAAAAAAATCTGTCGTTCTTTCAAAGCTGCTGCTGGGGCTGGAGACATGGCTCAGTGTTTAAGACTACTGGCTGCTTTTCCAGAGGACCCGGATTTGATTCCCAGCGCCCACAGGGTGGCCATAACCATCTGTAACTCTAATCGCAGGGAGTCCAACACCCTCTTCTGGCTTCCTACAGACATACACGCAGGCAAAACATTCACACACATACAATAAAAATAAATTTATAAATGCAGTTGAAAAACTGCTGCTACAAGCTGCATTCATTTTTGGTCTTTCGAATGACTGGGTAAGATAGGTTTCTCTTTTTAAAGTGCAGGAATACACAAAGAAAACAAGTGTACACCCCATGTTTTTGAATGCCCTGGAGGGCTCCGGGACAGCAGGAAAGACAACAGATGCATTTGTGGGAAGACAGACATGCAAACTGGATGATTTGACTCTAAAAGCCAGTCTTCTCCAGCCACCTATGCAAAGTCAAGCACTTTACATGCCTGCGGGGTATTTTAAGAAATGACCTTTGCAAAAATAAACAAAAATTAAATTAAGTTTCAAGTACTTCCACATCCTTACCAGTTTGTAACTTAGTTATAATATAACTAATTATTCCTTTTCCTCTTGAGGACAGTGGATGGCATAAAACACGCCAAGGTTGAATATTAATTTCTGTTTTCTTTCCCAATCTACATAGAGCAACGGAACCATACTTAGAATGAAATTTTATATACTAATTGAAAAAAAATGCAATTGGGTGCAAGTTTTTTTTTTTTTTTTTTTTTGCAAGTCAAGAAAGGTAAGAGCAGGCTGTAAAACTGTATGTCATAGCCATTGTACTTTGGGAAAGCCGTGTGTAGGCTACTTTCTGGATTTTCTGTAGGGGAGGCCAAGACTTCTTAAGACGGAAGGAAGACAGAAACAGGACATTTGTGCTCCCTCCGAGGGTCATGCCCCATCTATCCGTTTTCTCTTTCTTTTCTTCTCTGGGCACATTCAGTCCAGGTGGGAGCCAGGCCTGTTGAGAAGGCAGGTTTCCACAGATACAGTGAATCCAGTTCCATTTCGAGTCATCCCAAAGAGTATTTCTAGAATATTATGAACTGCCCATGTATTTCTGAGGCTCGAACCAATCCGAGGCTAGATGAGTGAGTGACATTTATACAAGGAGTTGCTAATTTTAGAATGTAGCTAAGCTTTCTCCCTAGCTGCAGGGTGGACGTGCAGGTTGACAGTCTTGGGATTTACTCTCCCGTGGCAGTCTCTCAACATGTCTCAGAGAATCTTATGTAAGGACGCAGGAAGGGCAGAGCATCATGTAAGTAGGTATCCCCCACAGAGAAAAGAAGAAAAGTCATAGCAGGGCTTTTGGAAAGGGACCGTCATTCACCGAAAAAGTGGTCCCCACTTTACAGGGAGGATGGAGGGGAATGGGGGTCTGAGAGTACTCTGTGAAACCCTTTGTCCCCTGTAGTCATCTGTTCTTTGGCTGTAAGCAGATGGACTCATCAGACACCATGCCTGGCCATAATTCAAGATTAGACAGCTGCGAACGGAAGAAGGAAATGCAAACGACTCCACGGCTCTCCATTTGCTCGAATTAGACAAGGCAGCTAATAACGGTGACCAGAAGAACGGCTGCCAGATGCTAAGGATATCATAATATTATGATAATCGCAGTATTTTAATTTCTCATTACCAAGAGCAAGTTATACAGTTTTACCATTAGCAATAAGCCTGAGAACAAAGCAGCAAAATTCGTGAGACTCATGTTACCAGATCTGTTATTTGACTCTAAGACTTTTTAAAAATAGAAAACCTAAGTCTAGAGAGAAAAATCCATTGGATAGCAAGGCGTCTAGTACCAATAATTCCCACAGCGGATATTAAGACGAGTAATAAGGAGTACATTCTCTGGAGTAGAAAGCAGTTCCTTATAATTGTGACATTACGTATGCGGGGTGGGTGGGGGGATATTCTATAAAACATTCCTGTGATTATAAGCCCAGAAATCAAGATATATATATATATATATATCTTTATTCCCAAACAAAATCCATGCATATTGGCATAAAGTCAGACAGTAGAAACTCAACCATGACTGTGGGTGACAAAACTTCACACTGACTTTTACAAGTACAAACGACATATTCTCTCAGGTGAGAACTTGAGCGCCTCCTGTCAATCAAGGCTCTATGTCTAGGCTGGGAGACGCCGCTTTCTAAAGCTATCTGTGGCAAAAGATCTACTTCCCTTACCCACTTCTTATCCCTCATCTATATTTTGTCCAGCATAATAAATATTAATTAACGAGAAAATGAATTTAGAAGTCTAAAGAGATGTGAAATATCAGCGTCCATCTTTACTGCCGGATCTAGAATGGCCAAACTGCTGCATATGGACACTCAGTCTCCACCGCGGACCACAACGAACAGCTGAGCTTAAGTAGCACTGGGATAGCAAGTTAGGAACCTTAGAACATCTCCTGTGGGACTATTGCAATTGTGGAGGCGAAATGGCAGGGATACAAATGACAGAAAGCAAGCAAGTAACCGAAATGGAAGGACTGTGGCAGTCGCCACTGCAGCCGCCTGACAATCAACTTTGCAAAGTCAAGAAACCGCTCTTGACTCTCCCAATAAGAACGTCAAGGCTTGAGACTTTCAAAATTATCAAATGATTAGTGAGCTGCTGCACTTTTAGCGTTGGTGTGTAATTAACCTCCGGCACCTGCAGAGCTTGGATATTATTGCGGCAAACAGATTAGCTCCTTAAGCATGAATAAAAACTACCAGTTACGTTCACTAAAATAATTACAGGGCTTGCAACTTTGGAGGTTGCAGGATCCAGAAACTATCGGCAACCCGAAGGAGGTTCCTACTGAGCCCTGAAATGGCATTAGTTCAACTACAGAAGACCTCTCTCTTCTCTCTCTCTCTTCCCTCGCTTCCTCCTTCCCTCCCTTCCTCTTTTCTTCCCCTCTCTTTCATTCTTTCTTCCATGTAATGTGTTTGAATAAAGTCCACCCCCTAGTCCCTCCCTTCAATTCCTCTCCTATTCTCCATACATTTGCCCTCCCAATATCTTACGCGCCCCCCCCAATTTAATATTCATTGGGCTCATTTGGTGTTGCTTGCACATGCATGGTGTAGGATCATCTACTGGAATATAAAGAGCCTCTCAGAAGCCACATCCCTGAAGAATGTGAATTCTCCTCCTCCATCAATGTCAGATAGGCATGCAACTCCATTAGCCCCTCCCCCATCTATGGTGGGATTTTTGGATGGCTTGATCTTATGCAACTCTTGTGTGTGTGTGTGTGTGTGTGTGTGTGTTTGATTTTAGACAAGGTCTTGTTATGTAGCCTTGTCTGGCCTGGTGCTTGCTATGTACACCAAGCTGACCTTGAACTCATAGAGATTCACCTGCCTGTCTCCTGAGTGTTGGGAATTAAGGTAAGAACCACCACACCCAGCACAATGTTTCTTTTTAGGGGCAATGTTAGTACCAGCTGGTAAGAGAAAATTTAAGTCAACTGGTACTTGGGTCCCAAATGGACCAGAATAAAAATCCTCTCAGAATAAAAATGTCAGGTGTTCTGGGACGCAGGGTGATGTCTGCTGCCAGGGTTCAAATCAGAGAATTACAGGGAACGACAGGCTCTGGGGAAGACAAAGCCCATGTTTTAAAATGTCAAGTTACATAAACACTTAACTGAAAAGGAAAACAGATTAAATGCCTCTTAACCTGGGGGAGGGCTGAACCAGCCCATCCTCTGAAAATGGCAGCAAGTCAACACTCAGGTCATCAGTGCAGCAAGTTCAGGGTCTGCTGCAGACATTTCCCACACACGGGCATCCAGCTGCCTCAAAACGTTTGCATATTCTGCTGTCCTTATTCTCAGAACTGGAGGCTGTAGCCACAGAGGTGCTTCCCTGAAGTTCAAATGCTGTAGCACTGGACGTTCTTCCTTCCCTGGCTCCACTAAAGACTCCTTTAAGAGATGGCTCTGAGAGCTTTATGGGATTAGGGAAATAATGACATCTTCCTGTAATTTTAAACAGAAAAGAAAATGATCGTGTGTGTGTGTGTGTGTGTGTGTGTGTGTGTGCGTGCATGTGGGTGCGTTTGCATGTGCGTGTATGTGCGTGTGTGTGTGTGTGTGTGTGTGTGTGTGTGTGTGCATGTGGGTGCGTTTGCATGTGCGTGTATGTGCGTGTGTGTGTGTGTGTGTGTGTGCGTGTGTGTGTGTTGGGGGCTAAATAATGAGAAGTTCCAGCAAAATTTAAAATTGGGCACTTCCTGAAATGATGGCTTTACTTACTTTCCACAGGAAGGTTCAAGTGTAGTAAATGAGGAAACCCATCCTTGCGAGTGTGCCAAGTGCTGGTGGGGGGGGGTGCTGCAGGCCGAGGTGGGGGTCCACCGACAAGGCAGGGTGGCTTTCTGAGGAATGGTAGCACTTGTTTTGGTTTTTGTTTTCTCCTACAAGAGAAATGGTCTAAGGACACCAGGATAATTGTTAGTTTAATTGATGACAGCAATTTGCTTCTGAGGAGAGAAGGAAACATTAATTATCCAATCATATGGCTGCTCCTACTGGGCAGCGCTTGACAGGCACCAAGATGTTCCACTCAAGTCCCTTTCTGCAGAGCCAAGAGTCTCAAGAGCAAGGGACTTCGAAAGAGTCTTCCAGCTCTCCAGGCTCAGTAAATGACAAGTCGGCAGCAGAAGAATAATCTCTGACAGCATCCAGCTAGGGTTATGTGAATTCACGTTGTTAAGGAATTGGACTCCACGTCCAGAACAAGCTTTAATGCAGACTTGCTAATGGGAGAAGCAATTTCATCTATACAATCTTGCTTTAGTGTTACAATTAAATGTAAAACCATCATGGTTACTAACCATAAAACAAAGCAGTTTTTTTATAAGTGGAAATGCAAATTTAAGCCAGATGTAGCCAGAGACCAGAATTCCAAACTCCATAGACAAAAATAAGAATCAACATAAAATGTCTGTGAACTGGTAAACAGTTAAGCAAATGTGGCACGTTCACACAGTGAAATGAGTGTTTATAATGTGTCTGCATGATAGTCTCAGAGGTTTACGCTAAATAAAGGAACTCAGATCCAAAAGACCACATGCTCCATGATTCTATTTATGAAATGTCCAGAACATGGCGATCTGCAGAAATCAGATTAGTGATTGATTGGGGCTTAGAGTAAGAATGAAGGGTGTTAATGGGCACAGCTTTCTTTGGGGTTGGGGTTGGCGGGAATACACTAGAATTAGGGCACGATGATGATTGTGAGTCTGCAAACACTTCATAGCCTGAGAGCTTAATTGCAATGAAGTTCAACTTTAAAAGTAAAAACCAAGTTCAAGAACTGGTTCATGTTCAACATACCACTTTGTCAAAATAAAAATATGCAAGTATTTCCTCCCACATTGCTAATTTCTTCCCATAAAGCAACTGCTCCATAGGCTGTATAATTATTAATGAGTAATTACACAAATGAAACCAATGTTAAATTCTCTCTACAGCCTGATATCTGCATCTATCTAAATATCTATTTCTTTTCTCAAAATGTTAAGGTTATCTATAAGCATTAAAACAAATTTTTTAAAGTAAAATTTGATTCCCTTCCATCATCTTTTAAAATTTAGGTAATGGCAATCTAAATTAGTTCATTCATTCAGCTATCCAGTATTTTTCAAGGATTTCTTAATCATCTCTTTAGGCACTGAAATGCAAATGTGCATTTCCTGGTTTCCATACCAAGTGCTTCATGGTGCAGTGAGGACAGAGACGAATAAAAATTCGTGAAAAGTGCTCTGAGAGGCGGGTATTGGGCCTTGTCAAGGGGGATCATTTTTCAACCAAGCCATTTTAGGAAATGAAATTAGGAACGTGCTAGAAGATGTCTCGAGGAGGAAGGACTTGGTGGTCAAAAGAAAAACAGGCAGCTGTGAAAGAAGATGCTGTTCGTGCAGAAGCTGAATGGGTTCTAAGGGTCAATATCTGTGAATGCCCCCCCTCCAGGGTGGGGGGGGGCGGAATCAACTGCGAGCAGTCTAGAAAGGATGGCAGAACCTAGGCCTGAGAGCTAAGGATCTCCATGAGGGTCCCAGGGCCTCAGATGTGTGTGTGTGTGTGTGTGTGTGTGTGTGTGTGTGTGTTGCCAGAAAACAACCTTTTATGCCATTTGCTAAGACAGAGTCTATCACTGGTTTGGAACTTACTGATTAAGATATTATGGCAGATCAGTGAGCCCAGGAATATACCTGATTCTTCCTCTCCAGTGCTGGGATCATAAGCATGCACAACTATACTAGATCAGATTTTATGTTTCTTTGCTATATGTGTGTGTGTGTGTGTGTGTGTGTGTGTATGCACATATACACATATTTAATATATTATATATAAAATAGATAACATATATTAATATATAATACATAGGATATTGGAGATATATATATAGAGAGAGAGGGACCCACGAGGGATTCTAAACTGGTGAGTGACAATCATGGGTGTTCCATAAAGCTCACTTTGACTCTAGTGTAGAGGACAGACAGGACAGGACCTGTAAGGGGGCTACAGATACAGTGGGCTCTCAGCCTCTCTAGGCATCACCTCTCAGGTTTCTGGACACCATCAGCACCCAGGTCTAACCTTAGATTCTGGCCTTCTCCTTCTTTCTCTCGCAGGGCCTGGGCTGTTCTACTCCTGCCATCAAGCCCCTGCAGTTGTCCTGTACAGGAGGCTCTGCTTCTTCTATGGCTGAGACCAACCAACAGCATCTGCTAGTCACGCCTCCAGAACAATTCTGTGTCCCGGTGATACTGGAGATACAGAGACATCACAAGGCTTATGTTCAAAGATCTTTAAATCAGAACGTGTGGACTAATGTCTCTATTTCCAAGGCCATTAGATCTCTATAGAGTGTTATTGTAAAAGCATTGCAACTTTGAGTCAAACTGAAATTACCAAAACTAACTTTTTTGAAAGAACCAAGGAACATTTTAAGTATCTGGAATAATAGAGTTTGTGACCCAGTAGCTTAATGGTAAGATAGTTAGAAATGGTGTATTTGTTTTCAGCGCTGTGGTTTCACTGTTGAGGAGTTTCATTGTTGCAGTTCCTCCTCAGGGAGAAAATGACATGCCTACCCAAGGCCTACACACTCTCTGGAAATGACAGGGAATAAATCTCCCCTGACAGCTTTCTCATTACTCAATACAGAAGAAGATGGAAGAGCAAGCTTGGAAACAGGATAAACATGATACACACACAAAATCAAATTATGTTTTAAGAAGGATTTTTTTTTTTCCTGTTCTGTCACACAAGCTGTCTCAAACTTCCATTGGCTGATGACACCAGAGCTGAGAGCAAAAACAGCAATTCTGTTGTAAATGACACAAATCCTGAAAAAAAAAAAAAAAAAAAACAACCCAGCAGAACGCCAATACAGAGCAGCGGTTTTACAGGGCACTCTGTCTCGGGAATAGATTCTCCAATCTGCTGCTATCAGGAGCCATCCACCCAAAGGGTGAAGTGAATCAGCTGTTCATCTCAAGTATTCACAGAGACACCATCAACTTCCTGTCAGAAAGGGAAGGTGCATTTTATCATTCTCAGATGCTATTCCAAGTAGCTGCACTCGTAGCTTGCTGGGTAATCAGCTCTCCGAGGTGTGCTCTCGTGTGGGATACAGTTCTCAAATGAATGTTACAGGAATCATGAAGCCATCACATTCTCATGTTTGATGCCATGGGGGTGGGAGGAAGATCACTGTCCTGGAGAGAAAAAATGATTTTACAGTGGCTGCTGAGGACATACGCTTCTTTCTACGTATCGATCTAGGTAAACATCACGTGCGGTGAACTTCAACGTGGCCTTGGGGCTCTGTTTCTAATTAAATTCCTCCAGGATGTCTGATTCTAAGGTGAGGTGAGCCATCATAGTCTCAGAAAATGGCTGATCAGACAGGGACAGGTAAGGACTTCTATGAGGTCACTCCACACGTGACTGTACCCTGTGTCTTGGGTGGGTTGTTGTTGGGTTGTTTTCCGTGATGGTAAGAAAACTTATTAACTGACAAACTGTCCCACACCTTTGCCTTTGGCTCTTTCCGGTTGCTTAGATAAGAAGTGCCTCTAGCAAAGAGAGATTAGAAACTGTTGACTTGCAGGAGTGTCACGATCTCTGAAGGCGAGTTACAACAGGCTCACCCTTCAGACTCCATCAAACTAGGGTATTTTTCTGCGTAAAGGGCTAAGGCGATGCAGCAATTAGGTAAGAAAACCGTGTGGTACAAATGGGAAGAATACAATCTTACAAACACAGTCTTACAAGGGAAAGGCTGGCTTGGGTCTTGCCTTTCCCCTGACATCCTTTGGATATATGGAAGTTGGGGTCCTAAAAACAGGCTCAGCTGCCAGTCTTTCTCTGGCATCTGACATTCTCATTGCAGTGCTTTAAGACCCTGGCTCAGCCTGTCTTCCAATCATCTTCAGGCCTCAGTATCAACCTCATTCTCCCGGACTTTCTTCTCTGACCCCCACGTCTAGTGAGGTGCTTTCGCTACGTGCTCACATGGCTTACTGGCCCACCGACGGTCGGACCATCACCAGTCCTCATTTTAAAATAGCTGTTTGTACTAATAGCCTGCAAACCATGAAGGCAGGAAACACACAGGCCCTACTCAACACTGTGCCTCTCCTTTCGAGGACCACGCATGGGATACCGGCAGCGGCCCAGTACACATTTGTGAATGAATTCATTAAAATTGTTCCAGTCTTTATGCACATATGTGTGGCACATATTGTTTTAGAAACTTGGAAGAAAAAAAATAACAGGCTGTTGAAAACACAGGACTGTGGGGTGACGACCATGAGATTGATGTTTCCCATGCCACTGATATTTTTTTTGTTTGTTTGAGACATACACATAGCAATATGGCCTGACACGGTTGGCTTTACAGCGGAGTTTTTTTTTTTTTCCTTTCTTGTAAGAAGGGGACAACATGCAAACTAAGCCCACCATCTGTGGATCAGAATAACAGTGTGGTTCCATCTAGCTTCAGAGAATGTTCCTCGCTTTCCTTGACCTTAGTGAAATTAAAACCTTGGTTGCTTGTAAACAGCAACTTATTATCATGTGAATTCCTTAAAGATGAAGGATTAATGCAAAGGAATGAAGATGATTGCATATATTCACAATGTAGGGGCGCAATAGAGGAGACAAATTATATTGGGTAGACAACATAAAATAGATTCGAATATATTGATGTGACTGTCTCAGTGGATAGTGCATGACTCAGCCAGGTACCGGATGACTTTGCAATTCCCATATTCTGAACGTGTCTCCCAGTGAAGTCTTTACAAATTCCAAGCCTTCCAGTGGTAAATAGATCCTTCTTTCCTTTGAAGTATGATCATAATTTAAGGAAGCACTCTAGACTCTTGATTGTGCATTTACAAATTAAACTGAATATTTAACTTTCATCAAGACCAAAACATAAGACATTGCTAGTTATCTCACCTCGTCCATTGTAGAGGAACATGCCTGTGTGAAAGCTAGGAAAGGTCTACATTACGCTGGTCTATAAGAAGGAATCACATTCAGAGGCCTGTGTGGTCTGGATGGAATGTAGAAAGAATGTTAAGAATGTTGGTTCACACCTTTAATCCCAGTATTCAGAAGGTAGTAGTGCTCTCTGCCTTTAATATCTAAGACAGAAACAGTGTGAAAGCAGACACGGGAAACAGAGCTCAGAAGGAGTCAGTGTCAGACAGGAAGAGACATCTGAAATGAATCAGACTGAATGGCAGGCAAAGTGACAAATCAGAGGAAGAGTTAGCAGAGTGAGTCAGAGTGAAGACACACCGAATTCTAAGGATAGAAAGGCCAGGCTCTCAGCTCAGAGCAGTCAGTCAAGCAGGCAGTATGAGGCAAGCAGTCTGAAGCAGGCAGACGGGGGACAAACACAGAGACAATGAAGCAGTTTGACATGGATAAGGCAGAGAAGCAGAGAGGCTGACTGAGGCAGTATGGGGTAGTGAGAGACAGAATCAGCTCAGCAGAAGTCAGTATCACATGGGAAGAGTGAGTCAGTTTGAAGCTGAGAAGAGCAGTTCAGGCTGAGATAGTCAGAGAATCATTAAGAATCTGCCAGCCAGGGTCAGAAGAATTCAGTTAGAAACAGTAAGCCAGCTCATCAGTTTGAACCAGTCAGCTTAGCGAGGGGTTTAAGCCAGAATAGCAAGTGAGTTGAACTAGAAGAGTCTGAGTTCATAAGGAGCAAGTCAGAGTGGCTCAGTCAGCAGTAAGTCTTGAAGGTTGATTAGATTATACACAGGTTTAAATGCTCTAGATTGTATGGAGGCTGAATCCTTCCAGTTCTAGGATTAAGTCTAGATTGTAAAGAGGCCAAAATGCTCCAGGGCTCCAGGCTAGAACAGGTGATTTAATTAGGTAAAGAATAAACAGTGCTTTATCCTGAATCAACGTCTATATCTGGCACCTATGGCTACATTTGGTGCACCAACATGGTGGGCATAAAGCAGAGAAGAGCACATCATGTAAGCTACATCCAGTATGGAGACAAGGAAGAATGGAAAGAAACTCTAGACCTCACAGAGTCTGGTAAAGTAAGCTCATGGCAGTTCCCAGACGACAGAGATTAAGCGGTGGAAATGAATCCCAAACCACCAGGATGTTTCCCACCTGCTGAGGCCACAGCTTGGAGTCAAGAAGCTGCTAATTTAATCTAACTACTTTTTTTCCCATGAAACCCAGACTCTACCTTAAAATCTATAAAGTGTTTCCTCAGGGTCAGTACACAGAGAAGCTATGTTCCATAGGTGGCCAAGGTTGTACCTTGTATTGGCTGCCAGACTTGGTAACATGTAGGAGTCTCCTAGGCAGTACTGGTTTTAAAGGCATGAAGAGGTCATGGAGAGCAATTGAGTCTTGGCACCATGAAAAGAGCCCAGGAGAGGCTATTGGTAAAAATATATTCCAGTTGCTGGAATGGACCCCAGTATTCTGAAGATGCCAATACATGGGATGACCACCAAGAACAAGAGCAGCAGTAGTATGGAGCCAGCCAGAGCCTGGAGGACAAGCTGTGTGTGCTGCAGGGGGCAGAGCCAGAGATGAGATCCAAGGCCTTTGGAGGAGCGAAGAAGATCGTGAGTGAATTCCAGATAATTGAACATTGATAATGTTTTTCTGCTGTCCAAAGACATTGTGAAAAGCTTGATAGATGTTTGGTTTCATTTGGTCCTGTGCATATTAGCAACCCTTCTGTTTGTTACTCTTGTAAACAGTTTTTCTGGTGTAGTGTTAAATTGTGTTGTGGAGATAAAGCTTTTTTTTTTTTTTTTAATTGGCTTATACAGAAAAGTAAATGTTGTAGAAGTTTATTTATGGTTATGTTTAAAATGGTTGTTTTGTGCAATGTTGGGGGAAGGGCTGCCTAGACCTTGGCATTTTGTACTGTCTGCAGGTATTGGCTTTATGTAATAGATGTTTGATAGCATGATCTGCACATGCTATCAACAGAGCACCTGAAGAGCTTCTGTGTCAATCAAAACCCCTGAGAGATCAGACACTCTGGGTTCCACTGTTCAGCATGGCACTTGCCAGGACAGGTGCTTCCCTTCGCTGAGGTCTGGCAGGGTTTGCACCTATGAAAACACCTCCTTGCCTTCTTTGCTGAGTCACACCCTAGTCTAGCTGCTACACTCTCTATTCCCCTTCGGCTACTTCCTCCAGTATGGTAGCCCTTGTTGATTACAAATAACATAGATCAATTTTGCTTGTGTCTGAAATTTGTTGAACTAAAATCAGACATCAAAATTAAATCATGTGTGCCTGTTTTAGTCAATATTTTACAAGATTTATTTATGTTGTTTTCTTTGTTATTCTCTTTTTAGGTTTTTAAAAACCTATAAAAGTGCAAACTTGTGCATATTAATGGAGAATGGTGTTTTGGTACTTCTGTACACTGTGTTATTTCAGTCAGGTTAAATGCATCTGCATCAAACACTGTGGTGGTTGATGCTGTCAACTGCACTGAATTTAGAATCACCTAGGAGACACATCTACAGGTGTGTCTGTGAGAACATTTCCAGAGTGTTTAACTGGGGGGGGAGACGATCCACCCGGAAATGGGCGGTACCATCCCATGGAATGGGGTCACAGGCAATAGAAAGAGAAGAGGGGGAAAGTCAGATGAGTGGTAGCCATCAACTTCCTCTGCTTGCTGACCGTGGATTCAGTGTTTCCAGCCCCTGTACGCTCCCATGGATACTTTCCTCGGTGAGGGACTGCATCTCCTCAAACTGTGAGCCAAAGCAACCTCTTCCTTAAGTTGTTTCCTCGGGCATTTTGTCACAAGAAGAAAAGTAACTGATGCCAACATTTATGGATTCCTTATAGTGGAAACACCAAAAACCTTTTCCTTTAGTTTTCTGGAATATGCAGTATACTATTCTTCTTACACTTATTGTTGCGTGACTAGCTTGGCTCCTACCTAGCTACAACTTAGCATCTGTTGATCAAAGTCCCTTCACCCCTGCTTCCCTTCTACTGGTTTATTTCAATTGTTGGTCACTGATAAAATATTCTGTTATCTTCATGTATTCAAAAGCTACACATGGCACTAAGATATACTGTACAGAAATTTCTTTTTCTTTTTGTCTTTTGGGGCTAGGTTTCTCTGTTGTAACTTTGACAATCCTGAAACTCACTCTGTAGACCAGGCTGGCCTTGAACTCACAGCGATCCGACTGCCTCTACTCCCAAGTGCTGGGATTAAAGGCGTGTGCCACCACTGTCCGGCACAGAGATTCCTTTTTAAGTTCAGAAGGTTTATTTATATTTCCATCACCTTATCAACTGTACTTACAGTTTGAGTAACCAGATACAAACCAGCAGCCAATGATCTTCCTTCTCTTACTCTGCCATCTTGCTGCCATCCTTCCAAACACCGATTGACACTGTAACATCACCCCCTGCTCTATTCGTTCGTCCAGGGAGATCTTGCCTGGCTTAAGGGCTTTAACTTGTATAAGCTGCCAACTGCCACATTTTCAGCTGACTTCTGATCTGGTTTTCAGACTATTGCCTCCTACATTAAGGCCATCCAGATGTCCCAGGAGAACAGCAAATCAGTGTGCCCAAAGTAGAGTGTTTTATTTTGTATTTTATCTCTTAGTCACCACACAATTTGCTCAAGTAAGAAACCCAAGGAGTATTAGGAATCTGAAGGTCCTTTTGTGTCTCATCAATGGAGCACCATATCCTTTGCATCTTACAGATTATCTCGAATCTGACCCCTCTCAACCTTAGCCGTGCTGCGTTTAGTCCAGCCCTCGACATTTCATCGAGTTATGTCACTCTTAGCTTTGCCTTCTAATCCATCCACTGCCTCCACAGCAGGCTAACCTTTGTAAGGTCGGTATCCTTCACTCCGTGCCGTTCACAGGCTGAATGCAAAGTCACAGACACTCTACTTGAAGACTTAACATGACTTAGCTCCCACCAACCTTGTGTGGATTTTCTCCGTCTCTCAGCTCTTCACCCGCTGCTCCAGGCGGCCTGTACAAACATCTGACACTGTGTACCTAGGCATTCCCATAGCAGCCTTCTAATTTTCTTTGTCTCTGCAGTGGCGATTCTCTCTACTCTTGGGAAAAGAACTTTAGATTTAGAACCTCAGGCTCTATTGGAGGATCTATCGATCAATCAAGATACCATGCTTTCTTTGGCCAGAGGGTGGGCTCCTGACCTAAGCTGGGTCCAGGAGAGGCTCTTCCTGGAATTTGTGAGAATGGTCACAAGTGGACAGGAGGTTGACCTGGTTTGCTCTGGCAACAGTGCCTCAGTGGTGCACTCCATCAGCTTTTTGACGTGGCTGGGCTCGTTCCTGTCACCATCAACACCGAGCTCTGCCTAACGCTCAGCTCTTTTATCTGTCCACATTTTTAAGTTGTTTGCACACATCTCTGCCACCAATTAAAAACACTAACTGATAAGACTCCTGCAAAACAAATGGATTTTATTTTTCTTTCGATACTGGCTTGGCATTGTGCCTAGAACACAATAAACATGGATTGAGTGAGAGAACGAATGAACGCTTGCAGGCAGGAATAATCAAACTCCTTGGGAAGGGGAACATGGTAAAAAAAAAAGTGTCATAAGCAATAGAAAGAGCACAGGGACAGCGCCAACAGTGCTCTATTGTGATGGAGGGGAATCAGAGCTCTTTACAGCCCTGCTACTTCTCAGTTTCCTATAATGTACACTAAAGCAAAGAAGAAGTCAGCTCTTCATTATGTCAGATGAGAGAGACCACAAGGATCCATCTTATTACTTATTCCTGCCAGGATGTGTGGTGCTTCGGTGCTGTTCCACGTGGCCAAATTTCACACGCAAACCAACATGAAATGCTTCTTCCTACTCTTTAGAAACAGTTGCACCCCAATACGATATTTTATTTGATTTGTCCATGTGACAGAGTTCTACTTACTGCCCAAGACTGGCTGGCTAGTTGTGAGGTGAAAGATTCTAAGGCTCCACCAGGCAGCACAGTGCAAAGCAACCAGATTTACAGATGACCTAGTTCCTGGAGATAACTTTAAAATTTTTATTTTGCTTCTGTGTTTACGAAAAATTTAAATTAGCGTGCAAATAAGGTCATTGTGACATTTCCACATATGTATATGATTGTATAGTCTTCCCTATTCATTCCCGAATTAACCTCCTTTGTTTCTACTAGAATTTGCATTGAGAGATTACAAAAAAATTCTTGTGGGAACACTATGACATTAATACTGTCATTAGCAGTTCATTTATAATACCAGTCAGCAGCATTCCTAAATTCCAGAGGACGTAGCACAATCATTAATATCTGTAATTTAGAAAAGTATAAGATTCTTTGCTTTGGTCTGTAACCACCCATGAGTCATGGTGAGCTCTTTGGAGACAGTGCCAGCTATGTGAGGCTGTGTGGCTACACTCCAGAGGACATTTATTATGGCCTGAACCCAAGATGATATATTTGAAAAGCTATGCCTTAGTTACTCTCCAAAAGGAATTAGGCTTCAAACAGAATATCCTATAATAAGACAAGCTGATAGTAACACATTTTCTTAGAAAAACCTCAGCGTATATATGTATCTAAAAAGGAAGAATGCTTAAGCCTGTCTTGGTACAGCCTGGGAAGCCATTATGTCACGGTTAACTGAGTAGCACTAATAACTTAAAAATATAATTTTGACCCTTAATTGCAGATCATTTTCAGAGCACTCACTGAAGGATATGGGTGTGTTAAACCACACAGTGTTTCATCTCCTGCTTCTCTTCCATTTTTCAAGTGTCAGAGGTCCTGCCTTCTCCCATGCTGAACAAGTAGCACAGCTCGGCCCATGCTCTGGGAGAAGACAGTAATTACCCCGAGCCCAGACCATGAGGCAGGCAGACATGCACAGCATGGGAAGCCTTCATATTCTGCGAGTTTAAGGTCCCGGGAGTTTGTGCTATGTGGCAGGCTGAGAATGAAACGGACAGCTGCAAAAGACAGAGAGGCAGCAGAGAGAGAAAGCTGCAGGTACACTTCACATCCAGGGCTAGAAACGGTACTTCAAGAGTCACAGGAAGAGTACCGGATTGTTGAAGATCCGTGGACACCAGCAACGAACAGTACCCCATCATCAATGAAGAGATGCTAGCATTCGCAAGGAGAGTTGGTCCAAGGGCTGCAGCCTGACTTTAGAGTCAGGGACTCATATTATTTTCAGATTGAAGACAGAACAGCAAACTACTGTGCAAAGGCTACAGTCCACATGAGTCTCTATCAGTTCAGAGCTGGTATGGACATAAGTCATTTATCTTGTAATTAGAAATGCAAAACACTCCCAGAAAAAAAAAATACTCACGCTAACAGATCTACATCACCATACACATAGCAGAAATCAGTAGAATCCACTTACCCCATGGGCTGTTTCTGTAAAAGTAAATACAACTCTATTTACCTCACTTAGGATGTGAGCGTGGAGACTGTAGATCTTTAAGTGGTCACCTAACAATGGCTTTTGCCTATGATGCTCGCTTTAGACAAAATAGTAAAATATCACAGAAGGGCTGTGTTTCTGCCCTGCAAATTGCCAACTGCTGTTTTGTGGTGTGTGAATATGTGTGTGTGTGTGTGTTCACATGTGAGTGTGTGCATACCCGTGTGTACCTTCAAATGACAACTGCAGGTGCCGTCTATACTCGATTTTTTATGAGACAGTTTCTCACTGGTCTGGAACTTAGTAGGCTGGACTGGGTGGCCACGGAGCCCCCGGGATCCGCCTGTCTCTGCTTCCCCCCAGCTGGGACTACAAGCACACCAATACGCCCGGCTTTTTAATGTGAGTTTTGATGACTTCCACATAACTTTACCTACTGGCTCTCTCTGTCCTGATCCCTGCTGTGACCCTGTGAAGGAGACCAAGCCTCACTTTAGAGATGAAGTTTTAGATAGGCAGTAGTTGCCAAACCCACACTCATTTCTACCCTGTTTGCCTTCTTGCCTCTACCTGGCCCACGGGGACGGCCTCATCGTGCGCACCAACTACACTGCTCCGTAGTGTTCTGGATATCCTACTTGGTTTTCAAAAGCTGCTCCTTCCAGCACGCTACTTTCTGTATCGAACGCTTCTCATAGCCTCCCCTTGGCAGCACTATTGTCTTTATTTAATGACTTCCAAGTCCATAGTTCTGGTATTCAAGGCCAAGTGAGATGTGACATTCCTTCATTATCTGACCGTACGCTTTACTGATGCTTTCTCTCAAGGAGCGTTATGAACTCTCCCACCCTTGAGTTTATTCCGCCATCTTTTGACCCAGGCCTCCCTTTTTATACTCCTCCTCTGGGTTTATCTTAGTGATCGTTCCCTAGAGAACAGGCCTCGGAAAACCCCTAAATTAATTAAAGCAAAACTGTGTTACAGTGCTCTAGAAATACAGGTAATTAAAATCTTCTCAGGCATTGATTATTATTAAGATGAACCTTATGCTGAGTTAGCTGACACCACCATAAGAGTTGAGTAGAATATGAGCTTTCGAGATGTTAGTTGCATTATTGATCTAGGCTTAATAGAACAAAATGAATAAAACAGGACCCATTACACAGCGATGCATCATTCCATTAGAGACGAGGATTGGATCAGACAGGAAGTTATCGGCTGCCAAAAGCAGCCTTCTGATCAGAGAGCAGCCTCTGCAGGCGGTGAGCTGTGTTCCATAGGTGCCAGAGCCATGCCTAACAAGGACAGCTAATTCGCTCTTATCCGGAGACTGTGTGGTAAGCCCCGGATTGTGGATTCCAATGGATGCTTGCTCCTAAAGGCTCCTTGAAGCCATGAGACGCACACGATTTACCTTTAGTGTTCTTTTGTAAATAACTGAAAACGCCAGAATGTATTTTACAACAGACATAATATGGTTAAAATAATCATTTTAATTATTTCAGAATCAACTTAGTAAGGATAGATGGGGGGCTGGGGATGTATCTCATTGGTAGGGTGCTTTTCTGATCTATATGAAGTCCTGGGTTTCCCAATAAAAATCTGGCAAACAAACATATTAAAAAAAATTCACGGAGTGGAAAATTCCATGTTTTGTTTTGTTTTTTTAACAGTAAAACATGAAGCGCTCTTGAACTTGCTGTTGACTCTCAGTTTACATAGCCGGACCCCTGGGAATGAATGTTACTCTCCTCTGATATCAGAAGTATTTCAGTGGAAATGCTTAAGAAATGCTGATGTAATGTATCCAAGGATTTGGACCAAGACCCAGTGGAACTTAGTTATCTCATGATAAGAGGCTCTTTCCAGATGTGAAGAGCATAGGCCATTCATCATCCCAGAAAGAAAAATACAGACATTTGTCTTCTGTGAGCTCAGGTACAAATAGAAATGTTCATACCAGCCCTTAGAATATGGTCTATTATTTACTTTTTAAAATTAGGTTTATTCACTTTATTTTATGTGTGAATGTTTTACATGCATGACTGTCTGTGCAGAGGTCAGAAGGCACTGGACTTCCCTGGAACTAGAGGTACAGATGGTTATGAACCATCATGTGGGTACTCAGAATCAAACCCTGCAAGAAGAGTACAATCACCTTTAACCTCAAGGGCATCATTCCAGCCCCCAAATTGATCATTTTAATGCTTTAGCTCAGTTAACCAAGGCTTCATTATGCACCTTGAATCTTTCCAAACATAATCTTGTTGTTTTGGAAGCTCTTCAGCCTGAATCTTTTCAAACAAACCTGCCGTGTAACAAGGGCATACGAGAATCAAGTTGGCTGAGGATTGTATCTCAAAACTAAGAATCTAAGACGTAAAAACAGACCACACATTGAGTCATTCAAAATAACACATTGAGTATATGAAGACACCAAGAGTAGTTAAGAGCAAAGAAATTTCTCGACCCACATCACTACAAGAATCTGCACAAGGCACCTGGCAGGACCACAGGACAATGAGAAGCAAAGGTTCACGTCAAGATGTACAGTTTGGTGGGATGGACACACAGCACTGAAACGTATGGGACTATCAGACTGTGCTCGGTAGTCTAACTGTCTCGGCTCAGCTGTGGAGCAGTCGGTACTTCATTCAATTTATACTTACACATCAGGATCTTCTCTAATGGTCCATGTTACCAATTCCCCGGCTTTGTGACTCTCTCAGTGCTTCTTAGAAAAGTGAACAGAAGGTAAGAATGATATTGAAAAATAGGCAATGGTTCTACGATGGGAGGCTCTCGGTAGCAAAAAAGAACTGCGGACACAAAGGTCACAGCAGGATCAGGACAAACTCTTGGGGAGCTCAGGAAGCAGGGAGTCTAGAGTTTGGGGACAGAATGAATGATGAACAATTCCTGTTGATTGAGTCTGAAGAACTCACTTGGTAAGGACGTTAGATAGAAGCGAGATGGAATGAGAGACAGAGAGAACTAGCAAAAGAAGCTGAGAAGAGAAATGTTGTCATGGAATCTAAACGGACGTTGCTGAGAGATGGAATGAGGTAAACACTGAGGGGGGTGCATGGGATTTCATCATGTGGAGGTCAAGGGGACTGAGGTTAAAAACCTATTTGCATTTAGTTCCAAAGAGCTCAGAGAAGACAAAGAAGAGACAATCACCGTGCATAAGGTTTTCAATGATTTTGTTATATCAAGGAGCAAAGAAACAGGAGCATGGCTGGAGATGGCTTCCAACACAACTGTGTAGGAGCACAACTGTCTACTGGCAGAGGAAAAGCTGCCACAGTTTCCAGAGATGCGGTCTTGGAAGGGAGAGTGATGAGAGTTCGTGCAAGCTTGCTAGTGTGGCCATCTAGAAGTACCACAATCTAAGCGACTTCAACAACAGAAATGTATTGTCTGATGGTTCTGGAGGCTGGACATTTGGGTTGTTAACAGAGCCCTGTTCTCTCTGCAGCTGTTCTGGAAGGATCTGCTCTGGTCTTCTCTTTGCTTTTTATAGTTCCATGGTTTCTAGTAACATAACTCCAGTCTTCACAGGTGTTCTCTGTACATGTGTCTTTGTTTAAGTTTCCTCCTTTTAATAAGGATACCACTGATATTGGAATAATGGATTTTCCAACTCCAATATGATTCCTTCTTTCTCCATCTATTGGCAGAGTCTAATATAACCCACGCTGGCCTGAACTCACAACCTTTCTTTCTTGCCCTCCTGAGTTCTGGAATAATAGGTGCATGACTAACACCTGGCTGTGGTGGCCTTATTTTAACTTAACTAATTACAACAGCAGACATCCTATCTCTAAAGATGAAGTCATGCTCTTAAGGACTTGGACTTAGGACTTGGTCAGAAGTGGGGGGGGGTCACCATTCAGCTCACACCAGGATCCAACATGGAGAGGAAGAGCTAGTGGAACAAAGGGAGGGGGCAGGGGCTGAGGTGGGCATGGATTTTGATGCCAGTGAGGGTTAGCTGTGGAGTGGGAGTCTATGGAGAAGCCTCCTCTGATTGCTTCTATTTTCTCAGTGAAAGAAAAGACAGCATTTTCAGCAAGAGCAAAGACAGGTTGTCTACCTAGCCGAAACCTTGGCAGAATACCCATCAATCTGTATATGAGTGCCAGTATTTTCAAATTTGAGTTCCATCTACCAAAACGCGTGTAATTCAGCAAAGCTGACCGAATGATGCAACCTCAGGAATTATGACCTAGAATGTGGAAGAGTTCTTAATCTCACTTAGGCTTAATGAATGTGTAAACATTAGACAAGGTAAAGAAGAAAGAATGAGAGGATAGAGGAGGCAGAGACCCTCAGAAGTGGCAATGGTATGATGCTCAGTGGAAAGGCCCATGGCTAGGAGCTGAGGCCCAATAGTCAATCCCGAGTATGGAAAAAAAGAGAAAGACTTCTGAGTCTTCTCGTGATGATTTTGAAGAAAATACACTGCACATGGACTTCCATAGCCTTGAACACAGGCGGGATGCTTTTATTGTGTTCAGGAGTTTGGGCTAAAGCTCACCACTCACGCTCACTGGGTTCATTTCTGTGACAGTTGTTAAGTTAACTGTTGTTTTTTGAGCTCTTGACTTTCCATGGAGACCCCGGAAAAAGAAGTTAGCAACACTTTCCCCCGCCAGGCACCTCTAAATCTGCAGACATTCTCTGTATGTGAAGAGTAGGCTGGGGAGGGAGAAGAAAGGAACGATGGGAATGAAATCAATGCAACCACGCTGAAATGTTTATCGAGACATCTGTCTTGAAGTGATTACTGAAAAGTGACACTTTGGGTGTGTGTGGGGGGGCAATCTTAATTCTTCTCCGTTTCAAACAATTCCTGTTAGTGCTTCTCTCCGTCTTGAGTGTGAAGAAGGGCAATGGAGCACTTACACCAGATAGAATGATCTCATTCCATAAATAACAATAAGACTGCAGATTGCCTTGTTTTTGCAGTGGGGCTTTCCATTAAGGTGGGCGGAAACAGAGGGAGTGAAAGGAGGCTAATACATGGCCTCCAACCACCTAGAACTCTAGACAAGAGGAAATGGAAGGCATCCATTATATTGTCAGCTCGACCTTACCCTGGGGACTTGCACGGAGTTTTTTTTCCTTATTGCATATTTTGTACATTTTCCCCCCAATATTGCTTCGAAGCAAATTGAGCAAAGGCTGCTAGTCATCACTTGCATCAGGATAAACACACAAACATAAAAAGCCTTGAATTTAAAAAAGACAAAAACAAAACTTCTTAGCAAAGACAATCACATGCTTTTAATAATTTTTTTTCTCCCAAGGTATCGCTATAGAATACCTGGCTCTGTGATTTTTAAAAAGCCCTTTATCTGTTCACAGTGTTCTCCTCCAGCATGTGTTGATGGCGGTCGTGGTCCTCATTAGGCATCTCCGCAGTGCGTTGTATGCAAGCAAAAGGAATGAGCAAGAGAACACATAGAAGCTGAGCCCCGAGCACAGTGGACCCACAGCAGTAACTTCTGTTGATTTAGGAACGTGTTTTATTGCTCACACCAACACAATACACTTTTTTTTTTTTTTTTACTTTTGCATGGGGAAAAAAGAAATCCTTAATTTTATATTTGATATAACTTCATCCGATCCTCTGCAGCAGCAGGAAATCAACTTTTCTGACAAGGTTTTCAACAGTGCAATCTGTCTCTGTATGTTGTGAGCACAGGCTCACAATCAGCATTTCTAGGCTACTCTCCTCTAGAAGTCAGCAGTCAGGGCTCCTTCTCACATGCTTTTCATTCATGCTGGATGGCAGGGCTACCCACATGTTAATTATCTATTACTAGCCACTTAAGACATACATCGTTACACTTTCCATATTAACAAAATACAAAGCATGTTTATTAACATTAAATTTTCATAAGCTAAACAGTACTGATGCATAGCAGTATCATGCTTATAAAAGTCTAACTATTGTACCATGAGCAAAGTGGGAGAAAAAAAAAAAAACTAGTTTCAGAAATATCATTATACTCTTTCAGGACATATGTGGACCTTGATCTGTTCATGATCTTTGATGAAATTTACACCTTAAAATGTTGTCAGCCTGAGCGCTATTTAGCAAACCAAATGAAGGAAAGTCAGAAGGCTTGGTGAAAAAAGAAATGACCTTTCTGAACTCAAAGATGTTTAACAGTTTCAAAATCCTTTCCTAGGTAGATATTATCATCACTATTTACTGAAGAGAAAATCAAGGGTAAGGAAAGGTTAATCGGCTTGACCCGGAGTCCTAAGAGATTTGCTTGGGTTCAGACTTGTGTGTCCGGCTTTGTAGCCTATGCCCCTTCTCACCAGGACACCATGTCATGCTAGCTGTTCCAGCAGAGAAGGGTTACCCACACACAGGCTGAGTGAAAAATGTCCTCAGAGTGACCATGCGAAGTATCTGATACCACTTAAGCTATAATTAATAGCTTTTGTTTTACCTTTTTTTTTTTTTTAAATTCTGGTAAAAAGTAGACGCACTATAAAAATTAACATTTATGTGGTTTTTAGGTGTGGAGTTTGAGAGTTCATGCACGTTTTCACTGCCCGGAACCCATCGTCTCCCTCCACTTTTAGCACTTTTGCATCTTCCCAAACTGAAACTCTACACTTCTCTCTCTCTCTCTCTCTTTTTTTTTTCCTTTTTTTATTTTTTGAGACAGGGTTTCTCTGTTGTAACTCTGGCTGTCCTGGAACTCACTCTGTAGACCAGGCTGGCCTCGAACTCACAGAGATCTGCTTCCTGAGTGCTGGGATTAAAGGCGTGTGACACTACCTCCCAGCTAACGTTACACTTCTTAAAGTCACTCCCCTTTCCTGTGTTCCTCCAGGTCTCATGGCCAAGTTTCTACTGATTGCAGCTAAGAGTTTGCTTCATATGATATTTGCCATTTTGTGCCTAAGTTCGATCGCACTGCAGGGCTTCAATATTCAGCTATCTCTTAGGATACGTGAGAAATTCCTGACATCTGAGGACATTTACAAATCCCACTGGATCTGAATGTTGCTACATTTTGCTAATATGTTCATTTGCCGATGCATACCTGAGCTATGGCTACCTTTTGGTTGTTTGAATGTGCTATTATGAACATTGGTGCACACATCTATTCAAGTCCCTATTCTTGGTTCTTAGAGTATAAATTAAGAGGTGGGAATTCTGGATCACATGATGATTCCATGTTTAAATCTTTGAGGACCCACCATACTGATTTTTTTCATCGAATCTGCATAGTTTTATGTTCCCAATGCACCACTATAAGGGTTCTAATTTCTCTACTAACATCTGTTATTTTCTTTTTTTCCTTGGTAATACTACTACTCATTTTGAAATTGAAATGCATCAACAACAGTATATATTATAAGAGTTTCAGGAGTTCAAAGTGTTACTAATGGACATAAGATACCCACTCTATTGAGGAGCCAGGTAAGCTTTATTTCAGACTATAATTCATTTCCCTTAAGCTCCAGGGCAGTTGAGATGAAGACCTTAAAACTCAACAGAAGACATTAGAAACTTTAGGAACAGTTTCCTTGGGATCAAAAGAGTCCCCTTTGAGTTTGAGAGCATCACAGACGGATCCTTCACTACAGTCCTAGTGGATGGTAATAAGAACAGCTCATGACAAAAAAACGTAAGTATCTCAATTTATCATAGCTGCCCAGAGTCCTATGGTGTCCCCAGAATGGGTTCTCACAAGGCTCTGTGCCCCTGTCAAGTCTCATTAAGTCACCCATAATTCATGATGCCTAGGGATGTTGCTAACTGCAGCTGTGGAAAAGCCCATGTTAATTTGCTGTGACGATGATGAAATGTGTATGCTAATGAGTTTGAAGGAAATGAGTTAGTTAGGGTTCTCTCTTATGATTCCGAGTCAAGAAATTCTACAGGAACTGAAACTGCACTTAGTGTTCTTTTAATTCATCTAACTCAATTAAAAACAGCAGTTTTGCAGAAAAATTAACTTTTGGGAGCATCCTTGATTATCCAGCAGGCATTGCCTTTAGCCACCCTTGAACACTTGAGCCGGAAACCACTGCATCTGACCCTTTGCCACGTCCTTGCTAAGGGATGTATGGGCCTGGGGACTGTCTTTTCCCTCAGTGTACCAGTATCTATTGCACAGTAATACTGTCTAACATAACCATTCAATTTCAAAGGAACGTAGCATCTGTGTATCTGGATTATGAGTCTACAGACACTGACCTGGCAAGAGTTTTGCTATCCAGGGCTGGGATTCATAACCTGTTCAGCAGCCGGTTGGTTTTTGTCTCACTGTAGGCACCCAGAACTCACAACACATGGTGGGCTCAGTACATCCTTGTACTCCCTAGCCTACTGTAGGCATGGCCATATAAGATCACAGTAATGGAGTCAGGAGGGCACAGAGACAGACATGTGAGGCCACCTGTCTTCAGAGTTTCCCTTGTGGCGCAATTGCTAACCATGCACTGCCAAAGCAAACTGAAGGGGGGAATTGAGACACAGAAGCAGAAGCAACAAAGTTACGTTGAAAAAGAAACTGAACACAGGGAGGGGAGACAGATGAGCCATCAAAGCTAGCAGGCTACCATGCCCTGCTTCCTATTCATCCTTAGGCAGCCACGGAACACCTATCATTTTCTGAAGGAGAGTTCTTTATTTTTTGGACAGAAATGCATGACTCATAATAAGCAATTTACCAATCCATTATTATTCCAGTGCCTTAAAGTCATTAGAATAGATCCTCTAAAAAATGCAGGTATGATGAATTGAGGAAACGATGACGATTTTACAGGCTATCCTGTTAAACATGGTACCAACTTGCAGGGGCATTGACATGAGTGAAACATGTAGTTTGTGATCTTCTACATCTAGACTCATTTCCACATCAAGGTGACTACATCCATCTTAGCCACTTACCCAGAAGATGTGAATTATGCAGACCTTTTGTACAGGATACTATGGTACAGGGTAAGTGATGTCCTGTCCAAGAGCAGTGGGGTACAGGAAAAACCCACCCATATTCCTGTTTAGAACACTGAAAGATGCACAAAATGAACATTTTTTCCAAATGAGAATGCTGTGCAAGGTTCCATTCACTTCTGAAATTTCACAACTTTTTTTCACAATTTTACGCACAACATTGTAGAGGGTAGAATAGAAGTTCAGCTGAAAAGCTCTTCACAATAATAGATGACTTTAAATTGAACAGAGGTCATGCTCACTTGGGACTGGAAAATCAACTCTCAGTCTAGGGCAGGTGTGTTCTTGTAACCGTGGAATGAATTAAGAGAGGACACAAGACAAGTAAGTGCCTTCAAGTCTAAGAGATGACGTGTATCTCAGCTGTGTGGGGTGACATTTAAGGACTTGTGAGACTTTTTAAACCAACGGGGACAGTGAAGGTGCAGTCGTAGTTAGGTAAGTTTGTGATGGGAGCAAGGAAAGATCCACTTTAGCTAGAGCTAAGAATAAGTGTGAACAGGCTATAAAATAAACTTCTGGGGAAGAGCAAGTCTACCTTGGATATGGCCTTGAATAACAATGGGAGATGTTCATACATATTCTGTAGACACTCAGGTTTCATCCACCCAACTGCCCTATGAAGTGAAAGGAAATGGAAAGAGATACCATTAGGACTCTAAAGTCATTTAGGCAAGCGGTAATACAGATATAAATTAGGAAGCAGGTAGGGGGAGGAGAATGGCTCTGAGAAAGAGGGGGCTGTGGACCAGAGAGGAATAGCCCAGAATCTTGCTCAATGAAGCTTTTCTGTAGGACATAAAGTAGTAAATGAAGGTTCCCAAATTTGCTCTCAAATTTTCTGCTAGAGTGAGCCGAGTCCCGATGTAGGAACAATGGGGACAGACATGTTTGTTATATAGTAGGAACACCACACGCACAATGAGAAGCTCAATTGATTTCTCACTGCAGACATGGCAGCTCACTAGAAGCTGTACATTGAGTACTCATCATTGATCAGCTCGAACTGTCTGCCTGGATGCTTGGGCACAATCTCATCTCTTGATAATTAACCAAGTCTTCAGATTATCAACACAAAGGAGACAGAACTCAGGCCCTGGGAGCCAGAAACGGTGTGGCGATCATGTTGTACAATCTCTTATGCCTTGAATGAGGAGATCCGGGGAGCTCTGGTCAAGTGATATAGCTAACCAGAGAGGGACTGAGACCAGAGCCGGCTCTCCTCATGCTCTGAGGGTGCTCTCTGAGTGGTGTTAGTTGACATGAACATTCATGCTTATTCATGTGTGTAAGGCAATGCTTTCATCCTTTGGGAAGTCAACTAGACCATACAGTATCTGAGCACAGGGAGCAGAACATAGGAAGAGGCCGGTGTGGAATAGTCTAATGGCAAGATGCTGAGGCTGTAACTAGAAGCTGGCTCCTGGTTTCTCTAGGACCCGCAACAACAAGACAAAAATGTGGACTGGGATAGAAAATGTGACATCACAGAAGGCTTGTATAACTGTGACTTACTTATGAGTACTCGAGCTCCTGAACTTCTGTACAAAAGCTGAATGAAATTCATGTCACATGACTACATTACTATGAAAGAATAGATTTTCCTGAAAATTGTCACAGGCGATTAGAATTTTTCTTTAACTTCAAAACTGAGGGAAGTTTCTGTTTATTATAGTGACATCTCCAAAATTATACACATCAATGCGAATCAGAATCTTTGGGGAGTATTTACTTTTTTCTTCTCTATCTCATTCAGATTTCTTAGAGCTGAGGAAGTTATATTTATTCATCTACGTTAGAACCATTATTAGTTAAGTCTATCAGCTAAATATAAAACCAAATACACACTTTACGTTAAAGTATGATATAGTCAGGCATACTTTATTGTCTTTCTGAATTGCACTATATTAACGCTACTGAATTACCTGAACAGTACTGCTGCCGTTAAATTGTAAATGGCAAATATATGTAACTCACGAAGCCAATGTAGACATGCAAATTACCACAAGGGTTCTTGAGCTGTGTTGTTGAATTTATGGGGAGGTGGGAGGAACAAGTTTGCCTTTTATCCTTTGCAAAGGCATACATGGAGAAGACTGGAAATTGCCTGACCCGGTTAATCAACCCAGGAGGTTACAAGTATAGTAGAGAGAGTACCTTTAACTCAATTGTCAAGTTAGAACAATTTCTAAAACCCACTGAAACTATAAAATCAACATAATTGACAGATATTAACGATTCAAGTTTGAGCTTCAGTCATCGACTGATAGCTTCTGAGTAACGAGTGCATCTCAGTGCACACAGCACAGACAAACAAGAATCACGGTCCCTGCCTTTTGCGTAATAGTTGAGAGACCACTACAGACATATGCATGGCTATTACAGAGCATTTTGCTCAGAGTCTATGACGGAGAATAATGAAAGTCACAGGTCTTCTCATTCCACAAGGGTAGGGAAGTTCTCTCGGGGTGAGGTGACATTGAGAAAGGTGTCCCAAATGAGGAGGAGGGGCCAGAAGCAAAGGCCCAGGGAGCATGGCCTACTTCAGGATCCTCCGGCTTTCGGGGAACAGAAGATTAAGTCAGCAGGCCTAGGTTGTCCAACCTTTTCCCCTTTCAGGGAGCAGTCTGATCATTGGCCAATTCCTTAGAAACAAAATCAGAGCTCTTGGAATACCCAGCCTGGAAGCTGCATTTGTCTACTGGGGTTACGAGTTACACTAGAGAGTTATACTAACAATGATTTGGGGTGGCAAATGAGCAGCTAGGGTCACCCCTGCTCGTACCGTGTGCCTTTGTGACTAACCTCCAATGATAATCCTATTCCCAAGGCGCCTGAGTTCCTGACTGGCGGAGTTCCATATGTGGCTGCACACGCAGTTTCTAGGAGACCACACTCTTCAGACTCAGCGAGGCGATGATTTGTGGCTTGTGGCTGGCTTCTCCTGGATGCTGACCTTTGTGCCTTTTCCTTTGTTGGTTGTAATCTGAGTACTTTTGCCATGGTAGGGCACATCCGTGATTTTAGCAAGTTTTCTGAGCTTTTTTGTAAAGTAAATCACGGAGCGTCAGGGGTGGTCTTGGGGAGCCCCCCCAAACACAGTCCCTGAGTGTAGATGGCAGTGAAGGAGGTGTTTGTAGTTATGAGGAAGATTATGGAAGTTAGGTTTTAAGTTTAGCAAGGCCTCACAGAGGGGTAGGTAGCTTTAGGTGAGTGGGTGACAGCTGTTGCAGCTCCCAAGGACGTGCATGGCTGCTGTATGAGGAAGAAAAGGTTTGCAGGGTACAGCAGAGAAGAAACTTAGATTTACGTATCATATGTGAGATGCATGGAAACATCTAAATTGAACGGACTGAAAATATAAATTTTAAAGGTGAAAATAGGTAAGATAAATATTTAAAGCCGTGACAATGAGCATTAGCACTAAAGAGACTGTGCAGATGAAAGAGAGCGGGCTCAAATCCCAGAGGGTTTTAGTAGCCAGGATTAAGAAGAGGCAGCTTTGCTCACATCAGGCTCTGCAGGTGACTTTTTTTTTGAGTTGATCTGGTCATCCTCAGCAAATACACAGAGTGATTAGTATTCCCGCTCTTTAGAGACTAAGACCAAGCCATACAGAATGCTATAATTCATCTTAAAGTCACTTTTTGTCCCTGTCTGTCTATTTTTTATGTATCATTTTTTCTTTCTATATCTTTCTTTCATCTATCTACCATCTATTGTCTCTGTCTCTGTCTTTCTCTGTCTCTGTCTATCTCTGTCTCTCTCGCTCTGTCACACACACACACACACACACACACACACACACACACACACACACACACACTCATACTCTTGGGGAAAGAACCAGAATACAGACATTTGGCTGTTAATCCTATGTTCTCTTCTATACTCTTTCAATGTCATAAGTAGAAAGAAAAACAAAACAATCAAACAAACCTCCAACATAACAATAAAGCAAGCGAACAAAAAGAGGTCATGGGTGAAATTTCGAGTAGTTATAATTTCGAGGAGTGAGAAAAACAATCGAGGAAAAAGTGTTCCTAAGCTGTTAAAATCTTTCTGTTACTCATGTGAAGGCATGTTAAACTGCACATGGCTCAGATGACTTACCAAGTAACTGATAACAGCATGAATTTTTATTCCCTAAACCATTCACTCAGAACCGAGTCTAAGCTTCTGACTTCTCCGTCTATACCACGGAGTGAAAAGCTCACTTGGCTATGTATAAAGGGCGCTTTAAGAAGTGTTAGAGGTATTAATCGCCATGGTCCCAGTCATGAAACCGTGACCTATCAGAGGTGGGTAAAGGACGCTAGCTCCTGTCCACGAGGAAGCGGGAAGTCTGTCCTGTTCTCACCAAGTGTGCATGGCTCCCTCCACCTTCCACAGTCGCCACCTTCCTCGCCCATGGCTGTGACTGGTTCATTTTCACAGTGTGTCAGCTGGCCGGGAGGGGAGGGATTGACTGTGTTTAATGATCAGCTTGATGGGAGACAGCCAGTCTGTTTGGGCTGAGTCTACAGTAGCTTTTATAGTTAAATAAAAAATAATTATCTGGATGGAACTAAGCTTTTGGCTGGGATAAATATAATCTTGCAATCTGGAAAAAAAACAAAAAAAGAACCAGAAAAGGTTTAAGGAGGGGGCCTGCCTGTTAGTCCTTGCAGTGGTTAGATGCAATCAAGGATCAAATGAACATCTACTTAGTTCTTAGGTTACAAGTGTGAGATTTTTCCCAAATAATCTGATGAGCTGCCTGCGTAATATTATTTATCATTTTGATTTAAAAAGTCTCCCCAGGAGTTTAACAAGACTTTCCATAAAATATATTTCTATTGTTCATTGAGATTTTTCTTTTGTTTTTAAAGTAATATTTATGTGTATGTCTGTGTGTCTGTGCGTATGTGCACATGTGTGTGGGTATTTTCAAACGCCAACAGAGGGAGTAGCATCTCCTGGAGCTGAGGTCTGGACATTTGTGAGCTATGTGATACGGGAGTTGGGAACTCAGACCCTTTGGGCGACCAGCTTTTGCTCTTGTCTTCTGAGCCGTCGTCTCTCCAGCCCCATCAGTCAAGTTTTTCATGGTGTTAGGCAAGATAAGCAGCAGGTACTTGACAAAGTTTCCCTGTCCCTTTTGATCCCAACCTGTTCTTATGCCACAGCCCCTACCTCCGTCTCCCCAGCTGCCCGCACACAGAGTCCAGGATACATCCTTGTTTTCTACCAGCAAGCCCCACACCAGGATCCTGGTATTTCTCACCAGCTCTCCTCCAAAAACTCTGCTTCCTTGGATCATCACCACCTTCACATGACCATATCCCTGTCTCTTCTACCTCCCGGTCTCAGGAAAATACCTCCAGCAATCATCTTCAAAGGCGGGTCAAATCGTGGCTAACACACGCACCCCTTGCCGATAGCTTCCCAGTCCATGTAAACTGTCTGGACCAGTTCGAGCTTCTTCCAGACTTGTGCCTCGTGTTCATTCCACGGCTTCATCTGCTGCCCCTTCCTCGGCTCTTTGCATCTCATACTCTCTTTTTTCTACACTGTCTGTTGAACACTGAAGGCATTCTCCGGCCTATGACTTCTGTGTTGTAGACCTGACTTGCCTCCATAGCTTTCTTTGACTACCTTATTTAAAATTTTAACCCCTCCCCAATGATTGGCATCATACATAACTTTATTTCCAGGGTATTTATCATTGTCTAATAAACTATGATTTAGAAAGTTTTTTTTTTTTGAGACAGTCTCACATAGTCCATGCTGGCCTCAAAAACCCCTCTGTAAGCAAGAAGAATAATCTTGAACACCTGATCTTTCTCCCTCTACCTCCCAGGTACCTGCACGTGACACGAGAATATGGTTTTATTCTTTTCATTTTGTCTATATTCTCCCCCTGGAATATAGTACTAGGTATGTTAACCAAGTAACAAAAGCCAGTAGGATGTATGCAATTCTAGAGGAAGGTTTAATAGAATAGCATCTGAGGCTGATCAGAGGCTGTCTGTTGGCTGGAGAGCTGCAGAACGCAGTAGCTGCAGAGTCCGAGGAGACTGGAATCCACAGGTGCAAGTGGTGCCTCTCTCTATCCGGAGAGTCCCAGGTATGTGTCTAACAGCAAAAGTTCAAGAAGCCAGTGTGTTGCCCAAGGATAATGGCGGTAGCCATAAGCACATTTTCAAAAGAAGAATGGAGCTTGCACTTAGTGGTTTCTCCTTTCTTCATCTGTGTTCCATCACGATCCCCAACCTATTGGGTAGTGCTACCCACATTTAGGGCAGTCTTCTCTCCTCATTTGCAGTTTCCTATGCTAAATGTGGATGGAAATGCCCTCTTAGACATGCATAGAGAATCTCTCAGATTATCTCAGAACAATCAAGTTTACAGTTGAGGTCAAGCATCACCGATGGCGAACACTAACAGTTTTGCAAATTGTTGTATTCTTAGAGCCTGGAAGAGTTCTAAGATGTAGAATGTATGCAATAAAATTTATCACATGAGTTCAGTTGATGATAAGATGCTTCTTCATCACAAATAAGAAAAAGCAATCTTTCCATTGAAATAACACATTCTAAAGAAGAAGCCCTCAATAGGAGAGAGTTTGGGCACAGGTGCTGTTGTATGATAACCTTGGGCAGTCAAATCAGGATAAGTTTACAGCTCTTTCTTCAAGCATTGGAACAAAAGCCTGCTGGTTCAACCTTAGATTCCCTCTTGCATAACACATGGGGGATTTCTTCCTTTGGGCACTGCCACTTTACCCTGGGTCAGATTTACTAAAAGGCATAGGAAGACCTCATTGGAGGAAGCTGAAGAGCAGGGGGAAACAGCTGGCACTGGGCAGAGATGGGGGCGAGTCTCAGTCCTTTCTGCTGGGCACTTACAGCTCTGAGAACGTAGGTGAGACATCATTCCTGCAGAGTGGACTAGCTTCTCTCTGAATCTAAATTAGAAAAATGGAGCATTTTGCAGTGCTAACATGACCAACCTCTGCATTCAAAGAGAATGTCATTTAAAACAGGGCCCCGTCTGAAATATCAAAGAGAAGATCCATTTATTTCTGGAAGGAAGATCGTAAGGAGGCGCTGACATTGCTTAGGAAACCCAGAAGACCACAGTTGCTTTGAAGGAGTAACTGCTCTAATTATTTAAAGTCTTTGTTTGTAAAAATGAACAACAAAAACACAAGTATGTGAGAGCTTTTTTAAATATATATATATATTTTACTTTTTGAGATTATAATACTTTCCTCCTTCCAAACCTCCTTTATTCTATTTCAACTCCATGGTCTCTTTTTCTTTAATTGTTTCTCTCTCTCCCTCCCTCTCTCTCTCTCATGCACACACACCATGCACATATATACATATGTATTTCTAAATACATCCAGCTTGGTCTGTATAATGTTACTTGTATGTATGTTTTCTGGACTGAGCATTTGATGTTGGATAACCAATTGGTATCCTCTTCCCTGGGGAAGACTAGTTGTCTCACTCTCAAATTCCTTCACTGCCTGTGGTTCTTTTTCTAGGGTTGAAGCCTAAGAGGAAAGCTTATTATTATTATCTTAAAATCAATACAAAGCACATGCTTTCTGTGTTCCAAGTGCACTCTCTACCACTCCAATCCACCTCGTGTGGCTATCTTCACCTTAGTGCAGTGCATGCCTATCCAAGTTACGCCTTTCTCAAATTGCTTCCATTCTTTAGAACAGTGGTTAAATTTTTATATTTAAGCAAGAAAATGGTTCTTTAGAAATAAAAGTTGTACTCAATTATAATACATACAGGGATAAGTGCAGAAGACTGATTTAAGTGGGATGGGGGTAGGGAAGCTAGAATCCAACTGCCTGGCTTTATACATCCCTGGGATATTCAAGGCTACACACTGATATAAAGAAACATCGGGGCTCAGTGAAAATTGAAAATTGCATGCTTTATATCATTTTTGTATTTGCTATGCAAGATGTTTCTCAGAGATGACTCCAAATTACCTTTCTCACTCTTCTCTGAAGCTACACTGAACACATGTTCCATAGGCAACCCCAGCACACTAATCTCTGCCAGTTGATGTAGTCTCTCATTTATTCTGTAATGTTTTGTTTAATAAAAAGTTTGGGTTGAAGTCAAGTGTTTACTAGTTGTATGGACCCTAGGCAGCTTATAGAGTCCTTAAAGATCCTGGTGAATCCACGTGTAAGAACTGAAAATAGAAGGACCTACTTCATCAGGCTATTGTGAGTTAACCCATATCAAGAAAGTGGCACTCCACATAGAAAATAGAAATATCTCATAAATTCTGGCTATTAATATATGACCAGGGACAGCCTACACCCTACAGAGGTATTATAGTCCCTGATACCAAAGCCTTCTGTGTCATTAAATATTTTACGCTAGGAACAAAGTCTGAAAAGAAGACTTTCCTGTTCATAGTTAGGCATAGGCTCTGAAAATTCAACTTGGTTCTGCATTAATGTTTATTTTATTTTTTGCTTTTTTGATACAGGATTTCTCTGTTGTAATTCTGGCTATCCTGGAGCTAGCTCTGTAGACCAGACTAGCCTTGAACTCACAGAGATCTGCTTGGCTCTGCCTTCCTAGTGCTGGGATTAAAGGATGTGCCGCCACCACCCAGCTGCATTCAGTTTTAAAGGTGAAAACCTAGGTTCCTTGTGAGTTCTCTTATATTGCCCTGTGCTTCACAAGGTAGGATAGACACAGATTAAGAAGAAGTTGAGGACATTGCTTCCCATGACTTCTGTGGGCAGGATAAGATCTCCAGGCTGCAGAATATAGTATTTAGTCAAGAAAATGAGGATTGTTGGCCAGCGTCTTGGGCTTGCAAATCCTCTACTACGGAGATGTCCAACTGTCACCACTGGATTGGTCTGATGGAATGACATCAATGTCCTCAATTCTGGGGTTAGGCAGTCTGGACCTGGGATAGCTGAACTGCCCATCTCATTACCCATAGTTTCAGGTAGCTTCAGTTCAAACCCCAGTATCATATAGCACCATGCCTGTGTATTCTGAAGTGAGGCAGGTTGGGAAGAGCTGTCCTACTTTCCCCTCTTCTACTGTGTATCAGCTGATTGCCCAGAACTGGCTTCATTTTGTGTAGAGTGGTCATCAGTGCCCTTTGAAGTCAGTTGTGGCTCTTAAGGTCTTGGACGCCTGGGTCTTCCATTGCATCAGATGTTCACAGGGCTCTGTCCACAGTGTATCAGCTCTAGAGATCAGTGCCAGGAGGTAGAAGTGTAGCCAGACACATTAGACTAGGCCCAGAGCTCCTTAGCTTGCCATGGGAGTGGCAGTTTTGATGTTCAAGGTAAGAATATTTTACTCACCAAATGTGTTGGCACAAGCCTATATAACCCCAGTATTGGAAAGGTAGAGGCAAGAGGATCAGAAGGTTAAGGATAGCTTCAGATGCACGGTGAGTTAGGCCATATGAGACTGTCCAAACAAACAAACGCCTACACATGCATGCAGTATCAGTCACTGGGATTCTTATCCTTCCAAGGTTAGTCTCATTGAAACAGGAATTAGAGTCCTCGGTTCAACTTTGATGGATGCCAGACACAAGAGCAGAGCATTGGGAACACAAGAAAACAAAATACAACGCCAGAGGTCTTTAATGAAAAGCGTCGAGACTCCAAATCTTTCCTCGAGTTTAAAATAGAGATGTTAGAAAAGGATCTCAAGAAGAGAAATCTAAATATTTAGAACAAGGCGAGCTGATGCCTGACAGTGCAAGAAAGATCCCATCTTCACAAGACGCATCATCCCACACCCGACTCGAGTAGCTGCAATGAAAACATCCTTCGGCACACATCAGAAAAACAGAACCAGCGCGGGCAGCACTAAAGACAGTGCCAGTGCGGGTGGAAATTCCATGCGCTAAGGAATCAGGAATCTGCCTCCAAAAGAGGCGTGGAAAAGACGTCAGCAAACTGGAAAAACGATAGACCTTGCCTGCTGAAGTGTCTACAAGTTTAAATGGCAAAGTCAAAGGAAGCCCCCGAAGGCATGAATCCAGGTTGCTTTTCTTGAAGAAAGGCACGGCGGCAGGTGGCAGAGAATGGATAACTCTTAGAACAAAAATCTAAAGGAGCTTACTTATTAAAAAAAATAAAGAAGAAATCAAATATGTAATAAATTGCCCGAGGAAGAGAAAATAATGGATGCACTTCAAAATCATACTAGAAATCTCTAAACTGAGAATCCTGTCTGGCAGTTAGAAAAACATTGAAAAGATGAAAAAAAAAAAAACTTTAGTAGAAACTTCAGTACCTATCTCTACTGCATTAAAAAATGAATTTTCAACAAAGATCCAATTTCAAAGTAGTTGAACTCATAAAAATAGAGGCGAACTTATCTATAGCTGATGACAGGATCAGCCGTGCATAGAAAACTAAAGCCAAAATTCTTTCAGGAAAAAGTCAAATTAATCACTGATTATTATCAAAGCTAGCTCATTTCCCACGAAAGAAAAGCTCAGAGTAATCCATCTGAGAGCTCTCTGTTGGCTGAGAGAAATCTCAGGAACCTAAAGAAAGGCCCACACTATACTGATAAAACTTATCATGGCCGTGTTTAAACGTTTTTGGAAAGCACACTGTGTACCTAAGGTCAGAGGTGGAATACTTGGGGGAAGCTTGAGAAGACGCCAATCTTTGCGTGATGGTTCCCAGCGAGGAAGGAGATCTGCTGCTGGTATCATGATGATCCCTGTGAAAACCAAATGCTACTCATCCAAGGTCAAGGTTCAAAGACAGGCTCCTAATCCTGCTCTTAGGCTTCCTTTATTCTCCAGCAGAGCTTTTTCTAGGCTCTCTGACTGTCCTGGAAGACACTGGGGACTTTAGTTTTACTTAACTCTCCACCTCAATGGGGATTCTCCACTTCCACCTCACACTCCCATAGGAAGCCAAAAGTCAGGGAGAGCTTTTCTGGGCATCTCCTAAAATAAGCTAGGGAAGGATTTTTATGGCCATTCTTGACAGCAACAACAGATCTTCCTACAAAGGCTCTTCCCTGGCCTGGCACATCCTTGACTTAGCAACAAGAACAGTCTCTACACCATGGTCTGGGTTGTCTCTCCACAGCCTGGAAACAGACATAAGCCCCCCTTGCAGGGGTGGCCAGCCTTTACAGGCCTCTTTCTGAGGGCTCAGAACTCCAGCAAGAGGTTTTATCATGAGAATAAAATACTCTTGATGTGTTCTTTATTAGGTATATTGCCAAAAATTGATTGCATAATAGTTTAAATGTAGGCTTGACACAATTAAAATTCTTTGGATAATGTTTTCTAATGGTAGATTATTGAAATATGGACATCAAAGGTTAATTGTTTCCATTTAATTCCACTCTTAGGTAGGGTAATTATACAGTGTTTTTGTTGTTAACAAGTCCACTAAAATCATGCAGAAAGAAAGCAAATCTTTTCTTCTTCTTTCTCTGAAATTAAGTTGAGAACTTTGTTTTGGTTAAATTCCTGTGGTTTAGTGCTGATACATGCATTCAGCTGGAACTGGAGCAATTTCATCCTTCTTACGAGCGCCTTTCTAAAGCATGCATTATGCGTGTGAAGACCAGGAGTAATTCACAGCTTATTTGGTTTTTAGATAGTTTATTTTTCCCATTATGACTCTTCAGTAATCTTAAAACATGAACTCTTTTTGGCTTATCTCCTAAAGCTTTGAATTTCTATTCATTTGCTTTCACTTCTTGTTATTAAATGATTACCCAAGAGCCCACTGGAAGCTAGGGAAACATATTAGTCTTCGAATAATTTGATAGATGTAGTTCGAAAGTGAATCTCACAAGTAAATACTTCCTCTTCTAATATTATATATATTTAAAGATCCCATTTCAATTGTGCTATGTATTATGTCCTCTATAACATGAACTGTAGGAAGAGTTTCTATGCACTCCCTTGCAATTGTGGTCATTTCTGTATGACAGGGCTTACTTTGAACAAGACAAATATATTTAACTAAATAAACTTTGGATCCTTTCATGTTATGAGCTTTGCTATTTTATTTCATAGGAAGTTGCTTTTGATCCTTTCCTTTGATTTCTCCCTACCAGTTCTTAGACTTTTTCTTCATTAATTGCATATTATCTTGTTACATCTTCATTAAACCACTTATAATTTTATGTGTGTGGACAACTTATATACTATTCATGACTGTGTTTTGAATTTAGTGTAGCAGAGATGTCTAATATTTATTAAATTAAATTTATTAAACACTTTACCTTTAGATGAACAAATGTGACACATACTGAATGCTGTATGTGGCCAGTGATAAGTTAGAAGCTGGGAGTATGTTTCAAGAATGTACGCATCAAAAAATGAGTCCCACTCTGTAAGACGTTATGGGAGAACCGAGTCCTGACTTTGACCATGGTCAGCCAGCAGTCATAGTTGGCCTGGTCTCACCTACACTAAGCAACCCTTTGTGATTTTTACCAGTTGACTCTCATCGCCCTTTATCCTACTTGGTTACTTGCTTTCTGTTGGCTTTAAATATCACCAATTCTGGAACTCATGCAGCTGAGCTATACAATATTCTATTTCATTCGTCTCCCACAAGCTCTGCTGCGGGTAACACTTCTGGCGAGTGGGTCATGGTGCTAATGGTTGCCTAGGTTACTTTTCAAGGACTTGAAGGCTATTGTTCTGGAAACCACAGGCTCATCACTTGGGCCTGGGTGACACTGATGTCAGAGTGTCAAAAACTCACCCTCAGATTATGCTAATGTCACTTTCTGCACACATGCCTCATGAAGAGTGATGGGGACTGATTGTACATGCACACATAGCATGGATTTCTTCAGCTCCAGGGGCCTTTCCTCATACCTGAAGGCAGCCTGCCTCACATAAATATGTCATAAACACTCTCCTCAAGGAGGTAGATTTGAGAGTTGGGTCTTCACTGGCATGCTTCGATTGCTGGTGCTAAACTAGGTTGGAGAGAATATATTAAGGAAATCTATTACCTATGCTGAAAAACAGACCCATGTAGATGATGAGCTTCTATTTCTATAGATGAAAAACTATTATCTACCAATCCACAGGATGGTCTTTTATTGCTTATATTAAACTTCCTGTTTATACAATGTGAATGCTTTAAGCAATAATGCTTAGAAAGGGCTCAAATTATGAAAGCCTAAGGCACTTATTATAATGGTAACTTAACTTCATTGCCCATTTTTCATATACTAAAATAAGCCTGGAAAGTTTATCTAGATATTGAAAGATATTTTATGGCACAATTGGATGAGTTAATATTGGAACAAAAGTCTTCACTTCTGTATTTCCTGGCTTTTGAAGGCCATTATGATTATTTATGATTTGAAAGTTGACAGCCAATTCAGCATTGCATAAGAACAGAGTAATCAAAGTTTCTGCCTTGGGCTTTCTGAATGAATCAGACTAGGAAACCAGTTCATATTAAAATCCTCAACTCTTAAGACAGTTGGTTCTCAGAAGTGAGAATTTATGTTGAAAATAGTTGGCCTTTATCATTTCAACCTTTTCCCTTCAGCCAGAGATAATTGGGGAAATGGAGGAAGCTGTCAATTTTCTGAAAAATTGAAAAAGTTGGTTTTGAGGTTTCAGTGTCGCAGACTGAAAGCACAGGTGTGAGGAAGAATAATCATCATAAGTACAAGAGTTTAATTAAGATTCTTTGGCCTCTGAATACTTTGGTATTTTTAGCTCTTCTGCCTGTGGTGTCCCTTTCTGCCCGATTACATTTCATAAGTCCCTTCTCCTGACAAACCTTCCTTGACCTTCTCACCTGTCTGAGAAACTCCCAAGGGCAAGGAGGATGCCTTTCCCAGCATCCTTGGATCAAGGATGAGAACTTGGCAATTACTAGTCATGGATGAATGAATTTTTAAAAAAGAGAGATAGACTGAGTCTGAGGTAGACATATCCATTCCATCTCTTAGAATGACATGACTGGTGAAATGTCTACCTTTTCATTCATCATCTTAATCATAATGATGACTTAGAGACTCAGAAATAACCATATAAATGCCAGAAGAAAGCATACATTACCCTTGTTTGTTGTTCAACTTGCTATTGGCATATCTATGTATTTTCCTCATTCAGATTTCCTGTCATTCCCTGAAGCTCTTCAGTAGGCATTGACTTTTCACTAATGGTTTTAATATGGTCTTATCCATGTTGAAGGAGAATTTTTAAAGTTTTACACTAATTGATTTTTCAAAATATCGACATTCACGTTATCATATTTCACATTGCTTTACTTAAATCAAATGGCTAAGTGATACGTAAAAGCAGTTGGTGATGCAGACTCCCCACCTCAGACCAAGTCTTTCTTGTTCCTCACTGACAAATCCATAGACTCCTTGTTTTTAGTCCCTGGATGGCCCTTGAAGTTGTTAGAGAATATGTTAAGTTGCTGAAACAATTAGATTGGACTTCATTCTATTGCTATTCGGTACCAGAATCCAGATGTACTAACTAGATATCATTTATCCGCATTTATGGTTAGGTTGTGCTCTTCCAAAGTTAGTTGATGTACAAAACTTAAACACAGCATTGCCTCTGTTCTGAAACAGTTGATTCTTCATGTTTCAATTCTATACTAAAACATAAGGTAACACTTATGGCTGTCAAGAATGAGAGGATGCCATGACAATATGTTTCTTCATGGAGATCTATGAGGGTTAGAAAATGATTTCAGTGTATCTGGATCTGCTCTCCTTGGAAGATGACATCCACAGTGAAAGGGACACAATGAAGAGACCCTGAACTTTCAATCAGAGCGTAGGTAGAGCTCCGGCTTTACCTCTTTTTTTTTGGTAGAAAGATCAACTGTTATCTTCCTATTGAATGCATAACATAGTATTAACTTAATGGAATCATAATCACCATCAACACTACGGTTCACTTTTCAAAGAAGGTCAAGATCTGAACAGTTCGCTCTGTAAACTTGCCATTATAATGTCGCTTCATCTCTTAATACCCAAGTTAAAACCTAAGGATTCTTCTGGGTTAGAAAGGAATAAACAGGAAACACAGATGCCTTTCTACTCAGCGGATCAAATCCAAGACTAAATTAAATTTCTCTCTGTAAAAAAAGTTAAATCTCTCTGTAAATACTGCAAGGAATGGTGGTGATGGCACATGCCATTAATCCCAGCACTTGGAAGGCAGAGGCAAGCTGATCTCTGTGAGTTCGAAGCCAGCCTGGTCTACAGAGTGAGTTCCAGGACAGCCAGAGTTACAACAGAGAAACCCTGTCTCCAAAAAACAAAAAAGAAAAAAACAAGGTTAAACTCAACAAAAATATACAGTATATCAAACTTACTCTCTGAGCATTCAGTTTTCTATAAGTTGACAAACACTATTTACTTCAGGCTTGATGGGCTGCATGGTCTGTCATGTTATTCATCTTTGCTGTTATAGTACAAAGAGTTGTCACAAACTATATAACCATATGAACTTGGCTGTGTTCGTATAAAACTGTATTTGTAAAAACTGATGACAGGTTAGATTTGACCAGTGGGGCTTTGTTTGCTTATTTCCATCCTAGGTGACGCTTACGTGAAGCAGATAGTCTCTGAATTCACAGCACTCATATTCTTGTGGAGAAAGCAGTCGATAAACACAAATAAATAATACTCAAAGAAGTAGCAGGTGGTTTTAAAGTTCCACGACGAAAAATAGGAGTAGAATAAAAGAATCCTGAGTGACGAAGTCAGGGAGGAAGTTATTTCAGAGAGGGCACAATGAATGGCCTCTCTGGGAAATTATTATTTGAGAAGAAACTGGGATAAAGTAAAGAAGAGAAGCCATAGCTGTCAAATTAAAATGATTCAGGGAAGAAACTATAGACAAGAAAGCTATTTTACAGCGGTATATGTCCGTAGCTGCTGCCACAGATTTGCCAAATATTCTGACCACCTGGAACAATGGAATATGCACATACTTGGGATAAGGGATATTGTGAATGGTATTAAATTTGGGACCTTGAGATGAGGTCATCTGGAATTACATGTGCATCAAATTCAATGAAAAGTTCTTAAAAGGGGAAATGAAGGGTGAAGGCAGTGTGAACACAGGCATCGACAGGGGTTAGAACCAAGGAATACCAAGAATTGTTGATACGCTAAGAGAAGACATGGATGGATTCTAACTGCCTCTAGAAGGAATTGTTCCTGGGTCTGCCTTGATTTCAAACTTGCTGTCTTTACAGCTGTGGGAGAATGAATTTCTCTCAAAGAAAAATAATCACTGTAAGTGGTTATTTTAAGCACCTCAGCTTGCGATGGTTTGTTTGGGCAATCCTGAGGAATTGATACATATGGGAAAAGCATGCTCTGTTCTAGGGATAGCAAAACAAGAGACGATTCAGCAGATCCAAAAGAGGTAGTCAGTGTTGATATTAAAGACATTTAGCCACCATTGTAAGCCACCTATCAATCATAATAGATATTAGTTGTTAACCTTACCATCTTGATTACATATTGGTCTGAGAGGTCAGAGTGAAAGATTGAAGAGATAGTTAGGGCCCAGACATCCTGAGATCCACGGAAAACAGATTGATTTTGACTATAAAGTATAAATGGACACCACTGGAAGACACCGAGTGAGGAAATAGCTTGCTAGATATATGATTCTAAAAGATCGTTCTAGATGCATCTTGAAAAAATGACTATAGCAGAACAGCAAGGAAGGGAGTTCGACAATTAGATAGCTCTGCAACATTCAAGACATTAGCTCTGGTGATCAATTCAGGACCACTATTCATGGTTCTTCAAGTTTTGTACAGCGCAGTTCCAAGGGAACCACTAAAGCATTGACACCATGGATATGTGTATTTATCACAGCAGCTTTCTAGTTAACAGATGTGCTCCCAAGAAACCATCGCTTCAATGCCCGCATCTTGAGAAAGGGAAATCTTTTAAAATTTGTAGGAGTCTTCTACTTGGGTAATAACGATGCTTGGGCATTGAACTATTGGTAAGAAGGTGCCGAGAAAAGGTCAAGTTCAAAGTGGATTACGGAGGTGGCATCGACAAGCTCATTGCTGTAGGGAGAGAGGGAGAGAGAAGACTCCAAATGATGCATTACCTTTTCTGATCAGAACAACTGGTGATCAGAACAACAAGAGAGGCCAAATAAGGTAATGACTATTTGGTCAATGAGGTAAGGAAAGATAGATTCAAGGGTTCTACTTCTTCCTGTGAGCTCAGAGATCACCGTTAAACACTCAAGTAAAGAAATCAAGCATTTGGCTTTATATATCACATCAGGAGTTAATTTCTGATTTTTTTTTTGCATTACTATATCCTGAAATAGCTGAATAAATGTCTGGGCATTGTCTAATGTGAAGTAGATGAAAGCAATATGGATCCTAGTATTCAAAGCTCAAAAGTAGAAGCATTTTCCAAAAGATTCTTGGGATTGACTATGAGTATATAGTATAATTTATGGTGGATGAACCACATCTAGCCAAGTCACTGCTGAGTCTTTTATTGCTGGCTTGTGGCTCAGTGCTTCCCTCATTGACTTTGGAGGGGGGGGTCAAAAAGTTTCCCTGGATATGGATGTTAATGTTAAGTAATCTTTAACAGTTGTGGGTCTAATGAGTTGTTTTAGTGTTGGATGTTGAGTATCTTGAATCCATAATTCCACTTTGGCTGCCTTTGTTATCCAAGATGATTTCAACTGAAATGCAGCATTTGAAAGATCTCCTGAGAGGATATTGTTTATTATTACTTTGTCCAAGCAATGAAATTAGTTACTTCTAGACCTAATGCCTTTAATCAACTGGAGATCAAACTGGATCTCAACAGAACGGGTAAGTTCTTGACATAGTTATTTTCTATGGCTTATATGAAATAAAATATGGCATATACCTCATTCAGAAAATCTAGGGGTGTTCATACCAGAAGGAAAGCCAGAGGCCATGCTTTGCCCTTTCCTGATTTCCTAGACTCCCATCAATGAAAATTTCTGAATGAAAGCTTCAAAGTACAGGAAAAGACATTTTACTGAAACTTCTCACAGCCTTGTGACATGGTAATTCTAGGGTTTAGAAATAAAGTGTCTCAATTTTGACACTCAGCCTTATCTTGAAGTTCCCAAATGTATCCATCTGCCAAACAGGAGTTAGCTATCATATAGAAGATATGAAATCATTAGATGGAGGTTAAAAGTCATATTTTTAAACAAGAATAGACATTTCTACCAACACTACACGTATACCATATCTATGTATATCTCTTAGCAGCACTTTGGGACATTAAAACATGATGGATATTGATTTTCCCTTATAAAATAAAATACCTTATAAATCCTGACATCACCCTTTTCAAGACGCTCCCAGATATGGTCACCCATCAGTAGGCAACTAAACATGTGAGAAGATCTTGTGGTTTGGGGGATCTGGGATGAGAAATGTGCAAGTGGCTTTGGAGGGCCCTGATATGGATTCCTGGCTCTGACAGATGTTGTCCACATGCTCTTGAGTACGTTACTCAACTTCTCTGAGTTTGACTTTCCTCATTGGTAAAATGGAATATTGAGAAGATTAAATGAGAGCATGGACTAAATGTACCTCCTTGGAAGCCAGTGTTCTCTCTGTGAAGGTCATTTCTGGGTTCCTTTTATTACAATCAACAGCAGGGAGCATGAATGAACTCCTTCAGAACTGTTAGAAAAAAAAAAAAAACAAGAGGGAGCTGACAATGGCTAAAACATTCAGCAAGTTGCAAATCCCAGGCTGGCAATTTTGAAAAGCATCCAAGGTATCTAAGAGATCTGGAACAACTGAATCAACTTGTAAAAATAAAACATATATAAGTATGAGTGTGTATATATATATATATACACACACACATCATACATATACATACATATGTATACATATACATATACATATACATATACATATACATATACATATACATATACATATACATATACATATACATATACATATACAGGCTAAATTAAGTTAAAACATTTGTGCTGCAGAGCTCCCCTCAAAAGCCATAGCATATCTAACTCAGGAGAGCCCTGGAGATTTACAAAATAATACAGGCTATTGTTGTTCTTGGTTGTCTCCCAGAGGTTGAAGATGAGTCTCTGTTGATGAAGACACCATTCACTTCAAATGTAAGACTTGGAGGATCCAAGTTGGATCTGACCTGAAAGCCTCCCTGAAGACTACCTTTCATGGTAGGTGCTATGCAAGCTTCCAATCGGTAGAAGTAATCAACAGTCCTACCCAGCTATAATGCCCACAATCCATAACAATGAAAATAACCTTAAATGTGTAGTAGTGGCACTGTCATCATGATAGTAACCAATAGCTGTCTGATTAGACTTAAGGCTTGATGCATAAGAGGGAAAACATGCCAGGTATGAGAGACCTACTCAGCTTCCTGAGGTTAGTGAGGTCATGGATCTTAGTGGATATGACAGCAGACTGCCAAAGCAGGAGGCTGAGAGATCACATCTTTAACATGGAGTACAGATGGCAAACTGGACATAGGGTGAGACTACAAGCTCTCAAAGCCTGTCCCCAAGCGAGGTACCACTTCCATCAAAGATCCACATACTAAAGGTTCCATTGCCAACAGAACTAACCTTACCAGAACCATATGTTTAGGAAGATGTACTGGTTACCCTTTAAGTTGCAATTTAATGGCTTCCCCTTTTGGAGTCATTCCAGGTAGTTCTCCTATGAATCATTTTATTTGATCAAATAGTCTTTAGAACTATTCAGTATCCCAGAAGCAGGAGAAGAGCAGGGTATTTGGAGATTCCATGAAATCACAATGGGAACCAGATGGCACTGGAGATCTGACAAACTTTGCATGGTGCATTATTAGATCCTTTGGGCCCACATCTCCATCACTGAAACATCTCTTGCAAGTGATGATTAATGAGCAAGCCCGCTTAAGGGGTCCATGACTCATCTTCCAGTCTCTACTGTGAAGACCGAAGGCCAGTGAGTCCTTTAAGTGAACAGGGAGAGGTCTCCCAGCATCTCTCACAAAGAAGTTAGATTAAGACAGCAGATTCTCAGTGTCATATAAACAAACCCACATCCGTTAATAAAGTAGAATAATTCAGGATGCCATGAGTGAGAAAATGTTTTTGAAAGAGCATTTCAACCCATTCTTTCAAATACAAGGAACGATAAGAACGGAATAGTTTCTTAGGCTACGGCATACAATGAAAATTTCCCCTTCTAAGAGTAGACAAGGCAAATGTCTTTAATAGGAAAACACAGCAGGCATACATTGGGTTGCATACAGATTTGCATAGACAAGAAAGTACACAATACAAGAAAACGTTCAAAAACCTTGAAGTGCAAAATTTCACAAGACACACAATATTAACTTGAAATGGTAGTAAATCTGTTTCTCATAAAAGAGTGCCCGCTTTATAGATCCTATGTATTGATCCTTATTTGATCTGTTTGCTAACATAATCTGTCTGGTTATACTGGCTAGTCCAAGGTTATCATTTTGAATCAGTAGCTTCTTCCTTTTCTTTCATTAATTATCATCTATAGATTTCTTTAGCTAGGGAGATAATCTTCTATCTCACCTAATTGGAAAAACTAGCTATTTATTCAATTTTTAAATTGTTGTTTTGAAAAAAATAATACCTAAAAATAATTATACTCTGCACAAGAAATTTACTGAAACTTTATTATACATTCAATGAGAACAAATGTGACTGTATAATTGGAGAGCAGAATCTGTTTCTTTTCATCCTGAAGTCAACCACTGATACGCTCTCCCAAGCTTTGGCAATCCAAACATGCTGATCAAAGGCAGGTGGAGCACACTCATGAGGTCCGTCTCTACGGTGTCACAGAACTGCACCACGGTTAAAGTATCTTCTTTTCTTTCTTGCCATCTTCGAATCAGACAATGCATTCTTCGCTATGGAGCATCCACACCAGGCACTGGGAGCTAACTGGAGCCGACATTCCATATGGCACTCACTAATCTGTACTGGCACAGTTTAGCCCAGCTGTACTGAGACCAGGTTCTAGTTGCCTCAGGTTGCTTCCCTGAGATAGCCCAGCTCCCACGCCAGCCTCCTGAATCCCTGATTGAAAGAGTCCAATAATTTACTGGGTTTTTGCTATTTGTTTGTTACCTTCATGACCTTTGGCAACAATCTGACTACCCGTTCTTAGAGAATCTAAGAGGGTCTAAGGCTTTCTCAGAGGTATTGCATTTGGTTAACACGCCTCCTGTCAGTGGGAGGACAGCATCTGGCGTAAGACACCGCAGCTGGACTAATCACATCCTCAAGGACTAACCCTTGGTAAAACTTCACTTCTCTGATTGCTTGATCTCCAGTCACCCCCTTCTCTGCTCTCTTAGCCTCACTTCAAAATGTCATCACGTCTGTACAAATTAGAAGGGGACTCAGCTCTGGCTCTTCCTGTCAGTAGTTACCGGATCAAATCGAATGCACACCTATGTGAATTCTTGGCAGTACTGAGCTCATTTTGCTTCACTAAGAATGAATATGTATGTAGGTCTGGGAGGGTCCAAAGAACCCCAATTAGATCATTTCATAGAGCTGTAGGCTTGTTGAATCCAAAATGATTAACATGATCTTACTAATTGTCTTGGCACTAACAAAGCTTTAGAAATTTTGAAGGTTTTTTTTTTTTTTTTAAAGGGTTAAAATTTGGAATGATGAAGTATGTAAACATCAGGAATTGCCAGGGAATGGGAGTTTGTCTATGAAGAGGCAATCTATGATCTTCGATTTCTTTCCCTTAGTGGTTGGTGTGAGGCTGGGAGGGAAGTCAGCATTTGTAACAGAGTTTGCTTTGCCATGAGAGATTTTTAGAACTCAGCAACTATTTTAAGGCATGGAAGATTCTCCTCAGGCTGCCAGCACCCTCCCCCCCTTGTCTCCTGCCAACCTCGCTGCTGCTCGGAAGGGTGCAAACGTGTTTATCAAGACACGGGGTGAGATTCGGGGAATCCTCAGCTCCATTTTTAGCCCTTCCATTTATTTACTGACTGATCTTAAGGTTGCTTAACTGCTTTTTATTCTGGGGCTTCGTCCAGGAAGTGGAATCATCAGAACTTTCCGTAGAGTTTCAGTAAAAATTACTTTCTTATAAATATGTTATTTTTACTTTGCCTCTCCATGATCTTTCTCAGAATGGTAGAGCCTTTGACAGAATGTGTTGAGAAATAGTAGAAATGGGAGAATGTAGCTTAAAAAACACTCTTGGGCTCACTTTTTTAAAGTAAGAGAGGTATGTCTGGGAAATAGAGGATAACACAAGTGCCCAGTCACCCCTGAAATCCGCTCTCTTTCATTTAGGACTCGAGGGAATGTACTCTCTAGAGACAAGGGAACTGTGTCACAGTGGCTAACTTTTTCAAATTGTAAATTATGCACAACATAAATGTCAGCAGTGAGCTACGCAGTGGTGTTCATTACAACCACACCGCTGGGAAGCCAGCACCCCATTCTCCATCTCTGTTACTTTCTCATTGCTCCAAACACCTTAGAATCTACTCACCTCTGACTCGTTCTTCCAGCTGCCTCGGCCCGCTCTCGGCCACTGTGACTTCACTTGCTGTAGCCACCGCATGTGGATGGAGTGCACTGCACATCTGTCTTTCTTGGCTGGCTGCTTTCGTTTGGCACATGTTCACCCAAATGGTAGACTTATCACAATTTCTGTCTTTTTCTTTAAGGCCGGATACAGAACACTTTGTAATGCAGTGTTTGGGCAGCAGCTGCAAGCCCTGAATTCTGTCTTCCTGAGTTTTATCATGCACTCAGAGGGACTCTGAAAGATTTTTGAGTCAACTCTTCCACTGCATGAAAGACTTTAGTTCTAAGGGAATATTGTTATATTCATTCATAAGAAATAAGGACCACAGGAAAACTGTGGTTACTAACTGTCTGATGGTAAACGAATGATGAAACATAGGGAATTGAATATCAATAAACAGGAATACAAATAATACAAACAATTCAGTCCACCTAATATATAAAATGGATTTAGTATACATTAAATTTGAATATATTTTAATATTTAAATGTGTATAGTATTCCTGATATATTCATATTAGACCATATATTCATCTGTTTACCAAAATTAGGTATATTTAGAAATGTGGTGAGCATATACTCTTAAAACACTCCTTATCTAACATGGTGGAGCACTCATTCATATTTTAAAAAGAAAGGTAAACAATTCTACTGCTGACATTGATCAAAATGCTGAAGAAAAGAAAATGATAACAATTGACAGTCTAATAGCAGGTGGTACCAATTTGTAATCTGGGAAACGAGACACGTATTGAATACCAAGGACAGCAGTTGGAAGGACTCATTAATACCCTCTGCTGTTCAGTAATCAAGAAGGCAGCACCATTGATAGATCAGAATCTAAAGCTAGCAAAATAATTTGAAGCTTTATTTTGAAGTAGTTATGGTTCAACTCATGATTGCTTATGAATGCTGATTGGAGGGTTCAGATCAGAAATTGGCTTGGCTGAGAGATCCCGAGGCAATTCTGATGACAGAATAACATGCCTCTTGCCTTTGGAAGCTTCTACAGAATATGCACACCCATAAAGTTACTCTCCAATGGGAACCTAGGAGCCCTAATGTCACTAAAAGAAGAGCCCAGTGAATCAAAATGGACTGTCTGTAATGCCTTCTCTAGGCTGCCTTCAACAGAGAGGCAAGAGAGCAGCTTTTGTTACTAGGCCAAGCTGACACAGAGCTGATTCTGTGATGTATACAAGGTATAAATGGTACATTTGTCAGCATAAAATACCCTACTACCACCTTGTAGCTGCTTATGCAGAGTCCAGGAATAGCCTAATACCAAGACATGGAAACCACAAAGCCTATGGCCCAAGAGAAGGAGCCAGAAACTATCAAAGCACAGGGAACTAATGGCTGTGCTCAGCTCTTGAAATGCCAAGTCCTAGAGATGATCCCTACCTCAATGTGCACAGATCTCAGGCAGAAGATAAGCTCTAGGATCTGTGTCTCTGCATCATGACTCTGCTCAGCAGTGCCGGGAAACAGCTTCTACGAGTGTTCAGTAGCAGCTGTGCATCATGGGATACAGCTCCTCCAAGTGTTCAGTAGCAGCCATGCATCATGGAACCGTAGCTCAGTTATACCCCACAGGGGTCTCAGGTACCATTTTCTTAATTTCTGAAAGATGACTATATGGTAACTCTGATGCCGTGGCTGCATGTTCCTCCCTATCCTTCAGCATGGTTTCCTGGCCTACTAAAGAATCAACAAGGCTGTCGCGAGATTAAGGGTCAGCAAATATCAACCCGAGTCTTGGCTTTTATTTCTTTTCATCAAGCCATTTAATTTCTCCGGATAGAAGTTTCTTTACTTAAAAATCAAGAGAAATAATCTCACAAGGAACTGCGAAGACTAAATGAAATAATGGTTGAATTCAGTCAGTGCGTGGTATGGGAAACAGTGTTTGAGAGATCATAACTGAACTGCGAGATGAATCGATGGAGACCCAAGCAAACCCTCCGCACATGTTTAAGAGAGCATGTAAAATTACGCCTGTCTACTTTATAACACCAGCGTTCTGCAAGTAGGATACTAGCGAGTCTATATTTACATTCTTTGGGAAAATAGGCAGACTTTCTAATCGGGCCACTCCACCTTGGCGAGATGACGTAGTGCTTCACAGGAAATGGTATTACCAGGTTTGAGTCCCAGTATGTGGAGCTACCACATTGCATTTCAAGTTGAGGGAATTTTCACCATTTTTACTTCTTCCCTGTCTGTTATTAAATCCCAACCTGCCTTGACAGTAGGAGCCAAACCACGACCATTAGCATAGGATGGAAAAGTCGCAAGCCACCAGTGACTATGCCCAAGCAGCAAAATTCAGGGCAAAACAGAACAACAGCAAAGCCACTGCTTCATTCCCAAACAGCGTACATTTGAGGAGAAGCGAGAGTGTGAGTTCTATAAACCATGGTTTACAATTCCTAACGACTTAGTCCTTTTACCTGTAGATAAGCACATCTCTCAACCCTCGTCAGAGAAGCTTCTTTTTTGAAGTTAGGTGGTGATGGACACAGAGACCCACAACTGACCAGTGTGCAAAGAATGAAAGACTGTGGGGTGTCCAGCTCTAAATGAGACATCTAGATCACTCCCTCCTCCAAATGTTCAAGAATCATTGGAGAAGAGGGAATGTCAAGATTCTAAGAGCCAGAGGCAGCTCACGAGTCCAGCGAAACAATGTTTTCCAGACACAGCAGAGCGGTTGTACATATGAACAATCACAGTGGCTGTGATTGTATGTACAAGACCTGCACAAGAAGCTCAAGCCAGAAAAAAAGCTCTCAGCATGGTGGGTGAGGTGGTCAGGGAATTCCAATCCAATCCCTGGCTGAGGAGCTATCTGCAATCGATTTGGCTGCCGTGAAGAGTCAGCTTTCTTCAGTGATTTGGCCCATCCGAGGCTGTACATGTCCCAGATGATAGCCCTACACACGTGGACATGCAGGCAGTAATAAGTAGACTCTGTACTTTAAACACAAGTGCACACAAAACTGGGAGGTAAATGTGGCGGCGGTGGGCATGGGGGAGGAGCGAAAGGGGGCAGGAAATGAAACGTGCACTTCATCCAAACACATTATATACGTATATGAAATTTTCAATCCATAAAAATAGGAAACAATACCATAATTTAATATAGCTAGCAGAGTTGCAGTTCACACAAGTTCTTAAATGTCTGGCATGCATTATTGCTAACAGCATGTGAGAACAACCCGGTTCACGTACAGCACAAAATCCGTTTTCAAAGAACATGACTCTCCACGTGCATACTCGGGGCGACCGATCATAATGCTATCTTCACTTTCTCATTCCAGGATAAGGTCATTCTTGTCCCAGATCTTACAGAACAGCTACCATCATAGTTGGTTTTCATGCCAATTTGCCACAAATTGGAATCACCTAAGTAGGGAAACTTAATTACGGAACTGTCCTGATGGTCTTAGTTGATGTGGGAAGTCCCCACCTTGACCTGAGTATCCTGGCCACTTCTAGTAGCAGCCAAGATAAAAACGGGGGCAAGGAGGAAGAAAGGTTATTCTCCTTTGGCCCATTTGGCCTTCCCTCCTGCCCTCTCTGCCCTTCCTCCTGCCCTCTCTGCCCTCTTTCCTACCCTCTAGCCTTCCTACTTGCCCACTTGGTCTTCCTTTTTGCTGCAGGGTTAATTTACCCTCTTGCTGATGTTACATCTTCTTCTGCTGATATCAAAACTAGCATCTTTAGGCTTCCATCACTGACTGAGGACTAGTGGTCCCCCAGGAACCTTCCAACTTTCCTGCGCTAGACTGGAAGTACTAAGGCACCCAGATCTGTGGACTGAGCAACTAACAAATTGTTGACCTCTCCCATGTGAGATAGCCATTAGGGAACTCCTCCAAGTACTGAAGCACACAGCCTCAAGTGTAGTAGTACGCTGCTGTGGGAGCTCAGCAAACAGGACAGGGAGACTCTTTCAGAGTAGTAAACTCTGCCAGACCTCAGCAGAGGGAACCGCCACCCTGGCCACCATCCTGGCCAGTGCCAGACTCCATAGTGGAACCCCGAGTGTCTGAGCTCAGGTGGTTTAATTGATTCAGAACTCCTCAGGTGCAGATCATAAGCAATCAAACATCCTCCACAGAAATCCAACACCTGGAAACAATGCAAAATGCCCAAAACCTAGGCAGCCCCTCACCCAACACTGCATGAAACAAGTTCAAACATAACTAAAAATAAACTTCCCCAACATTTCCTCTTTTCTGTATATAAAAAAATTGCATTATCTTTACAACACAATTTAATACTATACTAGCAAAACTATTTACAAGAGGAACAATCAGGAGTGTTACTAATGCACAGGACCAAATGATACCAAACATCTATCAAGTTTTCACAATGTCTTTGGACAGCAGAAAAACATTATCAATGTCCAATTATCTGGAATTCACTCACGATCTTCTGTGTTCCACCAAAGGGCTTGGCTCTCTTCTCTGGCTCTGCCCTGTGCAGCAGACACAGCTTGTCCTCCAGGCTCTAGCTGGCTCTACTCCACTGCCGCTGCTGTTCTTGGTGGCCATTCCATGCACTGCTTCTCCAAAACTGCTGGGGTCCGTTGCAACTATTTTACCAATAGCCTCTCCTGGGCTCTCTTCATAGTGCCAAGTCTCAACTTTTATACACAACCCCTTCATTCTGGACCTTCAACTACTACAGAGGCTGTACCTTCACCAATGGCCTCTCCTGGCCTCTTACAGTGCCAAGCATCATCTGCTTTCCAAAGTCTCTTTTATGCCTTCAAAACTAGCACCAGCTTTGGTGACTCTTAGAGTACCAAGTTCGGCTGCCAGCATGAAATACAAGCTTAGCCATTTCTGGAAGAAAGTTTCTGTGTGCTGACCCTGAGGAAACAGTGTTTCCAGTGTTTTTAAGATAAGAGTCTGGTTTGCTGAAAAAATAACTGGTCACTTTGCCTGCAGTAAGCAGGCATGGAGTGGAGTTACCACTTGTAGACAGGTTTTCAGGAGGAAAAACTGCTTAGTTTAACTAAGCAGCTTTTGGCTCTAATCCACAGCTTCCACAACAGCAGGGGGTCATGGGCCAGTGGGAAGAATCTCCAGTTGAAACAGTCTGGCAGTTTGGTGGTCTTTTTCACCACTGCTTTGGGTAAACAGGCACCCTTCTTTATAGATCTCAAACACAACATCTTGAGCTTCACACACATACAACGTAGCTGTCAGAAAACTCAGTTTGTGAAACAGTATGCTACCAGCAGCAGAAGGGAGCGTCGGCTCCCTGATCAGGAAAAGCAGTAAGAACCTTGCTTTTTCCTGCTCCCAGCTGAATTCTTTATCTCTAAGGGCCTCCATTCTGTGCTCTCACCTTGGAGCCTTTTCTCTCATTTATTTATTAATTTCACAGCCTTTTTTCTTCACAGAGGCTTATTTCCTTTCTTGCTCTTCTCTTCCTTCAGGAGCCTTCTATTAATACCTTAATCTCCATCCTCTCATAGCTTCCCTGAGCATACTTTACCAGACTCTGAAGTCTGGAGTTTCTTTCTCTTCTTCCTTGTCTCCACAGTGAATTAGCTCTCTTGATATCCTCCCCAGGTTGCAGGTGCCATTTGTAGTTGTACGACTACTGTAGTGGCTCACCAAGAGAGACAAGAAGGCATATTTCAGAACTGCAAACCCTGCCAGACCTGAGCAGAGGGAACCACCATCGCTGCAAGAGTCGTCCTAGACAGTAGAACCCCGAACTTTGAGCTCAGGGGGTTTTATTGGTTCAGCACTCCTCAGGTGCAGATCATAAGCAATCAAACATCCTGCGAATAATATGAAACTCCAAAAACCTAGGCAGCCCCTCACCCAACAGTGCGTGAAACAATTTCAAACATAACTAAATGTAAACTTCCCCAACACTCAAGGACCAAGCAACTACCACATTCTCACCTTTTATGTTACTATTTTAATGTAGGTTGATTTAATAAAGTCTTTTAATACATACATGTCTCTCTGTCATCTATCATCTATCTACCTATCTATCCATCCATCCATCCATCTATCTATCCATCCATCCATCCATCTATCATCTATTTACCTATCCATCCATCTATCTATCTATCATCTATCTATCCATCCATCCATCTGTCATCTATCTATCTGTCTATCTATCTATCTATCTATCTATCTATCATCTATCTGTCATCATCTATTAGCCTGTCTGTCTGTTCATTCAACCTATATTGGTACTGTTTCCCTTTATAATACTGACTACCATGTCTACTGACAAGAAAAAAATGTTTCTATTGATTTGTCTATTTTAGGCCAATTTAAAATTGCCAGAAACATTTGACAAACTCCCCTTAAATGCACGCTGTGCAGATTTCCTCACAAGGTTATTATCCTCCCTGAATACGGCTCAGTTCTTAGTTTCTATACAGTCACAACGATGAACCCGAGCCCCATCACACATGTTTCCTCTTCCTCACGCATAGGTCCACTCATCTTCAAATCAGGTACCTATCTTCTGAGAAGGTTCAAGTACCCCCTGCTTCACATTGTGTGTTTACCGCATTAAGAGATCCTCCCAGGAGGGAAAAGCTAACAATGATTAAAAGAGTGTAAGCTCAAATGGAAAAGGTGAAGAGATCTTAGGAGCCCGACATCTCACCAAGGCAGGTCAGCAGAGGGAATCTGCTATACACACCATGGGTTAGTCTTCCTCCTTAGGCCGTGTGTGGGAATCTGAGGCCGCTATGGTAATCGGTCATGCAAACGGGGCAGAAAGCAAAGGCAGATGGATGCAGGATAAGAGGTCGCCTTACAGTCATCAATGTTCTGGGATGACCAGGAAGTCAGTGACTCTACACACTCGATCAAATACCAGGGAGCTGTGGCCCATGACACATTTCAGTTTCCCGTGGTGATCTCTGGAACAATTCCCTCCACAAAAGAGAAACTCAATAACGGCTACCTCCCTTTTCTCAGCTTTATTTCGACCCTTCCCGTCTTTATTTCTAAAATTGAAGGTGAAAGATGTTTTGTAGGTCTTGGCTTTGTGTAGAAAGGGCCTGTGGTGGACACCCATTGTGTGACACCTCAAATGCTCTGTGCTCTCGAACTACAGGGCCAGTCACTTCGCATTTGGCACACATAAAAGGGAAAATAAAGTTCTGATAGAGTAGTTGAAATTTTATTTCTCTTACTTGGAAAGCTCAAGAGACATCTATCCAAAAGTCAAAACAACTATTTCTTGACAAAGCTAAAAGCTTTAAAATGTGCCTTTAAAAAAAAAAAAAAATCAGGTTTTAAGTCCTCTCCATCCAGGCTTACTTCACATCTTGTATTATTACAACAAAGTGCTTCACAAAATACATCTCCATTCTATTGGCCAAAATACCACAAAGCCAATGTAATTTTTTCTTTGTACAAAAAGTCTCTGAAGACTGTAAAGCTAGCAGCAAGCTATTTCACTTTTTTTTTTTTTTTGGCATTTTGATATCTGAATTTGCAGAAGAGAAACAGTTCCATTAAGTTCTCAGAACTGGTGAGAAAAACTCTGCTGCTGGTCTTAGCTGGATTTTCAGGGAAAAGTCACTTTTGTTGAATCTTTCCCACTCTCAGTGGACACTGCTGCATACAAATGACTCAGACACCTTAAAGCCCCGGATGTTCAGAGCCCAGTCGTACACAGGATTGTGGATTTTTAGTGCTGTCTCCTATATCTAGACTATACATTTTTTGGATACATATACCATGGTCACTCCTCATCCCTCCCTTTAAAACAACAACACAAACAAACACGTAACTATGGGCTGTGCCATTTTTAGATGTAGCAGCGCTGTCTTCTAGAAGTGTGAGAGTCAGGCATGTGATTGAAAACTTACTAAGAGTTTTTTTCAAAGAACAAAGAAATAGGTGAAGTGAACTGCAATTATAAATTTCATTTGAGACACCTTATCCCAAATACACACAACACACAACATGAAGTTATCAGCGAGATATTTTATGTTTTCTTTTTCTGGACTACGTTTCAAAAATTGGGTGGCAGCGTATCTCAGTTAAGACTGCCAGAGCTCCGTAACAAGCAATTTGAGGCTACTGTACTGAGCCACATCAGTCAGCCCTTCTTTTCAGTCCTCAGCCAATCTAACTTCCTCAAAATTAAAGCTTAAACTCAAATCCTCAGCGCATTGTGTATGTGTGTGTGTGTGTGTATGTGTGTGTGTGTGTGTGTATGTGTGTGTGTGTGTGTGTGCGTGTGTGTGTGTGTGTATGTGTGTATGTGTGTGTGTACGTGTGTGTGTATGTGTGTGTGTGTGTGTGTATGTGTGTGTGTGTGTATGTGTGTGTGTGTATGTGTGTGTGTATGTGTGTGTGTGTATGTGTGTGTGTGTATGTGTGTGTGTGTGTGTGTATGTGTGTGTGTGTATGTGTGTGTGTGTATGTGTGTGTGTATGTGTGTGTGTGTATGTGTGTGTGTGCGCGTGTGTGTATGTGTGTGTGTGTATGTGTATGTGTGTGTGTGTATGTGTGTGTGTATGTGTGTGCGTGTGTGTATGTGTGTGTGGGTGCGTGTATGTGTATGTGTGTGTGTGTGAGCGTGTGTGTGTGCGTGTGTGTATGTGTGTGTGTGTGCGTGTGTATGTGTGTGTGTGTGTGTGTGTGTGTGTGTGTATGTGTGTGTGTGTGTATGTGTGGGAAGACTGATCAGTGCCACCTGGCTCAGCAAGTGTTTCTGGCTTAGGGAGGTAAGTGGGCAGACACCATTGCTGCCAAGAAATCAGCTAGCATCATGGTAAACCTTTAGCACCAACTTAGCTGCTTGTTTCCCTAGGTAGTTACGTATATCACCTTAGTCATACTGTCCTCACTCAGTGAGATAGGTAAGATGACTATACTCACTGCACAGAGGGGCCTGAGTCTTAGGTAAATGGTGCGCCTACTAAAAGTCACACAGATAGTAAGAAGCAGTGAAAATCTACTAATGGTTTTTCTCAAAGACCAAAGCAATAGGAGAAACTAACTGCAATAATGCATTTTATTTGCGACAATTTATCCAAAATTTTATCAGTTCCACACACAACATAAAGCTATCAGCAAGTCTCCAGTAACACAATCCAGTGACAGGCTTCTTGTGCTCAGTCATTACACGCTGGATGATATCAGGAGAGCCAAGGGCATTCGACTTCATCGTTGTCTAATTTCACGTTATTTAAGAATGGAGCTTTAAAGGACTGGGAACAGCAATAAGGAAAGACTAACTAATCGAAAAAAGAAATGCAAGCCATGCCATCTAGATTGGCCATTTCTTTTGTTTGGCAGACAAGCATATAATATACACTCCACCCTTGAGTGAATGGTGAAGGATTGATTGGATGACTCGACTTAATTCACCTGCACTACGGTAAAGCAGCTTCTACTGAAAAGTGCTTTCTAAAGTAGAACTCTGAGTACAGGTAGAAAACAGCTAAGTCCATCACGGCCAGTAGAAAGCACCAGAGCACCAAGAGACACACCTCAAATTAAAGCGTAGGTGTGATTCTTTGACCCGTGGAAACTTTTCTTAAAAGGGAAATGTTTTTCAGCCTAGGGAAAGGGAATCAGGAAGGTTTTCTGGATGGCTTAATTATCAAGCCAGCTGCCGCCTAACTTCCTGCACTCCCGCGTCCCTTTCAAAATCCTCATTGCCCATTTACCAGCTTCCCCGACCCATATACACACCTCCTATCCCCTCTTTCAGCCATATGATGAATGAAAACTGCCCACTGCAATTCTACAAGGTTAAACCGGAAGGTACCGAGGTACAGCTGATCTTATTTTATACTTCTGTCTAATACCAGGCCGGCCACTGTGATTTGTTGTATAAGATTGAATTAACCTACCAGCCAAAAGCGCCACTTGAAAACCTTATGTTTAGAAAAGACAACGTTTTTCACCAAAATCATGGAGTCAATTAGTCCATATTACCGTCAAGTATAATGTAATATTAGCAATCCAGAGGCGGTAATTAAACTCCTTTTTCCTAGTATATTTTTTACTATGAGTTGTATTATGGATTTTCTTGTGTTTTCCTATCTAAAATCTGATTTTATGAGTTTAATAATGAATTTTTAAGTGAATTTTTTTCTACTTTAACACAGTGTTCCTCAGCAGCCACGGCCTCTGTTGAGGTTTGAATGTATAACGTCCCCCATAGGATCATGTGTTTGAATACTTGGGCCCCATTTGGTGGTGGTCTTTTGAAAGTTGTGGAACCTTAAGGCAATGAGGCCTTGCTGAAGGAAGTGGGTCACTGGCTGAGGGAGGCGTTGGGGGTCTTATAGTCCGGCCCCATTTTCTGTCACTGCTTGCTTATTGACTGCAGACACAATGTGGCCAGATGCCTCCCACGCCTTATGCCATATCTCGCTTCCACGATGGACAGAATCCCCTCTTCAATTATAAGCCTAAACAAACACCTCCTCTACCAAGTTGCCTTCTTTCAGCTATTTTAAGTAATGTATACAATGCTGATAAGACATAATTTCAGTTATTTGACAGGTCCTGATGATCCCTGGCTGACTATAATAAGAAACAGCAAACCTATTGGCCAGTGGGTGCAATTCTTCTGGTTATGCGCTTGGTCATCCCTGGTTCATCTGTTGTCATGGGCACGTGTTTGACTCTTGCAATGTCGGTGTATATGACTGGAGTTTACCGCAAGGATTTTGGTGAATAAATCATAAGATGACACAAGAGGTAAAAACCCACAGCATCAACAGTCAACAGTAGTTTAACAAAGGCACATGCTACGTTTTACCCTTTATCATGGGTCCGAGCCACCACCATGACACCTGGGGCTATAAGACTAGACATGCATTCAATCAGCTTCCCTTTATCAGACAGAAAATGAACCCAGGATGCACAAGTGGTCATAGTTTCTCTGCTAGCAGCTCTCCTTCGCTGGACACACCGTGTTATCCATTTAGCCTTCTCTGTGGATTTCCACCCCTTAGTTCTATATTCCAGTTGTTTCTCTGTTTTAGGAAATTCTAAGTGGGTAGGGTGAATACTTCACATCAGATTAGCTTAGGGAATTTAAAACATTGACTGATGTCAAGACCTCTCTTGTGAAATCTTGTTGTAACTGGTCTGCAGTACAACCGTGGCACCTGGGCTTCCCAAAGCTGCCCTGGCAACTATTGAGAGCAATGTGATGACTGTGGCCCTCAGCCACAGCAGAGCCTGAGGTGCAAAACTAGGATGAAGTCACAGGCTTGGTACTCAGTTTAGGAAGGAGCACGTCCATCTAGGGAGAATAATTCAGCAGTATATCCAGGAGGGAGGCAAGAAAGGGGACAGATTAAAGAAGTCTTATCAGCCAAATAGCAGCAGCCAGAGGTAGGGACTTCTAAAACCAAGGGAAAAGATGTGATTTTCAACTTAAAAAATTGAGTGCGCAAGAGCTGAAAACTTGTTTCTCTGTCTAAACTCAAGGAGCGAGTAATCCGCAATATATCTTGTAGGTGTCTGAGCAATGGATGCCCTGAAGGTTGTAGGGCATTTCTGTGCTTCCCTCATGGGTGGTGCAGAGAGCTTATGAAGTGGCATCTTGGGTCAGACCCAGGAAGCTTGCAGTTAGAAGGCCAAGCTGGGGAAAGATCCATTTATCAGGCTCAGAGATCCAGGACTCCTTCCCCATCGTGAGACACTTGTTAATGTGATGCTTCTGATATTTGAAAAACCAATCCGTATTTTCATTCTGAAATGTCTAGGTGAAGGAAGAGAGACCCTGAGCATGCCTGGAAGCCAATGACAAGAATTCAACAAAATACTATCGACAGAAGTTGATGATGGGTTTACTGTTGACCTAAGAGCTTGGGCACGCTTCCTTTAGGCTTTTAGCCTCGTAAACAAGAACTTGGAATTTTTCTACTCACAGATGGAAAACTACAGGAGAAAGTTCCAGTCTACTCTTGAATAACTATGTACTTTACTAGGTCTTCTCACCTTTCCAATAACGTGAAGAGATTGGCATTGAGTGGCGTCTGATATTTTCCTAGTTAGAAAAGGGTATGAATTGATTAAAATTGAGATTCCGAGGAGGTTCAGGATGCTTCTGGCTTGTGTCTTTCTAAGAAGCAGAACTTAGACAATAGTTATGATTGTAAGGCTGGTTTGAAAATATATGTTTGCTGTATCCAAGGAAACTGTACAATCAGAAATGCCCGATAAAAGAACTCAGCTGCTGTAAGAAAGGCTTTCTGGAGCTGAGAAGGACATCTCCACAGTTGTGAAAAGAGGTCAAATAAGCATCAGCAAGTCTGAAGCCGAGTGGTCCGTGTCTGAGTCCTTGGAAGACGTGGCTTCTGAGGATTTAAGAACAAAAAGCTTAAGTTCATGGTTGGTGACCACTTTTTGTTTTTTTAAGTTTCCATGAGTGTTTGCTTCTGTTTTAGTGCACTGTGGAAGCCAGACACAGCAGAGAAAGAAGACATTAGAGGGTGGAGCTTCAAAGGCCATGGGACTTTGAAAGGGATAATTCTAGCCCTAGTGAATGTAAGCGCTAATGGGTGCTTCCCGTTCATTTTCCTCCTTAGCCTTTAAAATGGTACGAGCTTGGCATTATTATTATTTTCCTGTTTTTCAGGTGAAAACACAAAGATTGAGTGGACAGTCTAAGTGCTGTACAAGGAGGAGAAAGACAGCAACATCTGGCCAGCTGCTGCCCTGCGTTTACTCCTCATCCCACAACTTGTTCAGTTCATTTTTCTTCTGTTCATTTCTTCTTTTCCTTTGAGATGGCCTCAGAAGTGGTCCTCCAGAAGGCCCCTGGGTATGCACTCGGCTTTTCTTCAACAATGTCCTCACAGGAAATTGTGAATTTCCTTGATAGCAAGCCTTATTTATGAGTGTGTGTGTGTGTGTGTGTGTGAGAGAGAGAGGAAGAGAGAGAGAGAGAGAGAACACCACATGCCTGTGTGTGCTCATGTGTGTAGGTCGATTTTGGGTGTCATTCCCCAGGTACCAGTCACTTTGTTTTTGGAGACAAGGTCTCTTAATGCCCCCAATTGTCTGACCTGGGGTTCTGCCTATTCCTACCTCAGGAGGTGGGGATAACAAGAAAGTCTTGCTTTCTAAGCAAGTGCTGCAGGTCTTATGCTCCTGCACTTTACCAACTGAGTCTTCTCCACAGCTCTTCAGACTTGTTCTTGTGACTACTTTATTCTTTCTTACTGATCATTTTACTTCTTACTTTGAAATAAATTTAAGATCTGATCTTCTGTGGCTTTATTTATGGAAGGGAAAGCATCACAGGTATGCAGCATGGCTTTGATGTCAAAGAGAGCAAGGCTATTATATAGCCTTGCATCTGCTTCTTAGTACTGTGTGACTGAAGGCATTTTACTTAACCTCACTGTGTTCCAGATTTCCAAACTGCAGTGTAATAAGGATCAGGACATTATCCACCAAAATACCATCTGAGTGTGGTGAGGACCAATGGACACAGAGTGAATAAATGCTGCTGTCATGCCTAGAATCTAATCTAATCAGAAGGGAAGAGTTCAAGATAAACAGGAGAAAAACAGCATCCTCTCGTTGCTTCATAATGGATACTTGTCTGCAAATAGATTTCTAATTTAGATAAAAAGCTCATTTGCTTGCTCTCACATTTTCTCGCTATTAGATTAATACTTAATAACATTTAAGGAAGCATATTTGCTGTAATAACTTGCTCTCCAACCATTCTTCCCAAGTGAAAACTCACCACCGGACTCACACATTAGCTGTTCTTTTAGCTTAACTGTAACCATGAGACGGAGGTGCTACTTTGCTTTGCAGAAAAAGCTGCGGAGATTCTGTGCGACTGGCCATCCATACAAAGAGTATGAACTGAACCTCCTTACATCATTGGTTGCTCTCTGACATCCAGGAGACTTCCAGACAAACATGTTCACTGTGATGAGAACCCTTAAAAGTAACCAAGTATTCTTAACATACAGATGAGGAAATGCCAACTTCAGCACAAGAAGGAGGTAGCAGAACTGATATCAAATCAGACCACTTTTCTAAAGCTTTCCTTGGCGTGACTATGCCATGGAGAAGACAGATTAGAAGATACTTCCCACCCCAAGGAAGACAGCTGGAAGATGTTATACTTTCAATTCTCTATTGACACAGACTCTGCCCTTTGTCCTTTACATCTAATACCATGAATGAAGTTTTCTCGTTGTTCTCCATTAGTAAACATGACTGTGTCTTTATGAGCATTTAGGGACCTCCATCCCATGGGAATAGCAGGTGAATATCTCTGATGAGCCTTGAGGCAGATCCAACATACAACCGAGGAAGAGGAACACTGTTCACTACCACATGATGAGATACAGCATTGGCAACAATGGCACTCGCCTCTCAGCTGGGCTCCATATTCCGAGAGAGGATCACATGCAGTTCCTTTGGGACCTTCCCAGTCAATAAGACAGAATCAGCCTGTGACAGAATTGGCAAGTCACCAGGAAGATAATGTCTCCATTTTGACCAAACCTAATCTTGATTTTTTACAGTCTCCCATAAATTCGATTACATGTGTTGATGACCCTTCACATCCTTGATCTCCCAAAGTGAAAAGCCCAATCCCAGCCTCTTGGGTGTGGCCTCTGTCTACATTCTTTCGTGATCTGAAGCTGACTTTCAAGGCAGGAAATGGGACCTTATTCAAGTCTATACTCACCAACACACACAGAATCAAGGCTACAGACGGGCAGCCAGCCAGCCTCCAAGGAATCCCAGCCCTCACAGCAACCTTTCATATCAGCAAATACTGTGAAGAAATTGTTTTCCCCAGTATCTGGAGCAAGAATGTTTCGCTCCGATGTTCAGACCAAACCTAAGGACAGTTATGTAAATGCTGAGATTTCAGATTCATACCCTCCAGACAACAAACACTGAATATGACAGCAATTACACATTCTTTTTCAGCGTTTCTCAAAGAATTCTGGGTGGCATCAAAGAGATGTAGAGGAAGACTCTAAATACCTGTTCATCAACGCAAATCATTGGATTGCGTTGTCTAATTCTCCAATATACTTACGGCATCTTAAACAGAGTCTCTTCCTTACGCTAGACCTGTCATCAAAATCCTGTCATCAAAATTCTATTTGGATTAAAACTTTAGCTTGTACCCTTTACAAGCATATTAGTCTCTCTAATTAGATCTTGATTTATTGGAACTAATGGTGTTCTTCACAGTTGGTCAGCTGAGGGATGGCAACATAATTAAAACTAAACTTAAATGTGAATACCAAGAAAGATGGCACCAAGCCTTCCACAGCAACATGAATATATTTAACATAAAAGTCAGTTAGCATTAAAAAGTAACCCTCTGAGAAGAAATCCATTCATTTTATTTATAGTCCAAACCCTTGTCACTCCAAGGATAGCCCATAGCCATGTAGAGGCTGCATTGTCTGGGATGTGGTTACGCTTATAGAACCCCGGCCCCGCCTCAGACCCAGATCTAAACCCGAACGGTAAATGTATTCCCTGGACGGCTCATGAACCTTTAAGAGTTTAGGAGGTCCAATCTACCTGTCTGAGGGCCAGTCGGAGGTTCTTTGTTCACAGTTGGAAGGCAGAAAGATCCTGCTCCTCATTCTAATTTGTTCTCCTATTTTCCTATGGCTGGGAAATCTACTTTACTGATCTATCGTTCGCTCAATGTAGATTATAACTAAGCCAAAATTTTCAGTATGTCTCAAGTTTTCTCATACTTGGATTAAGTCCAAGAACTCTCCAAACCTGGACACAAACCAGATTTAGATAGGGAATAGGAAACTGGATCGTATGCAACAAGATGGCAGTGTGTCTACAGTTTGAATAATCATGAAAAAATGGATGTATTCCAAACTTCAAAGAATGCCTTTGCTTTCTGATGTGACTTCGGGGTTTTGCCTTTAGGAGAGAAAGCGTGGGCAACAGAAAGCACACAGACCTTTTCTCTGAGATAGGCTCTGGGGGAGCGTGATAAATACACTACAGACCACGGGGTCACGTTCGCATCAAAGTTTATGTGGATGAGTTCTCTGAGCTCTCCACAATGAATAAATCCTAATGTCCTGAGCTATTGCAATTTAGGTTATTGTGTTGTATGGGAGGAACATGGTGATGCATAGATGAAAGATTAAATACAGACTCTGCAGTAGAAACAACCCACCATGCGTTCCCAAAAATGGAGAAGAGAGTAGAATCTTTAAAGGAGAGTGCTGATTCCCCTAGACATCCAAGAACAACACTGAGACACAATTCCTCAGGTTAGAAAGAAAAATATCCAGGGCTAGTGAGATGGCTCAGCCTTTGTGGCCAATCCTGAAGACCTGAGTTCAATCTCTGGGACCAGTATAATATGGTAAAGGAATAGAACAGAGCCCTTTAAGTTGTCCTCTCACCAGTACACGTGCGACACCCCCCCTACACACACACCACACACACACACCACACACACACACACCACACACACACACACCACACACACACACACACACCACACACACACACACACACACACACACACACACACACACACACACACACACACACACACACACACACACACACACACACACACACACACACACACACACACACACACCACACACACACACACCACACACACACACCACACACCACACACACACACACACACACACACACACCACACACACACACCACACACACACACACCCCCCTACACACACACCATACACACACACATCACACACACACACATCACACACACACCACACACACACACACACACCACACACACACACACCACACACACACACCACACACACACACCACACACAAACCACACACACACCACACACACACACACACCACACACACACACCACACACACACACACACACACACACCACACACACACCACACACACACACACCACACACACACATACCACACACACACACACCACACACACACACCACACACACACACAGCCCCCTACACACACACCATACACACACACACCACACACACACACACACACACCACACACACACCACACACACACACACACACCACACACACACACACCACACACACACACAACACACCACACACACCACACACACACATACACCACACACACACACACCACACACACACACCACACACACACACCACACACACACCACACACACACACACCCCTACACACACACACACACACACACACACACACCACACACACACCACACACACACACACCCCTACACACACACACACCACACACACACACAGCCCCCTACACACACACCACACACACACACAGCCCCCTACACACACACCACACACACACCACACACACACCACACACACACACCACACACACACACACCCCTACACACACACACACCACACACACACACACACACACCACACACACACACACACACCACACACACACACCACATACACACACACACACCACACACACACACCACACACACACACACACACACACACACACACACCACACACACACACACACACCACATACACACACACACCACACACACACACACACCTAAAGACATAGATAAGTAAATAAATAAAATGTAGCAGAAGAGAGGAAGACCCAGAGAAGATTAACCAGGCAGAGCAGCCACAGCAGATACCCATTTCCTAATTCTAGAACCTGAATATTTTAAATTACATAACCAATAGGACTTTGTAGATGTAACACAGATTTTCACCTTAATATAGAGCGACTTCAATGAGTTAATGGAAAGGGTCCAACCTAACAATGAATTCTACAAAGCGATGTCCTTACCTTAGTTACTGATCTATTGGTGTAAAGAGATGCCATGACCAAGGCAGCTTATAACGAAAGAGCTTATAAGAGAAAGTATTTAGTTGGGTTGTTTCGGAGGGTTAGTGCATGAGCATTATGGTGGGAAGCATGGCGGGAGGCAGGCATGGCACTGGAGTAGTAGCTAGAAGCTTATACCATGGAGGCAGCAGGAAACAGAGAACAACTAAGACTAGTCCTGGTGTGAGTTTTTGAGACCTCAGCACCTCCCCTTCCCCCATGACACATTTTCTCCAACAAGGCCACACCTGCTAATTCTTCCCAAACAGCTCATCAACTGGTAACCAAACATTCAAATATAGTGGTACCCATAGCCAGTCATAGTGGAGCACACCTGCAATTCCAGCATTCAGGATGCTGAGGCAAGAACACTGTCATGAGGTTCAATCCCAGTTTGGGCCATATATCAAGATCCTGCCTCAAAAGAGACAACCAAAACCAAAACCAATGTGCACACACACACACACACACACACACACACACACACACACACACACACACGGAAAACGCAATGTCCTTCAGTCCTTCAGCTAGAGGCAGGAAAGGACAGATAGAAGCACTTAAAGAAACACTGGCTGTGCCCTAGGTGTAAGATAGGACTTTCTAAATAGAATTCCATTTGCCAATGAATTAAGGCCAACAGTTGACAACTAAAAAGCTTCTGTACAGCTACGGAAACAATCAATTGAGTGAAGAAGAAGCCTTCCGAGTGCCAGCTACACATCTGAGAGAGGATTAATATCCAAAATATATAAGGAACCAAAGAGTCAAGAAAACAAATGGCCCAATTAAGCATGGGCTATGCATCTTTACAGAGTTCTTAAAAGAAGAAATAAAAATGACTAAGAAATACAGCAACACGCATCCATCATCATTAACAATTGGGAAAATGAAAACTAAAGCGACTTTGAGATTGCATCTTACCCTGGTCAGAACAGCTGAGATCAAGGAAGCAACTCAAAACACATGCTGGTGAGAAAGTGCAGAAAGGGAAACCCTCATTCACTATCAGTGGAAGTGCAAACTGGTGTAGCTACTTTGTGTAGAGCACTCCCATAAAGCTAAAAATAAACCTACCATATGACCCAGCTATACCACTCCTTGGCCTATCCAAAGGCATCAGCATCCTACTCTATAGATACTTGCTCAGCCGTGTTCGTTACTGCTCTGTTCACAATCGCTAGGAAATGAAAACGACCTACACGTCCTTCAACTGAAGAATGGATAATGAAAGCATGGCCCATATGCACTAGAGAATACCCCGTAGCTGGAAAGGAAAATGACATTTGCTGGATGATTGATGGAACTTGGAGAGATTATGTTGAGTGAGGCAACCCACACCCAGAAAGAAGAATATCACATGTTCTATCTCATCTGCAGTTCCTGATCCAAATCTTCAGATGTGAGCATATAACCTGGAATAGCTGCAGAGACCAAGAAAATAAAACAAGAGCATGCAGACGGATCTCTAGAGAGGGGGTACAGGATATATGTGATATGGGAGGGGAATGGGGAAAGGGAGTGCTTAATTAGAGAGAACGAGGGAGAACAACACAGGAAAAAGGCAAGCTGAGATAAAGAGCACTGAGGATGCTAGAAACTGACATGGGGAATCATAACATTTTATAGATCATTTAAATTACATATAGATACAGATTATATATCTATATTTAGACATAGGTAGATATAGATAAATAGATACATAAATATAAATGGATGGATAGATACTTATAGATGATGATGAAGATAGATAGATAGGTAGATAGGTAGATAGATAGATAGATAGATAGATAGATAGATAGATAGATAGAACTCCCCCCAAGAGCCAACAAACTCTAGCACCAGATATGAGAAACCTCATTGTAAGTTGTTGGTCAGGAAAGTCCAAGAGACTCCCAAACAATATAGGCTATTGCTGTTGCCCCTGGTTGCCTCCCAGAGACTGAAAGTGAGTCTCTATTGCTGAAGACACCATACACTTTGGACACAAGATTCAACAGATTCTATCTCTTATAATTACAATTATAATACCAGAAAGTACTATAGGAGCTGTCAAGGGAGGACTGTAATAAATAGTCCTACCTACCTGTGATGCCTATAAATCACAACAATGAGCAGAAGGGCAGATCTATCTAAAGGTACAATAGAGGCACCTATATTTTAGTGGTAACCAACAAGGTCCATTCAACAGGAGGGAAATAAATTCTGACACTTTTAACTCTGCCAACTGCCTATGGTAACTATGGCCATAGATCTTGGAGGAGAGCCTACTACCACCACTTTCCTAAACCAGTGTAATTGCTAACTTCATCCTAAATACTTAACCTTATCCACACTGATAGCTCTGGCCTCAAAGGAGCTTCTTTTGTTCTACAGATGAAGACCATCATGAAAAGCCACCACTGATCAAAATGCAGAGAAAAAATGGTTTTGTGATACCCACCTCCAATGGATATGTTTATAGGTCTTACACCTAGGACTCAGGGAATGCTGCAGAAGAGGGGGACAGAAAGATTTAAGAGCCAGGAGCCCAGGAAATCTGCTGTGAGACTGTGTCTACCAGATTTAACAGGGAGACTACACACATGAGAGCTCATCAATACCGCTACCTAAACAAGACATATGACAACAGCAGCTGATATGCCAGTGTGGATGGAGCAAACTTCACAGAGCCCCACCCTAGATGATTTATAAGAGTCACAGATGATTAGCAACTTCTGAGAAAGGGAGAATGTCTTTCCTAGGGATGAGCCCCCTAATTGGCTATTTGATCCCAAATGGTCAGCCCTAAAATATATATACTTACAAATATATGACCAACACTAAGTCAACCCTGCAGATTATATTCACTCAAATGTGTGTGAGATATATATGTGTGTGTGTATATATATATACACATATATATAATGAATATATTACGAATATATATATATATATTAATTAAATAATAATGAAAAGTACTTGGGGCAGAAATGGGCAGGATTAGAGAGAAGGAAGGGAGGGAGGTATGATGTAATCATAGTTTTATTAATAATGAAATACATATTTTTAAAAGAATTGAAGGACTGACATGGTGGTCTAAACATGGAAGAGGGTCAGGAGAGAAGGAATGCTGGCCATCTTAAGAGACCATTAGCCGAGCAGTGGTGTCCCACGCCTTTAATCCCAGCACTGAGGAGGCAGAGTCAGGTAGATCTCTGTGAGTTCGAGGCCAGTCTGGCCTACAGAGTGAGTTCCAGAATAGCCAGAGTCACAACAGAGAAACCCTATCTCAACCTTGCCCCCCCCAAGAAAAAAAGATGCCATTGAACACAATCACAGACACAGTGCCCTCGCCCCCAGCCCCACAGTCACAATTAACTGATTTCTGCCGGAATATAAAGGTCTATGATAATAAATTCTTCCCCATAGTTTCCAGAAATGGATGCAGTTCTGCCAACATCCTGATTCCAGGTCACTGAGACATGGAACAGAGAAGCCAGCCAAGTCCACCATCTCCTAACCTGCAGAACACTGAGATGGTAAAATGTTGGGTGGTTCAAGCAGCTGCGTTTGTGAGAAATTGTTTTGGCAACAATAGAAAACTGATAAGAGAAAGGATCAAGTATGAACCACTAAAATCAAGTGATCCAAATTACTCCATGATGGAAGGAAGCTACACACGAAGTCTGTGTTTATCACACCGATATAAGACACTGTCATACTGGGCGGAGGCTGGAGGTCATAACACTTACACTTTTGATTTCAGCAGTTGATTTAGTGAGTGGAATATTAAGCGCGCCTATCAACAGCTCTGACTCAGCTTCCTAATTAAATGCCTACTAATTAGCTGTGTGGTTCTTCTCATAGTAACAGATTAGACCAAACCGTGAGGACGTTAATATTCATGAATGAAGACATCCCTTCATAGCAAGAATACTGGCAGCAGCTTGTTTATCTGTCTTGGAGGCTGGGTCTGTTACTCAGAAGCATCAGAAATCAGCTGGGAATGGGGTCTCGTTTACAAAATTAGTATCCTTAAAGTAGAGGTCAGTCAGCTATACCTGTAAATGGTCAGAGCCAGTATTTTAGGCTTTGCAGACTACTGGGTCCTTTCTACAACTCTTTAGCTTTTCCCATGCAGTGTAAAAGCTGGCATGGGGAATATGCAAATGAGTAAGTGTGGTTGGTTGCCAATAAAACTCTGTGTATTGGTGCTGAAATTTGAATTTTATATCATTTCATGTGTCATGAAATAGCCTTTTGATTTGTTTCCAATCTTTTAAAAATGTAAAAAAACACTCTAGGTTTTCAGACTCTACAGAAAGAAAAGGAAAGAAAGTCGACATGGAGAATTGGCTGCCCCTGAAATAAGCAAAACTGCGCTTGAACAATGGAGGTTCATGGGCAAAGCTGAAGACCAGGGGTGGGTGGGGGATGGGCATCCTGAGTACCCTCTGGAGACCAGTAGGAATATCTTCTTCACGAGGAAGGAAATTTGACTTGGTGGACCTCCAGCTTGACAGAGAACATTTATAGGTTGATAGTAACGTGATCATTTAATAATTTAATTATGGTGGTGAGTTGAATTCTGTCCACCCTCAAAGAAACATGTGCAAGTCCCAACCTACTCCTTCAGAACAGAATGTACTTATAAATAAGGTCTTCGTTGGAAAATCAAGTTAAAATGCAGTTTGTAGGCTGGACCCTGGTACAGTGGCTGCTGTCCTTATTAAAGGGGGAGATTTAGACAGCAGCAGAAATGAAAAGAACACCATGTGAAGAATGAGGCAAGGGAGAGTGACGTAGCAGAAGCCCAAGAATTCCAAGGATGCCAGCAAACCTGCTGCAGCTGGGAGAAGCACAGTGAGCAGACTCTCCTTCCCAGTCTCCGGAGGGAAGCAGTGACTGACATTGCCATCTAGGATCTCTTGCATCCAGAACTGTGGGGTATTAAATTTCCATAGTGTAAGCAATGAATATAAATACCTCTCCTCCTTTTAGAGTCAGGTTTAAGAAGAGATATTTAAGAAGAGAAATACAGAGATTTCTGTATATCTGTTTTGTCCCCTTTACCCAAATAATTACATGCTGGCATAAGACCCAAAGCTAACAAATATGAGTGTTGGAAAATGTGGGTAGAGAAGATGCACTTCCACTGTGGGAAGTACATCTGGAATATCCAGCCTCTCCGTTTGTCATGCTAAAAAAACAAAACAAAACAAAACAAAAAACCAATAGTCAAGTCAAGTTCATAGCTAGAAACCCATGTGTGTTACCCAATAGAGAGTGACAGGTTGGCCAACATGAATTAAGCATGAAAACGAAATAAAAATTACACTAAATGTATAAAATTGAAGACCTTTGGATATGGAGTAAAGTGGAGGAAGAAAAAAACATTCAATAATTTAATTGACTTTCTGCTCTGGCACACCTCAACTTGTCTTGAGGGTTTGATTAGATAATCTGGACAAGGGGGGGCGGATAAAAACACTTGAAGATTAAATCCCTGTAACTATGTTGGGAAATGTATCACAACCGGCTCTTGGTGGTGTGCCTTGTCATGTTCACCACCTACCATGGTGTAAACATCCCCTCCACAGCTTGTGATTTCAAGCTACAAACACCAATTCATCTTAGAACAGTGGTTCTCACCCTTCCTAATGCTGCGACCCTTTACTACAGTTCCTCATGTTCTGATGACCTCCAACCATAAAATTATTTCGTTGCTATTTCAGAACTATAATTTTTCTACTGTTATATAAATCTTAATGTAAATATCTGACATGCAGATGGTCTTAGGCGACCCCTCTAAAAGGGTCATTTGAAGGCTTGAGAACCAGCCTTAGAAGGAAAGAGATACACAGATGAATTTCTTACCAGCATACAAATAATGATAATAATTTATGTTACTGGCTAGTTGACAATCATGCTAGCTTTGGGAAGAGGGAATGAATACATTTAGATATTGGAAGTGACTTTTAGGGTTTCTAGACATTGCTTAGCTTCTACTCCAAATTCATGTAGTTCACATGTAACAGTTTCTTCCCAGTTTGGCTGGTTAGGACTGGCCAATCAGAGTGTCACATTTCCTTTGCCACACTTAGCTATGATGATACTCATGAGATGACATCAGACCATTAAAGTTCGGTTTTGTGTCACTGATATTATTCTATAGGAAATTTGGGGAAGAAAACTATGTTCTCTGTATAATCTGGAAGTTTCTGGAATCCATGGGACTCCCTAAGAGGAGAGCTTACTAAAGACTGATAGAGTTACATGGTGTGAGGATTAACTTCTGGTGACGTGAGTGCATGTATGTATGTGCGAGAATTGTGTATGTGAGGTGTGTGCATGTGTGTGATGCGTACATTTCTCTAGAATTCAATCCAGCTAGATGCGGCTTTCTGTATCTACGATGAGTCCATTACTCCAGCTAACATGCTTCTGTTCACTGCTCACACTTCTTTAACTATTGAGCTGCGATGTGTTTTTCAGAAGTCATGGGTTGATCCTACATAGACCTACCAGAATTAGCTTTATTCTAAAGGTATTCATTTTCTGATTGGCGCGGCTCATTACCTTGCAGTTACTGCTTGACCATTGGTTTTACCCTCATCAGTAGCATTAGCATCCACTTATTGTTTAAAATGTAAATTCTTTATATCATAAGCCCTGTGGTTCCATGTAGCTCAGAAGACCCAAATCTATTCTTGAGACCTTGAAGTAGAGGAATAGAGACACGGTAAACTTCACAAAGGTAAGCCAACACGGTCTCCAAGCTGAAGCCTTATTTCAAATGGGGCATCTCATTTGGATGTTACTCAATAACCAGTGTGTGCACTTAGCAAGACTGGTATGTTCCCAATGGTTAGCCCTAATATAAACACACGAACACTTGATGCTCGTTACCTCTCAGTGTAAAAGTGGGGGTGAAAATCTGTAAGTTGCTTTGTGGAACTGTCATTACCACAAGGTCTGAGAGATGCCAACCTAGACAATCAAATGATCACTGATTACCGGGGCTGTCTCCTGAAAGCTTCCCTGAAAAGTGATGCCTGAATAGTCTGTCTTTCTTTGAAGAAATCTTCTAACCTGTGACAAGAAGTGCATTCTATAAATAGAAGACTTTCCTTCAAGTGTAAGACTGGGCATGTGTGCATCCTCACAGGGCCACAGTCAACACGGTGAAAGGAAGTGGCTCTGAATAATGTCTTAAGTGAATTCATAACAACCACTGTAGAATGCAGGAATCACTCCCCAGCCCCCACACAAACACACATAGGGCTTGAAAGTGACGAATGCAATGAATTTTAACAGTGGAACATTTTAAAAAGCAAATAAAATAGTAATACAGTTTTCTACATGTTAAAAAGTACTATACTACTACAATGAAAAAGACCTGGAGTTTGCTTGTGGAAGCAGGTATGGCAGCAACCTGGGTGGAAGGAGGAGAATCTGAAATCGGAATGGAAGGCATGGCACAAGATAAGGAAGTATGCGGTCTCTAACACATGGTTGTCACATACGGTGAACGATGGTAGCCGGCAGAGGTTGGAGATGTGTCTGTGCATTTCTGCGTTACTACACGCACCGTTCAGCTTAGCGCAGTTTTCTGTATTCATCTAGTGTTTCTTGTGGACAAAAAGCAACACCTAAGAAAATAAGAAGCTCACATTGTGCTCAAATTGTCCTCCAATGTAAGAAAATTACGTGTTGGAACGGCTTTGAGTTTTTAAATTAAGTGCAAAGTAGAACCGATTGTGCTTTTCTTTTCCAAATATCTACTTTCTGCAGCTTCTAGGTTATAAACAAGGTGATCCATGGAGGCAAAATATAATTAGACATAAAGGAAATACAAATTGAAAGCCTCAGAAAATGTGTTTAGTATCTGTGAGAACCATTACACAAAATCTCTTCTGCCTCTTCCTTAGTGACTTCTTTTATTAGAGAAGTGTTTCAGGTCTTCATATGTTTACATTCTCCTCTCTCTCTCCATATGTATACTTTTTTCAAGGAAGAGTGAAAGAAACTTATTCTTCCTAAAATATATGTATGAGCTGTGTCAGTTGAGTGAGAAATGCCTCCGCAGGCTCACGTGTTTGAACACTTGGTCCCTAGGTGGTGGAGCTGTCTAGGGTTGTCACGGAACCCTGAGGAGGTGGGACCCTGCGGGTGGAAGTTCAGCCTTGCGGGTGGGATTCTAGGGTTTGTGGCTTCACCCTCTTTCTGTGCTCTTGCATTCTGTTCTCTCTCTCTTCTCCTCCCCCTCCCTGTGTCTCTCCCTGTGTCTCTGTGTGTCTCTCTGTCTGTCTCTGTCTATCTCCATCTCTATCCTCTCTCTCTTTCTCGCTCTCCTTCCTGTGTGTGGGTGAAATGTGATGAATCAGCTTCCAGCTCCTGCTACCATGCCTTCTGCCATGCCGAGCCTTCCCTGCCTTGAAGACTTCGTCCTCTGGAGCCATAAACTATAGTAAAGCCTTTCTTCCTTAAGTTGCTTTTGTTCGTGGTATTTTATCACAGCAACAGAAAGGTAGGTAATACAATAGCATACAGGGCTGCATAGAACACAGAACACATAGAAGCTCCACATGTGTTCTGAATGTGACTGCATATGAATTTCAAACACACTTCAGTCTACTCCATAGAATGTGGCCTTAGTTTTGCTGTTTGCTGACTTGGGCAGACACTCCAGGTCCCATAAATGATTAGCAGCTCAGACTTGCTTGGCACTTGGTCAGAGGTAGGCTATTGGTCAGAGGTAGGCTATGGTCCATGTGGCTGGGCATTCTGGAGTTGTATGTAAAGCTGGGTAAGATGTGCCCTTGCCCAGAGCTCTCTGAAGAGAACAATAGGAACACCACATCTGTTAATATGACTTCAATCTTCTGATGGCACAGGTTTCAGGTTTTCTTTTTCTGGCAATAGTCTTTTCTAGAAATAGAATGGCCAATTTTTAAAATTGCTTTATCCTGGTGAGGTTTTAGGTGGTTTATTTTTAAAATGTTCTCATGTTCTGTGGGACCTCAGGAACAGACCACTGCAAAGTTCTAAAGCCAGAGGGTGGTTAAAGGAAACACCTTTGGCAAGACTGATGTGCTACAAGTTACCCCAGGTTCATGAAGTTTGATGATAGACCACAAGCAACCCGAAAAAAAAAGTAACCTATATTTTGTTGGAGAAAATGCTTTCACAAGCATAAAATGATGAAGCCATGTTGCTAACTAAAACCTGTCAGAGAAACAGCACTTACTATAGGGTTCTTGGAAGCCTTTTTCGCAGATCTCCAGAGTGTATTGAGGTGGGGAGATACACCTTTACCCTTGCCATACGTTTTGCTGACAGTCTGTATGAAGGACACATAGAAAACGGAAGTTTGCTTTCTTTGCCCGCTTGCTCTCCATTCCTCCACTGGAATTAGAACTCCCATTTTTTGGGGAGTGTGTGTGGCTTGTTGTTTTTCTGTTTTTGTTTTTGTTTTTTCAGATCTTCATGGTTTCCTGAAATGGGACTGAATGGCTTGGGTTCCAAAATTGTCTATTAACACAGGTGTGCCTCTCGCCATAGTCATGACTTGCCTGTCTCCTTCGCCTCTACCTTCAGTGTCAGCCAATGACCCTTCGGTGCTCGGTGTCTGCTTCTTTAGGTCTAGAGGAGACCTCTATTCTGTCATCCGGCCCTCCTTTTCCTTGAAGCTAAACTTTGATGTCTTCAATCTTTGTGTCAACTTTGAAAGGGCAAATGATGGGAAGTATCTCTAATTTGTGAAGGGCAGCTCCGGAATTTAAGCTGGGAAAAGGAATTTCTTTCTTAGAGCTTTGGAGATAACTGTTTCCTCAGATCAATAGTCAGAGAAAGTTAACATCAACATCGATTCACTCGGGCTGACTGGAATACAAGTCCTTATACCAGAAATGCCCCAACAAAATGGCTTTATCACTAACAATCCGGTTGATCAAGGCAAACCAAAATAACACTTCAAACCTTCTACTGACTTCCCCTTATTTGGTTCTGATTTTTTGTAAAATCAGAATGCTGAGCCTGTACCTGTTTTATAGATGGGGACACTCAGGCTCAGGCAGGGGATGTCTCTTGTATGCCCACTTGATGAGTTTAGGTGGGAGCTGAACAGGTCACGATCCCAAACTCTGAGAGTCCTTAGACTCCCAGAGCCTCACAATGAGGCTTTTCCATCAGGTGGCCAAGATACAGTGATCTAGTCAGTGGATGGGAGCCAAAGAAAAACCAACTTTCAATTCAAATTTCAATTTGAGTTAAGATTCTACTATGGGGCAGACCAGCTAGCATTAAGCAGTAGGGTTCTATCTGTGGATTCTTAAATAGTCCCCACGACACCTAGGCAGACCAACTTTCAAAGAAGCTGCATAGGAGGGTTTAATCTCTGGATTATTCTCATTCCTCATCTCAGAGAGTCACATTCTTCCTTGAGTGTGCCCCTCCCCATGTGTATGTGTCTATTTACCTGATGTGTTCAGATTATAAATTAACCAGTCTGGAGACCTGACACAGAGAAAGTGACTTTAATCCCATTTCATTTTGTTCAGCTAGGAAGATGCTTATCCAATCCAATAAAGATAGTATTTATCCTAAACTTTTTCATAGCTCATGATAATAATATCACTTTGTAAGTTGAGAACCCTTCATTAAAATGCTTAGGGGCAGAGTGTTTCAGACTTCAGAATGACTTTAAATCCTTCACATATACATTACGAATATCTTGGAGATGGAAAGCAAGGACGGATGTTAGATTCCTTTATGATCTGTACACCTCACACATACAGATTAAAAGTAACTTTATACTGGTAACTTTATACTAGGTCTTGAAATCATTTTGTGCACAAAGCCAAAGTGTCACGATGTGGGGTTATCCACTGGTGTTTTCATGATTTTCCACTGGTGGCCAGTGTGGGCAACCAAGTGGGGCATTATCTCAAAACAAGTTTTTTGATTAAATAAAAACACAAGGCTGGGGGATATAGCTCATTCGAAGAGAACCCTTCTCAGCATGAGCAAGGGTTTGACTTCAGTCCTCAGTAACACACACACACACACACACACACACAGACACACACACACAACACACACACACACACACACACACACACAAAACACACACACACTTGTATGCACATACAGGTTTCGTATTTTAAAACATTTTGGATTTCGGCTTAGGATTGGTCATCTTGAATTTCAGCTGGTCTATGATGGCAGGTTATGCAAATGACAAACTAGAATATCTCTTATCACTGGGAAAGAGTAAATGATGCTGCATTTGGTCTCCTTTCTTTGTGATGAAAGGAGAGATTGTCACCAGTATTCAGAAGGTCACTAATGGGGTGGAGGGCTTTTCTCCTTCTGAAGTAACATGAATCATTAAAAAAACATGTGTAAAGCAGTCAAACAGGTATTTTTAAAGAACAAAATAAAATCCTAGGAAAATCCTGAGCATGTCTATTCTCTTGCACAAGGATCAGACTGATACCAAGTTATCAGTCCATCCCCTTCACTGCACAAGCCGCCCAGGGCATGGTGAGAACTTAGGAAATATACAATAAAACTGAAAATACTCACTTACACAGTAAGGTTCTCTTGATAGGTTTTTATAGAGTCACTATAATATAGCCATGATTCATCTATTTACATTTTAAAAGGCAAACTGTTACGCTAATATAATTCACCTGGGGCCCAAATAATACAGATTAAATAACACTGGATGGCTCATATTTCATGAGATACTGCATTGGTTGCTTGCCCTGTGGCTGTGATAGAAGATAGTAACCCAATTCTTCCAGCAAGACCCGACCTCCCCAAGGTTCTATTTCCTCTGACATCACCATCAGCTGGAGATCAAGCTGGGTCAATTTAGATCAGCAGTTCTCAATCTGTAGGTCACAACTCCTTTGGGGAGAATGAATGACCCTTTTCACAGGGGTCACCTAAGACCATTTACATATCAGATTTACATTAGGATTCAGAACAGTAGCAAAATTACAGTTACAAAGTAGCATCCAGAATATTTTATGGCCGGGGGTCACCACAGCATGAAGAACTGTATTAAAAGGTCACAACGTTAGGAAGGTTGAGAACCACTGCTTTAGATTTAGACCAAAACAGATCCTTAGCTTTAAAATTAATTTTAAAATGTAGTTTCAATTCCATTAAATCTGTACTGTTAATGTTGTTTATTCCTATTTTAGAAAATACTGTGAAATAAGATGAGTCAAAGGAAACATGTAAGTAATTTTTTAGGATATAGAACAACAATATAGGGCTGACAAGACAGCTCAGTGGGTAAACAGACGGCTGTGCAAACGTAATATGTTTGTATCTCTAGCACGCTTGGAAAAAGTCAAATTCTGGGGAGACGAGGAGGGCCAGGCAGGTCCCCAGAACTCAAGGGCCAACCAGTCTAGATGAATGAGGAGCTACAGGTTCAGCGAGGGACATGCCCTGTCTCAAAGAATAAAGTGGAGAACGAGCAAGAGAGATACCCAATCTAATTTCCACATGCACACGCCCAAAATGAGATGTATATCCATACCACACACAAATGAATAAGCACATGTATAAACATATCAATAATTAAAAATAAAATAAAAGGAAGAGAAGGCAAACGGGCTTTCTAGGAAGCAAACAAGACAGAACAACGAGCCTGGTAACAATGTCAAGAAGAGAGATAAGGCCTATTCCAAATGTCTTTCTGGATTTTCTAATACTGAAATGTGGACGGGCTGAGATATCGTCGGGCCTGTGACTACAGTGAAGTCCACACGTACCAGCAGGTGGCAGAAACTCCTTGGAGTGCAGAAGAGGTCGTTACTGTCACGTTAGGATGAGTTCAGATGAAATTCACTAACCTAAGTCAGAAACCGGTAAGAGGCAGAATGTACGCATTTCTTCTAGATCCTTTGGAAACAAAATGTCTCTATAGGCTCACAGTCTTCTGTGAAAGAGGACTCAGTTCTAGATTAATATTTTGTATTCTAGAATGCTCAAATACCAGACAGCAGTCACAGAAAAGTCCCTGGAAGACAGAAATCCGGAGATCATGTTTACATTTGTACCCGATGGTTCAATCCATAATCCACTGAATTCAGGGACCTCCAAGATAATACTGGAAAAGCCTAACCCCTTGGGTAACAATGCCTCTGGGAGTAACGTGTTGGTCCAAAGGGACAGTTGGTTTTATCATAGGCAAATGTGGGAAGGCTCTGAGGTGCCTGACTCTGCTGTGTGTGTATGCCAATCTCTTCTTTTCCAGCAATCAGAGATCCAGTAAGTTCCCCGACACACTGATACTTGATACAGTTGTTACTGGAGAAGAGGTAAGGAGTTAGTGCAAGACAATGAGGTGCAGTTTTTTTCCCAGAGGTGCCTTTCTAGGTGGCCCTGGAGGAGCTTCGGTTAGGTTCCCTGGACAGAGCACTTAAGCTAGCTACACTGGGTCTCAATACCATACTTTTAAGTGCTTCCAGCGAAACATCTAGAAATATTAGTTTCTCTAAAGCAGCCGTGTCCAGTGGACTCTAACAAAACTCTTTCTATATTTTAAAAACACAAATATCAAAAACTGAATTTAATTTTAATGACATACCTTATTATAATATATCCGAAATATCATTATTTTGTGTGCAACCTACCTAAAAAGCTATTAAGAATTATTTCACACTCTTATTTTTTTGTAGTAAATCCTCCAAACAAATTGGCATGTATTTTATACTTGCAGCTCATCTCATCAGTGCAAACGAGCTACTTTTAAAGTCCTCAGTATCTGGTAGATTGGGCAGCACAGTTCTGTCCATCAGTATGAGTTATTCTCATCACCTCTGTGATAAATATCACAACTTAAGGGAGAAGAGATTCATTTGGCTCATGGCATCATGGCCGTTGGTGGGTCTGCTGCATGGTCACGTGACCCTATGTATTTGGGCGGAACACCATGATGGCAGAAGCCTGTAGCACAGAGGTGCTTTTTAACTTCATGGCTGACAATAAGCAGGAAAAGAGAGTCAGGAAGGGGCCAGGGTCAGTGATCTCCTTTCTCCAGGCAGGTCTCACCTCATAACCTTTAACTCTCACACCACCATCTGGGGACCAAGAATTCAAGACTTGAGCCTGTTGGGGACATCTCATATTCATAACTGTAACGCCACCCAACGAACGCATAATTAAACCCTTGGATAATTCACCTCAAATGAATGATTCCGAAATTTTTCTACATTTCACTTTTATTATTGCGATCTTGAAGATTTTGTTATTTGCCTCCTGAAACAGATAATGTCTGTGCACAATGAAATACTGAATGATGATTCTGGATGGTAAGATTGAGGAAAAAAAAAAACACCAAAATTTGAAGAAAAGAAAAATCATATAATGAAGGTGAGTAAGTGAAATTATCTCACTACTACTCACAGTGTAAACTGAAAATAATTAAAATACTCTTTCTAGTGAAATCGTATTTTAAATTCTAGCCACTAGCAAGAAGGGATCTTGACAATTCAGTAATATTTCTGTTTTTAAACTAATACCTGAAGAAAATTCAGAATGAGTACAAGCTTCTCTGATTCTAAGGGGATAAAACCTAACAAGACTTTAGGGGTACTGTGTGGTTTTGATATTTGACCTAGCTCATTCTTTGTGGGTACTCTAGAAACACGAGTCATTTGGGATGTTTGGGGGCTGTTTTTATACATATTGTCAGGTCACAAGGTTAATATGAGAACGTCCATCTACTCTGCCATCTTTAGAGGTATTTTTAGCTTTCCTGTCACCCAGACGCAGTGACACGAGGGAGTAGGAGAAACAGCAGTGCGTGTGTAGGTACCCAGGTGACCGGGAGGCTGCCCAGCTCCAGCAACTGCATAATGAAAGACTCCAAATGTCACTGCTGATGTTCGATCTGGGAGTCCTGAAGTTGTTCCCCTTCATATTTATATCACTCGCTAAAAAGCTCCAGAGGCTGCCTGGATAATATTATGGTGTGTGTTTTCTAAACTGGGCTTTCAGACAGCACTTTCCAGAAATCGCTCTATTTTTAATTGGTTGTTTATTTTCTGAGGAGTGGGGAGAAATTTATCATCTGGAAAAACCATTACATTGGAGGGCTTGGAAGTGAGAAGAAAGCATGCGGCCTGGGCGACTAACACATGAGTGGAAACAATTCTCCACATCTCTGTGAGTGTGGAGGACAAAGGCTGTGCCTTTCTGCTCCCTTCCCTGTCATCCAGCATTCTCAGTAGGAACATTTTTATGTTACCTCATGTCTATAACCAGCGTAGACCTTGCTTTAGAACCATTCCGCAGACGCCACTTGCTTTCCATGCTTCCACACCGGCCCACACCCTGCCCAATCATGCATAGTCACTGGTTCCTCTGCCAACGCATCTGGTCCACGGATACACAGGTAACCTAATGACCTGACAGCGCTGGACTCCTTACCTGCGAGTGAAACCAGCTTGCGCTTAGCTGGCTTTCCCCCTTTTCACTCAGTCTGGAAACCAGACCATAAAATGGCACTACTCACTTGACTACCTTCCTGGATTGACTAGCTAACCCTTCACAGTCCCGCTCAGAGGCTTGTATTATAAATGATTCTAAATCCTGTCGAAGTGGCAGTCAATACTAACCACTGCTCCACCTTTTCCATGATGATAATTTTCCCTCAGCATCTATATCATCTTTCAGCAGGAAACACTGCTGCTGCTTGTGATTCCTCAAAGATGTTCATTCCGTGATGTATGCTTCAAATAGAGGAGAAGAGAGAGGGCCAGCATCAGCAATGTGATCGGGCAAGGGCTGGGCTCTCAGATCAGGCTCACTGCTTCATCTGAAAGAGTCTCATATGTTAGCAGCAGGATCAGGTCCACGCCCTGACATTTCCATTTGGTTTCTTCTTGTTCGCTGTGATGCAGAAGACAGTGTATTTGGTTAACAAAACCTGTGTAATGGAGATGCAAAGCTAGACAATGAACCAGGCTTCACTTATTGTTATGCTACTGGATAAAACTGCTGTATATAAATCATACTAAAGAGGAAAGCTAGAGGAAGGAAGTCATATAACTTCATAGAACATAGGAATTATGGGAAAGAGAAGAATTCTAGAAGGTGTTTAATTACAGTGTGTGTAAGAGATGCAACACTCACTTCAACCCCTCCAACCTTCTATCATGAGATTTCAGTGACAGGACAGAGGGCAGGGGGGACAGAATAAGCCCCCAGGGTTTGTAATCAACTCTCTCTCTATGCATCCAGCAAACACTTCATTATTTTCTCTCTGTGCCTCAGGCCTGGCTTTAGGAAACAGGATGAATGGTAACCTAGACCTCTATACAGCCTTTCCCTCATAAATTCCACATTCCAGGGGAAGTGGGAGATAAACATAAATAGAAAAATGGCAAGGTTTCAAACAGTGTGACGTGCTATGAAAGTGTAAGCAGACGTGACACAGAAAGGAGAACTCTGTTGCACGATGAACTACGGGACATTTGGGATGAAGAGCCGAATAAACGACAGGACCAAGAACTCAAGAGGTTCACACCGAGATATATGGGAGCATGCCCGACTTCCATGGAGACAAAAATTCCATAAAGATTGGAATAAGTACCATGAGGATCTACGAAGAACCATGAAATATCTGAATCCCTATTTCCTTGAAATATCACAACAGGCAAATACATGGGGGTAGGAAGCAAGATAGAGGACGGAGACTTACTGTTTAATGACTATAAAGGCCCTGGCTGGGATTACGAACAGGTTTGCAGATAGCACTGATGATTGCACAGTATCGTGGATGCATTTAAGGCCATGGAATAGTACACTCAAAGACAGTTAAAAGGGAAATGTCATGTTACATATATTTTACCGTAATTTAAATTATGTATATAATATACCCCAAACTGGTGAGTTGTCTTACATGCGAATTATATATCAATAAAGCAATTAAAAAAAATTAAAAGTCTGATTCTCTTTGGCTAGCTTACAGAAACTTTCTTTTCCCTCTTGTGATTATGCAGCTTTAATATTTATGATTTTAGGATAGTTAATAATTGGGAGAATCCTGCACAGGGCAGCTGACATTTCCAAAGTAATAAATTCTTTTCTGCGTGGCTTACATGTAAGTTGTCTTTTGTTCCTCAGTTTTATAAACTTATCAAAACAGATTATGATCCTGCGGCTGTGAACTTAAATACTCCTCTGAGGACAGATCTGTTTGCCTGACTCACTTTTTCCTTCCATGCTAGTCACTTAAATACTGCCTTTTGGAGGTAAAGAAAAGCTAATGTACAGATTTTTTAATGTCTCTCTTCTTTATTCATTTCCCCCTATATTTCTTATGAGCTTTCCAAATTGTATACTTTATAGGTGTCAGAATTTATAGTCTACAATACATGCATTTACACTTTATTACTCCTAAGGAATCATCCCAAACATACCCATGTCCAGTGGGCTGGCCCCTTAGGGGACAGAATGGCCTTTGGTCAAGGGCCAGGCTCTGTATTACCACCTGTAGGCTTGTTAAAACACAGGCTTTATCATGGACCAAATGAATTAGAAATTCTTGAGGTGAGGCCCCAGATTCAGCATCTAAACTAGTACTCTAAGTAGTTCTCACACAACTGAGACCCAAACTCTAGAATATTGAGGTGATATTTACACTTCGTCTTGAGCCCGGTGTGCACCTCGGTGCGTGCATTAACACTACTGAAGGCTTTAAGCAGGACCAGAGGTTGTCAAGGACATTTCGTGAGGTATTCCATTCTCACAATGAGCTTTCACGGGAAGCAGAATAAACAGGTTTAGTGGGTTCTGTTATACAGGTAAGAAAGCCAAGAGTTGGGGGTTGGGGGCCATTCTCCTACAGGTTATTAGTAGAGGGCGAGTTGGGCAGGATTTCAGATCCCTGTTCACAATCCACCGTCAGTGTTTCAAACAGGCGTAACTCAGACAGCTAGTGCTGAGGAGGGAAAGCTCGCTCACTGGGGTTGGCTCTGTTATCTGCCTGGCCACCGTCATTTACTCCACCTGGGCATCGAACCCTGTGGCGACACTACATGGCCTTTGACATCTTTGGTGGAAATTGTTTCAGCCTTAGGCCACATGCACTGCTGTATGGTCATCTGAAAGGAATGAGGACTCTCTAGCATCTGCTGAACTTTCCTGATCTGAAGAAGGGATGGGAAATAATTGAAGGAAATGAAAGATGTTTTTAGAAAAGAGCCTGCAGAAAGGAGACAGACACTGAGGGCCTGCTCACAATATGGCAGATCTGAGATAGAAGGAGACTACAGAAGGGAGACAGACACTGAGGACTTGCTTACACTATGGCTGATCTACAGTACCCTGAGGCAACTGTCATTGGGAAAACCAGAGAGAAGCAGGCGTCTTTATAAACACCTGATGTCCAGCAGACAGAAGGAGGAAATTCTCAAGCCCTGTGGCACCCAGAGCCTGCCATCTGCCCAGTGAGTGCTAGACTGTATTTTACTGAATGGTCTCAGTTAGTTTCCATGGTGGTAAAGCCAGGTGTATGTGCATAGTGGCGTTCACTTCATAACAAATAAAATAGCCTCTAAGTTACTCACAGGACCATTGAGGCAGAGTTATAATTTAAACCCAAGTATTGTCTGATCCCACACTTAGCCAGCTCCCATTGACCCTTCAGAACAATTCTTCAATAGATATGCATATTTATTTTCTTAATTCTCTGCACAATTTAAATATATATTTAAATGTAAATGGTATTTCCTTCTTATTTGGCATTCAGTCTTCATCCAATAAAACCATTTTACCCAATAAACAGCCCCCAGGAGAAGCAACTGCAATGCTATCAGAAGGAACTACTTTATACAGATTGCACATTACTCTCTTAGCAAGAGGAAAATTGCTTTGTCTAAATGTGTGACTAGCTGTGTTTTCCCATCCATCCCAGCAGGAAGACAGGCAACGTTTCTACAAGAGAATCCAATGCTACCCAACTAAAATTAGATCAGTCCACATTTATGTTTTGAGTTGGTGTCACTATCTCAGCTGCTGTGTGGGAGTTTACACTCCTAATCTCTGCATATTGAGAACAGATCAGACCCAATCTTAGAAACTACAAGAGCTGAAGAAATTCACCCTTCCATGTTTCTTCATTCTGGGATGAAATTTCAGGGGGGAGGGCTTCCAAATTCCCAGAGGAAGAAAGGAGTGTCTACTAGCTGAATGCTCAGTGTGTCAGGTGTTGGCAACTATGAGGCTCACTGCTGAATCACCTCAAACACAATGGAACACAAGACAGATGTGAATACTATTTTCAGATGTCCCTGAATGGCTAGGACAGGCCAAGGTGAACTTTACTTCTGGGCACACAGCTTAGGCTGGGCAATGAATATTGCCAGCTGGGCCCATTCCTTCAGTGGTCAGACCTTAAACACAGCAAAACATCGATTCAGTTTAAGAGGGGTTTCATTTTTATGCATTTTTTCTAAGTCAAATGTTACAGAACATGGTTCTAATTAGAAACATGTTATAGCTACATAACACAGATGTTCAGAGTTTGTCAGTACCTCCATCTATATGGCTAAGTGTGCGAAAAATTAGATATAATGTTAATTTAACTATAAATTTATAGTTATCCTAGATATACTAACAGATTCCCCAAGGAACTTCTAGAAGTCCACACCCATTGCTCTGTACGGCTTACTATGACCAAGTTGAGCTGGATTACAATTGCCTGTTTGATATCCACTAATTTCTTTCTAAAATCCGGTTTCCTCTTTGCAGTCAGAGTGTGGAAATTCTTCATTATCTGTTACCTACTTCTATTCTTCATTCTCTGTTACCTACTTTTTCTCTTTTCTGTTACATTTATTTGTGAGCTCATCTGCACTCTTGTGTAAATGAAACAATGCTATCTTTGTAGAGATGTTATTCCAATGAAATATCCTATCTTTTAATAATATATCATGATTAATCTTCCCCAAGAAGTGTTCAAACACAGAGGGTATGACTCAAATATATTGAGAAGATCATTCTAGCGTACTTTGCTCATGTCATACTTCATAATAAAAATCATTGCTAGCGAGGTAAAACTCCTTAGGAGTTTTAAGGACTAAATCACTCTTGCCTCAGGAACAATCAATTACTGCATCCAGTCACATGCAGACACCCATTCTAACTCGACAAAGCCCAGGGCAACAGCTTCTATTTCTCTTGTTGTAGATGTTGACCTTGATGTCTGGGTGCTGACAGCGCTTCAGTGTGCAGAGACCTCCTATGCGGGCTTAAATTAAAACAGGATCACCTACTGCAGGTGTTTCTACCTCCCACAGCTTTGACAACTTGGCCAGGCAGTGGTGGTGCATTCCTTTAATCCCAGCATTCAGGAGGCAGAGGCAAGCTGATCTCCATGTGTAAGAACCGGAAGTGATAATCTGATTACCTATGTTCTATGTCCCTGTGCTTCCTTTCTGATTCATCTTTTGCATGTTTACCTATGTGGTATACATGTATATATGCATGTACATGGACATACATGTGTACCAGTGTGCATGCACACGTGCATGCATGCTTCTAAAACCCAGAGGTTGACATCAGGTGTCTTCCTTGATCACCTTCCATTTTGATAACTGAGGCAGGGTCAGCTCACCACTGGGAATCATGCCTCTGCCTCCTACGCACAGGAATTACAGGTGTGATACCATGCCCATATGGAGTTTACAAGTATGCTGGAGATCTGAACTCTGAACTATCTCTCTCCCCTGTATTTTTGAAGACCATTTTTATTTTTATGTTAACTGAAACTTGGGTAAAATTAATTTTTAAACTTTTATTTTGATTATTTTTTAATTAAGTGTATGTGTGTATATCTGTGTGTGGATGTACACATATGAGTGCACGTGGCATCAGAGGCTAAGAGCATCAAGCCCTCCTGGAGATGGAGTCTCACGTGGCTGGGAGTGGCCCGACTTGATGTGGGAACCACATTTGGATCCTACGGAAGAGCAGCACAAGATCTTCACTGAATGCTCTTAATTGCCTGGTCATCTCCCCTACCTTACTGATATAATATATTTTAAATTACTCATGGACAGGTTAAATGTCACTTTCCAAGAACCTAGCATTGCAAATAAATTTATATTTATTGGTGAATTCATCTGTCCGCCTCCTTCTCCTAGGTTTCTAATGGTCCAAATCCTGTACGGTCATGTTGTAAAGTATTTGTCTTTGGATTTTACTCAAGCTAAAGGTTGGTGTGATATGTCTTCCTCTCCTTGAAAGAGAAGAATGGCTCTATTTTTTAGTGATCTTGTTACCTTAAGCAAATTTTCAAGTGAGGCTAATAACAGATCCTTCCTCTTAGGATCAGTTGTAAAGACCAACTGGTTAACCAATATCTTTAAATTATGCAGAATGGAACTTTTACTGTGGGCATCGCTAATCACTGGTTGATGGTATTCTTAGTATTAATTTTATTGCTTATGGAGTAAGACATCATTTCTTATCTTATCCTTTTATTGGGCATAGTTTATCTTAGAAATCCGAGGAAGATATAAATTGCAAACTGAAGCTTTAAACAACAGTACTTTTTGAGCCCAGAAATGGTTGTGAAATAAATCATCATAAATTAAATTGCATAAAACCCAGATTCTATGTTAAATCTTTTTCTCGGCTTAGACTCCAGTTTGCATGTATATCAGGAGAAGAAAGAGCCCCTACTGGTAGGACCAGCAGGACTAAAGTGCTAAGCCCTTGGTTCTGAGGAGATTATATTTCAGTACAGCATCCACTTTTCAAGATCTGTGATTTGAAGTGCTTTAAGAGTCACTATCTTTCCCCTTGGCTCTTTTCTCTAATCCTTTTCTATTCATTGATGTGTAGATTTTCCCCTGCTGTCTTATCCTAACACTGCAAGTTAGAAAATTCTACAAATTCTCTTCAAGTATTATTTGTTTGTGATACTTGGCTATGGGTGAGAAAAAGCAATTTTAGATTCCCAGGATCCTTCACACAAGAAAAAGAGAGAGTACTCGGAACTACATCTCCTACACCTCCAGGGAGAGCCAGGGCCATAATTCATGTGAATAGCAGCCCCTGGGTCCCAGGGTTCAGTGGGGACGGCGGCCTAGAGCTGCATGATTGGGGCAGCACTACAGTCTAGAGGATAATGTTTTATTCAATCAGGAGCCAGAATAAAAACTGATTTAGATAAATGGACAGTTGAGCATCAGGCTCAATGGTCTAAAATACTTTGTAGATATTCCAAGCACTACAACTGAAATGATACTACATTGATCCTAATTCATAGTATAGCTTAGTGTATTAGATATTTATTTTTACAGTACCCTTAAAATACGATTCTATCTGTGTCTGCTTATTTTATACTCAAGCACAAAAGCACAATAGAAAACATTAATATTTATTTTGGAACAACATCTCGTCTTTCATAAGAAAAAACAGAATAAAATTATAAATCTTAATGTAGAGAGTTATTCTAACTAACAAGGCTCTGTGTGGTGATTTGAATGAGATTGTCCCCCATAGATTCAGATGTTTCACTACTTGGTTCTCAGCTGGTGGTGCTGTATGGGTAGGTTTAAAGGTGTGAACTCACTGGAGGAAGTATATCACTGGGAGTGGGTTTTGAGATTTTAAAAGCCATGTACCATTTCAAGTTCTTCCCCGCCCCCCCCTTTCTGCATGCTTCTGGTTCGAGATATGAGCCCTCAGCATGCCTTCACTGTGCCGTCATAGAACCATAAGCACCAATAAACTCTCTTCTATAAGTTGCTTTGCTCATGGTACTTTATCCCAACAACAGAAAAATAAGCAATATAATCTGATAAAGAAAAATAATGTTTTCCTTCTAAGATGATAAATGTAATTCCTTTCATAAAGAATCTTCTCGGGACAGAAATATTATCTGAGATCTTACAATTCAAAAGTTCCCTAGAAAGTGCTATAGAAGATTTATTCTCATATTACTCTTTTTTGCTACTTTTGAGAATTAATAATGCTATGTGATCAATATGTACATGCATTTGTGAATGTGCATGTATGCATGCACAGTATTAACACACATGATCTAGGAAGTAAGGACCAAGGCTCTAGCTTTTACTTGCCCATAAACTATCGTGTGACTCCAAGCAAATTATGAAAAAGGGGGTAGAATACAATGTTTCCAGTTCCCTTCCATTCTAATGCTCCGTGAAACCATTTTCCAGTTCCCCAACTTACTGCTCTATTTTGTCACAGGTCTATCATGAAAAATAACTTGGTACATAGAACTGAACCAAATTTCTTAGTGTTAGTAAATCAATGGATTGTACATCTTGTCCCCCTTCACACCTGTCTTTGTACAGTCATTGGATGATTGGCATCTTTGTAATTGGACCATGGATATCTACATGAGTTGGACAACACTGCAAAGAGTCTGTTCACTAGTGACCCAGAAACACGTTCAGTTCTCATCTTCAAAAGCACAGTCTGATTTGGTTTCTTTATCAGTTTCCATTGTTGGCTCCTCTCCCTCAGGTCCCCTGGTACTGACAGCATACCTCTGCCATCTCTTTTCCCTTCTGTCCAAACATCCAACAGTCCAGCTACCTTTCCTTGGCTGACACTTTCCTAGCTTTTGCTCACCTCTCTCCTGACTCTTACCTTCCCACAGCAACTAGTGACTTTCTTCCTACTAGGACTACCCACCCAACCCTGTCACAAATGTGTATGCATCGGGCTTCTTGTACAAGGGTCTCTTCAACTTCACAGTCTAGAATATATACCCAGAGTTCTCTATCATAACACTGTCCTCGACAATCCCCAGATCGTGCCTTGCTACCTGAAAAATTTCAGACGGCTCTCCCTCCCCCTCGTGAGAAGATGAGCTCCTTTAGAGGCAGGACCTTGTCTGGGTTGTTTCAGATGATACAGTCCATCACGATGAGGAAAGGATGATGAGATAGAGCTCGCGGTATCAGAAAGAACATGGCTTGGGCTCTGCACATCACCAGGAAGCAGAAACGGTTCAGGAAGAGGGACTGCACTACAAATCTTCAAGTTTTGATGCACGTGATGCACGTCCTCCTCTTCACACACTCTCCATTTAAACGGGCTTGCACTGTTATGTCCTTGAACTCTCAATAGGTGGGTTACTGTCCTAGAGGCACCTTTTCCACTGTCCTTGTGAAAGGTCTAAACTTTCTCTTTAAGAGCACTAGTATTTTTTTCACAACCACAGTGAGTTTATTCAAAACGATCCTAAGCTTAACTTCACTGGATTTCAAAGTCCCTTCTCTGTCAAACTGAATGTTTCTATTCACATCTTTAACTAAGTTCATGTTCCTTTCTCTACCAAACTGAACATTCCCCATGCATTTCTGCTCTAGTTTCTGCTCTCTCTCACTGTAAATATGGGAAAATGCGAAAGTCTACAATTATTTCACAGCCTAGATATTATGCTGACTTGAAATTTTCTTTCTAAACATCTTAGTCCATTATTTTTTAATTCATCATACCCAAACTTTTAGGACACGGAGAGAATAAAATAAGATTGTTTTCCAAAGTACAATACATATGGTCAATAGCCCAACTCTTTCCTCTCTCAAACTTCAGAAGCCCACTCTGTGCTGTTACCATTTCTGTCAGCATTCTGGTCTTTTGAATGCTCAGAAGGGTCCTTTAAGATCTTCTTGCAATGCTCTAGGCCAGCAGTTCTCAACATGTGGGTCACAAACCCTTTATGGGGGAGAGCAACCCTTTCACAGGGGTCACCTAAGACCATCTATCTGCATTTCATATATTTACAATACGATTCATAACAGTAGCAAATTTACAGTTATGACATAGTAATGAAAATACTTCTAAGGTTGGGGGGATCACCACAACATGAGGAACTGTATTTAAGGATCACAGCCTTAGGAAGATTGAGAACCTTTGCTCTAGGCCTTCTCTACACCATCTCTAAACTTGTCTACATTCCTCCTACAAACCCGTGTACAGTTCCTACAAACCTGACAGTCAGCTTTGTCACAACAACGGACTCATTTCTCAGTGCCAATTTTCTGTGTCAGTGATTTTCTATATTGCCATGATTAAATACTTGTCGAGAATAAATCTGAGAGAATAGAGGTTGATTTGGAGTCAGAGTTTGAGAGTGCAGTCCGTCATGGAAGCAAGAGTATGGTCACATCTTGAAAGACCAGGAAGCACAGGCTAGATGGGAAGTACCCACTCCCAGAGACTCGCATTCTCCTACATGGGTCTGTTTCCTGAAGGTTTGGCCACAATGCCCCCCCCACACACACAGAAAGAGAGAGAGACAGAGACAGAGACAGACAGAGACAGAGACAGAGACAGACAGAGAGAGAATAGAGAATAGAATTGTCATCTGAAGACCAAGTGTTAAGACACATGGATCTTTGAGAGACATTTCATATTCAAACCACAGCACATACTTTTGCCATTTCAACCTCAGCTAACCTCCGAAAGGATATCGCAAAAATCGATGCCAATTTGATTTCCCACAGCAGTCCTACTGCATATTCATCAAGACAAAGATTTTTTTTTTAAGTTTTGGGATATTTTTAGAACTGCACAATTGAAAATGTGGGCTGTTATTTTGACTTACTTGTCGCTAGCCTAATAGGCTAATTTATAAATTTTCTTTGCCCTTTGTCCTTTTCTGTCAATGGTTAGGGTAGTAACTTCTTGCTGGCAAAATACTGAGGATATAGCCATGACATTGTTATAGTTTATATTGAAAAGTTAGTCTAATGGCATGATTTTTATATTGTCCTAAAAGTAAATATCACTTGATTATCCTATCAGTTTATGCCCTTCTGACATTATCCGCATCTTTATTCAGTCATTACACCTTAGTAAACATGCAGGTGAAATCGGTATGTGTGGGGGAATCATTTGCAACAATTTCTTTCCCGTGAAATTAATCTGCGTGCTTCACAGCAGCAAACAGTCCTGGATACGTTCTCTTTTTGCACACACACCTCTGTTGACTTTTCCATTCTTTCTGTAGTAACGGCTTCAGAAGTTGTGTGAACAACAATACATAGCTTTATTGAAATCCCGGTCTCTTATATTTTTCCTAAGAAAATCCCTTTAAGGCCAGACAATGGTTTCTCTGATGCTTACATTACCAGTGCCTTGGACTGATAGCAAATGACACAAATGGGCCAAAAGAGCTAATCAAAGCTTCCAACACCACAAAATCCCTAATGATAACTTCTGTGGAACCCCCAGTGTAGCCCAGACACTAAGAGCTGCTGGAAATGATGGTCTTATTGGTACCATTGTTAACACTGGTTCCCGTCTGTGCTGTGTCAGGCTCAGAGAGAATTACAGCAGCAGTGTTTCTTCCTGGCATTTCCCTCAAGTGACTTCTTACTGTCTACTTCTATTTATTAACTCCATCTCCTAGGCCTGTGCTTGAAAGTCTTTCTCATTACATATTTGAGTGGCACATGTCATGGTGAACCACACTTAGACTGACTGGCTGTCTTCAAAGTGACAGCACAGCATGCAAAGAATAAAATATTCTGAGCAAGACTGCTGATCACATTACGAGAACAAGAGAACCAACTTAGCATCCAGACGCTGGCACAGAAAGCTTGTCAAGAATGTTAAAATCGTTTTTTTTTTCCCTCTTTTACAAAACACTGGAGAAGGCATGATTGATAGATAGCTCATAAAATAATAAAAGATACATTTTTTAAAAGATCATGTGCTTCTACTTAGCATTCTCATCCGAGATGGGAATGACCTTTAGTGTCTACATGAAAGGACACAACATTCATAACCATAAAAATACTTTCAGAGAGACACAGAATTGCTAAACATGTTAACGTAAACAAGTGATGAAAGATTGATTTATATATCCAACCAAAACTTTTTTATTTTGACACAGAGCTTCACGATGGAATCAAGGTTGACTGTGAACTCACTTTGTAGCTCAGGTTAACCCTTGACCTCTAAGTCCTGCAGCTTCACCCACCCAAGTGCTAGGACTGTAGGTGGAACCATCCTTATCCAAACTTCATGTTTTAGTCGTTCTACAGAAAAGAAGAGAGCGCCTTTATCCGATGAGTGTGACGTGTCATGCTATAGAGCAGTCCTACTTGCCACAACACCTTTGCAAAATCTGAACTATTTGATCTTTTTACATATGAGAAGACTGAGGCTCAAAGTTACACATTTTGTTCAAAAATTACTCTTAAATATCGGTACACCTTGAACTTTAACTCAGTTATTATTTTTAAGCTATGTCATTCTGCTTATCCAAAAGAGGCACAAAAACTAGAGGTCATCTCTGCTCCTGTGAAGAACAAACATAGGCCGAGGTACAAGTGTGTAGAGAGGAACACTGACTGCGCGGACAGTAGCCAAAAGCAGCTCTGCATCATAACTCATTTGCTTCACACGGTACTTTACCAAGTAATGTTCATCACTGTGGCCAATCTACTGATGAGAAAACTGAGGTGTAGAAAGAATGGGTAAAGTCTTCAAGGCCATTCAGTTAGTGTATTTATCTCCCAGGGATACAATACCAAAGTTCTAGAAAGCTAGTGGCTTAATACGATATTTATTCTCTCACCTTTATAGAGATTAGAAATCAAAATCAGAGCAACCCATGACTGAATTCACATGATGGGAGGACTTCCGCAAGAAGTCCTGTGATCCCCAAATATGCTCTCCCAGTCTGAATATGTATATAAGTAAAGACAAAAGTTGTCCCCCAAAAAGAAGCAGCAGCAGCCTGAGAGCAGACAGTGGAGGCTTGGAGAGCACAGCTAAGGCATACATGTCCCTTAGAGCTGTTAATGAGAACTGACAGTTACATGTGAGCTGCAGTATAGTAACTGTGGCTATGGTGGAGACAGGGTAGGGATATCAGTGACAAGGCTATCTGTGTGGAAGATGCCCCGGGGTTTTATTTGAGAAGTTAAATGAAGGACAGGTTAAGGGAAGTGTGAGGCAATATGTGTACAGGAGGTTTATGGGAGCGATGGCTTCAAGTCCAGCGACTAGCATACTGCCTATTTTTAATAGGGGGAGGCTTTAAAGGAGAGGGGAAAGGAAGGACAATACAGAGGGAGAAGGAGGGAAAGGGAAAAAATCTATAAGGAAGCATATTATTTTATGTTTACTTAAACACACACACACACACACACACACACACACATACACACACACACACACACACACAGTTTAAATGAAATTACTCATCTTGGAGTGATAAACCCTACTACCAGACATGGGAAACCTCCCTTCCGTTTGTTGGTCAGGGAGTCCAAAAGACTCCTAAAACAATATAGGCTATTGCTGTTCCCTTTGTTAACTCCTAGAACTTAAAGGTAAGACCCTATGGTTGAAGACACCAGGCACTTTAGTCGCAGGACTTGGAGAAATGAAGTTGTAACTGACATGGAAGTCTGCCTCCTAAGGCCTAGCTTTCATAGTATCTGAAGCTGCTACACAAGATGGCTAAGAAAAAAAATGAAAAAGCAATCAATAGTCTTACCCAGATATAAAGCCAATGAAGCATAACAACGGCTAGCATAGCAAGATGCGCCAATGGGTGCAATAGTGGCACCTACATCTTTGGAGTGACCAACAACTATCTAATTGGACTTAAAAGGCCTGATCAATAGGGAAAAATTCATGGCTGCTAACCATAAACCTGGCTAAACCCCATGGTTGATTAGGGAACCTAGAGAGTCAACTATTGCCACTTTCCTTAACCCATATAATTCACAACTGCATTCTGAAGACTGATTATTTATATTCATAGATAAATGCCGTTCTTACCCCTCATCAAAGAAGCTTCCTTTTTGCAACAGACAGAGATCACTATAGAAATACACAACCAATCAAAATGCAAAGAACAACTGACCATGTGTTGCTCAAGCCCTGCTGACACATCTATGGTGCAACCCCTTCACTGATGCACAGGGAACACCGTGGAAGGGTGGGGAGAGACTGTAAGAACCGGAAAAACAGGAAATCTGGAAATCTGATGGAAATCATATGTGTGTGTGTGTGTATGTGTGTGTGTGTGTGTATGATGTATATGTATATATGATTGCAACCATGAAATCTTAACAATATGGTCACCTAAGCAAGATCTGAACAATGACACCAGTTGACATACCAATGTAAATATGGGAAATCTCAGAATGCTACTCCTAGATTAAGAACTATAGGTAATTAACCGCTGCTAAGAGAGGGAGAATCAGTTTTCTCTAGGATGATGAGCCCACTGATAAATTATCCAATCCCAATCCTAAGTGGGCAAACTTAAATGCCTTAAACACATATAGATGGACAATTCTAGATGGACTCAACAGGCTCCCCCCCCACCATGTGTGTGTGTGTTTGTGTGTGTGTGTGTGTGTGTGTGTGTGAGTGTGTGAGTGTGTGTGTGTGTGTGTGTATGTGTGTGTGTGTGTATGAGTGTGTGTGTGTGAGTGTGTGAGTGTGTGTGTGTGTGTGAGTGTGTGTGTGTATGTGTGTGTGTGTGTGTGCGCGCGCGTGTGTGTGAGTGTGTGTGTGTGTGTGTGTGTGTGCATGTGTATAAAACAAAAACAAGGAGGAGGTCATGGATTTGAGAGAACGAGGAAGGGAGCTGGAGAGGAAGAGGGTGGGGTGGGAATGGTACGGATACAGAGCTCATATATGAAATTCTCAGAAGAAATGTTAAATCAAAAGTACTCAACATGAGAGGAAACTAAATTGACCCATCAATGCCAGATCAGAGATGTCCTTGAATTCATCTACACAAGCAACGATGATTTATCTTCTCCTTGGTTCCAGGTGAGACCCATGGTATTTTAGGACTCTTGGGGTTTAGCCCCTACAAGTTTTGCAGCTCCATATGGGCCTCTTGGAGGGATTGGTCTAGGAATCTTTAGCTGCTATATACAAAGTCTAACTTCTACTGGACAGATCATGTGGAAAGACCTGGAGACTTAATGGAAAGAATGGAGTCATAGGTGACTAACCTTCCAACTTCTCCCAGGAATGTGTTAAACTTGTGAGTGAAGACAGCCAGCTGCCAAATGAAACCACCAGTTTGATGAAGGTCAACTCATGACCTTCCAAGCTATGGCCTTCCTGAATTCTCATCCCACAAAATAAAGAGTCTTAGTAAAATGGTTGTTGATGAAACCACTACTCTTGAAGTAGTTTGCAAAAGACAAACTGGAAGCGAATGTGTAATGAAGTATCAGGATTCATTTAATACCCACACAGAAATTTTTAAAGATTAGCGAACAAATACTGATAATAATTACAGAAATTGCAATAATTCTAAATGCACAGTCCTTCCTTGATTAAAACCAAGTACAGTAGTAAAATTTTAAGTCACGATTCAGTGGTGGTTATCAATAGGAAAATCCTTACTACTGCATCGTGTGGCCCTAAGGAGGAATACGAGTGAAGACAAAATTGAGACCCCCTTCCCTAATCATGACGGCCCACTCACTGACTGATTCTACAGTTGTGATAATGTAGTGCTGAAGTTCCTTCTCTCTAAACTGTTCTTAAATGGCTGGAGTTGCATAACGTCAGTAATTAGCAGTAAGAACGGAGCATCTAGGATAATTAGAAAACTTGGCTTTTCCAGAAAGAAAAGAAACTTTCACTGGGGTTCAGCCTCCCTCCCTTCCCTTCCCTCTTACCCACGACAGTGAGCAGAAGTAGCACAGGCTTAGTTAGGCAAGCACCTATCTTCAGGCATGTGATTGCTGAGCATACTTGGGCTGCACTCTGAGGACGGAAGCAAGTTAAAATCTATCTGTAAATCTGTAAATCACCGAGGCGTCAGTTTGTGATATCCTGTCTTCAGTAGCTATCCGCCCACATTACTTAGGCCTGTGAAGGTCCTGTTCTGGAGAAAGTCTCAGCGGACTATCCTTGTGCGAGATGGTCTGGACACTGCTCAGGTCAAGAAATTATACCTGCTTCTTTTTCAAAGGTTAAAATCCATTTACCTGTTAGAGCAGTAGGTGTAGTTCCAACTAATCCTGCATGTATATTTGCCCCTTAAAAACTAACATTGAAAGTTAAGTCATCAATCACCAATCAATCAGTCAATCAATCATCAGGTTATAATGAGTCAAATCACAATCCAGCAGCAAGTACATGCTACTCTTTAATGCCCCTCAAAAAGGTTAGACTTTCAATCCATAAAAGTCCAATTTTCCACATATCATATATGATACTATATATAAATAAGAGCAACGATAGAATGCTTTTAAATTAAACTGCAGAAAATTTAAAAATTAGTGTGGCCATTAATACAGCTATTAATAGAACCACTTCCTAACCTTTTATGTAAAGAACACAGGCAGAGTACCAATGAAAGTTTTCTTTGAAATTAGGTGACGCATGTCGCAAATAAGATGGGATCTCTTAAAAACTTTAAAGTGAATACCAATGATTTAAAATTGTATTTAAATTTGTTATTGAGAAGTAGTATTTGTAAAGTTGTAGATACAGCATGATAACATTCTGCACATACACCATATGTAATGCCCTATCGGCCTGGTGAGTGGTTCTTTCTCGTGTGAATCACTTGTTTCTATGTGTTGAGACTTTGAAATAAAACCTAGATTTATAGAACCAACAGGAAATCAAAATTAATCCCTCCTCTCTGCCTCCCCCAGAATTTTGCTTGTGATTTGTTTATTTATATTCATGTATACATGTCTGTATGAGTGTATGCCATGTATGTGTGAATGATCACAGAGAACTGAAGAGGGAGTTGAATGGCCCAGAGCTGAAGTTTTAGCTGATTTTGAGCTATCCCAAGTGGATGCTAGGAAAGAAACTCTGGTCCTGTGGAAGAGCCCTGAGTGCTGGGTGCTCTTAACTGTTGAGCCACCTCTCCAGACCCACTCTCATCCTTTTGATGCCCTTATGTTATGTAACTGCATAGATGAGTGGGGGCGTGTAGTATTTGTCTTCCTGTGCTAGGCTTATTTTACTTAATGTAATTACCTTCATTTGCTGGCCTGTTGCTCAGAAGCAAGAACTTTTTGAGGGAGCACTTACTACTAGAAATCATAAAAATCATTAAAAGCCAGCTCTGTGCCAGCCACATCAAAGCCTTTTATGCAACTTCCCTCGCCTCAACTTCACAGCATCCCGAAGAAGCATTAAAATCTACCCATTTATTATATATGGAGACAAATACCAGAGAGTTACATAAATTCTCATAAATGGGAAATTAGCAGAGAAGTTCAATGCATTCTCATACAAGGTTCTAAAGGAGGTAAATGTGACAGCTAGGACTCCAGTCCTGCATTCTAGTGCCAGATGTTGCTCTTTGCCGCCATGGCATGCTAAACTGTCTACTTTTACTATAAGGAAAATTAGGGTTCAAGCTCCAGTAAATGTCACTTGCTTTGCAATGCTTAACAAAATAATTGCTTCACCCTTCTTTCTAGTAGTGTCCTCACATGCTGGCCCTGAGGATTTCGTGGGTACCACCCAGTATACCGTTAAGACATCACAGAGTGTGAATAATTCTTTTAATTTTTCCTTGACTGGTTTATTTATATACTGTACTTATTCTAAATGAATTTCTTCAACATGCATGGAATACATACTCTGTATAAACATTGTTTTAAATAATAGATACTTGTGGTATGTGAGGTAGAGACATATTGCTTGTTTTTAAACCCAAGAACCAGAAACATTTTTCTGGAAAACCTTATATGCTAAAAAGTTGTAATTCTGTGGGGCATGCACTCTCTGCCCCTGCTGTCCAGATGTGTCAGTATTCTGTGGAAGGCACCATGAAAATCAGCATGGCCATGATCCATTAAATTTTCTTTAAGAAATGGAAATGGTCTGATTTGGTTCATAGTTTATAGTTCACAAATTCTTGCTCAAGACCACTCAACAAGCAACTATATCAGGTTGGACGTTTGATGTGCCAGTCTTTACAGGAACACATGGAAGGCTAGTTCTCTTACACCAGGACGGCAGTTCTCAACTGTGAGTTACAAACCCTTTGAGAGGGTCGAACAACCCTTTCACGGGGTCACCTAAGACCATCTGCATATCAGATATTTACATTTTGATTCATAACGGTAACAAGATAATTACAGTTCTGAATTAGCAACGAAAATAATTTTACGGTTAGGAGTCACCACTACATGAAGAACTGTATTGAAAGGCCACAGCTTAAGGAAGGTTGAGACCACTGCTCTAGGAGGATCTGAGGGCTGGTGATGTACTAAAGAGGAATCCAAGCAGGACTAGAAATTGTCCATAGCAAGTCTAAGAGGAAGAACCCAAAGGCAAAAAGTAAGAGAGGACTCAAGGGAAAGTAGTAAGCAGCACAGGAAGGACTCTCTCTATAAGGGAACTTGGAGTTGATGCTTGTTTGGACTCCCATGTCTCCCCGCCAATGGCTCGTGTTAAAAGCTTGATCTCTTGTAGTAGCCTGTGCTACTACAGTGAGGAAGTACCCCCCTCCTTGGGAGGTCCGGCCTCTTCCACCCACTCACACAGTGACAACTAATCTTGGCTGTCAAGTTGATTGGCATCAAGTAATGCATGTGCCCACTGGGCTCTTGTGAGGACTTTCTTGATCTGACTGAAGTAGGAAGCCCCAACCGAATGTAGGCACACCCTTCTGGTGGTGGCCCAAAATGGAGGAAGGAAACCTTTGGTTTTTGTCTGCTTGCTCTCATTTTAAAAGTTTTTATCTTATTTTATTTGTTCGTCTTCTTTTGCAAGATAGGGTCTAACTGTGTGGACTAGTTGGACCTCTTACTCACAGATTATCATCTATGTGAGTGTCTATGACTTGTAAGTAGTGGAATAGAAGGTTTCCATGCTTGGAATGGCCTTCACTCTTGTTTGCAAGTTTATCCCATTGCTGCTGTGTTCCTTTGCTGACATTAGAACCAGTTTCTTCAGGTTTCTGATGTAGAATGAAGACCAGCAGCTCTCCAGGAATCACCCAGGCTTTCTGCTCTAGATTGATACTGTGGAGACATCCAGCCCTGTGGACAGAAACTACAGGATTTGGTGGTGTCAAGAATAAGACAGCCATTGTTGAACTACCCAGACCATACCATGTAAACCAGTCTAATAACTACCATGTATGTGGATATGATGTATATGTATATGTATATGTATATGTATATGTATATGTATATGTATATGTATATGTATATGTATATGTATATATCCATTCTATCAGTTCTGTTCCTGTAGAGAAGCTTGTCTAACACAACCAACATGATGTAATGTGCCCTACAGGCACATCACAATGGGATCGAAGTGACCCTGAACTTTTTAACCCTATAACAACATAAGCAGCTTCTCCTCTAACCATGTTTCTCTGGTAGTTTGTCACAGTAACTTGAAAGCTGACTAACACAATGCTCACGGAAAGTTGTTGAATGCACCCCTGTGAATGGAGGATGAGATGAAATCCCTGTTATGTAAAGAACAGCAACTCAGAGGGCTTTTGAAATAGGAATAACAATTTGTCCTGGTGCCAACTGATCCAGAAAGCAGGGGTATAAGGACTTCAGGGGGGATAATGGAGTAGGGGTAAATTGGGACAGGGGATGGAGGATAGACCAGTGGAGGGAATACCGGGGAAGAATAAATAATGTCAAAATCTTTTTGAAAAAGTCATATGGAAACCTACCTACTACTGCAGAAGCTTACAGTCTCTCCCTTACCCCATCCCTGGCCTCTCTCTTAAAATGGAATTACCCTGCATAAGAACAACAATGCCCCTATAGACACCATAGGCTATAAAACATCTCTGGTGTCAAGAGTGGGTTACCTATTTTGAGTTCTCAGCTGATGAGATCCTATAGAACCATGAGCATTACAGACTATTAACAGTGCTATTGGCTTTCCTTCAGAACTCAATAGTAAGATTCGATTGCTGAAAATATATATGTAAATCATAGAACATGAAAATTTCAAACTGGTACTGACCTGGAAGCTTCATCCCTATTGGCTAGCTTTCATGGTGTTAGAAGGCCCTATACATAGTACTGGAAAATAAAAGTAAGCTTCCATCTTAGTCAGCTGAGAACCCTGTGAGCTATAATAATGACTGGCCTATAAAGACATGTTCACTGATGTAATAGTGGTATGGACATCATGGGAGTAACCAACTACTTATTTAGATTTATGTCTTGCATAACAAGCTGAAAACCATCTCTGACACTATTGTAAGGCCAGGGATCTGTGCTGGACATGTCATGAGCCCTAGGTGCAAACCTATTGCTATTATTTTGCTAAGAGGACATAGTATTAAACCAACTCCTATTGACTTATCATTATGTCCATAGAATAATGCCCTCTCTACTCTGCTTAGAGAAGGTTTTTCTTACAGTAGCTAATGTACCCACAACTGGTCATGAGGCACAGAATAAGAGACTCATGGAATATAGAACAGAACGACTGTAAGAGTCAGAGATGATGGGCGACAATAAGAAGGTAATGTCTTCTAGAAAGAGCGCAGCAGCTGCACCTCTGAACTCACAGTGGTTCTGATAACAAGCTTAAGACCTGTGTATGCTCAAACTAGACAAAATCCCAGCATGGAGTGGGAGTGGGCATGAAGTCCCACTCCTTGCTGAGGAGCAACTGGCAATTAATAGCTGTGGGTATAGAGACAGTCAGTTTTGATCAAGAGTATAGCACTTGGTTCGTCAACCATGCTCCAATGAAGGCCATGGATCCAAGAATGTCTGTGCAGCACAAATTGAACTTGGTGGACACTGAAAACAAACAAACAATCAAACAAACAACACAAAGGACACAAAGTTGGGTGGATAGAGGAGGGTGATCTGAGAGGAGTTGAGGGAGGAGGTGAATACGATCAAAACACATTGTGCGAAATTCTCAAAGAACTACTAAGAAATGGTTTGTGTTCTCACAAAAGCTTTTCATAGATTTTCTTCTCAGCAATCCAGGTGTGTGTCATTCATCTCTTTTGACTGAGATGCATACACAGAGAAATCTTTCTTTAATCTTCTCAAGCTAATATATTGTTACCAGCCTGCCATAATATTAAATCTACTCACATTTTAAAATTGTTTATATTTTTAAAGCCGAATAAATAAATTGATCAAGAAAGTCTAGTCCTAAGAAGCAGAGCAGGACTAGAGGATGTCTTAGTTAGGGTTTCTATTGCTGATGGAACACCGTGGCCAAGAGCAAGTTGGGGAGGAAAGGATTTATGAAGGAATGAAGGAAATCAGGACAGGAATTCAACCTGGGCAGGAACCAGGAAGCAGGCACTGATGCAGAGGCCATGGAAGGATGCTACTTACTGGCTTGTTTTCCATGGCTTGCTCAGCCTGCTTTCTTATAGAACTCAGGACCACCAGCCCAGGGATGGCCCCACCCACTATGCCCCCTCCATCAATCACTAATTAAGGAAATGCTTTGCAGATGGATCTTATGGGGGAAATTTCTCATTTGAGGTTTCCTCCTTTCAGATGACTCTAGATTGTGTGAAGTGGACACAAAACCAGCCACCACAAAGGATATCTGGGACCTTTCATGAAATATTTTCAGCAGCTGAGTCAATGATTCTTAGGTAAATACATGGGCTAGGTTATGCCCACACATCATGTTGAAATTAAATACTGTGTCTACTGGCACATTCAATGAGAAAATTTGGCCACTGTTGACAGTGCAAGCCCGGGTTACAGCTACCAAAGAAACAAAAGCCAATAATTAATCACTTGCTCTAACTTCAAGTATCAAAATATAACTGAATCGTCACCTCCATACTTTCCCGTGCACTTTGAGCCCTGTTCCAAAACTAATTCTCACAAGCCAGAGCAATTCAAAATTCTTCTTGGCCATATTTGGTTTAGAAATTCATCCTCAATTGATGTGGACCAGAGAACAGAGTGGTTACACATCTGAAGGTTTGCAGGAAGAGAAAATGGGGATGGAGCGGTATCCAAGTTACATCTTTCTTTTTTCTCCTGGTAGAGTTAGAGTTTTAATTTTTTTTTTAAAGTAGAAAGCACCTTAATAAGAAACCCATTATATCTCTCTATTTCTACTCTCATATCCTCCCAAGGCCACCATAAGCACCAGTGGAGATGAGTCACAACAGTATCCGGATGAAGTGTGTCACTAGCCTGTGATTTCGCATGCTAGACTCTCAATTCCTTGAAACTGAAGGTAGTTTTGCTCAGCTTTGTATCTCTTATCATCTTGTCAGTAAGCGACTATTTGGGGAGCTGAGTGAAATGGCCCTTGTGGAAAAATCCTTGAAGGTTTGCCGTAACTGTCACTTTCTATAGAAGTTCTGTTTCCTTCCAATTCTTTAAGAAACCAAAAGAACCCTTGCTTCCTAAACCTAGTGAACATAGAGAAGCCATTTGGCAGACTCTGGCTCATCCAATATTTATGAAATTAACCATAACCCAGCAGACTCAACAATTTCAGATGCCCTAACAATGGTCTTAAACATTGATCACCACAATGTCAATTCAGCCATGGCAACAGAGCGGAGCTCCAGATTGGGCAAAGCATTATAGGAAAATCACCCAGATCCCCAAGTGGTCATTGACCCTGTTGTCTCAAATCTGATGCAGTGTGCTCTAAGGTGACAAGATGAGAATGTTAGAGGTTCCACACCCAGTTCTCGCACAAGGTCTCGACTGTTTCTCTGGAATTGTCCAGAAATTAAGACAGAGAACAGAGACCAACACTTACCCTCATTTCCTCAATATTCAGCTCAGTAACGACAGTCTCCTTAGGAAGCTGTTTTTTCCCTCAGTGAACTAAATTTTATTTTAGCATCTTTTCTTTTAGTTTCCACAGAACCCGCAGACAGCCTTTTGTCTTTTTCACAGCCGAAGAGAAGATAGAACAATTTTAAAGTAATATTACTATAGGTGCCCAAACACAAATCAGAATATTTAGTGTGCTGATTCATTTTGTTATCTTGGCACAAACTAGGGTCACCTGCGATGAGGAAACCTCAGTTGGAGGGTTGTATACATCAGACTGATCTGAGAGAATGTCTGTGGGCAATTTTTTAAAAATTAATGATTGATATGGTAGGTCTAGCCCACTGTGGGTAGTGCCATCCATTGCAGGTGGTTCTGGGATGTGTAAGAAAGTCTGCTGCCGGGTGGTGGTGGTGCACACCTTTAATCCCAGCACTCAGAAGGCAGAGGCAGGCAGATTTCTGTGAGTTCGAGGCCAGCCTGGTCTACAGAGTGAGTTCCAGGACAGCCAGCGTTACAACAGAGAAACTCTGTCTCAAAAAAACAAGAGGAAAAGAAAAGGAAAGAAAAGGGAAAAAAAGAAAGTCTGCTGGGCAAGCTATAAGAAGATAGCCAGGAAACAGCATTCCTCCACAGTCAAGCTTCTGTTCCTGTCTCCAGCTTTCTGCCTTAAGTTCCTGTCTTGATTTCCCTTGATGATGGACTCTAAGTCAAGTGAAACTTCTCCTCCCTAAGTTGTTTTGGGCCAGTGTTTTATCACACCAAAAGAGAAGCAAACTAAAACACTTAAAGCGTACAAATCAAGAATGTAATGGAACCCATATCCATAATTCCTATTTCTCTTGTAGTTTGGTGCGCATTAAAGTACTTCTCCCTACAAAAATATGTAGGGCTCAGTACATGATCCTAAACGTAGAGTACATAGATTTTATATCTACAAACAAACTAAAAATCCTAACTATGGTGGTTGTTATTTTCTAGTTTCAATTATAACCAGCATGCCAAGCACTCCACAGTCAAAGCAGGCTCCCCTCACTTCCAAGAGTTTTACAAGGGAAGTCCAAAGTCAATCTATTTATTTCAAATTCAGGAAGTCGTATCTTGTTTACCCCTCCAGATTCTCTTATGAATACTCACAGCAGATAAAGCCATCCTTTCCTTTGTGGGGGGCATGGTGCAAATGAACTGCGGAGAGTTGAGGTTTTGCCGACGTAGGTTAGCTTAGGCTATCCTGCTATAGCAAGATGACTCTAAATCCCAGAAGATTAGTAATGCCCCAGAGTCTCTTCCTTAGGCTGACAAGATGGTTCGGCAGGAGAAAGCACTTGCCACCAACCTTGAGGATCCGAGTTCAAGGCCTAGGACCCACAGGAGAGGAGAGAACCAACTTCCACACAAGTGGTCCTCTGATTTCTGCATGTGAACTGTGGCATGCACACCCTCCTCGGAACACTGAATAATACATAAATAAATGTAATGAAACAAGCATTAGGTCCCTTTCCTTCTCACTGTATGAACACAGACCAGCTGCCGAGAGACACTGTCTGATGGATGGTCCATCTCAACACACACTCTTGTATGCATAAGGATAAGGAGAATGAAATGCATATGTTGCACGTAGACTCTTAAAATATCTGCAAGAAGTGGTACCTGCTACCCTAGTCACATTTCCTCAGCCAATAGAAGTCACGTGACAAAGTCTCACATCATAGAAAAAAACATATGAACAACCTTAATGACTTCTGTAATTTAAGGTAGGCTTTCTATCCAGAAAGGAATCATTTACACACACACACACACACCACACACACACATATGCACACGCACACTCACACACACACACACACACACATCACACACACACTTTTTTTAAACCCAAGTTTTAAGCATTTTTAGCTACCCTCTACAACATGCAGATACTTGTGAGGTATGTTGCTTCAAATATTAGGTTTGGGAGAGAAAAGGACCTTAAAGCAGCACCGGTTCTTAGTTTACTATATTTAATGTGGTTTTTTTTTTCCTTATTTAAGGGAAGGGAAGAATTACAAAGTCAATCTTAATTCCTGTACAGATTTCATAATTTCATTATCATAAAACAAAGAAATACTTGAGATAAGATTTACAAATCAGAAGTTTTCCGTGTTTCAGAGTGTGAGGCTCATGAATAATCTATTGAATCCTCCGACTTGGCTGACTAGAGCAGAAATCTATGCAGCGCCAGAGCAGAAGGACACGGTATAATTCAACAATAAAGACGCTCTCCAAGCCAAGATATAAATTTCTCATGCCTTAAGTTTTGGATGTACAGTTTATGTAGTTAAATATTCATTTCAAAAGATTCTCTATCTCTTAGTTATACAAATTTACATAAGACTATTCCCCAGGATTCTGTTCTTATAATCTAAAAAGAAACTAACATTATAATATAAAGACTTTTACACAACATGATAACCAAAATAATGTTTATTCAGCAACTGGCTGCCGAGTGTCCTGTCAACCCCATGCTACCTATAAGCAAGTCAAAGATGGCTGAGATATGATTGTGGTCCTCAACTGACAGCCTGGTAGGCTCCATTACCCCCTGTAGTGGATTTCTTCCATTTTTTAAAATTACTCAGCTATTTATTTATTTAGTTTTAATTCTATTTATTTTCCCAGCATTAAATTTTTTTCGTCTCTCATACAACACATCCCAACACCCTTTCTCCCCTCCCTTCGCTCCTCCCAGCTCCCCCGATCGCCCCTCTCCCCCAGATCTATCACCTATCTTCCCACTCCCACTCCGTCTCTCCTCAAGAAGAATCTTATATTCCTCATCGCTTCTTAAAATCTAGAGATTTGGGTCTGCATGCGTGAAGCACTGGAGAGAGACAGGAATGGGACTGAGAGTCAGAAATGTACATCCTGACTCTTCACTGATAACCGAAGCTATGATGAGGCTCTGGGATTATGAGAATACAAAGTTTCTACTCCCATACTGGGGAACAAAGTTTTCTGTCCTCAAAGCTTACTTCGTCCTGTGCTCTCTTCAATGTCTGCTCAGTTCCAGACCATGAAGGTATATTAGGTTTGATGTACTTATATATGTATCAAATTTACTTAAAATGTAAATTTATGATTATATGTAAAAGTTAAACATAGTTTTAGAGAAAATGCCTAACCTAAATATAATAAATAATAGTAACCCACATCTTGGATTCTCTGAAAAGAACAGATCAGCACCAGACTATAGAAATCTATGCTTATTTGAATCATCCAATCTGAATTTACATGAAATCCAAGAAACCCCGCTCAACCACTGAATACTAACAAGCTACAGCCACTGAATGTAAGGTGTCCACGCACTGGGGAAGCAAATAAAAAGTTTTGCCTAGACAAGAGAATGCCCAAGAAGTTAACTAAAGATGGCTGACTCAACAAAAGGTGTTTCTAAGCAAAAAGGGCAAAGATCATTTTAAAACCAAGTGAAATAAGTTGTACAACTCTCACTTTGATGCAGAACACTTACAGAAGGCTTACCTCTTCCTTTCCTTTGTTAAGCAAGTGCGCTTACTTCAGAACCAAAGTTTCTACCTACTAAAACTAAATGCTGAGTTACAATTACTAGCTTCTTTCGTTTTGAGTATGTAACCAACGACAAATACAAGGCCTGATAAATCGAGTGAAGATTGAGGGAGTTCCAGAGTTTTTTTTTCCCTCAGGTCTAACACTTACAGGAAACAGGGCTAGGTCATGTCTGGGACTCAGTACAACGCATGTAACAGTAATCAGAGCACATGGCTGGCTTTCATTAAATATTTTTATCAAAATGAACTGCTAGCGTTGGCTCCTGTGTATTACAGATGAGAATGCAGTGGAGTGGTGTGGCCATGTAGGTCGTCCCGTTATTCTAGCCCTTGCTATACTCATGATTCTCTGAGAGGAATTCGTCTCTGAAAGGATTCACGTACACAGGCCACGTGGTATGGTTGTCATTTGATATGCTGGTTACCATAGGAAAAAATGAGCTTTTCTTTTTAGAAGTGACTTTGCCCTTTTGATCAACGCCATTAGCTTCTTCCTGATTCTAATGTTCTCTCAGAAAAGAGAATTAGAAAACACAAGGAGATCAAAGCAGCAGAGAAAGGAGAAGACCCATCCCGGGAAGACATATCCATCCCTGTATTGCTTCTGGGATCAGTACAATTAAAACAAACTACAAACAGGGTGACGGCATATCTGTGCATCTTAATTGTACCACATGGTACCTATCAAGGAAGTAATTCTGCGGTGATTGAGTTACTCCTGGTTAACTACTACAAAAATTAGGAGAGTAAAATTAATGACTCTGGATGCTTATGGCTCCATATGGAAGGCAATCCAGAGATTCTGAATTCTTTTAGTAGTGATACCTTCCCTTGGAAAGTATGATTTTGTGTGGCTTCATTTGCTACACTGAAATGAAACTGATGATTTTACCTATACTTTAAAAAACACTTAATAATTGCTTTGTATAGAATGTGAAATGTCATGTCATCTCAGGTATGGGGAAGTGTGTTGGCAATTGATGGGCTTTTAGGAAATGATTGGATCCTAAGAACTTTGACCTAATCAATGAATTCACTTTTGGATGGATTCATAATCTGCTGGTAGTATTCCTGTGTGTGGGTATGTGGCAGGGTGGGGAGGCAGGTTCATATGTGCCCTGGCATGCATGCTGAGGTCAAAGGGCAATTCCTGTGAGTCTGCTGTTCGCTCCTAGTCACAACAGTAACAGCACCGGAGGGTGCTGAAAAGTAGGACTTAGAAGGAGAAAGTAGGTTACTAGGGCCATTGCATATATATATGCCATTGCTCCCCTCTTCTACTTCCTGTCCACCATGCTATTATACGCAGCTGTCTTCCCCCAAAACTCCTACTTCTACAAGGACTCGCCAGAGTCCATGAAACAAAAAGCCACGTGACCACAGACAGAGCCCTCTGAAACCATGAGCCAAGCACTTCTCCTTTGTTTTGCCACAATGGTAAGAAAAGTAATTAATGAATTAAGCTAACAATAATGCAAAAGACAACAGGAAGCCCTTTCTAATGAGGTAATCTAGGTTTCCAAAATGCAAACATTCAGACTAGACAAACAGAATAGCAATATGCCTGCCCTCAGCTATGAAATCAACATGTAAGTGTGCATAACTAACTATAATTCCATGAGCAGTGAGTGATCATAACGCCGATGTGATTTCAGAATTGTTTAATATTTTTGTATGATTCAGAGCAAAGTAAAGTACTATGATTTTGTACTATGATACTTCCTTTCCACTCTTTGGATATTAAATTTTAAAAAATGGGTTTAGAAACATGCCAACAGAATTTGCTCCCAGGTGTAACTAAGTCAGGAAGCTTTCTCAGTTCTTTCTTTTGTGGGATGGAGGCTTGAGCAATGGAAGGTAGGGGCTCCTAGTGTACCCACTGGTGAGTCAGCAGTGCCCTAGTCACTAAGATAACTTCCCCTTCCTGAACATTACCTCATGGGAGAGATAACAGTGGCCTCCTGAGGGTCACTGTTGTAACTTACAATGAATGCAAGGGAAGTATATGTTGTAAAATTGGATATATATACACACACACACATATATACACATACATATGTATATATATGTATGTATATTTAAAGTTTTTCCCATACCCCCAAACCTTGATCCAAAGAATAAGCCACAGTTCAAAATTACAAACAGATCTTCTAATTGAGCTAGTTTTGTTTTGTTTTTTTGTTTGCCATCATGCACCCCATGGGTTCTGAGGAAATATCATCCCACACTCACATGTTAAGGGGCATCAAGGACTGTTGCAGCCTATAAGAAATACACTTCTAGTGCTGCTCTCCATTGCAGTGTTCAGTGTCTTCTTCTCATGTGTTCTCACATCTTAGTACTGCTCTCTAGGCAGAGCAATGATCACAGTGATGCAATTCCCAGACTCTAGAAATCAGACAATTGGTATCATCCTGAGCTCAACCATTTACCAGCCTTGTGAAAGGTGGTATGTTTGTTCATTTTTCTGTACCTCTGCTCCTCACCTATAAAATGGGGTGAAAAACCTACTGCTCTTCCAGGCTGAGTGTGAAGACGGAGACAATCCATCAATGTGCTTTGAAGAACACAGCCTGGTATAGAGTACTGGCTCACTGCATGTTGGCTGTGATCACTGGTCCAGGAGCCAAATTAACATGTGAATGATATTCCGGAGTCTCTATTAAGGTGAAGAAACTCACAGAGGTTTCCTTAGATTTGCAGCAAACCTAGGTGTTTAAAATTCTTAACTTGAAATTGTGCCACCGTGAACACTGATGCAGAAGACAGCATTTTCAAACTTCAAAGATGTGACTGTATTTCTAGTTCTGGCTCTTTTCTCAGACACAAACCAAGGAAAGGGATGCTCGGTACATGTGGCCCATGAAGCACCATGCGCAGAATGTTCCATTAATCCTTAACCTACAATGGGATTTTTTTTTCCTCCAATTCTTTAGATATTTAATGAGTGATTGTAATGTTAACTCTTTCTGTAGCCCAGGCATCCATGATCAGTGAAAAGGGATATTGCACCAAATCTTTCTTCACGTAATCAAGAAGTTATGACAATTTCAAAAGCAGAAAGTGACTTTAAAATGAAGTCTTTCGTCCATTATGGAGTTTAAATTTTCAATACATGTACCAAAAGTTACATGTGAATTCACGCATAACAAGTGCTGGAGACTTTCACGGAGACACCATTCACAAAGAACCTGCCAGTCTTGCCTCGTGCTAGGGGCTGTAAATAACAAATGACAACACACCAAACTTGTCTCCAAGAAGCTTCCTGTGCTCAGGCGTTGGACAGACTGCTGCTCAGAGACTGCGAGTGTAAAAAGCCATGACAACCAAGAAAGCCAGGTCCTGAAGCAACTATCCTCCAAGGATGAATTTTCAAGGGTTAAAGTCAATAATTGTTATTTTTCTGTCGCTTTGTTTGTTTCCAGACTAAGTTCCAGGGATGGAAAAATTTGCATTTAGAGCTCTTGCTCTCTTGACAGGAACACGTTGTAGTACTTAGTAAAAGAGAAAGTACACAACTTCTTTCCTTCCTGCAGATCTCATTTGAATACAATCTCAGAAAAGCTAACGCAGGGACAGAAGTTCCTAATAACTCCCCGACAGGAGAATGTGTACTATCCAAGATGGGGTGTGTCCTGACAGTCCACAGATGAAAGGAGCACTCGAAGCGAGTCCAGGCCTGGGAACCAAGGAGGACTGTAACGACCTGATGAGGTTGGACTGTTGATGGCAGTTCGCCTTCTTTCCTCAAGAATGGTTGATACTGTCTTGGCGGTATAGATGATAGAGCTGCTCAGGCCAGGATGTGGATTGGGAAATGCCCCCTGTTTTGTTGCATCAGCTCTCTGAGCTTTAGTCTCTCATCCCCTAAGGTCAGAATGACAGTGCTTAACTCGGGATTCCTGTGCAGCTGCTGTCAAAGAGCCTGAAGGTGTTAGGGTGGATGATGGATGCCGGTTTCCTCCTCGGGCACCTGACTCTTGCATTATCGTACCACCACCCTCAATTCCCTTGTTTGTAAATGTGGTAGTGTTATTTATTTGCCTGTCTGTCTGTCTATCATCTATCTATCTATCTATCTATCTATCTATCTATCTATCTATCTATCTATCTATCTAACTATCTAGTTTTCTGAGACAGGGTTTCTCTGTTGTAACTCTGGCTGTCCTGGAACTCACTCTGTAGACCAGGCTGGCCTTGAACTCACAGAGATCCACCTGCCTCTGCCTCCTGAGTGCTGGGATTAGAGGCATGCACCACCACCATACAGCGTTTTAAAATTTTTTAATGTTATTTTATTTATCTATTCTTAGAGAATTTCACATACGTATACAATATCTCCTATTCACTCCCTTCCCCTTCACGTTCTCCCAGACCCCCACGTCACCCTCCCAAATCTGTATCTTTTGTTTTCTGCCTGTATTTTCATGGGTATAGGATCATCCATGAAGCAGTAAGCAACCTACCACATGCCATACCTTTGAAGAAAAATTGTTCTCCTCTCCATCTCTTGGCACCCAACAACTGTCAATACTCTCAGCTATGGGTAGGACCTCAGGAGTCTCTTTCCCATCCGTGCTGAAACGTTGACCGGTTTGATCATGTACAACCATAGCAACCATAGCAGGTGTGAGTCTGTAAGTGAAATGACCATTTCATATGCAGACCACCCCATTTTACAGCTGCGCTCCGCAACCTCGTTCTCCTACAGTCTTTCTACCACGCCTTCCAGGATGTTCTCTGGGCCATGAGGGAACGAAGCGAGGCGGGTGTTCATGGAACCGAGCACTCCATAGTCACGGATCCTCTATACTTTGATTTGTTGTGAGTCACTGTGTTAACTACCATCCTTTCCAGTAAGGAACTTCTTTGAACAGCAGTGAGAGCTACACAATCAATGGGTAGAAGGATAAGTATTTCGATGGCAGTTTGATGCCATGTCCGTTTAATCAATTAGCTTATTTCTTTTCTGTTACCAGTTTCACCACCATCACCCCTTCTTCAACCGAATGTAGAAATTATTTAAAAATTAAACGTACTGGTTTCAAGAAATAATTCTGAAAGCGAACTAGTTCAACGATCTCAGGGCTTACAGATACAAGAGAGAAATCTTAATTTATCCACTACCTAGAACTCCATCTAAAGTCTCCACAACAATGGTTGGAGAGACAGCCCAGCAGTTAAGAGTACTACACAAGCAAGTATAAGCACCAGAGTTTGGATCCCTGAACGCATGTAACAAGCCCAGCGTGGTCCTATGCATTCCTACAACTCCAGTATTGACCGGAGAAGGCAGGAGGGCTGTGGTTTGCTGCTTGGAGCTTCCATCTTAACCAAAAACTGTAAGCTCTAGGTTCAGTGGAAAACCCTGCTTCAAAGGAAAAAGGTGGAGATTATTACAGGACAGCCTGGTAACCCTCTGCTGTAAACACATACACATCACATATACATATATGTCACACATATGCATACTTATACACAATAAAATTAAAAAACCTCAACAGTAAAAATATGTCTGCTAATAGAATATTTAAATTTTTCAGAGATAGTCTCTTGAAATAGAATTCACACACAGTAAGGGCTCTACACTGGTAACTAATCCAACATGTTTCTTTTCTCTTTGTCTTTCTTTTGGTTTTGTTTGCTTGCTTGCTCTTCCTTTGTTTTGGTTTTGGTTTTGATTTCTTTGTTTGGTTGCTTAGATAGGATGTTGTGTGTTCCGGGCTAATCTTGAACTCACCACATAGCTGAGGTTGGCTTTAAACTCCCCATTGTCCTGCCTCTACTTTCCAAATCTTGGCTTGCAATATGTCATCCCCACACCCAGATTCCAGCATTTCCAAGCAGTTCATTCTGTGATGGGTTTTCTCTTGTTCAAAGGGTAGGGACCAGGGGGCAGCCATGGAGGGAGACTTTCTTCTGGTAAGCCCGAGGCATCTGGAAATGTGGACATTCCTCTCTACCATGAGGAGGAACATTAGTTTGTCACATTTCAGGGATACTGGTGGGTCAACAAGGACCCATTTACAGTGAGTGAGAACATAAAAAAGACTGATTAATTTTTGGAAAAGATCTGGCTAGATAGAAACTCCATATCCTTTTAAATGTTTCAAACCATCGCATTGCCAAGTTGTCAGATTCATGTGATTTGAAAATATAAATTTAATTGAATAAAATGACAAGTTCAAAGGAGTCCCAGATGTCATTATTTGGCTAAAATAAGGTGTTTTCCATACCTGCTTTCATGAACTCAGGAGAGCTCTGCTACCAAAAAAAAATCACATTTTGTCATAATACTTTGATACAAAGTTTGCTTCATTTAACCACTGATGTGTAAAGCAAACAACAAAATAAAGGCGTTTACCAGCTGGGTGCTCTGTAACACACCTGTCACTGGTTTTAGGATTAGAGGGAAGGAAAAAACCTCCATAGAGCCCTCATCCAGCTTGAGATCTGATTTGAGGGGTCAAATTCATACACAGTAGTTAAGAAGAAACAGTCATCATGTTCTAAAAGAAATTCTTTTTAAATGATCTCTGTATATACGAATACTATTGCCCACAGTGGCCAGAGGAGGGCGCCAGATCCCCCGTAGCGGGAGTTACAGGCAGTTACGACTTCCTCCACATGGGCACTAGGAACCAAACTCAGGTCCTCTGGAAAACACCAGTGCTCCTAACCATTAGACCATCTCGCCAGCCCCTATCCATTGAGTAATATTACAGATGACTCTTGGGGAATTCTTTGTAATTATTCTGTATGTTACCGAGGAGCCGTTTTCATTACTCTTACCACACCATGCTGCTAAGACGGGCATCAGGGCATCCGTAATAACATCACACCCTCCTTTCTACCACTCGCTGGCAGGGATCCTCTAGCCCAGGTAACACACCCAGTCCTCAGCAAGAAGGCCTGAGACAGGAGTGAGGCCACCCCACATTAAAGTACAAAGACTCAGAGCACATGGTGGGTGGGGGTGGTATCTTCAGGTGCAGCCATGATTTGCAAGGGTAGCTCAACAGCCTTTTTCCCCCCTAATAACACTTTTATTAATTTGAGTCCCGGTAGCCTCTCCTCAACCACATAAACCTTTTGTAGGAATCCAGGAAAGGGAGTCAAGAGAGATGCCGATAAAGAACGGGGAAAGAATCTCTCTGATCAGTCGTCAATCATTCCAAATTTGGGCTCTAAATGGCAGCTTCTGTCAAAGTCATGTTACCACAAAGCAAATATTAAAGTGCCTCACATGATTGTAAAGATTTAAATGCACAAAGCCATGTCTTCTCTCGCAATAAAATGGCATCATTTTACTTACTCAGTGGATCACAGTTACAAAGACATTTATGGCTTCGCAAAGGGCCAATCCCTGTCCCTGCATAGAGAGTAAGAAATATACTGTATATATATACAGTATATATATATATATATATATATATATATATATATATACACTTTACTATTATAATAACAATATAATAGTATTAATAATATAATAATATTGTGATCTGTGTATAATTAAAAAAGAATGTTCTCCGTCATTAAATCATTAATGTTCCTTATCAAAGAAATAGAAGAAGGTAGGAGGGGGTAAGACCTTTTCTAATACACATTTGAATAACAGCAAAAACCAAAAGGCATTAGGTGATTTGATGGGCACTGAGGTAGGAAAGGGCCTGCAGTGGTGTGGGCTCTTGCCTCACCCTGGGTACCACAGTCAAACACAGACACAGAGCACTTTCTTGATGGGAGTTTCCTGCTTTCATTGGAATTGTGCCACATTCCCTAGGTGGGATTTTCCCCCCCTTTAAAAAAATATATATTCACCTATCTGTCTCCTCTGATTAACTTATTTTTTAAAAAATGATTCTCTTTAGATGCCCCCAAAAAAGGTGTCTGGGTTTTTGAGCTACATGCTTTTACTTCTTTTAAAAATGCTTCTTTGGATGATGGTAACTGAGGAAGGCTGGGAGTGGGAGGGGTGGCCCAGCTGAGGGAAGAGCACTCTGATGGGCTGTCCAGCGCCAAACTGTCAGCCCTGGAAATGTAAGTAACATTATGGGCTCGGCGGGTTATATTTAAGAATATATATGTATATACATATACATTTCCATGCAATGATGTTATTTAAAAAAAGAGACCATGAATTCAAAGTAGAACAGGGGAGGACATGGAAGGATTTGGGGGGAAGGAAAGGGAAAGGACTAATGTAATTAAAGTGAAATCTTAAAAATAAAAAAGTAAAAAATAATGCAGATTTTATAGGTAATGCTCAATAGGATCCCGCTGATGTTTCCTATCGAGTTTCTGTGGCTTAGTTAATGAATCTAGTTCAGTGAAAAAAAAATGCTCCTTTGAAAAGTTTCTAACAGTTGCTGAAGACAAACGGACTGCCACTGTATTCATAAGCTGGCTTATGTATTTAAGGTTTTTTTGTTTTTGTTTTTGTTTTGAGACATTGTATTGCTGTAACTATTAAAATCTAATTTTGGATGGCGGGTATTTCCTCCTATAATTTAAATAATTGTTGAGTCTATAGGCACCAGTTTTAAGATGACTGCAAGTTGCCTGAACGATGTCATATGGAATAACTCCTATACCAGTTCGTCAGTTTCATCCGTAGTGTGATATACTCTAGAACTGTTGCAGAAACACTCACCTTCACCCTCTCCCCTCTCCCTGCCCAGAATCTATTCTCAGTATGGGAGCTGGGATGAGACTCTTCCAAAGGGCACAGCTCCCTTCTGCTCACCACACACTTGTGGCTCCCACGACCTCAGAGCTTTTGAAAATGGCAAAAGCCCAAACAAAGAACTCTAGGGTCCCACAGAATCTGGACTCCTGTCAAGTGTCTGAGCTTCACTCCTGTGCTTCCCAAGCAGCCTCCTTGAGCTACAGCAAGGTCCTCTAGGAAACACTGCTGTGAGGGGCTCTTTTGTCCACGGTGGGATGCGTGACAACATCCTGCCTGCCACATTCCCAACGACAGTAACACTCTTATCCCAAAGTCTAAAACCCAAAGTTTCCATCACTGCAAAATGTTCTGAAGCATGAGAATATCACGTGCACTGGGAAACACGGTTGCAAGGCAGGTCTACTCCTGCCTGCAACCTGCTCTCCTGACTTCTTCAGAGTTTTGTTTCCGTGTGACATTCCAGTGGCATCATTCATGGAAAACCTATTTTGACTGGAAATACCAGTCAGGAGACATTCCCTATCCTTGCTTTTTGCTTTATTTCCCAACCTCATTCATCCCTTTTTATTGTATTATACAGTTAGTTGCTCCTTTGTAACCCCAAGCAACGGGATCCAGGATGCCCTGCAATACCAAAGTCCAGAGAAGCTCAAGTCCTCGTAGCACAATTCACATAATATGCTGTGGTGTCTGCATAGACCCTGCACGCGTCCCCCTGTGTGCTATCTCTACGTTACTTCTAGTAACATGAATAATTGTGTAGGTAAGTGGTCTGACTGTATTGTCTACAGAAAATGAAAAGACAAAAATAAAGCTTGTAAGTGTTCAGCTCCTATACTTTCCCTCCCCAGAATAGCTCTTATCTGTGGTTGGTTGAATCGCGGATGTGAAACCACAGATATGAAGAATGTGCTGACTGTCCATTATCTGTCTTCTCCCTCCACACTGGTGGCGAGCTAGTTGTGCCGACTGCCCTAGGGCAGGATCCTCAGCACACTGAGTAGCAGCAGGGGGTCAGCTGCACTGTTCTGAAGAGCTGACCCTACATACCACGTCTCTCTTGTCTTGGTCATTACTTAGAGAGGGACCATACTGCTTACCTGAGAAGTCAAGATTTTGTAGAATTTTGGTATTTTTAAATTTGTGTGCTTACTCATTTGCTTTAATTAAGAATGTCCAGAATTTGTTATTTCCTCACAACTAGAGGTGTCTCTGTGTCCTAAAATTTTGTATGTCATTCTCTCTGATTTTCTCTTTATTTTGCTGCCAGCATTTCCTTATCTATTCATCTTCATATCTATCCATCCATCTGCATGTCATATATATATATATATGCATATATATATATATATATATATCACATAACATTTATCTTTAGTCTGGCTTCTATAGATCTATCATCTATCTATCTCTACTAGCTCTCATATATTTACCTACCACCTATCTATATGTATCTCTATTTATCTATATTCTATTTATTATTCATCTAAATTAGCTATCATTTATATATTACCTATGTTCCTAATCTGTCTATAATTTATCATCTATCCCTCTCTCCACCTATGAAATCCTTAATATATTAAAAGGAAAACAGGTTGGTTTAATATGTTACAGAAAGAGCAGTGGGCATGAGAGCAAAAATAACCATCATATATCTAGTCTGTCTTCTGACTATTCCCTTTTGATTTAATTTGTCTAGTCTCTGCATCTCTATTCAAAACTTAGTTACTGATGACCCTGTCAGGATGCCAATCTCTGCAAGCTGCCTTAGATAATTGGAGGAAATGAAACCTACTAATGCATGCTCTTAATCAACATGATGATTCATCAGATGCTAATACAAATAGAAATGTGGAATTTTGAGGGTGATATTTTATTTAAATAAATGTACACATTGGAAAACAAAAACCATGACATATCCCTATCTCAATCCTAAAGTTAGCAAATGTGGTTCAAGATGAAAAAAACTGAATTGAATTAAAGACTATTATTTACTAGTGTTCTAATAACTCCCAAGCTTGAACGAATTCAAGAGTATCTGAAGTTCAGCGCCAACAATTTTAAGGCTAAGGCTAAATAATCATTTGCAATAAAATATAATATTATCAATGCTTCAGAATGACAGGGCTTTAGATGGTCAAAGGTCTGTGTTTAATTTCATACCTCACCCACAGATACTTAGATAAGAGAGATGAACCAGTGAGCCCAACTGGAAAGTGCAACATAATAGACTGATCATTTCCCACTCCCAGAGCAAAGTCACTGTTTGTGAGCAAGAATAGAAGTATTTACAGCTGCTCAACTTTCAGGCGGTTACATTAGCATCAGTGATGAACACGGTGGTGACCGTCTGGAAAGGGACATCTCAGGTAAAGTGCTAAATGGCCAGATTAGTCAGTAGAATTCATTCTCATTCCCCCCTTCTCTCCCCATCCCTCTCTCTCTCTCTCTTTCTATTAAAAGGACCCATTTCCCAGACCTAAAAGCAGAGGGTCTCTGAGATTCAAATTCTAATTTGGATTCCAGTTTTCACTTACCTAATGTATCATTTTCAAGAAAAAAATCAGACAAATCAATAAATATGCATTCAGTTAGCTGCTCTCAAAGAATTTAGTTCTAAAAGAAGAGGAAAATAATTTACTACCTGCAAGGTGTTGGCCTTCACACTCTAATTACCAAATTTCAGCAGAAACCCTAAATATTTAAGCGAAAATAGTTTCTTTGTGATGACCATTTTGAGTAATAGCGCCGATAACATATACTCTAGGTGTACGCGTATACCAGGGATTCTGTTAAGTAGCTAATTCGGTTTTTATAATAACTCTATTCGCTACTCACTTCTCTCCTTTTCCACTATCCAGTCAAGACTCTGAGGCTGAGCAAACTCCCTAAGTGGGCGAAGAATCCGAGTCAATGCTTTCATTCCAACTGTCTTAACCCTGAGTCTGTAGATCTGCTCCTGTGCTAGGCCTCAGAATTTCCCAGTGTACAAGGAGAAGTCACCCACTGATGACCCCTGTGAGAGCAGACCCTCAGGCGGGCCTCGGTGAGAGCAGTGCAGGGCTCTCCTGAGCCGTCCATCAGCTCACCACCCTTGACAATCCCAAATGTCCATGCATCCATGCAGCACTGTTGTCCGTTTCCTGTTGCCATTATTTATAATTTCTCCCTCTTCTCCAAGCATTATTTAATCCCTCTCACTTTGCTCTCTGATGCAGAAAGCCTTCCGCACCCAGGAAACTTTGTATAAGTACATCCCTTCTCTAAACTCTAAGAGCCCTACAAAATGGACCTCTGCACTAATTTGTGCTTGTACAGAGAATGGCTTCTGCTCACTGTATGTCTAGCAACTTAGTCTCCCCTAAGATCTTATATCTTATACCTTACAACTTATATATTCAAATAGGACTTTTCTCCTGCTCAGTTCGCAGCGACAGAACTGGGAACATAGCGTCTCCTGACAGCTTACTGTCTTCCCTTCTATAACAGAATCTTGAGAGAACCAAGTTACAATATGATGATGGTACCTGTACCCTGAGAAACTTTTCTGGGCACCAAGGGGACCATCTACTAAGACTTCAACTGTGCCTTCCTGTCCACGTGTAGGTAACAAATCACTCCGAGCATTGTGTACTTGAGTGTCTGTCTCATTGCACTCAGACAGAGCTGTAACTAGTACATGGTGAATCTGCGTCTCGAACATCCTTCGGGCCCAAAGTCCTCCAAAGACAGGCTGAACGTAACCACGGATGTGTCCAACCTCTAAGGGTGTGAAGGACCCACGTCTGAAGTCAGAGCAGGTTCTCCTAGCACACAGAGGCGGAGAGGCTACCTTTTGCCTATGATGGGAACTCGGGGTGCCGATAACAAAATGAGCAGCTCCAGCAAGGCAAGGTATCTGGAAGCCTGCCTCTCACCAGCACCTGATGGCTTTCTTCACAGAAACTGTGCAGCATACAGAGCAGCCTCCGCTGCTATTCTGAAGGGAGCATTTATACATTACAAAATCGTAAAACTCACATCTGTGGCTCTCGGCTTACATTTAAAAGCATAAAGCCATTTAAAAACTGATAAAATCCCCAACTTTCTTAAACTGTCAAACCCAAACCCAGCAATCCCCCCAGGTCTCATCATTATTAGGCTGAGATATTCAACTTCTGACTGTGTTGTTAAATCATCACAGAGACAGCAAACTATTTCCAATCATAGTTTTATTATTATCATGACTGTTCGGTGCTGTTTGGTGTCAGGAAATGAGAACTTTTTATGCTGAGTCGGAACTATGCAAGTTGTCAGGTGGTCTGCTCCCTCAGAGATCACAACCAGCTGTCCAAGGAGAGAGACAAGGCATAGGCAGAATCTCCAGGCTGCAAGACTAGAGAAGGAGGGAAAACCAAGAGGTCCAGATAGAAATCGCAGAAGCGTGGCATGTGAGCGGAGAGAAAAAGAAGGGCAGGGAAGAGACCATGTTCTAAGCCACAAAAGCAATGGTGCCACGGAGGTGTCAGTGTACTGTTTGTGTGCAGGTGTGGCTGTTGCTCGGCCATGGAACCTTTGAATGAGTTTGAGATAAAAGCCCCACCTCAACAGAGATGGGCACCCTAGAGCCCTGAGCCTCGGGAGCAGTAAGGCATGAGGCTGGACAGAAAGAGGCTGGAGATCCTCAGCGAAATACTAAGGAGTCTGAACTAGACTTTGGTCCAGGAGAAGTCACTGAGGATTGTGGGTCAGGAGCGATCCATGACAGACATGTCTTAAAAGGTAATTCTGTTTGCCAAATGGAGAGTAGGCCGGAACTGGAGGAGGAAGAGACAACGTTAATGACCCCTCTCAGTAATCTGGGATGAGCAAAGTCTAGACCACAGAAGTGTGTCTAGTGGTCCCAATGGTATAGAAGATGAATCAGACATTTTCTACATATAAAGACATTTCTATTATAAAGGTCTTGCATGGGAACAAAGTGTGTATTCATTGGGGGCATAGGAAGCAGCCTCAGAGATTGTAATCAGAGTTCAAGGCTCCGGAAGTAAATCCCATCCCCACGCTAATGATTTCAAGGTGTGGCACATTTAGGGTGGGGCTCAACCTTTCCTGAAGGTTAGCTAGCAAGATACCTTCAAGTGGTGAAGCACTCGATGTCTTCTGGAACTCTGAGGGAGCGACAGGAATACTGGACAACAACAAGAAAGCCTGACAGTTATACCTGAGCAGGAAGAAGCTCTCTAATCTGCAAAATGACATTAGTGATGTTTTCTCATAGCGTTGGCACAAAGTACCAATGGCCAAATAGACCCAGTGTTAAATCCAGCTGGAGAGTCAAGTTTTATAGGAAGCCACTATGCCTGCTTGATTCTGATTGCTTCTAGTTACTTTCTCACCATGCCTTCAAAGTGGAGACTTGAGTTTCACGAATCTAAAAACACTGACTCTGGCCCTTTTCAGAAAATGGCTGCCCACCACTGACATAGAGAGTGAAGAGGAACTCTTGCAGGCCCTGTGTAAAGTCTTGAACTGAGGAGAATTAGGTTAATTTTTCCCAGGTTGTGAGGCAAATAGGCCAGATGTAGGGTCTCACAATAAGAAGCCAGAGACATCGTGCTGATGGGTGTCAGGATGCTGTTTGTTCACCTAACAGAGGATATTTCAAACAGAAGCTAATACCGCTTTGGTTTCTGTATTGGTGTGAACTAACTGCAGCCTTCCACAAGTTACATTTCTGCTCCAAATAGAAGGTTCTGGGTAGACAACAGCAGCCACAGGGAGGAGAAGGTAAGCCACACTCCTCGTGTACAAGCTGAGTTTGTGGATGAACCTGTTCCTCGAAAAGAAACAGGGAAAGAACAATCTAGATTCTGGTTTCAAAGACACCACCAGGGAAAACCTACCTCCTTATAGACTCTGTCTGCCTTTCAAGTTAAAGACCAGACGAGGCTGGATTTGGGCAGTCATCCACCTTCCTCAATTTATAATCTGTACTATGCTCCACATCGTGAAATTTTACAAAATATCATCACAGCAAATGATCCAAGATTAAGTTAGCATAAATCCAAAATCCAACAAGAGCCAAAGAAATTAAACGGAGAAGTGGTAATTTGTTTAATAAGGTATATATTAACTCCAACAGCCTCTGATGAGGAAGACTCTTGAGGAGTTGCATGGTAATGGGCTGTGCATGGGCCTGGAGCAAGGACAGGTTTCTTTTTAACTTATTTGGAGGATCTGGCCCAGGTGGAGGAATAGGAAGTAGGTTCTTAAAGAAGTGTGCAGGATGAGGTGAGCCTACTCGGGCAGAGAGGAAATAAAAGTCTGAAGAAGTAATTGAGGCATGCTCTTATTTAGGTTAAATTGCAACAAGAAAGACATTTAGGTATTATCCAAATCCTCCCCAGTGGCAATATGGTACCTTGAACAACCTCTTCTACACTGAAAGTATGCCAAGAAGCCCCACTGACACGCAGGTCAAAATGGTCCACAAACAATCCAGACATGTTACCCTGTCTTCAAGCACATTCATTTCAAAGGAAAAGGAAAAAAAAATCATCATTCTTTCTTTGTGAACATGGATGTACCTGCTATATTGTTAAAATGCCCATCAAAAGTTTGCTGGGTATTAAGCTACCTCACGCTAATATGTACACATTTAGGGAGTAGGGAGACATGTGTGTGATTATTACATTATAGACATTCTGTGGGGTCTGAAATATTTATAATGGCTCCCGAGCCAGAGATTGAAAAATAAGGACCGGTGCTAAAAACCGGATTTTTTTTTTTTTTTTTTTTTTTGCTCTCGATTGTAATATTACTCATAATGCAATTACGTTACTTATGTAACACAGTAATTTTTCACACCTGCAGAATTCATTTAAGGAATACAATGAAATATGCTGGCTTTCCACAGAGCAAATGTGAAATGGCAAACGCTTGGTTTCTCACGTCCTAGCCTGCTCGTCTTCCTCTTCTGCCCTTGGGTATTCATCTCATCCCATCCGTGGCACAGCAAGTCGTCAGCCTTTGAACAGCAAGACCGCTTCCTGCTGCGTGTCTGCTTGTAACCCAAAAACGTGTCCTGAAGCGAAACAGGGTCCTCACCTCAAGGGTACCACCTAGGGCCTCTGCCAGCTTCCCAAAGCAAATATTCCGACTGTGCGAATGAAGCGCAGCGAGTCAGTCCCAGGACACATCGGGAGCCATGCGTCATAGAAAGTGACACTGATTTATTTCTCGATTCAACCAAGTTCTGGTTGAAACTATGCCCTCTGACACCAATGTACAAGTCACTGCCAGAGAGGAAATGTAAGATAAAATTTCAGTGTTGAGAAGAAGTTCCTAACTGAAAACGTGGCTGAGGACATGGGTTGGATGTCACCAGCGAGGACAACGGCAGTTCAGTACCCAAAGCTGTCCTCGAGGTTTCTTATTGATTTAGAGTTATAATAGTGGTCAGAAGTCCTTCCTCTCATATGCACATGTCCCCAGGTAGGTTGCAGAGAAGGATGCTGCCCTGAGGTCACTTGGTTGCCCTTGGTACTGTTGTGGCAGAGGCTTGAGCGACATCTATTTAAAGCGACATTCAACACTTGTGGTTGCCGTCAGGAGTGACTCAATGGGACGCAGGTTAACTTGTGACACCCGGGGTAGCAATGACCTCTGACAGCCTGAAACAAAATCCTGAGAGACTAACAAAAACACTTCATCTTTCTATTCTTGGATATAAGAGCACTTCTCATGGATTTTCATGCTCGATCGGATTATCACAGGAGGTTACATTCTGAATGAGCTGTCTTATTTGGATGACAAAGTCGAATCTACACTAAATTAACAAATACGTGGCCCAGTTCAGCGCATTTTCCTGCAGGGGGATTCTTTATATTACAGCATGTTTAAATGCAGAAGTGGCGATGCGTAGGCAGACATATCCACCTCAATGACTTGTCCTTGGGCATATCCAGAGGACTTCCTTTATTCAGGGTCAATAAAAACAAAAAAGGGTGTGATTTAAGGAGAGAGAGGCTAAATAACCCCCACTTAGTTATGCATTTTATAAAAAGTCAACTTAAACATAGAAATATACACAGTCAAATGTGAACAGTACACAGATGCGGAGTCTGTAATGATTGTGATGTTAGCTTTCAATGCCGCCTAGAAAATCTTCAGCAAAATGAAAGCAACTATCTTCCTCTTTTCCATGCTCCATCTCTGTGTATGATACTACAGCTCTCTGTTGGTCCATATTCAGATGCTTTCTTTATTCTAGAATGGTTATGTCTGAAGTTAGGCTGGCACAGCATTCACAGACGGGCCTCAGCCTCAAGTCCTTAAGTTCTGATTCTGAGATATTAAAGCTGCCTTCAACTATAGTTCACAGACATGGGGGAAGAAAAAGGGGGTAGTATATACTGTTGACAGACACAGGAAGTGCAGCTCATTTCCAGTACCCACATGCTACGTGGAACATCCATGAGGCCTTAGGATGTCTCTGCTCATACAGGAATAGCTTCATTTCAGGCTACTGATAAGCAAGAATAACTTCCAGGTTGACTGTATCTGAGTAAGCCCCCATCATATCTCAGACTACCTAAAGTGGATGTGTGTGTGTGTACAAACATTAAATAAATTAAATATATATGTGTGTGTGTTTATGTATGTGTGTGTGTGTGTGTGTGTGTATATATATATATATATATCTTATTTAATATCATAATCCCATATGCTGGGATTATAAGCAACTTGTCCAGGCTATTCCTAATGATAAATACATCACGAGATGTTTATAAATCTCTACTATTCCATATAATTGCCCATATCAAATATAATATCAAACATTAGTTAATGTATACAATAAGGATGAGAACACCCCAAATCAGGGTTAGGGCTTGAGGCCAGCTAAGCTTTATCAATCACTGGCATGCTCAAGTCCAATTTACGTTACATATAGTTCAGATTAATGGCTCAGCACAGGAAAACTGTTGAATGTCGTGGAACTCTGCACTTTCTTTCAAGTGAAACAAAATCATCAGTGCCAAATCAATGCCTGAAACAAAAATTTACCTCATGAATTATACTTTGTCAGCTGTTTTACTTCTACGTAGCTATGATTTCATTAGGTTTTTTTTATCCAAGTAATAATTCTAGAATTGACTTTGTTAATTAATATTAGAGCTTGTTTTACCAGAAAAAGTCAGTTCAAATTGGTACGCAGGTGATATCGCCATCAAGAACGGCTCTTTTGCGTCACTAAGGGCAGACAGGTGAGTTCTTCTAATCATGAGCACAGATTTTATTTACGAATGTTATAGGCTATTTTAAAAATTCTGAGACTGTCATTTTCATTAAAGTTAGGTACAGCATTTTACAGAAAATAAGAGGTCTTCTAGTGTTACTATGACAATTTAAAAAATTTTTTTCCAACTCTATGTTTTCGCTTTGGGTTTTTTGTTACTTTATTTGCATTATCAGTTCACGCATTTCTAGTGAACTGTCTTTTGTGGAACAATTTGAAAGTACACGTGAATCAAGCATGAATAACTTTTTTCTTTTTGATGACTACCTTGCTATACTATTTATTGTGACACTCAATAAATTATATTTGAAATTCAAAATTCTATAATGGTCATATTAATGAATCCTCTGAGAAGAGACTCATTTTATGTCACATGCTTGATATTTCTGTCGAGCATAAAAGTGGATCATTAAGGGAAACAAACTAAAGGCATTCAAAATAGCATGGAGGTCAATTAACTGCTATGTCTATATCATGTTGTATGTCAGCATGACTGTCACTAAGACATGTCGTATATATTAGTCTATCCATTTTGAAAAAAGATGATCTGTGTTCTCTGTAACATGCTGTTGAAAAAGCTAGCTCATGAAGATATGAATACAAATGGAAAAGGCAATTTCTAGTCATCACCCCAATGAATCAAAGCAGGTTCATTCAACCATCAGACAGGCTCTTCAGGCGTGATTCTGCCTAGAAAACAAATTCTTAAATACGAACAAGTTGGAGAAGCTCTCTGAATATGCAACTGGAATTTTATTCTAACCTCTAAGCATTTGAAGGGATTGGCATTCTTCTTCCCATTGTAATACAGGATGGAGCTCCAGTAAGAACAGTTAATCAAAAAATATTGTTCAAACCCTTCTAGAATTGTGACCATTCTTCATAATACTTATGAGGACTTAAAATAGCAGTACATTCATTTCATAAAGTCTCTTGCTTGAAATAAAACAAATCTGTTATTACTCAGGGCTTCAAAGACACGTCATTTAAATACTGCCAGTGCATTCTTGGATTTGATAATATTAAGCCGTGTAGAAAGAGCTTCTTGGATTTTTAGGTTAGCTTTGAAAATGATAATCACTTATTAAGGTTTAAAAATCAAGTTTGAAGGGAGCCTGAATGCTTTCTCTTATTTGATGGAAACCACTGTGGTTTGTTTGCTTGTTTGTTTTGTTATTTATTTATTTATTTATTTATTTATTTACTGGTTTTTCAAGACAGGATTTCTCTGTTGTAACTCTGGCTGTCATGGAACTCATCCTGTAGACCAGGATGGCCTCGAACTCACAGAGATCTGACTGCCTCTGCCTCCCAAGAGCTGGGATTAAAGGCATGCACCAGCAACCACCTGGCTCAATATTTTATTTTTTTAAAGAGATGAAAAAGCTGCTTGAAAATCGGGACTGGCTCTCTTCCAAACAATCAAAGATAAACGAAGAAACAATGAAAGAAGAAGTAAAATGTGAATAGTGCTTGGATTCTTTTTTCTGTCTTCAAGAACATTGGTGGTTGGGGCGGGAGGTGCTCCTTGACAAGCATGGAGACCTGAGTTACATTCCCAGCTGTAGGGCGCAGGTGTGTATTGTGTGGCGGGCGAGTTTGGAGGTGATCACACGGGGTGCTATGTAACAGAGACGCCTTTACCTGTAAAAGGCTGCTGATAATTATATCGAAACAACAGCCAAAATATCCGCATAAGCGCAGGCTCTGTCGCCACACCTCCATCAGGTCAGGCTCAGACGCACTTGGGGTTTCCTCCTACCATCCTGCCTTTCCCAGCCTTATCAAAGGCGGACAAGAAAGCAGAAGGGCCTTTCCCAGGCAGCCTTTTGAGGAAGGCAGAAAAGAAAAATTTAGAAACAGACCATAGGTGTTAAGGAATGGAATAGTTGAGACATTTGGTTCAAAAATCCTGTTATTTTCTACTTTAACCCCTTTCTTTTTTAAATGTACATCCTAAACTGGGATTCTGACTTCCTTGACTGCATGGATCAACAGGATGCAAGCTCAGCCTCCACAGCCTGGCCACCTGCTGTTCAATCCAGGCTCATGTCAACTCTTATGCTACTGTACCTGAGAGTGCGGGCTGACTCAGAGAGAGCAGTGCGAATGAAGGAAGGCAGAGAGAGGAAGATGCAGACAGGAAAAGCAAAAGGAGACTGAGGAACACCAAAGTAGCCACTGCATGGTAGTCAGCCGACAGTCAATCCTAGATGAAAGTTACAGATCTGCCTACTTCACAAAAATGTGTGAGTATGCCAGGCAGAGGTGCCTCACGCCTTTAGTCCCAGTGCTAGGGAGGCAGAGGCAGGCAGATCTCTGAGTTCGAGGCCAGCCTTGTCTACAGAATGAGTTTCAAGACATCCAGGGCTACATAGGAAAATCCTATCTTTAAAATCCAACTCCCACCCCCCCCCCGGGATGCAGGCAGATTTCTCTGTGTGTGCTCACACTACATCTGTCATCTTTTAAATCCATTCCTAGTGTAAATTGCTATTATCATTTGGTTTTGATCACAAAGGGAGTCATCGCAAAGTTAAACGGAGAGTCTTATATGACCGAGCTGGCCCCGTATACACCCACGAGACAATGTATGACAACTTTGTTCTTGAACTGAACAAAAATCATCTGCGGTTCTGGTTTAGTACCTTTTCTTTTTTTATTCAAAGCATTAGAATAATTGATCCAGATACTATTAAAAGAATGAGAGTGCTATATATACTCTTTCTCCTTGATGAGCTCAGAGAGGTTTTCTTTGTTCCTTACGCTTTATTTTTCTCTTCACCATTTACGTGATTTTAAAAGCTCACACAATAGTGCGCTGGGGTGAGGGAGGGTGTGGTTCTGAAGGAGCTGTTGTCCATAGAGCAACCTCACAGTGCAAAGTTCCTGACCCTGGGTCTCCAGGGAGAAGGAGGGTCAGACTTGCTCTAGGTGCTGTGCTGGGCCGTGCTACCCATGACGGCACGTAGAGTACGGAGAGGAGTCAAAGACAGGGCCACGGGGTCATCTTTTCCCGGAGCCCTGTAACTTCAATGGGAACAGTAGCACCTACAAGGGAAGAAAAACTAGTTCTAATGGGGAAGGCTGGAGAGACATAGACAGGATGATCACTTGCAGCATTCTGGAATACACTGTATCTGGGGCGGGGAGAAGGTGTTACTCCGTCTTATTTGTGACTTGGTATCTTTCTTTTCTTTAGGGAAACTTGAACCTTTCTCTTTAGGTGGCTACGAATAAAAACATGTTGAAAAGCATCCTCCTGGTTAATCGCCCCACTTTTCCTTAAGTGATACAGCCATTTCCTAAGGAGGAGAGGAGGAGAAATGAGTGGATAGCAGGGGGCAGGAGGAGACTAGTAAGGGAGGAAGAGGAGAGAGAGGAGTGTGGAGGATGAGGACAAAGCCTTTCAGGAAAATGAGGCTGCCTTTGAAGGGCAGGGGCAGAGGAGGAAGAGAAGATGGAGAGAGATAGGAGGAGGAGGAGGAGGACCAGGAGGAGCTGGGGTGGGAGGTGGGGGTGGGCAGGACCTGAACAGTGAGGAGAGGGGAAGGGGAAAGGAAGACAGACTAAAGTGTACAAGGTTGGAGAGCTGTGGCAAATGAAGGAACCGAAGAGGAAGCAGATAAGATCTAGTGCCGGTTCCTGACCCTTGCAATGTCCAGAGAAGCTGCTGGTCGGTTCTCGCTCTCTTCTAGTTCCACTGAACAGAAATGCTATTTCTGTGTTCTGCTCTTACCAGGTCAAGGCTGCCTGGTGCCCAGTTTCCCTAGGCTGTCTCAGGCTGGGATCAGGCTGCTGCCAGGCACTGCTCTGCAGCCGTTTCCTCCTGTGCTCAGACGGAGGCTATGCTGTGTTCGCTGGGCGTGACGGAGGCGGACGCTATCCTTAGTGCACAGCTGTCTCAGACACCTTGAATACCACACAAGAGTGTGGCCTTGTGTGATAGTAAGTGAGTCTGCTCTCCTTCAGAGTGTAGGCAGATGTTTGCATCTGTTCTTCCTCCTCAAGCCTGAGGATACTACAGGAGACAGGACTATTTTTCCTGGGATCTTCGAAACATCCATTAAATTGAAGTTCCTGTCACTGATATTTATGGGAAATAGCTATTTTGGCTCCCTTGGAAGAGGCCAAATAAAGAGAGAAAAATGCTTCCAATCTAGAAACAGCCTAAATTGGTCCAGTCTGAAAGAGGTACAGGCTCAAATCTAATTCCAAGCAACTGCCCAGGAAACTGATACGGGGTTAACCATGGTTCTTGGCCTTCCACAGGCCTATGAAAGGGCAGCAGAGCCCACAATTCCAAGTCACATCTATTCAGAGAGATGTCCTAGTCATTTTCCGGGCCCACATGGCTGGATCTGACATTCACCAAAAGGCCTGTAATTTTAACTCAGGGATGTATCTCTACATGAGGGTTAATATAGGTATCAAGATACACTGACGGAATTGAAAGAAGAGAAAAACCCATCTTACAAACATAAACGTATGCTGCAATACCAGATCGTAGGTCATACCGCGCCAGTAGGAACTGATAAAGACATTTTCCTTTGGCTGCGGTGCTAAGATTAAGCACCCTTGCACTTGTTAGACAAGCACTTACCTCAGAACTATGCCTGGAGCCCAGAGACACCATTTCTACCAGTCCTTTCATATTTTATGAAAAGTACGATTATAGTTCACTGTCTTCTGTGCACAAAGGCTAATTTGTCAAACACAGACGTTTCAAATAGACCATATTCTTATGCCTGTTCTGCCTTTGTTGTTGTTGTTCTGATACACCTGAAAGTTAATTCGTCAAGCAGCTCTTTACATGACACTGGAGAGCCTGTTCTCTAAGGTTCAAATTGTCATATCCAAATATAAAGTACAGCAGCTTAGTACAGAGCATGTGCATCGTGGTGGATGCACATAGCATGGCTGAGCAATTGATACTCAATTATTGAATACTCATTCAGTATCAGTGAGTAGATATTTTAATCTACTATGAATTGTCTGACAGAAAGCTTTTCCTTTTGTACTATGAGTGTAGTTGGAATGGTAAATAATATTAAAATGTTCATTTTTTTTTTCCGAGACAAGATCTTATTACATAGCATGGGCTACCTTGGAACCAGATATACAGCCTAGGCTGATTTTAACTGCCAGCAATCTTCCTGACTCTTCATCCTGAGTGCCAGCACTATCACCATGCAACAGCATGTCCAACTATATTTTACTACAGAAATATTATAGTTACATTAGAAAGTTTAGAAAAATCAAAAGAGAAAAAAAATCTTGGCATTTTCAATAGTATGACATTTCTGAGATCAAAAGATAGATTTTAAGTTCTGGAAAGAAGGGACTATCTTGGCAAGTCTCTACCTTAAAGGTGTAGTACACGTGGAACATGGTTTCAACCAACTGAAGCAGCAATGAAGAAGGTAAACAGATACTGTGCCCACAGATCTCTGCCTCCTGTGCCTTCTGAGAACACGGAGCGATTCCAATAATTTCCCCATGATTTTCATGCCCACAAAGAAGCCCGAAGCACAGAGCTTAAATATATAGTTCGGTCTGGAAGATCATCCCACCAAAGATGTAATACAACTACTTATTCTTAGGTCACAAAAATACTACTCACACATACCTGCATGGGTACACCTATACCCCAGAATCCCTCTAGGAAAATAACAAGTTTCATTGGAAGACAACAGTTGACATTGGGCATTGTGCAGCACTTGCTTTAAAATCTTCAAAGCTCAGACAAAACAGGAATACTTTCATTAAACTACCATATAATCACACATAAAAATTTCCAAAGTAGTTCACCACTGAAACAGAGAGAAATATGTGGACACTGAAATAAACGTAAATGCTTATGAATGTCCTTAAGGTAGCAAGATAACTTCTCATTAATGACATGGAGACATATTTACTATTTATAACAACATAAAATTTTGAAGGACCATATGCGTACCTTTTATGTATTGTTATAAACACATAGCTATATAAAGCAATCTTAAGTAATCATTGATGCATAGGGCATAATATGCCATATATAATATATTATATATAAAGCTGTTATCAGCATTGTCATCTTGGAGATCAAAGAAATGTTGCTGCTTCTCAACTTTACAAGTCAAATATACTCCCTTGTCTGCAAAACATAGTACTGAGTCTATTTATTCTAGCAGTACCAGAAAGTCTTTAAAGAAAGAATACATATTTGAAATATTTTCTACATTAGCACTCTACTTTAGATACATATCAATAACGTTATGATCAAATAAATCATATTAACTTCAAGTCTTTTTGATTCACCCTCTTATTTTTACATAATTAGTTATATTCCTTCTGGAACTTTTGGTGTAAACATAACTTGTTCTTCTGTTGCCGAAGGTCTTTTTAAAAAGTTAATTTTTAACTCCCACAATACTCACTTAAATCTAGAGTCTATTTCATTCGCTTTCAAAATTCACCCCGTATTTTCAGTAGTAACTCGAATATGTAACTAAACACTCAACATAAGAGAAGGCACTAGCCTTTCCCCAACAAAACTCCACATGAGTGACACACCTCCTTCCTGCATCCAGGAGAAGAGAGGGCAAACCAAGGATATGAAAATCACTGAAAATCAGAAAGAAAAAGCTGGTGAAATAGTCTATTTGCCACAAAGACACATTTCCTCATTGTGTATAAAGGAAAGGATTTAAAAAAAAAAATTTAAAGTGTACATCCTGCCCAGAAAGTAAAATGGTTTTGGAAGTCAATCAGAAACCAACCCAGACAAACCAAACACTGCAAGAACCAACATTTTCATCATCTACATCAGCCACTTTCATTATTTATGCTGCAGATGACCCTGTAGAATCTTCATTTCTGGTCAAAAAGCTCATATGTTCTATTATATTCCCACAGCTAATGTCTGTGTCTATAGAGAGAAGGAATTTGAAAGTAAAAGAGTCACTAGAAAAACTCATCTGATGGCATTTCCTCTCTCTCTCCCACTCCATGCTATCTCTCGTGAACGAACCACTGACGCTATGCTCCTGCAGCTAAAGACAACTGGGCATTTCATGTACCATTCGTACTGCAGTATAGAATTAAATACATGGCGTGGAAATCAAAATTTTCGCTCACCCTTGAAGCTCTAGATAAAATTAGACAAAAGAATCATGCATTTGAATCAAACACAAAAAAATCAGTGACAGAAAACGAATTCAGATTTGGCTATATACGCAGGCACAATGAAAAACAGGAATTTGCCCTTATCTTAAGCAAACACTTTATAAACTCTGAGACATGGTGACATCCCACTTTTATAAAAGAAACATGCCATCAATTGTTAGAAACATCTCTATTAAAGAAGATCTCACAAGGACAGGTGAATGGATGCATTGTCAGCACTGGCCCGTGCCTTCCACAGACTCTAAACACACCCCCTCTTGCAGAGGATCCTCTGGGCCATGCTCTCTTCTTTCCTTGAACTTCCAATGCACCAGGTCAGGAGATATTTTTGCTGCTATTAAATAGCAGCACTTTCTTGAGCCAATATGAAGCTCATGCCTGGGTCTACAGGACTCTGTGACTTCAGGACCAGTTAATGATTCTTCCTCTACCTCCAAGCTCACACCATGTGGCCGGCCCACCATGGAAATTCTAGCTCTTTCCTGTGGTCCAGGCCTGTCCCTACACACAATGATACTTCCCAAGGACTAACAGCATCTTACGGCACCCCACAGGAAGCATGACTACATCTGCCTACGGAAGATACTGGAAGGGACGTTTCCATTATCTGTCTAGCTGCGTTTTTGCTGTGTCATACCATAGCAAGGAAGACTGCGATAACACTCACTGGCGTGTGAGCTCTACACCTTTTCTGACCACACAGGTGACCCAACACCATGCTTTTCATACCTTTGCAGCCACGGATGAATTAGGTTTCTCCAGCAAGTCCCAAAGTTTCTTCCTTTTCTCAGGGCAGCAGGTGTTGTCAAATTCTTCTCCCTCCCTTTCACGCATGGTCTCTGCCTCCCGCCTCAGTTCTTCATTCATCTGCTCTTTCTTCTGATGGTACCTGGCTTGGCAGCAGGATTCTAGGTAGATCTCATCAATGCCCCAGTAATCAAGCTCTTGGCCGAAAGAGAGCGCACACATTTCTTCCATCATGTGGAGCTTCCCTGTCCGGTAGAAGTTCAGGATAGACGTGAAAGCTCCAGGATGTCGGTCAAAGAAATACTCGTTCTCGTTGAGGTTATAGTCATCGCACACCTCCAGGAGACTCTCGTGGGTGTTACAGTCTCGGAGCTTCCCCAAACGTGTCCTGGGGAGTCTATCCAGAGTCCTCCACAGGACTTCGTGGTTAAGGCCCCCCACGTTGATCTTCACTCTCCGAGAGCACGTTTTGCTTCGGATGATGTCCACTGGTTCTGGAGGAAGAGAAAGTGTCGACCTGGATGTCTTCCTGTTCAAGCCAGGTGGAGCCTTTTCTGCCATTTTGGACTGGACAGAGCCACAGAGGCGGGGTCCTTACGGAGGAGGTCAGCTGAAGCAGGACTCCTTTGGAGCAGGCATCTTCACGACGGCTGGAAAAAAGCAACGACGTTTCGTTACTCACATCTGTCCCGCAGCACTGTCTGGCCCAGCGCATCACCCAGTTGTTACAACCAGGTATGCTATTAATGGCTTTCCATCCCTCATATATAAATCTATATTGTTGGAGGTAAGGGGAGAAGCAACATGATGACGTTTGGAAGCTGTGTGTTCACTCGTACACATCTGGAAGCTGACAAGGCCCAACTGTGTTACCCGAGTCCTCCATCTCAAGTTACCGAAAAATGCAGGTGCCGAGGAAAGCCTCACAGAGAAAGCCCTGCCACAGTCGTACCCGCTGTACCTTCTCTCCAACTTACCCAGCCAGGTCCCGGTTCTCACCCTCTGTTTCAGGTTGATGACCTTCCCCTGTGCACACCGCTACCCCAAGTACCCAAGCCAAAATCCGAGAGCACAGGATCCTTGCCTCTGCATGCAACTACAGAGGTCTGACCAGTTATATTTAGATACTGCTTACCCTCGCTGCCATCACCCAGTCCCCAGCACCAAGGCACAGAGCTAAACTCCTAGCCTTCCTTGTATGTCCTGCCCCAACAGCCACTAAAACTGGCCCAATCTCTGGTGCTGGCCATCTGAAAATCACTCACCACACAGCCACAAAACCATGTACTAAGATATAGATTTGACCTTATCACTTGCATGTCATAAGCCTTCAAAGACTGTTGGTTATTGGAAGTAAAACCTAGTCAGCCCTACAAGATCCTCTCCGCCTTACCTATAGTCCAAATCACTGACTGGAAGTCACCTCTTATTTACAGGGGATATGCCTCAGGATATTCAGTGGATTTCAAAATATGTGTATATGGATAGATAGATAAACAGATAGGTAGAGAAAGATATAGATGATTCACACTATGCTTGTCATATATATATACACACACACACACACACACACACACACACTTTTGTATTTTAATTTTTAAATTCAGTACAGTAATAGTTTAACAGTAATAGCTATGGTAAAATAGAAGAACAATTATAATAAGATACCATAATAAAAATCCTTTAAAACTAAGGAGTTGTTCATTTCTGTAAATTTCCATGTAATATTTTACTACTTTGTTTGATCATAGCTAACTAATACCACAGAAAGTCAAAAAGTGCATAAAGGGGACTTTCCTTTTGTGTCCCCTTTCGTGTTGCACCCCATACTGCATACACCACCGTTTCTAGTACTTGGTTTATCCACAGTGGATCCTGGAGGGATCTTCACCTTTTCTATTTCTTTTTGATCCATGACTGCTTGTCTTTCAAGTCTTAGGCCAGATGCTACCTCTTCCAGAAGATATTCATGACATATCCCCTCTGGGATCAAGAAACTATCTTTTGTCTTTCACCATGCTACCTTAACAATATTTTCCCATGCCGGGTGGTAATGGTGCACACCTTTAATCCCAGCACTCAGGAATCAGAGGCAGGCGGATCTCTGTGAGTTCGAGGCCAGCCTGGTCTACAGAGTGAGTTCCAGGACAGCCAGAGTTACAACAGAGGCACCTTATCTCAAAAAACAAAAGTTTTAAAACAATATCATCCCGTAATATACTGCAAGCTCCCTGGAGCAAGCTCAGGCTTCTTTATTTTGATGCCCTTGTCACAAAGTACTATTCTTATACACTGGAGATTTAAAATATGAGTCAGTTCTTTGTTTTCCATAAGGCATCTAACAGTCAGAAAAATATGTAAATGAAGTTATTGGAACCTTGTGCCTAAAATGCACCTATGTCTGCATGCCATATAATATATATATTATACCATATATAAAATATATGATATATTTTATATATTTATATATATATATAATATCAATATAAATAAAGGGGGGGTGTCTGTCTTCCCTTGCTTCGTCTCTTTTCTATCAGGCACTTCTTGATTAGAACTTGATATCTAAGCTTTTTCCCTTGTTGGTCTGTATGGTCACCCAGAAAAGCAAGAATCCTCATGGTTAACAACCGAGTGCTTTGGCAGAAAAATCACAGAGCTTAGAGGAACTGGCCCACAGACCCTTCCTTCACATAAAATACCATGTCTCACAAGTCAGTGGCCGGGGCTCAGTGATGAACTTTTAGATCCAAGAGACCCTTATCAATAGAAGTCTCTGTTAAGAGGCACAGCCATTTCTGTAAGTACCAGGCTTCTCCATCTGTAAGTTAAATTTACTTCTCCATCTGGAGGCCAAGTATCCTCTCAAATGGATATACAAAGAAAAAGTGGATGGACTATATAAGAAGTATTTTAGACATGGGCAGCAAATATATTTGAGTTGGGAGTTTTTTCGGGTACATAATTATAGGAATATTCTAAGCATTGACATACACACTTCCCTCATATTGGACCAAAAAAAGGTCCATTTGTATAAAAGTAAAAAGGGATTATAATGAGTGCTAAGGTTGTTTGGGCTTGAATTCATCCTTTATAAAAACCAGGATAATATCTCATCTATAAGGTATGGCAGCATCATGGGTAAATGAGATGGTCTATGCCAAGACCTCACTCCAAGAAAATATATCTAAATAAAATAAGAATATTCACAGATCGTCCTGAGGTTTGGTTTTCAACCACTGAAAGAAAATGAATAATAAAAAAGCACATTCATGTTTATTAAATGAATGCTAGTATATCTTTTGCCTTCTAAGACCTGGACTTGTGGGTCTCATTTTTTTTTCTCTAGCAAGAATTAGACCTACAAATGACACCCTGTAGTTTGTACTATGTTGGCATTGATGCTCAAGTCCACATTTGGTGTCTTACTGGCTCTGAACTGCAAATGAACTATACAATCTAAAATCGAACTATAAATTGAACTCTAAAAAATATATTTTAAAAAAAAGAGCAGCAACACCAAGATCAGGCAAAATTAAATAAAAATATTAGGGATAGTGCAATTCCAGTTGCAAACCCAAATGTCTCCTCCACTGATTGGCTTCCCCCTGCTCATACGGCAACATCTCACCGTTTATGACTAACCCCTTGAACAATAAGCAGTAAGGTCAGACTTTAAACTCGAATACTGTTCTAGTTTGCTTTTTCATTGCTGAGATAAAACACTAACGAAAAGCAACTTGGAGAAGGAAGCGTTTATTTGGCTTACACCTCCACATCATGGTTCATCACTGAGGGAAGCCGGATCGAGAACCCGAGCAGAAACCTCGAGGTAGGAACTGAAGCAGAGACTGCGGAAGAGAGATGCTTACTGACTGACACACTGCTTCTGCTCAGCGAGCTTCCTTATATGACCCAGGAGCACCTGCTCAGGGCAGCACTATCCACAGTGGCCTAGGTCCTCCTCCAGCAATCAGTAATGAAGAGACTCCCTTGGCAGGAATGCCCATAGTCTGATCTGACAGAGACCATTGTTCAACTGTGGTTTTCTCTTCCTGATTCTGTCAAGTTCACAACCATGAACAGCCATCACAAGTACAAGCAGACATAAAATACACCTACATTTCTTTTTAGCATACCATGCCTTCTGTTTCTGTGAAGGCCAATTGTGTGTTTTAATGACTCAGCTCATGTATGAGGTCTCTGATAAAGAGAGAGAACTTCAACATGGCTGACAGAAACATCTCATATCTATCCGTGATCAGGGGTAGGGTGAGACCTGCCATCTTGAAACGTTATTACCGAGAGTAAACGCTGTGTCAGAGTCACAGAGTCACCAGCAGGACACCACCTATCTTAAGTAACTCCATACCCGTGACTTATACAAAATGTTCCTTTTCAAAGGATGTCTCAAGTGAAAAGTGAAGAGAGGTCAGAAGGCTTAGATTTCAAAATATCTTCTTCACGGATCGAGAACTTTCTATTATAAGAAATCCAGTGTTGATTACAGATCCCACACTAAGAGGCAGGCCGAAATCCAATGCCTTCTTTTCAAAGCGAAGAGAGCCACCAGGTTGAGAGAATGCCCTGTTGATTTGATTTCCTTATGACGTAACATTGTCTGCGCCGGCTCTTGTTACTGTGGTAAAATTTCTCCATTCACCCTTGGCGCAAGGTTCTGCATACTTCCTGACAAACATCAGTTCCTGAGTGACTGAAGAACTGTGCATAGGGTTCAGAGAGTCAGTCAAGTGTTAGAATAAGCAGATAATCCAGGTAAACTGCAGCGCACCAGCCCCCACAGAACCTTGGAAAGTCACTGACCCTTTGTGGCTACCAATTGGCGGCTCTCTCTCCTCGCCCCTCCTCTTTGGCTTTTCCTTTTCACCGACTCCACTACCCTGCAAACTTCACATCTTGCTTCTATCCCATTCCCTGTCTTCCTAACACGTATGTTCAGTATGTCATTCCAGTCTCGCAACCTGGAAACAACTAAACAGAGAACATTGTCTTCAAACTTTCCCTGCTTTCCAAAGGCCTCTCTCTCCCTCCTCTTCTCTCTCCTTCCTTCCTTTCTCCCTCCCTTCCTTTCTCTCTTTCCTTCTTTAATCTTCTTGCCTATTTGTCTTTCTGTATTTTGTTTTGCTGTGCTGGCTCTTTTCTGAAGGGAAAGAGAAGGAGAGTAGATTCGAGAGAGAGGAGATGGGGGGAGGTAGGGGAGAGCTGGAAGGAGTGGAGGGAGAAGAAACAGTGGTCTAGATATATTTTATAAGAGAAGAATCTATTTGCAATTAAAATAAATAAATAAATTAAATAAATAAATAAATAAATAACCCCCCCATGAAAACATCATGTCTTGGAGGGGGGGCAAAATATGCAAACCAAGCTGCTTCCACTTTTCAGGTGTCGGAGACTGAAGCTAACGCTTGGTACTGATGAAGGCCCTCACCTTACCATTGAGCTGCCTCAGCCCAACAGCATTTCACGTTCCTTCTCACTGCCTCTGACAAGGCGTCGCTGTGATTCCCAGTCTAATGTCCAACTCCTGAACTTAATCTCAAGCCGTCACCCTGCCTCAGCCTCCCAAGCACCTGGGACTACAGGCACCGGCTACCATACCTACCTATATCGCTTCACACGGAAGGGTGTACGATTCCATAATTAGTCTGTTTCCATTTGGGCTGACCTTCCTGCATCCCGACCTTTCTGATTGGATTTGGTTTCCCTGTTCATAGAACAATGGCATTTCCAAGTCTAGGATTCCCAGACTTCCCTTGATACTCAGTTGCTATTTTTCCTGTCACTGTGATCCCGTGGCCTTTCCCATCTTCCCTCAGTTCCCGTATTTACTTTAAACAGGAACAAACACAGACAACCTCGAAATCAATGAAACCTTCTTTTTTTCATTTCTAGCTTCCTAAGAGAAGAGAAGGTGGTTTGCATATTTCACTTTAAGCGCCCTTTAATTTATATCATGGCTTGGATCACACTACGTTCTGAATATCATAAAAGTCTCACTCTTTTTATTTAGTGTTTGGTTAATTTTCTACGCTGTAACATTTTGTTTTTAATCTATCTTCTTTTCTGCTGTATTCGCTTTGCTTCTAACAATGAATCTGTCGGTTCCCTTTGGGTTAGGTATAGTGTCTTACCACTCCGGAGTGTTTGTAAAATTCATATTTTTAATTTTCAGTAATGAAAGTGGATACAGTACTGTGTTTCCTCACATATTAATTTTGTATGTGAAATTATGTCTATCATAATAATTTTACCCCACTAAAACTAATCATATATATATGATTATTGTATATATCATTGTATATATATCAAATATCAAATGTAACAATTCGACACTTAAACTATAGGCGCTAAGTAACTGTGGAATTTATACATGTATAAATGATCAGGTACAAATGAAGATTATATTCTTATGGCAGGGATGAAATGGCAATGAATAGTCTCTTTTTTGTCCTCCCTGGATCAAGTGAATGTAAAGCTATGCATATCAATTGGCCAGTGGAAATGTACTCAACATCCCTTTATCAGTCTAAGAAAAAAGCGACTCTTTAAACAGTCAACAACAACAAACATTTGAGCTCAGCACAGCTGCACCCCGCTCCTACCAGCAGTGTGGAATTATGCTGCCACCCTGCTCAGGGCCAAAGCTGACAAAACACAACCTTCTGATCCTGGCGTCATAATTACAGCTCCAGGCTCCAGGTTTGAGGAGGAGATTTCCTTTCTTTCTTTCTTTTCTGCAGACTCAAAAATACTAGCACTATGCCATCCACTTGGCACTTGCCCGGTGTAACAAGGCAGGGTAAGTCACATGTGTGATGCTGTGAACACCGAAAGCAAACTTTTCTAAAGGTCTTAGTGATGGTCTCGTTTCGGTTTGACGTTGCTGATGCGTGCTGACCAGGTACCTGCAAGAAAAAAAAAGCCCTGAGCCCTTTGAGTCTCCATGTTCCATATCTAGCTATGCAGCTGCTTCTTAAACTTTCCTGTAGACCTTTGTTCTATTTCACAAAGTCACAAAGATTATCGGCAGTTGGTATCTGGAGAGACAAAATAACTGTGAGATGATGATGAAATCAATTTTTAGAAAAATCCACGGTCTGCTTCAAAATTTTAAAACATCTCTAAAAAGTGAGAAAAAAAAAAAAAACAAAGCAACTTGAAAGTCCATCAAACTTCTTAAGTCAACACATTTTAAATCGAGCTCCTGGAACCTTTCGTGGATTCTAAGAAAACTGAGCAAACCGGAGTTATGTTGGGATTTTGAGACACTACTGAATTTCAACCTGTCTGTGGCTTTCCAACAAGTCAGACTCCGGTAAGAACGGAGACGCTGCTGTGTCCTCAGAAGAAAGCGTGGCATGTCTCTTCTGCAACAAAAGGGCCACTCGAGCCGACGAGACCCACGATTTTAGCGCAACTATTTACTCTCTAGTTTAAAAAAAAGAAAAAGAAAAAGAAAAAAAACCTAGAACTTTTATCCTTGATACAAGCGAAGCTTTTTTTAGATGCACTCAAATAAATCCCCAAAGCTTTGGCTTCTGTGGTCACAGGATGAGCTGTGCAGCAGCCGGGAGGGGAAGACAGGTACTCAAGGGGATGCAATAAGAGCAGCCCAATAACACAGACGTCCCCGAGTTTATAAATAAACTATTTTATTTAGACACCATTTTCTTCACCAGAATACAGAATTATTTAAAGAATTAGACCATATATGTGTGTGTTTGCTATAATTAGAATAATTGCTCCATTTCACCTTTTGCTTTCCTCCCTTCCAATCCTTCCATACACACCTTGCTCTCTCTCTCAGATTCATGGCCTCTTTTTCTTTTCAATAATTGTTTATGTGGCATAAAGTGGAGCACCTGGGCATTCAGGTAGCGAGTTTGATACTGCGATGGAGATTGTGCCCTTATGTTGGGACCTGAGGTGTGTTATTTTGAATGTCTCTTTTTACAAAAGTCTTCTCAGAAACGCAAGGGAGTAAAGGTGGTTCACAAAGATGAAAGGAGATGAGAAAATCACAGAAAGCAAACCAACAGAGATACTTTAGTGCCACTGAAAGGAGTGGCAAGCTCTTGGCCACACTACTACCCAGGGATCTGTCTGGATGGGATGTCTGCTTCTTGCGGGATTAACTTACACTCCACACTCCATTTGGATGTTTGACATGAAGCAAAGTCAGCCTCTGTGACTCCAAATCAAAAAAGCTTTTATGAAATTTGGATAGAGTTTGAACATGCTGTTAGGCTCCTTCTAATACAATTAGCTTTAAATCACAGAATGGTGAGTCTTGAACATTCAAGACTATGACTTTTGCACAAGTGATGTTTCTCAGTTGGCCCTGTTAATAGAAGACACACATTCCAGATTATGTTCCAGTCCCTATTTTTCGAAGTCCAACACATGACATATAATATAGCTCTATTAAGGCTCAAATACAAATGATCAGGCTCTACAGCACAATACAACATTGGTTGTCAGAGGGTGTTAGATCTCCTGGGGCTGGAATTACAGTATGCTGAGAGTCATCCTACATGGGTGCTAGGAATTGAAGTCAGGTCCTTAGAAGAACAGCAAGAGCCTTCACTAAGGAGCCTTCTCTCTATCATTCTTAGCATAAATATTACAATATGCTCTAATACACTTCTATGTTTGGGGACTAGGACAAAGAACGCGGCAGAAGAGAGCTTCGATACAGTCCATTCTACATCTTATTTATAATTTTGATCCTGGGATCCGTAAGGTCACATGACTTAGCTGACATCACCTGGTCTCTGTGGAGCCTGAACTAGAACCCGGATCTGCCGATGCCAGGACAAGTCTCCTTCCATCACACACTGTCACATCTTCCTTTGCTTTTTATCTACTAGTGAGAGTTTTGAAGAGCAACTCTAAGTCAAAATTGATCCAAGCAAACTCAAGCTGCCTTTTACATATTGCTCATTTAGAGGAAGGGCATTGGCTGCCGCCAGCAGAGAGAGGTCCAGCTCACAGAATCGCTTACTTCTGCATCTCCAGTCCCATCTCTGTGATGACTACCTTCTCCTGCTCCAGATCTCCCCAAGTGGTTCTGCTTACTTCAGACCTAGCTACCGGCAGGTCAGGGTCCTTTCTTGTCCAAAGCGCTTCTAAGGTTTCCAGACCGTCAGAATAAAGACACAGTGAGATGCAAAGTCCACAACACCAGACTGTATTTATCTCTGTGCTCCTCCCGCAAACCTTTCTGCCTGCTGATCTCTCTCTCCAATCTAGAATCTTTTTCTCCTTTATATTTACGTGCCATTCTCTCGCTGCCACAAAAAGTTGGTACAGCCTTTAATTCCCCATCTTCACCTGGTGTTTTAGGACCCTCTGACCTCCACAATTATATAATAATTCTCCTATTTTAAGACTTCTTAGAATCAGGTACCTTTAGACTGCAGTGACAGTGGCTATAACATCGGATTTTGTATTTCTGCTTATTCTCTATTTATTTCTATTTAGAAATCATTTTCTTTCATTCCCGCGACCTCGTGTTATCTGCCATTTCTCCGATCCAATGTGACTTCCTGTATGAAATACTTGTTTCCACGTTCTCTTTAGGACAAACCCTTATGCCGTATCCAAGATCAAAACAAACACCTTTTCCAGGGAGAAGCGGCAGCCCCTGCCTCAGGGAGTTGTCGATTGGTTTGGTCTGTTATGATACTTTTCTTGTGTCATTCTGTACATAATTTAGGGTTCTTTTTGCTTCATCTGTTCAGCAAATATTATGAGGAACTACTCTGCTAAGGCCATCTGTGACATCATGAAACTTACAATATAGTGACAGGCATGTTTTAAAAAAAAAAAAAAGGCAAAAATGACCGTGATCGTGACCCCGCACGCATTTAGGGAAACAGTAATGTCACAGTCAGAAGTCTTTGTCCTTCTTTCCTTCCTTTCTCTTCTTTTCCCCTTTCCCTTCATTCTTTTCTCCCCTTTCTCCTTCTCCATTTCCTCCCTCCTTCCCTCCCCCCCTTCTCCTTTCTTTCTTCCCCTCCCTTTCTCTCTCCTCCATCTGATCACCCCCTGGTCTACCTTCCAGCCCTCCTCTCTTTCTGTCTTTCTGATTGAAAGACGTTGTGTTCTAGATTTTACTGTGGAAAGAAAGATGTAGCAGATCAATTGTATTAACGGACAAGATTTAAACATCAGAACACATCATAAGTACGAGTCTGTTTGATTTTATTTATTTTCTATCATTTACTAGGTAGTAAAGGAAAGAGGTCCCTGAAGTGTAGACACTTCTGTGTCTACATCCCTTGTGAATACTGTTTTCTGTCCATTCTCACCATCAGGGTAGATATTAAGCATCATCTGTACATGGCAGTGTTTAAACATTCCTTTCCTCGTTCCTGCCCTCTCTCTTAATCTGCCATGTGTCTCTGTTGTACAAAAAGCTACGGTGCTGCAGTAATGACAAACAGTTAATGGGAAGGATAGATGGATAAGATGACCTACTAGCATCTATGATTCTTGGGGTATTTAATTGCTGCCAATAATAACATTTAGCACAATCTGATAAGAAAATATGAAAGCATTTGAGAATTGGGAAGTGAACTCATCAATTCCCCATCAACAGTTTCTAAAATAAAAATGTGAAAATTAGGGACCACAGATGGACTGACTGAAGCCCTGAGTTCACGTGACCGGTACCAGATGATACAGTCTTGAAATAAATAATTTCAGAAACAGCATGGGAAGAAAAAATCATAGAAATTATGGCAAGAACAGTAAAATAGGGAATTGCTGCTTTGCACCCAGGGAAAAATAGTCAAAGAAAGGAGGAATGTGATTAAACTGGTGGTAGAGTCATGGATGCTTTTCCTGCTTGCATTTTTCTTTACTATGATGTTCTTATCCCACTATTTCCCCCTCAAGGAAAGTCTGCTATTCTAGACTAGGTGATGGTCAGTCCTTACAGCACGCTTTGTCCCCTTGGTAAGCCTCATACAGTGAAACTCACAACGAGAGAGCGTGTGAGTGTAAAACAAATACAGCAATGAGATTCAGAATCTTAATTTGGATTTGATTTCAGCTTATGATCTCAATGTCCAGAAGGAAGATTTACATTTCCTAGAAGGCGGGATATTCTTGGAGCTGTATCTGAAGCCGAGCCCAAGTTATGATCTCATCTGATTTGTGAACTTTAGTTAACAACTATCGTCATGGTCTACTAAATATTGAGCAGTCATTCTGTGAAGCCACTGCTCTTACTTCATGGCGTTCTGATAATGAGGCTGTGCTTTTATCTTTAAGCCACATTGGGATAAGTATTAGTATAGTTTACTAAGAGGCTGACTGAAGTGCAGAAAGGCAAACTTCTTACCCAAAATGACACAAATGGTGTTGGCTACAGGATTCTCCCACCCCAGCAGTATCTGAATCCAGAGTTCATACTCCTAACTTTAGAGGACACGGAGGGTTTTCCCTGAATGGCAGGACTCTGGATGCCTCAGAACAATCAATAAAGGTAGTGATGGGATCAATATCAAATAATTCTCTGCGTGACAAAGACAGAACTCTTCCTGAATTTTTATACGGTTATATGTACACATTGAACTAGTTAACTTGTGCAATTGATATTTTCCATCACATTTTCCTTTGGGTGGTAATGTTGGCAATAGTTCATACAGCTTGAAAACTTTGAACTAAACATAAGTTAGTACATGTCTTTCAGGAGTAGTGCTATCTCTGTGTGTTAGAAGTGTGTATACATGCTCCTCCGTGAGCGTATTTGTGTTTCTGTGTATGTGTGTCTCTGTGTGTAGATCAGAGGTTAGACATCTGGTATCTTCTGTATTACACTCCACCTTATCTTTATTTTGATAAAACTTATTCCATTGTGACTAACACAACTTAAACTATTTCTAGGACCCCCCTTTGGACATTTGTCAAGCTTTCTTAGAGGGAGTAAATCCTTGTCTTTTACATGTAGGTCTATTTTTGAGGAATACATTTTTAATATCTAAAAAGCATTATAAAATGTATCTGATATATTTTATATGCGAGCAGGGAACTCGGCACAGTTTCCACCTTATTAAGACAAGGTTTCTCTTTGATCCTGGAACTTGCTTTTTCAGCTAGACTAGCTGGCCGGACCTGACTCAACTCCACACTTCTCTGTCTAGCTGTTAATAAGTTGTTTAACCACTCAACCTAGCCTCAGTCTTAATAATCAGGTCTTACGGTCAAGGACATGCCCTGAAAAATTGTTCTTTTATGTTAAAACTTTTAGAAAGCCAAAGAATTTACAAGAAAAATAACGTCAGTGGACACACTTAAATCATCTTCCCAAGAACTATTCGGAATGAGAGCTAGAAGCCAAGGCTCCCAAACCTACTTCTTTCATTGAGACCTTGCGATCCCTAAGTTCACAAATAAATATAAAAACAGTGAGTTAGAAAAAAGTATAAAACAAGAGGAATGTGTCTGCTTCATACACAGTTAAACCTGCAAACACCATTGAGCTGAACATAATTATCAATGAATCTGGCTTTGACATGGTTCTGTCATGGTTCTCTATGTCTGACATGGGTCTCTACTATTTCAGTAATAGTCAGACTGGAAAAAGAACATGAAATATGAAGATAAAAATGTTGGTTTAGATCCATCACCACCTTCTCAGATATTATATTTACTTATGATCATTGCACCAATTGTCTGAAGCCAACAGGATGGGATTTCTATGGCTGAGCCAACCTGTGTTACCAAGTAAATAGAGTTACTCCCTCTTAGCTCGATGTAAACAGAGTTGCTGATAAAGAGGTCATCTGGATGCTCCAGCAGACTGGAGGTGACATTAGGCATGACCTGGTCTCCCTATTGATCTGCAGTTCTCCCACAATAAAAAGTGGACACGACTCAGGTGGTAGGAGCCTAGCCCCTTGTTTGTCAGTGGTAGCCCACTAAAACCTTGGACATGCCCTGATGGCCAAAGATTTGGGAACACTAAACCATTTTCTCTTTGAACACGCAAATAGACTACTAGGAGCGAGCTAGGAAGCCTTTAAGATAATAAACTGCCAGGACACAGGAGGAGTTGGAGCTAGAACACAGTGTGGTGTGAGCTCTCCTGAGGTTTCTCTGGCTTGTATTATCCGTCATGTCTCCTGCGTGCATACTAATAAATCACCGGCATAATAATTCTTTAACACATTCCCATCTTTCTTCCAAAGAAATGTGTCACTCAACTATTACTGTTCATTAAATTCAAAGGAAACAAGTTGGGCAAAGTGCCCCTTGCTTTCAAAAAACCAACAGGACTAATGCATAGAGTATTCCAGTTCTTGGATCTGCATTTCTCACATGTGTTTGACAGGTACAGATGTTATTACAGACACGATAATTACACTGAAGTTGGCTTGAAGCTTTCCACTTGATTTAAAGACTGTGCTGTATCTTTATTTATGGCAGTTACAATTTTTAGATGTTTGGTTTTTAAATTCTTTGAGGTCTTATTAATTTTTTAATTTATTCCACCAATATAGAATATCAACTATTTACCTATTTAGTATTACTTTTTTTTTTTTCAAGACAGAGTTTCTCTTTTGTAACTCTGGCTGTCCTGGGACTTACTCTGTAGACCAGGTTGGCCTCATACTCACAGAGATCCCTCTGTCTCTGCCTCCTGAGTGCTGGGATTAAAGATGTGGGCCACTACCATCCTGCTTAAATACTTAGCCTTTCTAGCAAGAAAACAACTCCCTAGTTTAAAAAAAAAAATCCTGTAAAAGCTCTCACTACAGTGCTGTGCTATAGCTTCATGCCTAAGATTGCAAACTACATTTATTATGCTGGAAGCTGAGTGTTTTTTTGGGCATGACTCAAACCAGAGGTAAGTTTAAGAAGTAGGATTTTACTAGCTTCTTAGCTCTCTCTGTGCACTCGCTCCATAAAGTCTCATGAAAATTAGGCTCTCCTTAAGATTTAGAAAAAGCCAGGATTCCAAATTTAAAGTGACATTTATCTCAAAAGTAAATTAATATTTAATGATGTTCTGATTAATAATCATGATTTTATGAACTGGAGACATTCAGTATGAAAGCCCCTGGACCCATTTTTTTTTCTGAGCCTTTCAGTCTGGGGATAAAGGTATCGAGATGGACTATTCCTTCTTAAATGTTGCTTTACCATCACAGTTCATGGTTTTCCCTCCTGGACAGCACATTTTTCTTCTAGGATCACATCATGTTTTGTACATGAAAGGAGTAGGGCAAAGACTCCAAAAGCCTGACCTATGAGTGCTTTTAAAGGATTAAAACGTGTGTGTGTGTGTGTGTGTGTGTGTTTGTATGTGTATGTTAAATGGGAAAAATCCAAGTCAGTGTGATATATTTTACATGCTTCATATAATTCATATTGAAACTTAATCTTTACAAATCTCTAAATGAACTGGCAGACAAAAGCTGCCACAGTTTCAGAGACGGTGTGTATGTATGTATGTGTGTGTGTATGTATGTGTGTGTGTGTATGAGCCAAATAGTTTGTATCTTTGTTGTTGTTGTTCTGCTCTTGGCTACTGAACTAAACTGACAAAACATGTTTTATAAATAAGCACAGGAGAAAAGAAATCAATATGAAAAAGTCAGGGAACTTGACTAAAGGACACAGTGGTGAACAAAACAGAGGAGGAGAGAGTACCCTTCCCCTATCCTCACCCCCACCGCCACCCCTACAGTCCTGGTCAGGATAGTTGGGTATGAGAAAACATTTAGGACCATATGAGTCAGATACTGTAAGAGCAAAATTATGTTTTTAATTTTAGCTACTGTGCATAAGATATCTTTAAAAGAAAAAGCAGATAATCTCCTGGAATGCTGGGGGAGGGGCTGTTTGGGTGAGATGTCTTGAATCACCCTTGTCCAAGGACACAGCCTCTTGGATTGTTGGGTAGGTAGTGTCTAGATCCCAGGTTGACCCTAGTGCATCAGATGTGCTCCATGCACCAGATGTGCCTGGTCACTTGTGGATGGGAGATAACACAGACAGGAAGTATATCAGGATAGATGATTGCAAGTGATTGGACCTGGTGGCAAGTGCATATAGCCTTATGGGTTCTGCATTTTTAAGCACCTATGCCATGTGATTCAGGGGCTTTCTGTGGGAGTTCTGGAGGTGTCGGGTTCACTCCATGGGAACCTCAGAATGGTCCTGGTCAGAGTCCATCCTCCTGGCCAGTATTTAGTTACTTTAACTAAAGCTTGCTGGCTTCAAATTTGGCTCAAATTGTGATGGTCTTATTCTTGACTGGGTATGGGATTTATATATGGAGGCCTGTCATTGAGATTCTGACCACCTGCCCAAATTGTAAAGCTGGACTTTAGCTCCGGAATTCTGGGGCTAGGGACCTGCCTGAGGCCCAGGCCTTGAAATGGTCTGAAGCTGCATTTAGTTTTTCATATTTCGGAGTGAACAGCCATGCTGAGATTGAGAAAAGCAGCAAGCCATCTCTGGAGAACTGGTGAATACCAGTCTGGTTTCTGGTTAGTACATATCTGATCTGACTTGTGCAATTTGTTGGATGTGGCATATAAAATTCTGAAGTAGAGTTCTTTTTGGATGCCAAACAGCGTTCTCCATTTTGCCAAACTGAGATGTTAATTGGTCTGGCTTCTGCCTTCTCCATTCTGTCCAATCAGGCCTGGTTTGTCTTTGTCTTGGCGATCACCAGTCTGTCTGTTAAAGACTTGTCTATCTGTGTGTGATGTTGTTGTCTGGTTTAATGTATGGGTTTATGGGTAGCTACCAAATGCTTGGTTTTTGTGAATGCTCTTTCCTTGAGTGTGTGAGCTCTCTGTTCTGTGTTCATTTGAATATGAAAAAGTATATTGTTGCCCTAGCTGTCATAAGTCACTGGTTACCATGGCTGCTGTGGCTGTTTGGCCAAGGCTCAGAATTTATCTCTGGGTCCAGGTTAGCAGGGATTCAAATGTCTTTTGGATATGAAAAATTAAAAGTCTATTGGATATGGTTAAAAATATGTAGGATCTGTGAAAAAAAAAACATTGACTTAAAGCTTATAACATGAGGTGGATAGTAAGTTTAAGAGAACCACATGGCATGACTTCATTCTGGGATCTGGTCATGTGACTTGCTGACATGTGGTTTGCAACCATCTTGGCTGATTTCCTTCCTAGAGAAGAAGGCAGCCACACGGCTGGCAGTCATATTTACTAGAGTTGAAGAGGATGGATGTCATGTGACTTCACCTCCATCTTTAATGGAGGTGACCATGTATTACAGATCAAAGACAACAACAGATCTCTGAGATACTTTAGATTAGGATGGATTTTTGTATGATGTGTTCTGTCCTGAAAGCAAGGTTTATAAAAGTAGGATTTTAAAAGCAATGTTTAATAAGGTATTAAAGTTACACCTCTATGTATTCAGATACAGGAAATGTACCTAGAGCTGGCAGCCAAACTTTTCAAGAGTCACTCCGATAGTATTTTAAAGAGACAAGGGGATCATGGAAACCAGCTGAGGCTTGGGTGAAGGAACCTGGTGGTTTTAGAGATTCAGGGTCATGTGGTAGCTGTCGCTGTGGTGGAGCTGACTGGGGCTTAGTTTTGTTTTTTCATATTGTGATTATGCCCTGTTTTTTTTTCCTCTTGAAGCAAAAAACGTACTTTATTTTTGATATTGCAAGAACACAGTTGAAAGATTTTAAACTACTTTAAAAGGAAATTTTAGAGTTTTACAGAAAACTGAAAATTTAAAACTGCATATTTTAAGGAACAGCTTTTAAGGTATTTAGATTTACAAGGCTATGGGACATTTTAAGTTTTAAAATGTTTACAATGGCCTAAGCACTTTGGCAAGGAACTTGGAGCAGCAGTTCTCAACCTATGGGTCATAAGATTTTGGAGGTTGGAGGACCTTTTGGCAGGGGGTGGTCTGGGACCATCTGCATGTTGGATGTTTGCATTTCAAATCATAACAGTGGGGGAGGGGTTCAGCTGTAATTTTTATGGTTGGGGACCACTGCAACATGGGAACTGTATTAAAAGCGTCACCGCATTAGGAAGATTGAGAACCACTGGTTTAGAATATGTCTTTGCTTACCTAAGGTCTATTCAGGTATAATAATGTATGTTTATCCTCTTGTCTTTGCTAACTTTGTTAAACCTTAGCTATTTTGATAAATAAAATAGGACAAGAAATTGTAAGAAAAAGTATTCTGTAATGGTACACTATAAAAAAGGCCAGGAAGGGCAAGTTTCCAGTCTCTCTGTGAATTGTAGCTATGAGTTAAAAGTTTTATTTTGATATTAAAGGAGCTTCAATTCAGAAATTATTTTTAAGGCTAAAAATCTAACAGGGATAAGCTCAAAAGCTATCTTATAAACTGCAATTAATCGATAATGAACATGCAAGTTAGTGGTCAGTCACCTAATAGATAGCCTGGTTCTTTAATGTGTTCAGACTATATGTGTTTGTAGTCATGCTAAGTGCTAATGTACAGAAATAAGCTTTACTTAGCTTCCTGTGTATGTTTTCTAGGTTGGGACTGAGACTGATAGCTAGAAAAACAGGCAAAGTTTGGTTAGCATAGAGATACTTATTAGATGGCCCTCACCCTTCAGAGATAGGCTGAATATGACTTTTAAAATGTTTAATAAGAAAGCTTCCTGTGATAGAAGTCCTAGCTCCTGGCAGCAGCCTTTAGGTTTCTTCCAAAGATGAATGGGACACAGACTAACACCACCTGGAGTCTGCTTTAATTAACTATCTGTCACCTTGATCCCTTCCAGGACCCTGTCCAAACTGAGGGCAAGCAGAACACTGGAGTGAATTGCCCAATTGCAAAGACAAGGTAGAATGGTCTCCCCAAGTTTCTGCTCCACAGGAAAGCCTTTTGGATCTTCTGGGCCTGACAGCTGAAGACTAAAGCTTTCCTAGAACCCCTGCTGCCAACGAAATCAATCAAGATCACCATGGAGAAACCTAGGTTGATTGTCCAGGTAGCTGGTAAGTCTCTGTCATTTTAGTTGACACAGGCTAATATAGTTATAATTTAGTATTGCCAGATCTCTGATGCATTGATGGCAAACTGAGATTTTGTTTGTTTGTTTGTTTTTGTTTTTGATTTTTAGTGTAACAGCCACAGACAACCTCCCCACAAGGCTGCAGCTAATAAAGCTACTAGAGCCCCTTCTGAGAACGGCAAACAGGTTTGTCTGGCTAACCGGGTTCATATTATAGGATAACCAGGTTTCTGATGTAACTTTTTTACTGATCCTTTATTTGGAGAACTTGCCTTGCAGTGCCTAATTTCAGTAATAACTACTCATGTCTCTAGTAAATGATTAGATTGAAAAGAAAGTTTAACATCTAAGAAAAAAGTCTGAGAAAAATGTTTTGAGGTTTAAAATATAGAGGTCTAAGAAAGTGTTTTAAGTCTTGAATGTCAAAGAAAGTGTTAAGTTATGAATGTTTAAAGGTCTGAGGATGTGAAAGCCTAAGCAAGTTGAGGGTCTGAGAAGGCGATTTTAGATGTATGAATAAAACTTAAAAGGTATAAGAAAAGTGATTTAAAGCCTTCAAACGTTCAGAGTTGTAACCCTGAAATTCTGGATACATGTTATTATAGAGTTTCTCATAAGCTGATACTGCTATTATCAGTCTCGAGCTCAAGATTTTAAATTTCCTTTGGTTGTTGTCTAAATATAGACTTGAGATGCTTTCCATTGGCTAAAATTATCTCCACCTGATTTATATAATCTGGTTTTCTGGATAGAGGAAATAAATGTTCATGCTTTAACCCTAAACCACTGAGAGTACATGAGGGCATGAGTCCAGTCCCGCTGTTTAACAGACACTTGTTAGCTGCTTTTTCTACAGTGTGGATTTCAGTGCTGAAAGTTCCAAATGTAAGCTTCATGAACTTTAACTGCCACTAGTCTTTATCTGTCTCAGCAGATTTCCACTTGGCTAACAGACGCCATCTAGGAATCAGCTGCAGAATACAAACTGCTTCAACAGCTATGAGTCCTGGATTTGCTGAAGTTGATGTGGATCAGTCCAGCCAATGTGACTGCTTCCTTTCCTTCAGCTGGGACAGCTATCCAGATGCATCTGATGAATGCCCCATTACCTGAATCCCATACTAGCTTTTGACTAGCATTCTAGCCTTCCTGGGGTCCCTAATAACAACATCCTAGTTCAGCAGGAAGTAGCTGTAGAAGAGAATACATTGCCCCATATCCCCAATGGACTACAATGTTTTGGTCAAAAGAAAACTCACTGGCATAGAGGACAAATAGGCACCTATGGTGCCTATTGGCATATAGAAAAGCTACCCATTAAAGTGAAAGAGACTCAGATTCACCAGTTGACAATATGATAGGGCACTTAACCTGCTCTATGCAGAACAAAGAGTTATCGCATACCTCTAAAAATGTTGTTTTTATAATCATTAGAGGTACTTTGGCTTACTTGAAAAAAATTACAAAAAAGTAGGGACCTCAGATGAAGTAAATGACTGGTCCCCATTCTTATTTTTGAGCTCCTCCTGGGTAGTAACTCTAACGTCAGCCAATGCAGGGCCTTTGACCAGTTTCTACTAATTACTGTAAGCCCTTGCATCATTAGCATCTTAATTAGGTACATAAATCCCCATGTAGGTACCATTAAGCTGATGGTTATTAGAGTCCCCAATATAAAACATATAGAGAGAGTCAAGGTCTTGACTCGGGATACAACTCCGGGGGGGGGGAGGAATGTAAGGGCAAAAATTATGTTTTAAATTTTAGCTACAATGTCTAAGATATCTTTAAAAGGAAAACATAACCTTCTTTACTGCTAGATGGGGCTGTTCAGGTGAGATAGTCTTGAATCTCCCTTGCTCAAGAACACAGCCTCTTGGATGATTGGGTAGGGAGTGGCTAGTTCCTAAGATGACCCTACTGCACTGGATGTTCCTGTTCCCTTAACAGGACAGATGCTTGCCACTGATGAGACCTGGTGGGAAGTATGTAGCCTTATAGATTCTGCCTTTTGAAGCACCTGTGCCATGTGATTGGGGGCTATTCTGTGGGGGCTCTGGAGGTGACAGGTTCACTCCATGAGTACCTCAGAATGGTCCTGGTAAGAGTCCATCTTCCTGACCAATCTTTAGTTAATTTAATTAAAGCTTGCTTCAAATTTGACTCCAATTGTGGTGGTTTTATTCTCGACTGGATTTGGGATTTACAATACTTACAAAGACAACACTCTGCATTTGTATCTACATTTTGTGCAGGTCACAGAAAGCAGGGAATGTCACTAAAACAGTGATTCCTACGGTTAGAAACAAGAACCATTGCATCCAGATCCCTTCCACAGGAGGTACCTGGGAGAGCATCCCAGCCAAGGCAGGCACTGCCAGAAATAGCCGCAGTTTTTACATACAGTAAAAGAAGGCCAAGATTGTCAATAAATAACACTGCTTTTGGGACCTAGGCTTCCTAAGTTAATTCATGCTAATAATAGTCTAGCCTGCACTTTCTAGCATGGCCACTAGCTACTTAAATTTAGATAAGATTTAAGTTCCATTTCTCAGTGTCAGAAGTCACATTAGATATTCCATAGCTCACTGTGTGACCAGTCACTGTGCTGGAAAGCACAGACAGAGCATCCCCATCCTCTCAGGGAGTTCTACAGCAAGCCCTACCCTGCAGCCTTGACATTCTTAATGTTCTCAATGAAGAAATCAGTTCTGTCCTTTCAAAGATGAGAGGAAAGCTGTGTTGGAAGCACTGACCTTGGCCTTGTCTGTATTTGTTTTCCTATGGACTGCCCATCAAGACCCTGGGCCTCGAGTCACACTCTAGTGCCTCCTAGATTCCTGGAACGTCCTAGTCCTTGGCAGGAAGAGTGTGGAGTATGAGAGTGTAAACAGTGCAGAGGTGTGGCTTCGTAATTAATCATTGGGGAAAGGAAAAAAAGGTGAGAAAGGATCTAAGAATAACATGATCAAATTTGATAGTTAGACATACAAAGTACCAAATTAATTAAAATTGTATGAAAAGCAAGAGTCCTTGTGAGTAAGCCCTAGAAGAAGTTCAAGAAAGACAGTGACTGTAATGGCACAAGGGGTGGAACTTTCTACTGAATCCCTCATTAGCCTGTGACCACTGACTGGTTTTCCTGATAAAGGAAACTGGGTGGAGCCCTGATAGCTATTAAAGAGAGAAGCTTCACCGAAACCTTACGTTCCTACAAAGCACAGAGCTCTGAGTTCATGGAGCTTGGCCATTTTTATCCCAGCTGTCTAAAACTCTGAGCACTGGCTGCTCTGACACCCTGTACCACATCAGCAGGACATTATACCATATTCTGAAAGGTCAACGTTCTGACTCTGTGGATGGTCATTTACCATCTGCCCCACTTTACAGATGTCACATTATCCCTGTCTGTCTTAGCTCCATATGGGACAGGTTCATCATGACTATTAAAATAGGAGGAGACAGTGTACCGAGACACAGCTATGTCCAAGGCTCCACCAAAAGTACACAATCACCCCTGGGAAAACAATGGTGTCATGGTATCATCTATCTCAGTTTTGCATACCACAGCCTATATGCAGCTTCTTACCTTTCCTTCTAGAACAGTTTATAACCCAGTGAACCACCAATGGCTGGGACCTAAAGCAGAGTCACTACAATTAGCCTGAAAAGAGGACTGGGGAGCCCATGCCTGCTTCCAGATGGACAGGAACCTCATGAAAATGAAAACTCAGCTTGTTTAACCCTGTGACCTAGCAGAGTGCTTCCTATCTTCCTATGAGAAGTGCCTAATAAATATTTGCTGAGCTCAAGTCTCTAAAAGGCTGCCTATAATTTCAAACTAGAGGCTATATGAGAAACAATAAGAACTGCTTCTTTGTTTCAGGAAGGCAAAAAAAGAACCCACAGTGGATTGTTAATGCTATTAGAACCAAGTGTCCTTGTAAAAGTGAAACAAACATGAGTTAAATTGTTCCGCATAATAAACTACCTCTGACTTTCGGAGTCATCCACTGGCACCTTGACAAAGGACAGTGGTACAGTTTTGGATGGAGAGGAAGAGGATCCGGAGGAAGGGAGAGATAGCAAATTGCTGGTGTCTGGGCTCCAGTGAGATATGAGCCAGTAGAAAAGTCCTTGTGGTTAAGAAATGCTCCATGTAATCCAGGAGCAATGACACCTAATATTTAATTAGAATTAGTTTCTTATCTATGCTATAATTACCATCCTTTATCCGCAAGCATCCAGCCATAGTCTGTTACATACCAGAGTCCTATAATAGTGAGGCTTCAGAGAAAGAAAAAGATATGTCCCATAGGAACATGTCCCAGAGGTCTGGGCAGAGAGCCAAAGAGAAGACAGGAATATGTGGCGTGCCACCCAAAGCATGGGTTAACTAGTGATTGGGCTTAAATTCACACCCATTTCCTCTCTAATTTATATTGAATGAAGATGACTACAGCCCAGATGGCTAAGTGTCTATCTAAATTTATGCTTCACCTTCGTTTGAGTGACTTGTCACTGAGAAGCTCCCATTGAGATGAGGGTTTAATTTCCCAGCCCCCATCCAGCTATGTTGGGGCAGTTTGAAAATTTTCATCAGTGGAATAGCCCCTAAAATGTCCATATCTGAGTCAAGGTATTTAAGAAGTAGGTGAGACTGATCGACTATCTATCTATCTATCTATCTATCTATCTATCTATCTATCTATCATCTATATATCATTTATCTATCACCTATCTACCTATCATCCATCTATCATCTATCTATCTACCTACTTATCTATTACCTATCATTTATCACCTACCTACCTATCTATTTATCTACCATCCATCCATCCATCTCTATCCCCATCTTCCGTCTCAGATGACACTCCCATTCCATCCCTTTCACTTTCCTTCCCTCCTCTTTTCTTCTCTTTATTTAACTGCTAGAGAAATATACATCATGTTAAATAGCTGCATTTAGTGTTATTTGCAGCCATTATCATTAATCTACCTTACTTGAAATTGAAATTGGTACCCTGAATGGAGGTGCCACCTTTACAAAAAAAATCTAAATATTATGACACTGGCTATCAGCAAGGAAACCAGCACAGAACTCGGTAGCCAGTGGCTGTGCTATGTTCTAAGAAACATTTATAAACTCCAAGGGCTCGCCTATAACACCAAAGGAAATTCTTAGAATGTAAGCTTGTAGTAGTTGCCCCTTACTATTTGTAAGGAGGCATTAACAATGTAACTTATTAACAAATAACTGTTGTCCTTGGGGAGGGATTGCTACTTTTAAAACAGAGGCAAGGGGGAATAGCCAAAGTCTAGAAAGTAAGACCTTAAGATCTGGGTCAGCTCACTATTGCAAGGATGCTAAAGAAGAGGAGCAACCTACAGGGCTGTGGGGTGACAGATACTCACCAGTGTTTCCCAAATGGACAAAGGAACAGACTCTCAGAAAACATCTGATTGATGAAATTCCCTAACCACCCAAGCCTACTTTGCTGATGATTCCAAAGGTAACTGTGCTGTCTCATTTTAGGTCAACTTGACAAAAGCTAGATCACAGGAAAGGAGGGAGGCTAGATTGAGAAAAATGTCTCCATAAGACTGTGCTGTAAGAAAATCTGTGGGGTGGGATTTTTATTTAGTGACTGACGGGGGAGGGTCTAGCCCATTGTAGGCAGGGCCACTCCTGGTTTCAATAAAGAAAGAAGGCTGAGCAAGCTCTGAGGAGCAAGTCACAGAGCAGCACCCCTCCATGCCTCTGCATCAGCTCCTGCACACAGGTTCCTGCCCTTCTTGAATTCTTGCATTGACTTCCTTTGATGATGAACAGTGACTGTAGAAATGTGAGCGAAATGAACCCATTCCTCCCCAAACTGTCATGGTGCTTCATCCTAGCAAGGGTAACCTTAGCCAGGACAGTAATCATTTGAGATTTGAGTAGGTAAACCAAGAGCAAAGAAATCAAGTGGGTTCAAGGAGTATACACAGGAGATGGTGCTCTTTGTGGTCGGTGGGAAGAGAGAAAGCAAGTACATACATGGCCTAGGAAGATTTTGAGGGAACTGCACTGTCAAAGAGATTCAAAGCTAACCCTAAAGAAAGGAAGGAACCCACATCCTCCTCCCTCTCTTTCCCCCAGTTTACAGTGGTTCTTGACGTTATCCTGCCTGTATTCAACAAGAGCCTATTAGTCTCCCAGGTGTCAATCTTATCTCTCATAGTTCAACCATCTCATTCCAGTTTAGAGATTGTCTCTGAAACATAAAGGAAACTGTGTCACATTTGTTTTTAAGTTTCACGTGGTCCCCATAGCCTGGCCTATAGGATAAAAACTGAATGTCTTATGCTGGTATATAACACTCTGGTGTCTAGTCCTCTCCCTTCATTTTCTCCAGTGTCCGTCATTCCTCTGACATCAACTTCCCACAGCTGTCAGTACTGGGCCAATCACCAGTGCAGCTCTTTTCCTGACAATGCTTTGCAAATGCTGATCCCTCTGCCTAGAGTCTCGGTCCTGGGCCACACACTCCATCTGCCTCCTTCTCCACCTGAGAATGCTTACTCATCTTTTAAAAATGAGCTTAGATGTCACTTCATCTGGGAAGGCTTGTCTGACACTCCCACGTAGGAAATGAAACTCTGACAGCTATGATCAGATCACCCCCACCAGTCAGCCTTACAGACTGTGCCTACTATCGGGTTGTCTCAAGTCTTTTTAGCAAGCTCCATGCTTTGATCTTGTTGTTGACTATGAACTCAGCCACTAAACTTACCTCCTTACCAAAAGGCTTGAGAGCCCCGATGATGTTCGTAGATTAGTGCATCTCTCAACCCTCATCAGAGGAGCTTCTGTTTGTAGTGGATGAAATTTAACACAGAGACCCACAACTGATCAAGGAGTAGAGAATGAGATACTATGAATGCTCAGGTTCAAATGGCACGTCTATATCACCTACCCACCCTTCCAAGGCTCAGGAAGCACTTCAGAAGTGGTAGAAGAAAGATTGTAAGAGCCAGAGGCAGTAGAGGAGTACAAGAAACATCTTCCCGACACAACAGGGCAGTTGCACATATGAACTCAGGGGTTGTAAAGGCATGCAAATGTCCTGCACAAGCTCAAGCAGGAGAAAATTGCAGCATGGAGAGGAGAGGTAGGCATGAATTCCCATTCCTCTCTGAAGAGTTCCTTGCTAGCTTCTGGGAAAGGAATAGTTGTTTGTTTGTTTGTTTTTTAAGGTATGTCAATCTGGTGAGTCAATCATACTCCAAAGGAAGGCATACACCCAAGAGGAAGTATATCAACAGCACAAATTGAACTTAATGGGTTAAAAAAGAAAATAGAAGAGTGAGTTTTATGCATAGGGAAAGAGGGTGGATCCTGAAGGCCTTGGAGGAGAAGATGAATAGGATCAAAATACATTGTATGAGATTCCCAAACTAATAAAAAAAAAGCTTCAAAAAATAAAAAGCTTACGAGTCTCTTGTTGCAGAAGTTTATTTCTAGTCATGTTTAAAAGATTTGTTTTGTGCATTGTTGGGGGAAAGACTGCCTACGCCTTGGTATTTTGTACTATCTGCAGGTGTTGGCTTTACGTAAAAGATGTTTGATGCCTCATGATCTGCACATGCTCGCTGCTCTCTGGCAGAGCCATTATGGAAGAGTAAAGTTGTTGTGGAGGAATTCTTGTGGCCCTCTCTTCCACAGTCTCCAGCAACAAGAGGAGAACACTTCCTTTAGACCTTGAGTTTCCCTACATAAAGGTGACAAATCTGGGCTGCTAAAGAACTGTTGGATGAGACTAGGCTATAGGTTTCCTTTATCATGCAAATAGGCTTTTGGATGCGGGGGCAGAGTTTTTGAATCAGTCAAACACCTGAGGAACTTCTGTGTCAACTAAAACCCCTGAGATCAGATGATCAGGGTTCCACTGTCCAGAATGGTGCTTGCCATGAGAGGTAGTTCCCTCTGTTGAGGTCTGGCAGGGTTTGCAGATATGAAACTGTCTCTTTGTCTTTATTGCTAAGTAACACAGTAGCATATTGATACAATCTTGCTTTTGCAAATCAGCCAGCCATGCATGCAACTGCAGTAGCTTCCTCAATTGGAAAGCAAAGGCACAACTAGAACCACTGTAAAGCAAGACACAGGCCCTATGGAGTGAGCTCTGTAAAGTTGTACGGGCCCAGGAATGCTAGAAATGTGCAGAAAACCCATGTGCTGTCCTTCAAATGTTCATATATCTCCTGGACACCTCCAGAAGCAGTGTCCTGTTTATTATATCACTGGATACCAACCATACAGCACACAGTGTATTTTTATAAAGCAATTTCCTCAGAAAGAAACTACAACACTTGGAGCACACCAAGATGTGCTCACCACTTTGGAAAAACTGTATCACCCTATCTAACACTGTTCGTGTTAATTGGTTCACTACTACAGCACACCCACATCTGTTTACAGTGTAGTTGTCACAGTCAGTGAGTGTTTATCCCATTCTTGTTTCAAAATGGCAGATATACAAGTGTCATCACTATTCAAGAGGAGATTGCTTTCTTATTCAAGGTTATTTTATTTCGACTTCTCTAAACATCTGCATGTTCAGAAGTTCTGCTTCATTCTATCCTCTATACATCTAGATCAGACAATATACACATTGTCATGCTATTTTCCATGAAGGCATTTTCCTTTTATTTGTATTTTATTACAAATTATATTGGTTTAAAATATATGTGCAGACAAGTTATATTATGCAAATATCATGTCAAGATAGCAAAGGGGCATTGCAAAATACTGCCCACGAAAGAGAAGGAACTTGGTTTAATTGGGGACAAAAAGCATGGCTTTAAATATATGGAGAAATGAAGTGAAACTGTATTTCCTTGCTCTGAGGTCCATCTGTGATGCAGCTACTCAGCTGAATTGCCATGCTGCCCACCAAGATCATCTATGGTTATGTTGTGGGGACTTATGTCTCTGGACTGAGAGAGAATGCATGATGCCTGAGACCCATTCACACAGGACTCAGCACAGAGAAGAAACCCAGGAGATCCTTCAGGATGAAATACCAGATGCGAATGCTAAAAGCATTGCAGTTTCTGGCTCTCAGGATAGACTTCTGAGTCACTTAGTCAGTGCCTTGCCGGGACCAATCTAAGGAAGCATTCTTTCTGCTTAGAGCTCCTGGTATACAACTCTCTCCAGCCTTCCTCCTCCTTGTGGGCCTGGACAGTACTGCATCCACCTCTGTATCCCTCAGAGTCTCCTACAGAGAGGCTGGAGAGGTCGATACATATTATTTAAATCAACCACTCTTCAGGAACACTGCTAGAGATAATGTCATGGATTTTACTTCTAACGGTACTGTGCTCCAAGCATGTTATTGATTTAAAAGGCTTTGGTAATTTTGTCTGAGGACCTGAACATCACTCAAGGCTCTGAATTTATGAGGAAATGTAAGTTTTAAAGTGAACTTTTATATGACAAGCCAATTGTAGGCTGAAAGACAACTGTATGTAGCACGTCACCCAGCCTATGAGACATATCTGTGTGAAAAATAAAAGTGTCAATCAATCATGGAGACGAATCCAAATATTTGATTCTGTGGCATCTTGTAAATGATATTTAATCATTTTATCTTTCAAATTTAAGCCAGATGGTATTTCCCACATAAACAGAAGCAGTGGCTACTTAGAAAGAACTCTGCTTCAAATATTATTTAAGTTCTCCTGACAAATATTTCAAAGTAGGATTTTTTTTTTGTGCTTTCACCATTGTAGTTATTAGTTGTGTAATAAAACAGATGCATTCTAAGAATATACTAGAAAGAATCTGTTAGGAGACTATGTTTCAACTTCTATTAGATATTGGGTTTATATTTTGCAAAGTAAAGGGATGAGGCACTGACACATGACTATTATATTTTGAATACAATAATTTTCTTTTAAAGCATAAATATATAATTTTAAAAATACCTGTAATGCTATGTTTTAGTAAAATAATTCACAATGCTTAGACATGGAATTGGGCTACTATGAGAAACCCACCAGTGGGGTTACCTGTGACAGTACCTTTCGGGTTTTTTTAAATGTATGTGTATCTTGTGTGTGTGTGTGCACATGCAGAGTGCCAGAAGACAGTTTTGGCATTGCTCCCAGGGAAGACTGCTCATTTCTTCTGAGACAGGCTAAGTGAGTTAGACTGTGTGGCCTGGAATCCTCCTGCCTGGCCTCTCCAGCGCTAGAATGGCGAAGCTGAACCACCACACTGCATCTCCTGTGCATTCAGGGAATGGAGCTTTGTGCACACAACCACTCCCCTAGCCCCACATTTTCAAGGGTCATGATCGGCACAGTGCTCTCTAATATGTTAGCTTTCTTAGGACTGCCTCCCACCCCCACCACAACTTGAAAGTCAGCCTAAAATGGAACTACTTTCTTCTTTCATATTCACAATGAACATTTATGGGGGGGCATTATGGGGGAGGGGGGATGGAGTATGAAGGAGGGGGGTTCTCTTGAATTAAAATAACAGAAAATTTCCTTCCATTTGGTCTTTCTCAAGCTCCCCTTATGCTTAGAACCATGCCCTCCTTCAGAGAGAATATACGGCTCCCAAAGGGCCGAGAAGTGAAAACATACTTCCTAGCTCTATCTAGGGTCATCCTTCTTAATATGCCCAAATATCAAAGTGGGTCACAGTGTTCCTGAACCTAAAATACTGACTTCAAACTGCCTTCCCCATTTCCCTCCTAGGTAAGGAAAGCCTGTGAATATTAGTTTTCGCGTCTGTGTATAAAAAGCATTAGTTCCGGCTTCTCCATAAGGTGGGCGTAAGAATGAAAAAGTATTTGCAATGTACTTAAGACAGTGCCTGGCTCAACTAGGTATGGGCTATCGTAATGATTTTATCTGTTTAATAAAGACAAGTAAATATTCTGATTTATAATGAAAATATTCTCATGTGCTCTGCAATTCTAAAACTAAACGTTTAGTAATATTCTAGCATTGTTGATGGTAGGTTTACTGAGACATCCTAAATTCATAGCCAGTGACAAATTTTCATAATCCTACTCATGAGTTTGTCTTGACTAACTTATTAAGAATGAAACTGTGAAATGTGTTTCTACATGCAAGAAATCTGTCATTTTTGAAGCGAAACTGAGATTCCTCAACTAAGAATCTAAGAGTTTCATTTCTGGTTGTTTTTTGTTTGTTTGCTTGTTTGTTTGGATTTTGGTTTTTGTTTTTGTTTTCTCTTATGCTTTAAAAACTGAAGGCAAAGACTGTCTTCCAGATATCTGGTGTGTGTTATAACACCGATCCAGCACTCTTCTTATATATACTTAATAAGCAATATACCAATTCATAAACAAGTTAGTTAACCTTTTTATGATATGGCCTGCTCACGCAGGTCAAGGGACCCTTTTCCGACACATTTGACTTTCTTCCTTACAGACTGCACCTTAATAAACATCTGGGGAGACTATACGAAGGAAGGAAATAAGCAATACAAGATAAGAGGCTATAGATTTAGACTGTGGAGATACTGTGGTACACGGCTCAAACATCTTATAACTGCTCTGCTCTATAAAGTTTATTTTATCACCTTGGGAGTAATATCACCATAAAGTCTTACCTTAGAAAATACTCTGAACTTCAAAGATCTCACATATAATCCACCTGTGCTTTGCATGCCTCAGAAGGCCTTGTGAAATTAGCAGGCACCATGCTTTCATGCAAATCCCACTTGATGACTATGAGAATATGAGAAAACCCTAAAGAATATTCGGAAATAAACAGAGTATCTTAACCTTATCTGTTTAGCTGGAGAATCCACATGAGAAAATTCCCTATTGATTTAAGAATTTTCCTGAGTAATTAGGCAACAAGTGACTGTGTATTTCAAAGAATTCATCAAAGAAAAGCATGCACTCAGATGGAATGAATAACTCATATCACCAGTAATATGAGCTACTTCATAAGATGTATCCATGTGCAGGGATCTCTCTACAACAGCAGTTCAAAAAGCCACACATTTTTTCCCCTCAAGAAACAAACTGCTTTTCAGTGTTCCATAGACTTAGACATTTTTAGATATTCAGACAAGTCTACCAGAAATCTGATCAGATATTCCTTTAAGTTGCCAAGAAATCTAAGTGAACCCACATCCTGCAAATTTATTTTTTCTAGCAATCTCACTCTTGAACATCTTAGAAGGGTCAAACTGATGCTCCCACGGCACAAACGAGGATGCTTTAAAAGCCAAACCAAAAGCATTGGTAAGGTAATCATTTCCACCAGTCTATCTGAGCAGTCAATAAACAAGCATGCCTGGAGAACTTAACTGTGGGGTAGGGGGTGAAAGTGAATTTGGAAACTGTTTTAAGTGATGCATAGATTTATTCTCTCCAGGACAGGGGTTGGGGGGGAGGATGGAAACCCAGTATGAAAACTCTAAGAGGCAGGCAGTAGAGTCATTTTCTGGAATCTTTATGTGGGGGATTGTGTAAGAGGGAGACTTGGGGACCCTAAGCTAGGGACGGAATGGTGAAGGCTGAAGGAGAAAGCGAGCAAAGGGAACTGCCAAGTGGTCCTTTCCTTTCTCCCGAAGTCTGAGTAGTACCAGAGAAAGGAGAAGAGTACATTAGACAGAACCCTGTTTGCGATGAACCAGCGACACTCCATGAAGGAGCAGACCACAGGGTTGCATTGCCGATGCATATAAACACTTTGAGGTGACCTGGCCCCTTTACAGGGAGTGGAGGAGTGAGTGAGTTATTTCCATACTGGATCTTCAGTATTCCCAGAGAATCTTCATAGCTACACAAATGAGCCCTACACTAAAAACGACACCTAAAGCAGCAGAACAGAAAAATACACACATTTTACATGCAAAATAGGCCAAACTACTAAACTGTTTAAATTCTGGTTAGTTTAAGAACAAAGAACTCTCTAGTCTAGATATCTATATGTTTATGTACATGTTAAAAGCTAACCGTGGGGGCAATTTTACATTTATTGATACACCCCACACATGCATCTAAAGAGTGAGACAGACAAAACTTTAAGATATGAACAATCCTAACATATTACTCTCTTTTCAAATTCCTTCCTATGAGTCACTCAGTACCGAGGTAAGACTTCAGGCGTTTGACCAAAATCTATTATTTACTAATTCTATGAAATGTACTGTCGCTGAGGAATGACCAAGAGGTGTCTTTCCCTCACAGTGCTAGACATTTAATAACAGCAAAGTAAAATGTTTACTTTTCTTTTGAGCTGGGCTTGGGGAAAAAAATCAGACTATCAACAAAACTCCGAAGCCAATCAATACCAAAGGGGGGGGGGAGAAAGAAAAGAAAGAAGAAAAGGAAAAGAAAGGTGAAATGCTATTTAAAATATTGACATTATTGCAGGACTTGATTAGGTGGGGTGTCGAACCTTCATGCAACTACCCAATGCCTGCTCGTGCATATTAATATTTCCCAATATTAATCTTATCTGTGCTGTTCTTTACTGTTAAAACACTTGTGTGGTCATGGATGTTGCATAAATAGCATGTTTATGCACATGCATACTGACACTTTTTATGAATGGATACAAATAAACACTCCTAATCTGAGAAAATGGATGGCAGGATGCTAGCCTGAAAAGGGTCGTTAAGTCTCAGGGGCAGACGATGAGACAAATGCTGGGTGTCTTTCAGTGCCACTCAGGACAAATGTATCCCGTCCCCTGGGCAGAGTGTGTTGGAAACAGTCTTGGAGCGCTTTCCTTAGAGACCTGTTCTAGCTCGCTCCAGGGAACCAAGACCGCTCTCTCACCATTGAGGAATGAAACGCATGCATATCTCTGTGTTCTGAGGACTGCACACACCAGGGTCATCACACTCACTCCCTAAGTGCAGTCCGACAAGTGTGTGCTGTGTGCCTGCGAGTGTGACATTTAGGAACAAACAGAAGGCAACAGGGGCTCCTCTCCTACACACAACAGTTCTCACCCCTTTGGCCAAGGAAGGCTGGATCCTCAGGGGCTCACACTTGCGTGTTTTCCCCACCAGCAAGAAGCCCTGCGTTGATAACCGGTCAGGGCTAATAACCCGATCAGCTTTGTATTCAAGTCTAGTGGGCGCCATATGGCAGTTTCCAGTTCCTTTAGCAACTCGAGTCTGGCTAGGCTGTCTCGGGGAAGCATCTCCAAAGAAGAGCTCCTGGGGAGCAGCAATGCCCTGGCCACTTACCTCTCTCCCTCTGACCCCGCTCCAGTGCCACAAAGGGCTGTGGGATTCCCGCTCCCTCGGAGGGCTCCTCTCCAGCGACGGTCCCTTTCGCCAATGATGTGTCGCTGGAAATCCCCCTCCCCTCTACAGAGAGGAGGGTCTCCCCGGGCTGGCTGGAGCTCCTGGCGGCTTTCCTCCCCTCTTTACATCCCTCACTCAGGCTCGCCTTCTCTAGTAAGAAGGCTCAGGGAAGACGTATCAGGAGGAAGCGAAGACATCCTTTAAAAAGAACAATAATCTTCCTCGGTCGTCACCCTCCTTTCCCCGCGTGGAGCCCCCATCCCCCGGCCGCCGCCGCCGCCGCCGCCCAGATCAGAGAAGGCTGGAGTGAAGGGGGGAAAAAAAAATCGAGCGGGGCTCTGCGCGCCGCGCCAGCCCTGGACTTGGCGCTGGGTGCCCGAGGCGCGGCGGCGGCCGGCGGGGGCGGCGGGTGCCCGGCGGCGCTCGGTGGGTGTGTGTGTCTGTGCAGCTGCGCGCGAGAGGCCAAGCGGGGCGCTCGGGGCTTGGGTCCCCTGCCCCGCAGCAATCTGGCCGGGCGCGCACACTCGCCCGTGGCCACCCAGCCCCGCGCTCCGCCTCCCGCGCTCCGCGCACCCGCGGGCTGAGCGGCCGCCGCCGCCGCCTCTCCTCTCTCTCTATCTCTCTCCCTCTCTCTCCCTCTCTCTCCCTCTCTCTCCCTCTCTCTCCCTCTCTCTCTCTCTCTCTCTCTCTCTCTCTCTCTCTCTCTCTCTCTCTGAGTCCCCTCCTCCCGCGGCTCCCAGGCAATCGCGGCTCCTGGGGTGGGCGGGCGACGGGGCTGCGCCGCTGGCCGGGCACCTCCGGGGAAACGCCAGGCTCGGCCTCGCAGCGCTGGAGCTGTGCGCTCGGCTGGGCGACAGCGCCCCCGGTGCCCAGGGCGCGGCCCTGGCGCGGACGATCGGGCGCCGCCCACACCTCGCTCGGCGCCTTCCTCGGCCCCAGCGGCTGCCTCGGTCCGGGCTCCACACCCACCTGCCTCTCCTCTTGGCTTCCGCACAGCTGCGCCCCGCAAGGGGTCCGCAGCCCCGCGGCCGCCGCGCGCACGCGGCCGGGGAAGCCCTGGGACACCCCGCGGAGACGTCCCCGTGGCTCCCCGGATTTCCCTGCCCTTCTCTTCCAACTGCTGTGCTCTCCTGCAACCCGACCCCTAAGCAAGCAGACCCCGGGCTCACTGCTCCACCGCGGGGAACTGGGGCGAGGACATAGGGCTCCCGAAGGATGGTACCCAGAGTATTTTCCCATAAAAGCAGCTTCCGGGATAAACGGGAGCCCGGGTGGAATCTGGCTCTACTCCCGGATCCTCCAGCTCTACTCGGGACCATCCCTACCTAGGTAGGGTCACCCGCTTTTCTGTGTTGAGGCTGGAGCTAGGTGAGGGGCTGCTTTGACTCTGGCTTCCCACGGGGGCGCTATTCATACCCTGGCTTGATTGCCTCAGTGGTCTGTTTTCCAGCTGGAAAACTATGCTGAGATTTCCCTCAGTGAGAGGACCCTAAGGTGGATGCCCCAGGCCCCTGCCAACTTCATACTGTAATAAACACAATGAACTTGAACAAAATTACCGGGCTCTTCAGGTTCTGGGCTTAGGTGAACCTTGATGGGTGGAAAATTAAGCACTCAAAAACAGTTACGTGACTTTCGGGAAAACACATAGTTTAAAACACTCTTCTTTTCGAAAAGAATTCAGGACATGAGAATATATTTAAAGTTGGAGCCCCAAAATTACTTTTGACCAAGAACGTCTAGATAATGTATTTAAAATACATCTCATTTAGTCCTGATATATCGAAGGTGGTGTTGCCTTCTGGAATTCTCTGTGTCTGGAATTCATGTCCCTCTTGGTCTTACCTTGTGCTGAGTGGTGTATTTGCACTGTCAGACGTTGCTGGATGTTAAGTCTGGGAACTGGTTTTTCTAACTCCATCACTCTCCAAGAAGAAACTTGCCTTGGTTCCTGTTTTGCTCTCTCTTTGGGACTTCTGAAATGTGAGCACCACGAAGAGAATGCCTGGATTCTAAAACCTTTATCATATTCCTGGCCTGCTCCCAAGCTATAGCTCCAAGTGTCCAGGAGTTTGCAGGAAGCACGTTCCCTTGCCTCCAGCCCTCCCATATAGTTTACATTTCTCTGCAGACAACTCGTCTCCAAGAGCAATCTTGAAGCCATCACCGTATCTGCACAGTTGTGTCAGTGGGTCCTGTGTTTCTTTCCTTCTAGAATATTCCTTTCTATGTCTCAGGTCCAAACCACAGCAGCCTTTTTCAGCCCATTTCAAACTCTTAACTCTCTTCAATGCCCCCAGCCCTGGATATCCAGAACACATTGTTCTAGCTTTTTAGAGAGACACACGGTGCCTCTTCATATGCTCTTTATGACATATGTGTACTTCAGTGTATCATCATAAACTACAAGTTCTTCTAGGAATGATTTAAAGTATCTTTACTGTTTTTATGCCTTAAAAGGAACCCGATACCACCTATTTATTCAGTAAACACTCATTTCACAGCTTTCAATATTTGTCTTTGAATGGAATCTATAAAAGATATTATGTCTAGAAAGACATTTTAGTATTTATTTTGAATATTCTAAATCTTCAATGGCAGTGACATTTTTATACATGTAAGAATGATTGTTAAAAAAAAAAAAACCTCTTTGTTGCTCTGTATCAGCAATACTACTGATTACCTCCATGAAAACTTAATTGTTTGGTAACTAATTGTCTTAAAATGTTTGCACTATGCCCCACGGTGGTGGCACATGCCTTTAATCTCAGCACTGGGGAAGCAGAGGCAGGCAGCAGGAGGATCTCTCCGAGTTCAAGACCAGCCTGGTGGTCTACAATGTGAGTTCCAGGACAGCCAAGCTACAACAGAGAAACCATGTTTCAAAAAAAAAAAAAAAGAAAGAAAGAAAGAAAGAAAAGAAAAGAAAAGAAGAAAAAGAAAAAAGATGGAAAGAAAGAAAAATATATGCCTTAAATTTTGGTTACATTTGAGAAGTTTGAATCCATGTGTCTACCATGAGAGTGATTGTCGGCCGAATGCAAGCTGACATCTTCATTTTCTGGGAGACAAGATGCTAGTTGTTCCTACCCACCCAGCCCCAGTTGTGTCTCTGAGATGTATCAATAAGGAAACAGTCTCAGGGTGGGGGATGGGATCTGGTTCTGCTTGCTGGGTTACTCACCCCAGAATGGGTAAGAGAGCATAAGGCACTGTGCAAGCTTCATTATGGCAGGATTCTCCCAAGGCACAGAGCTTAGGTTCCAGCTGACAGCAGAGACTCCTGCATTCACTATGACCAAGCGGCTGCACCTCTTCAGTGCATAAATTTCCATTTTCTACGTTTGTTCTCCAAAGGAAAAAGTAACATGATGTAGCTGGAGAGTCAGACATGTTTTCGTGTTGCTTCTTAACTCGTTTCTAATCTTTATTGAGATTTATAGAAATGTTCCTTTTGCTTATATTTCAATTTCTCAGATTCATTCTGTGATATGATGAAATTATATTAAAGAGGAGAAATGACTGCACGGTGTGGTGTCAAAATGCCTCCCTTGTAAAACCTGCTAAAATAAATAACTGTAGTACAAGGTTAGCCTGAAATAACCTTTCTGCATATCAGTAGACACAGTTTAAATGAAAACCGTGTTCCCTCATACATCATAATGCTTGTGTATAGGAATATATGCAGATACACAGAACACAGCGCAATATGCTCTTGGTTTTTTTTTTTTGTTGTTGTTGTTGTTGAATGTAGCATTTGAAAATATTTAGTTTAATCTTAATAACATCATTGCTTACTGCAGTCCATCAAGCAGAAATTTGAATTGCATGTTGACTTGCAGAGAGTCTGTATACATTAGAATAAAATACTAAGGCTAGAGCAGGAACATATTTTTAAAATGTTAAATGCATAAAGGGTAATGATTTCCAAGTTTCAGGAGACATAATTTGGTGGTTTGAATTTTTTTTAAAGACAAATGGAGCCCATGTAGTGACACAGGCCTGTAAGTCTAGCACTTGGGAGGCTGAAGCAGAAGAATTTCAAATTACAGGACAATGCGGGCTACCAAGAAAGACCCCTTTTTAAAATAAAAAAACCAAATTGAAAGCAGTGTAGGAAATATTGAGTAAAATCAAATAAAACAAAATTGAATCTCAAAAGGAGAGTCTCTAAAAAAGACAGGGAGGGAAAAGATAACCTTCATAAACATGGTGTGTGTATATCTGTGTGACAGAAACAGAAAGAGAGAGAGAGACAGAAACAGAGACAGAGACAGAGAGAACAGTCTAGAAAAGTATGTATTACCAAGCTAAATAAATTGTCTCTGAATTGATAGACAGGTTTGCTTTGTTTGGTATAACCCAGTCACATCAAAAGATGTGGTGGTTACCAATTTCCCCAAACATCAGTGCATAACAATGTTATTTGTGCCCTTAATTAAAATCCAATTTATATATTGATTGTGACTATGCCTTTTTAAAGAGGAAATACTGTTGTGGGTTTTATGGGAAGCCTTGTATGGAAATAAGAATTTACCAAATTCTTAAGTCTAATGTGCTTCAATTTCTCCTTGTAAATAAAAATGTAGGCAAGCTTAGGCAGTTCTGAGCCACTTACAGAATCTTAGCAGCTACTGAATCCTGCACTCATGTATGCAGTGAAGGTTTGGAAAATAAATGAACCGTCTGTGTGTTCTTCACTGAGGGGATAAGTGCTATCTCCCTGGTGCTTTTTGGGTTTAGTCGAGACAGACTTGGCTGTCCTTTGAAGATTTAAAGCAAGAGATAAGTTCCAGACTGACTATATTTGTATTTTTTTAAAAAACAGTTCTCGTTCTGAGCATGAACTTCTTGAAAAATGCCAGACACTTAAACACATATATATTTTTTTTAATGTCAAAGGATGGCTATAAGTACCACGTTTGAATTCACCCTTTGACCTACTTTCAGACAGCATTAGCATCTGAACATAAGCAGCTTGGTTTTTTTTCTTAGCACCAGAAAGATTGTGGTACAGAGTTTCTGGAACTAGTGAACTGGAAAATTTTAAAAAATATGTCACTTAGAAAATTTGAAATTTTAGCGTGTTATTCTAAGATATTACAGAACAACGGTTGGAGCCCTACTCAGACTTGGGTCTCCTTTTTGTTAAATATGTACACTGTGTAGTAGCAGATTCATTTCTACCAGTCTCATTACATATCAGCCAGTCATTAAGCTGATTTTTTTCTTTGCATGTTTACAAGTTTAAATCTTATGATAGCTCTTTTTTTCCCCCCTTTTTGGTTTTTCAAGGCACGGTTGTAACTCTGGCTGTCCTAGAACTCACTCTGTAGACCAGGCTGTCCTGGAACTCACAGAGATCCACCTGCTTCTGCCTCCCGAGTGCTGGGATAAAAGGCATATTCCACCACGGCCTGGTTCTTTTGGTAGCTCTTAATGGTAAAAATCACCACCACCACCATCATCATCATCATCATCATCATCATCATCATCATCATCATAACACTGTTGTTAGTGTTAAAGATGGAGGTGACTAGAAAGGATTTAAATTCTGTTAAATGACAGAAATGGAATTTGACTTGATGCAGTTTATTCTTTAAGTTTTAAGCAATATACTTTACTCCACGTTCTTAACTCTTTCTTCTTGTTTCAGTAGATTGTTTCATGCTCATGTGGGAAAATTTAAAAAGCACTAAGATATATGTGGATATCTAAGGAAAAAAATTGTCATTGGTCCTACAGGGGCATGAAGGTAGGGCATGCAGCTTTGCTTTCTGACCTGCAAGTTGCTCCCACGGTTATCAATTGTTTGAATGACTGTTTTCTACAGGATTGATTTGACAAGGCTGGAGCATTAAGGGCGAGGCATGATGTCATGGACTCTGATGAAGGCTTTCAGACTCACCTAAGGATGAAACCTCTGTGGATGGCTCACCTAGATGTACCAAATGGCTGCTGTCTGTCAACACACCATCAGAAGAGTGTATTAGAACACTTTGAGGGCTCCTAGGGGGGAAAAAGCTGATTTAAAGTACTTCCCATGCGTAGGACAAGGGGAGAATGGAATCTTCTCTAACTGTGAGCAAAGAGCAAGCAGGCACAATTGTAAAGGGCTACAGGGCAAGGACAAGGGTATTGGTCTGCCTCCAGACTTCTCATCAACAGAAACAAAAAGTGGATTTAATGATACATCCCTTCTGGCCTGGCAAGGACCTTGTCTGGTAAAAGTCAAGATCAGAGCCGTAACTAGCAAGATTAAATCCCGTTACCCACAGTCTTTTCTGAGAAATTTCCATGTGGTCACAGTACTCAGCGAAGCAATTGGATTTAAAATGTGGCAGATCCTCTCCAGAGCCTTTGTCTCTTTCTAAGAATAAAGCCCGAGCTGACAATACATTCAACAGAAACCTTCAGAGGGGCCATTAATTCTAGGAAGGATGAAAAAGTGGTGCTGGTTATTTCCTGGTCTTCCCTGGAGTTGGTACTCTTACACCTTCAAAACCTTTGTAGTGTCAATTAGGAGTAGTGGTCATTCCTGGGATCTGTAATCTAACAATTATTATTTCCTACTAAACTTATATTTCAATGTTTTGTTTAATTAAAATGTAATGAATAATTCATAAAAATCAAATTTCTTGCATCTAGTATTTATTATAATTATTATCAAGAAATGAACAGTAGTTACTTCTAAACATTTAATATTAATGAAAAATAGGTATGAGTAATTCATAAAAATTGATAAACATGTATGAGAATACAAACTCCAACCATAGACTTGTTTTACTTAAAATAAACAATAGAGACGGATGTATAATTTTTCAATAATGCCATTGTTTAGATTCCTTAATTACTATTAACATTTTAAAAATACATATGCTGGTATTGATGCTGATATCTAGTGTTTTATTACATCCAACATGCTAAGTTATGTAGAATTTGAGGTAATATGTTGTCAATGTACATTTTACGTATTTGAGTCTGTTTGAGACTTGCTTCGATATACACAGGCATATACTTTAGAATACAATAGCAAGTAAATTTGTCTGGAATTTAAAATACAGAAATGAAAAAAAAAAACCAAACCAAACCTGAAAGTGATTAACTCTACATTTATGACTGAGATCTCTACTTTATGTATTGATAACAAAACTGTCATGGTTAATCTTTATTATCAACTTAACTGGATTTGGAATCACCTAGGAGACACACCTCTGGTTGTGTCCTTGAGAGAGTTCCCAGCAAAGTTTAACTAAAGAGGGAAGACCCACCCTGATTTCCAGTAGCACATCCCATGCCGAGCTGAAGTCAGAATTCCATGCTCTTTGGGACCTGATCTAATGAGATGCAAGGAACCCCACCCAGCTCTATGCTCCCAGCATCACGAACTCTGCTATGCTTTCCAAACTAAAACAAACTCTCCTCTCTCAGATTATGAGACAAAATTAACCCCTCTTAAGTTATGCCTGTTCGATATTCTGTCACAACAATGGAAGAATAACTAATACATGGACCAGCCAAATCTTAGCATTTGACATTTATCATCGTTCAGGTCGCATCACTGATAAAGGTAATCCCAGGTGGAAGAGGGAAACTAACATGGAAACGCAGCCTGTCGAATGAGTCTCATTAGCTTGAAGACAATCTAATTTGACATTCTGCTGCTGCTATCCAAAAAGTCCCAAATTGTTCCTGCAATCAATCAGGTCATTTCCTTGGAGAAGCAAATCTCTAGCGGTTTTAAGTTAACTATAGGTCATCTCATGTTACTTTCCTGCCCAGGAGAAAGAACAATAAAAGTTTACCACTTCAGAGAACACCAGCAAAATTAAAATGCACAGCCCTGGTATAGTTAATGCTAAGTAGTGTTTAGGAATGTAGGCACCTTTGAATTAAAGGGTTTCTCTTGTTCTCTTTTTTATTCCTTGTGATGTCCTCTCAAGCTAGATCTTGATATGCTCGCATGGGAATCTTTGGTGCCAGAGAGTTCATCTACCGATGGCAACTATAAAGAAAGATATGACATTCTTGCATACTGTCTTAACCTAGTAAATACAACAATCATGATAACTGCATTCAGTAGCCCCAAGAAGTCTTGTGTATATCTCCACAACTTCACCACTAAATGCCTCACTGATATTTAAAATATCAAACTATATTCCTCTGAGATACAATAATTTAAAACTTACTATTAGCGTATATTCATTATACAAAGTGCTAAGTCCCACAAAGACTTTTTCATTCAAATACATCATGTACTCTTAGAGTTGACCATTTTGCACAAAGTTCATTTGAAACTTTGAAGGGTTACGATATAGGAGATCATAAAATTATTTTCTAAAGAACAATGTGTTTCTGTGTGATGCACAAAGTGAAAATAATCTACTAAAATCTAAAAGCTGTAGAGAGTTTCCAGGCATAGTACTTGGACTATATTTATAGTAAGGTTATTGCATTATGTAATTTTCTATATTGCCTATGGCAATTACCAATAGTCGTAGAGCTGGAAACTAACGTAAAAATAAAAAAGAGAGTGCATAAAGTGAATTAGTTAAATAGCAAACACAGAGGAAAGAACACTCTCCTGCCTCTATACAAATGCTCCAGTTTATCCCCTGAAGCATGAGATGCTCATGCCTGGAGACAATGCTATGGTTTGACTTGCAAAGCTATAAAACATTGTTGGCAATCCCATTTGAGAAACATGGCTGCTGACATCTAAATGACTGTTAAAATTTAAGCTGGGAAGCTATAGTCAATTTCGTGTGATTCATTAGCAGAAGAATGTGGCTAGATTAGTAGTTGTATAAAAAAGAAGTAAAAGTAATTAAAAAGAAAAACATAGAGAGGACCTTAAATGTTCTGTTTACAAAACAAAAAAAGCAGGGAAAGGAGATGTAAAACCAGATTTCAAACAGTGCTATATGTATAGGCACAGCATTCAGAGTGTGTTCAGCTCCTTAAACTAACTCTGATTGGAATAGAAAGGTCAGACGACTCGGAGCCAGTTGCAAGTCCTCTCCAGCAGGTCCCATGGAACTGAACTGTGTAGGAGAGAGCAGTGGAAACTGCAAGGGAAATGCTGCTCCTCACATACACTGGACTTGAAGGACTGAAAGAGGCTGAAGAAGAATGCAGGGATCCCAGGAAAAGACTTACAACCTCCCCTCTTTCACGTACTAGGACAACACTGAATGTGGAGGCTGCAGAGGCCAACGTCTCCCATTCACCACTCCTCCTACAACATTTCCCTTAATTTTAACAACCTCTGAAATCTGTGGCGCCTGACAATATCCGAGCTATTCTCTTTCCACTACTTTACCAACCTCAATTTTGTGTTCTTCTTAAAAATTAATCTAATACCCTTATTCTCACCTCCCCCTACTTCCCTCCAATCCTAATCCCATTGACTGAACTCCCAGTACGTTCCATATAAAGGCAAAGTTATTATTCTAACACCAGATTCTGCAACTGAAACTTTAAAGGTGTGTGCGATGTTGTGTTTCAGGTTTTGAATGACAACAGCTAACAACCCAGACTATTCTATCTAGCAAAGCTGGTGTGTTATAACTGAAAGTAAAATAAAAACCATTCACAATAAAAATGCACTAAAGGAACTTAAGACAACTCTACAGAAGATACTGTAACTATCCTTCAGACTGAAAAAACAATGTCATCTATGAAGTCATAGAAAGAATAAACCATCTTAGAATAGTAGTTAAGCAAGCAAAGAAGAGGAAAAATAAGAGCACTCCGACAGCAACATAGTGACAGGAAACAATGCGTAGATTTCAATAGTAGTCATGGATACTGATGGCATCAATTACCCAGTCAAAAAATACAGACTTGGAAACTGGATCTAAAATCAAGAATCTCCTTTTTGCTGCCCCCAGGACATACATGTTGAAGAAGACACTATCTTTCCAGGAATGGACAGAATAGTGGCTCCAAGCAAATGAACGTAGTAAATAAGCAGGAGTCACTGCTCTAATACCTGACAAAACAGGCTTCAAACAAAAACAAATATTAAAAGTGTGAGAAAGGTTGCTTCATATTTCATATTTCATGATTAAGGGAAGAATACACCAGGAGAACACTGTGATCCTAAGCATATATATTTGTGTTGGGGCCTCTCTTATGTTCAAAATGTATACAATATCAGATAGTAGACATTGACGTTATTCAATGCCAGAGTATCTATTGGTCTGCCCTTAACTAGAGTTCAATTATCAACATTATAAAATAAGGAAAACCTACTTGACTTCAGGAGAGTAAATCAGTTGTATATACAACGCTCTACTTCTTTTTTTAAGGAATCTGCTGACCTTGTAGCTTTCAGCTTTCCTATTTGACATTCATTTCCTATTCCTTCCACGTGTTCACACTTTACGACAATTTCGTACCTTTTACTCTTAAAGCCGCAGTTTGAGCAGCTAAAAGTAATGCGATCAATTGCAGCTCAGGTTAGAGGAAATGATAACATCAGGAAAGCCTATCAGCGGAGACTGGATCCTCATCTATGGCAGTGGTCGCTTTCTTTCTTGGAGAGCATCAGGATCCCTAAGAACATCCATCTCTGCACAGATAACTTCCAAAGGCATATTTTCTATCCGTGTGTAATTACAACTACAATTCCTTACAATTCCAACTGTTTCTTGAGTTTTCCCTCTCCAATATTAGGCCATTTTCTGAACTTAATCCATCTACACCCGTTCCTTCTGTTGATCACCATGAAGCTCCCTCACCCTCTGCTCCCCGACCTCCCCACTGCTTAGATGAAAGCTTTGCCAGCCATTTCTGCCTTCTTCTCAGCTATATTCAGTACTTATTAGGTCTTGACTTTTCTCTTCCCTGGTCTTCAGACTCAGAACTGCATGCGCACAGACACACGCATGCACACATACAGTGTTTCTCACTTTCCCTTACTCTCACAGTATCATTCAGTAAGATCCCCCTATTCCATCTTCCCCAAACACTGCAGGATGGTTTAAGAACACAGGAGATCGGTTTATGACTGGTTCTTGATATAATTAAATAAATGTTCAACCTGTTTCTCTCAGGTTTAAGTGTTTCCATGGTTGATACCACCCATGTCCACCTTCATCCTCTATCCAGCTTCCTCTAGTCCCTGTACCACAAAAGGACTTGCACTTCCATAGTTGACTAGTTCCAGATGCTTATCTTAAAATACTATCTCTTCCCTCACCTCCACCCCACAGTCAACATTCTGAAAAGGTCCACTTAAGTCTTATTTATTTCCCAAAGTCTCTCATGACTACTGTGAACAGAAGAGCTTTTGTTCGTGTCTAAACTATAACATATTATCTGCTACTTCTTTGTCCTAAAGATAGTATCATTTAGAGCAGCCGCCTGTATGACATTGGATTTATAATACTTGTGAAATACTTATCATTAGTTTCATGGTTTCGAAGGTCATGACTTGCTCCAGAAGATCATTTTTTTGAGGGGAATTTGATAGAGATGAAATTTATAACCCACAGTCACCTGGAGATTACATGAAACATTTACCATCTCTCGGTCTCGGGTTCATGGTTTAAAGAAAGTAGACGGAATATGCATTTTGAAATATCGTTTTAAAGCTTAATTAAAATAACATGTAGAGAAACTAATCACAGAAGACAATAAAATGTGACTTCTCACTCTTGGTTTTCTCAAGGGGACTTGGTCAAAATCAAATTCATAGCAAAAACTATTGTGGAAGGTTATAATTTTAACAAGTTTTAGAAGTTAGTTATCTAGTTTTAATACACAGTAAAAGCACAGATAAGGTCTGGCAGAGGTGGCACATGCCTTTAATCCCAGCTCTCAGGAGGCAGAGGCAGGCAGATCTCTGTGAGTTTGAGGCCAGCCTGGTCTACAGAGTGAGTTCCAGGACAGCCAGAGTTACAACAGAGAAATCCTGTCTCAAAAACAGCAACAACAACAAAAAAAACCCAAAAAAGGCATAGTGTAGGCGTCATGAAGCAGCAGAAGGACTTATTAGTCTTTCTCAACCTGAAATAAGACATGCCGAAACAGATGAACAGAGTCACGTGACCCTCTGCTCTGTTTCGCATTGCTTCCTATTCTAATATGTAGAAAACGACAAGAGTCCTTAGAAGGTATTTCAAAAATGGACTTGGTGTCAGGAGGGGGGCCTAATACCCGACCTAGATACTAAGTGACTGTGGGGACTTCCCTTTCCTTCCTTGAACTCCTGTTTCCCTTCCTGTAAAATGCAATCCATAATTGTGTTTTCATGAGACTGCTTGAGGAGTGAGAGTAAATGTGTAAAATAGAATTCATAAAATGTGACTATCATTGTACTGGTAATTGTATTATTAACGTTAGATTTGGCGAGATATAGCCCACGGCTTATAGTTCTCTACAGAGAAACTAAAATGCAGATCACCGTTTATTATGGAGTCGGCGCTCACCAACAGAGTCAATGGTGACATGGACTCTCTCATGTCAATGCAGAGCTGAAACTACACAGGAAATAACAGCACCAAAGACAGCGATCTGTGACGGGCTCGTTCCAGTGCTATTTGTCTTTTCCCTTTTCTCTGGCCTCAGTGCTGCCCTATTTCAAAATCAGGCTGAAGTTCTATAAAACAAAATAATGTAATTTAACAGTTTCCTAAACGTATAAGACAACATTGGCTACTGGAAAAAAAAGTAATATCATTACATCAAGTTAAATTAAATCCAGTAGGCATAAAATTCAATAGAATGTTGCAAAACAAAACCACGTATTTTGCTTTGAGTCCTAAAGAGCAACAAAGGAATGAGAGGAATGAATGCTCCACATGGAACCTCCTATCTCTGTGCTCAGGTGGAGGAGTGGAAGGCAGGGTCCTACTGTTTGTGCTTCTTTGATGCTACACTTAGGGGTCATTACGCCAAGTCTTGCCTGACTGGAAAGACACATAATTCAGTTTGAACCGAGACATCTCTCAGAACCACAAGCTGAATGAAAGAATGAAAGTAATCATTAGTATTGTTTGTATTTCCTGATATCATCTGGGGAGCACTTATCATAGACTTTCTAATTGCAGAAAGAATCATATTACTCTGGTTAGAATAAATAACACAAAGTCAGTATTATATAAAGAAGTAAGTAATGAATGTCTGGGTTTTAAAGTCTACTGTCCACACAGAATATTTGGAAGACAATTCAAATAGGTTAATATCACTAATTACTGAAAATGAACATGGTGTAAGGGACTATATAAAGAAAAAATTTACTCAAAGTCTAACCCTGATTATCTATTTTAATTATTTCTGGTTTGTATTTAAACCCTCAGGCTTGGAAGTCTTGTTTAAAAGAAGGAAATGAAAAATAGAAACACCCTTCACTTTTAATTAAAATTCTAATATCAGAAGATATTGAGCAGTTTCTCTTGATAAAACCAGACCCAACAGTGCTTCTGTCTTTACAGTTAATGATTAATTTATTGATTTTTCTACGTTATTTTTAATTTTGGGATCTATGGTGCTTGATTAGAAGGTTCTTTGTTATTTCTAAATTATATCTTGGCCTAAAAATAAATACCCATATCAGAGCGAGGTCCTTGATTCAACATGCGTGACCAATTAGTTGCAGAAGTCTGAAGTTTATGAGAATACATTATTACTCTTTAGATTTCTTAGCAGATCAACTATCTAAATTTGAAGCTTTATCTTTGGTTGAAAATACAAAAAGCCATCTTGAATTTTTTTCACGTCTTTGGGAATTATGACTTACCTTCTGAAAGCATGTCAACTTCTTCCTAGGAGTTTTCAAGAGAAATTGAAAAGAGAAACATAAGACTTCTCAAGGAGGCAAAGTCTTCAAAATTCTAGGTAAAAATTATTTCAGCCTGGGACTCAATATTTATTTAAACTATCACTACAGCCTCAGGGAAAAGTTAAAGAGATTTGGGGGGAGGGGCATTCAACCACTCAAAATGTTGTTTGTACCTCATGCATTATTTAAATGTATCTAAAATTGGTTCACTTTACTCCTTCATAGTTTTATACATCTTCATGTGATAAAATATATACGGTATAGAACTTACCATTTTTAAGTGTACATTAAGTATACATAAGTGGCATTAGGTACATTTCCATCGCTACTTTATACTCCAGGGTCACCCCAGACCAAAAAAATCCATATTCATTAGCCTATATCCACCATTCCCTCCACTGAGCCATGATAGCCTGTCACTCAGCTTCCTGTTTCTATCAACTCGCTGTTCTAGGTAACTTGTGTAAGTGGAATCAGATTGTATTTGACCGTCTGTGTTTGGCCTATTTCACTTAGTATGTTTGCACATTCCACCCATATTTCAGCATGTACCACGATTTCATTCCTTTTTAACATTCCACTGTAGTGTACATGTACAAGCATACATGCATACATACATACATTTTATTTACCCATTCATCCATCCGTGGACCACTAGGTTGTTTCTACTTCTTGGTGCTTGTGAACAACTGCTGTGAACATGATATACAGATATCTATTTTCGTTATTGCTTTAATTTCTTGGAGGATTCATAGTCGGAAGTAGATTATTGAATGATTGGAGATTCCATGCTTAGTGGTTTCATAACCACCAGATGTTTCTCACAGCAGCCACGTTATTTACACCCCGCCCTCCAGCGGAGCAGAAAGGTCCAATTTGTTTACATCTTCTCCAACACGCTGTCTTCTATTTTTCTGTTTCACAGTGGTCATTCTAATAGTGGGGTGTAGAATTACAATTCTCTCTCTCTTTCTCTCTCTCTGTATGTGATGTGTGTTTGTGAATGTGGGTACACATCCTATAGCAAGTGTGTTACAGGGCAACTTTCACAAGCTGGTTCTCTCCTTCCACTGTGGATTCCTTGGATAGAACTTGAGTCATTAGTTCTAAGTTCCCTTACAAGCTCCCTTACAATCTGAGTCATCGCATCGGGTCCACGGTATAGTTTGAATGTATATTTCCCTAAACACCAGTGATGTTGATCCTCTCAGTGATGTTGATCCTCTTGCTCTATCCTTATTGATCCTTATCAGTTATTTGTATGATTTTTTTTTTAGAGAAATATTTATTGGTAGGCTTTTTCTTTTAAATCTAGTATTTTTTTTAAAAAAAATTATTGGGTTATGGAAGTTGTTAGTGTATGAATATACTACCTTTTTAAAGTTTCTTTATGTGTATGAATGCTTTTCCTGCCTGTATGCTGCATACCATATGTATATCTGGTGTCTGAAGAGGCCGGACAATGACATTGGATTGCTTGGAACTGGAGTTACTGACAGTTGTGAGCTGCCATGTGAGTACCGGGACTTGAACCCTGGTCCTCTGGAGGAGTAGTCAGTACTCTTACCCACTAAACCATCTCTCCAGCCCCTATCCTATCCCTTTTAAGAGGTGTAATCTTCAAATATTTTTCCATCATATGACTTAACTCTTTTTTTTTGAGTCAGGGTTTCACTGTGTAGTGCTGGATGGCCTGAAATTCACTGTATCAGCCGGGTGGCCTTGAACTCACAGATATCTTCCTGGCCTCTGGCTTTTGAGAGCTGAGATTTTACAGGCACGAGCACACACACAACTGACATCTCTTTTCAGCCTCCTGACAATGCATTTGATGCATTAAAGTTTATGGTTTCAGCGAGATCTAATAATTTGGTTTTTTTTTTCTCCCTGAGGTCACTGCTTTTGTTTCCTATCCAGAAATTTCAGTGGCATGAAGATTTCCCCCCAGTGTTTTCTTCTAAACTGTTACAACTTCAGCTCCTACAGTCAAGGATTTAAGCCGTTTCGAGTTACCCTTCCTATCATATAAGTTAAGGATCCGACGACATTCTTTAGCACATGGATGTCCAATTTTCTTAGCACCATTTGTTGAAAATACTATCTTCTTGATAATGAATGGTTTGAAAACCTTGTCAAAATCACTTACCTGTAGGTATGAGGATTTATTTTGGGGATTTGTTCTCTGTCCCAGTGGTCTCTTTTTTTTTTTTTTTTTACAGTGTTCATCTTCTTAAACAGTTACTTAATGAAGCATAAAGTGACATAAAGAAAACAGACAAGACTGGCCTTATGAGGCAGACATACCAGTCATGTCGTGGTAAACAAGCCTTGAACGACAGTGTTACTGAAGCCGAAGGGGATCCAGCCCAGATTGGAGCAGGCAGAGGTTTTCCCAGGGCACGTGTTACCGATATAAAGGAATTCAGGCAATTAGACAGAACGAGAGCCGTGAGAATACAGGAAAGGATGTGAAGCAGGGGAAGGAGAAACCATTCAAAATGGAGGGTCTGGAGGAAACAAAAGTTATCTGTTCCTTTTTGTGCTGTGTGTGTGCTGTGTTGTGTGTGTGGTTTATGTACTTGTTAATGTAGGTGTGTGCACATGTGTGTGCAAGTATGCATGCCGGTTTGCACATGCACATATGAAGCCAGAGGTAGACATCAGGTGTCTTTCCTTCATAGCCTTTCGCTATTTTTAAGGTTTAAAAAATTGTGTGTGTGTGTGTGTGTGTGATTGTGTGTGTGTGATTGTGTATGTGTATGATTGTGTGTGTGTGATTGTGTGTGTGTGTGATTGTGTGTGTGTGTGATTGTGTATGTGTGTGATTGTGTGTGTGTGTGATTGTGTATGTGTATGATTGTGTGTGTGTGTGATTGTGTGTGTGTGTGATTGTGTGTGTGTGACTGTGTATGTGTGTGATTGTGTGTGTGTGTGATTGTGTGTGTGTGTGATTGTGTGTGTGTGTGATTGTGTATGTGTGTGATTGTGTGTGTGTGTGAGTCTAGTAGGTGCACTTTAAGGCTAAGCAATGTCCTCCATGTTTATTTTTTGAGATAGAGCTCTTGTTGAACCTGAAGTTCATTGATCGAGCTAGGCTGACCAGCCAAGGGGCTTCAGAGATCTGCCTTTCTCTGTCTTGTCTCCCTTCTTCCTCTGGCCCCACTCAGCACTAGGGTTATGAACAAATACCCTAAATCTTGGATTTTTTTTTCTTTCTGGTTCTGGGGATATGATCTCAGGTCCTCAAGCTTGCATGCAGGTGTTTGAATGACTTCAGTCACCCCACCGGTGTCCCACATTTATATATTCTTGACACCATACTCTTTCTATTATTTGTTAAAGTTTCAACTTTAAAAATGGAGATCTAGGCCCAATTGCAATGTAATATTGTGTATTTTATCTACCTTGAGAGCACAGAAAGTGAAGCTTTGACAGATGAGAGTGGAGTTGAAGTGACAATGCTAACATGTTGACAGCCAGATCTTTTATAGTGGAGGTCAAGGAGCGCTGGTTGTCTTTATTAGGGCAGAGAGTAGATACTTAACTTTGTTGTCTAAAACTGCAAATGTATCTGACGGAAGGAGCGTGAATGCGGATGTAAGGAAACAGGGAAGGAGAAGTGAGACATGACAGGCGAGATCGGCCTTCCAGTATCACAGGAGCTGTAAAACCACAGACCGCAAATAGCAATGAGCATCAGTGAGAACGTTAAGAGACTATCGAATCACACTGTAGAATCTACTAAGAGACATTGTGAAAGGTGGTCCCTGAGAAACCAGCTACGTGCCCTTCTGTTTTTCAACCGCATTGCATATCTTATTTTGACGATGAAAAATTAAATATGGTATATGATATCATAAACTACAGGATCTGATTAGAATTCATGAATCAGAATAATTGGGGATAATGATTCAATTGTGAAACGTTATTTGGGTTATTAAGGGATGCGATGGATCGCCTCCAGTAGTGGAGGCGCCACTTGAATTTAATGGAAGCAGAACTACCTCAGTATTCTTAAAGCATCTCTGAAGTCAGAATTTAAATTACCAGATTTAAAGCTTTAAAAATATGATCATAAATAGCTTATTTACAAACTGGAGCTAATAAACATGCTGTCGTTATGTTTGAGTCTATAAACACAAGGTTTCTATGGATATAAAACTTAAGAGTTTGAATTGTGTCCTAAAGAACCACACAGGCCGTTATCAGGTGAAAAGCACTGACTTCTTAGCATGCATGAGGTTTGCATTCAGTGTTCCGCCTTGAGAGATTGCGATCCCCTCTGTAAGATGACTTTTTCTAGCCACTGATATTAGTGCAGACACAGCTCTAAACACCATTAGATTGGCTGTATTTTGTGTACAGACCTTTTCGAGAAAGTGGAAGAGAATAATAGGGTGTAATGGGATGCACCACTTAACTGCATCGAGAAGTGAGTACTAAAAGCAAGGGAAGAGGCATTAAAAACAAACAAAGTCAGTACAAAGCTCAAAACAGCATTCAGAAACCAGTTAGTTTCCCACCAAACCTGGAAACACACTGGAGAGCTAGGAACAGGAGCAGTTCAACAAGGCCATGACTAGTGACAAATCTCCCTAATGCTGATGACTCCTGAACTCAGGTTTCTAACTCGAACAATTCTTCTGTATTCTAGACACACTGGCCAAGCTGCCCGTGCTAAGTCTGCAGCAGCGGTGCGTTCCACTGCACTACAGAGGGCTCTGAGTCTTCAAGCCCGTGCTGTGAGTCCTGAGCACTGATCCACACTTCCCATCCCTATGTTCTCTTACACATGCTCTGCCCTCTGCACGCTCTCTCTCTCTCCTGTTGCAGTCCCGGAGACTACCTGACAAATGCTCTTCCACTTACAAGATCCGGCATCACATGGCTGTGTAAAGATTAGCCAGACCTTTGGGGAGCTCCACAAACAGCTCTCCACGTTCTGCTGGGAGGCAGTTTCTCCCTGCACCTGCCAAGTCACGGGGATTAATGTCGCCCCCTACTGGATTATAAACTCCCTGAAGGAACAATCTCAACTTCAACTGCCACTTGCCCTCTCATTGTCTTAGTTCCAGGGATCTGCTATGTGCTACAAAAACGTTCGCGGAACAAGTAGGTGGGTTGAATAGTAGATATCAAGGGATTTTGACTAAGTATAAGTGAGCAGGTATATATATATATATATATATATATATATATATATATATATATGTTATATGTTAATATCAAATTATAATATATGTATTATGCATACATATATGCATAATGCATAGATTATATGTAATCTAATATATTATATTATTATATTATATAATATATAATTCGTATCATATATTAATATATTCCTACTTTATATTATGTAATTTATAATATATTATATATTATATATAATATATTATATACTATATATTATATTACAATATATAATACATGATTTATATTACATCATATAACATATAAATATGCATGACATTTATATACTGTATAAGTTATACAGTACACAATATAATTATTATAATATAATATTATATAATATGTATTACATGCACACACACACACACACATACACACACATGTTTATTTTTATGACTGCCCAATAAACATTAGGAAAGACTCTCCAGTTTTCAAGTTGTTGAGGGTGTAGGAAAGACAAACAATTCAGAATGTTAAAGAAGAGAATGAAAACTCCCCCTGCTTGCCAGGATGAATGGGACCTTGTGGCATAAAATATTAACACTGTTATTAGAAGCAATTATAAAGAGTCATAACATACTGTTTGACTCCTCCAAACCCCCACATCTGGGATTTTATCTGACATTCCCTCAACGAAGAGATAAATACACAAGTTTGTTGGTTACAGAATTATTGTAGCATCATTGCTTCCTGAACACACAAACAGAACACTCTTAGAAATCTAACTGCTCATCAGTGGAGAAATCAAGTTATAAAATTATGACATTTCCATAGGATGGAAAATACAGAGTGATGCAGATCTGTGTATTGTCTTCTGTAATGAGCCAGAAAAGCAAGTTGCAAAGTGGTGCCTGTCATCAAACACAAATTAAAAAAAAATATGTATGCATATGTTACTGTAAAAACAAAAGAAATATAGAAAGATAAAACTGTTCAAGAAAAAGAAGAGAAGATGGAGTTAGTCTTAAAAATTTCTGAGTTATTTGAACTTCCAGATAAACAACCACTTAGTATGTGGTAAAATGCAGAAAACCTAAGGGACGCCTGTCTACCTATTGCTCAGATATATCATATGTCAATATTTTGACATATTTGTTCCAACTCTCTGTCTTTTTTCAAAAGGAATAAATTGTCATAGAGAGAGCTAAAGTCACTTCACCCACCTTCCTGCTCCCACACATCCTCCCACTCCTCCCAGAGGTGAGGGCTGCCTTAATGTCAGATGCATCCTTCCATGTATGGTTTTATAATCTGCCTGTGCAGTCGTACACATTCATAGACAGCCCAGGTCTCTTGGCTGAAGCTTATGTGATTGCTATGACTTTGCTTACATCCTGCTGCTTGCTTTTCTATATTCAGCATTCCTTTCGAACACTATACATGCCAATGTACTCAGTTCATTCTAAATGCCTACGGTGTTCTCTTGTATGACTTCATGATGATTTATTTATTCTGAAATTGAAGGAGACAAACAATGCAATGGTCATTGCTGTCTGCATCTTCGTGTGTGTGTGTGTTTGTGTGAGTGTATGTGTTTGTATGTATATGTGTATGTATATGTGTGTTTGTGTGTGTGTATGTGTGTATGTTTGTGTGTGTGAGAGTGTGTATGTGTGGGTTTGTGATTGTGTATGCATGTGTATATGATTGTGTGTTTGTGAGTGCATGTGTGTATACACGTCTGTATTTGTGTGTGTATACGTGTGTGTGTGTATGTGTGTGTGGTTTTTTTTTTTGTGTGTGTGTGTGTATGTAGGACTTTGTCCAGAGCTTGGTGTGGGATGCAGAGTATTATTTCTGGATCACATTTTATCAATAGCCATTTAACCCTTGGATGATTTAATGTCATAGTTCTGTTACTCTTCTGGTAATCATTCTTGTATTTTAACATGAATGTTTAGCTTTAAAAATCTAATTGATTGTCAGGCAGTGGTGGTACACACCTTTAATCCCAACACTCAGAAAGCAGAGGCAGGCAGATGTCTGTGTGTTCGAGCCCAGCCTGGTCTACAGTGTGAGTTCCAGGACTGCTAGAGTTACAAGAGAAGCCATGTCTCAAAGAAAAGACGATAAAAACCAACCAAACAAAAAAGACCAGATAATTAGTTAAACAGACAGTTTTCAACTCAATATCAGGTAGATGGGATTAGAGCAATGGAGAAAAACAAACAAAAGCCCAAGTTTTTTTAGTATTTTCTGCACGGAGACACGAGCTGTCATCTACTGAGTGACTATTGAATTCCAGACACTGTCCTAAGCACTTTGCATGGAGACGGAGTCTTCCTCTTTCAGTTTATGCCCCGCCCCGCACCCCCTCTTCCCATCTCATCCTCCAGTTGGCCAATTCCCTTTGCTTCTTTTGATTGTGAGCCTAGCCTTTAACAGCTGAGCCATCTCTCCAGCCCTCCCTTTGCCTCGTAAGTCTCACTGAACATTCTGTCCTCTGTAAACTTGGCTGGGAGTGAGAAGACACTTGGTCTTCTGAATGTGCTGGTTCTGTGTCTGTGGATTTAATCAGCCTCAGATTGAAATCATCTGGGGGAAAAAACGCAGCTATACAGAACATGAAGAGATATAACCCCTGGTCATCCAATATGGTGACTGTGTAGTTATCATTTACATTGTACTGGACAGAATACGTAAAATTGAGATGATAAAAGTATATGGGATAATATTGAAAGGACAAGACCAAAGCAGCTAAACTTTAGTCAGGCTTCTAAGAGCACCAAAACTGTGTAGGCCCAAGTCAGGTGCAAGGTGACTCAGAACAGTTTCCAGAACTAGAGTAAGAAAGCTAGTTTCTGGGACAAACAAGATAGGGACCGCCGACTGATGGCCTCGGGCTGGGAGTTTCCCCCACCTTCCTGGGAGTACATTTATCAGGGTGAATTGAAACTGTGGGGAGCATAGTTATATTGAAGTCCTATCAGGGAGATTAGGTTCCAGAACTTATCAGACATGTTACATGGGAACAAGTGTGTAAGTCCCTCACCTGGAGTCCATGAAATGGTGGACATGTCGCCTAGCAACGGCAAGGGCCCCACAGCAACCTGTCATCTGGTAACTAGTGTGGACATCAAGGACCAGCTGACTGAGATTTCCTGAGTGCTCATTGGGCTTCACCGAGGCTCAGTCTCCCCAATCCCTGCTGTTGATATGGCCTATTTTACTGCGGCCTGCTCCTCCGACTGCTCACCCACCTGGACCTAAGCCTGCTATTCCTGCTCCCAGCCGGTTCCATCTCACCTTGCAGCTGGGCTCAGCGCTGCATCTTCTCTCTAATCCCTGGCATCTCCACAGCCTGACTGCCTGGGAAGCAGCTTCTTCCCCCGGGGCTGGTTTAGCTTTGCTATCAGCACAGACTGCATTGCATTTCTAACAGTTCATATCTGAAACCTGTGAAGGGTACTGTAGTCTTTCTAACTTATATAGAGGCAGATTTGCTGTGTGCTGGGAGATAGAAGAGTCAGCAGCAGTATTTCAGATTGGAACGAAAAAGCTTGCATTTGCCTTATTTAGCGTACCAATGAAGGCAGGATTGCTTCGCAAATTGGTGTTGAAATCATTGCACCTTGTGGATTTATTACTCAATAAATTCTCACATTGTGGAAAGATAGAGATGTGTCCATCCATGTTTTTCTCATAGTGTGCTCATGATATTTGGTAGATAATGTCTTACAGTGTCTTCTAGTATAGCAGTGTTGTCGACCTATATTGTTAAGTAGGAATTCTGAGTTCCAAAGTTTCTGTGTGGATGGATTGGAACAAAGTCTACCTTGGACCTATGAAACATTGAGATCGAAAAGTGAAGTATGGTGATACACAGGTGTAATCTCAGTTCTCAGAAGACAGAGGCAAAAAAGTCACCACAAACCCAAGGCTAGTGTGGCCCACATAGCAAGTACCAGGTCATTCACAGCTACATGTCAAGATTCTATCTCCAAAAAACAGGAAAAAAAATCAAGGATGATACTTGACCTCTATTTTATAGTCTATAAAGATATAGCATTTTTATTTTACTGCTTGCTTAGAATCTCTATCATTTGTTTTAGTTTATTTAGCTTTAATTGACACGCTTATACGTGTTTATAGAGTAGTCTGTGATGTTCTGAAACATGTATATGTTATATAATAAGACAGGCTGTTTATAATGTTCAATACCTTGTATGTTTATGATCTCTGTCAGCTACCTTGTGATCACGGAACAGTATGGTTAGCCATAGACACCACACCGTGCAGTGGAATGTAATTTTAACTTTGTGTATCCGTCAGTCTCTTCCTGTTCCATCCAGTCCCAGGTAAACTCTCTTACATTCTTTACTTCTGAGAGCTCACCTTCTTTAGAATCTACAGGTTCTTTTCTGTGTGCACCTGATTTGCTTCACTCAACATCTTCCAGATTTATCCATGTTGCCTCAAATGACAGGACTTCGTTTGTTTGTGACGTAGAACATTAATCCATTGTGTGCACACAATACATTTTCTTTATCCATTCATCTATCTGCTCATTCTGTATCTTGGCTACTGTTAATCTCCCTGTAAGAAGTAGCAGAGTGCATATCTATCTGCATTTAATTTTTTGAGAAAATCCCATTCCATTTTCCACAATGACTATTCTATTTACATCCTTATATATAATGTAAAAGTATTCATTTATTTATTTATAGCCTTTTTGGATAACAGCCTGTCTAACTGGGAGAAAGTGATTATCTCATTGTGGTTTGGGACTGCTTTTTCCTGATGATCAGTGATACGGAACACTTTGTATATTCCTCTTGCATTCTCTTTAGAGACATCTATTCAGGTATTGTACTACTTTAAAATAAATCGACTTGGGTTTATTTATGTTAAATTGTATTCCTTATGCATTCCAAATGGAACCTCTTGTCAGGTGTTCGTTAATATTCTCTTCTATTCTGTAAGTGCCCCTTTGGAGATGAGTTTCTTTGTGATGCATGGGGCTTATGGTCTGGTGTGGTGTTGCTTGTCTGTTCCTGTTGCATCTTGGATCCAAGCCAACGTCATGGAACATTTCTCTTTGTTTCGTTAGTTCTTTAATGCAATTTGAGGGTTTTCTTTTTAATGCAGTGAACAATAATGTCTCTATTCATTCTGCAGGTGGATCTCCAGCTTTCTCCACACATTCATCTGAATTTACATTAAGATAACATGACTTCATATTCATGTGTTTATTCTCATCTGTTACTTAGATCGTTCCAGACTTTTCCCTTGCTTGTTCATAATGTCTCCAACACTGAGAGAGCTAGCCTTTACCTTCTGCCATCAGTTGCTTAATTGTCAACTCCAGTCTACATTCACTGAGATTTTAATTTATTGGCTTTCATCAAAAGAGGGTGAAGCTAAATATTCCTTCCTAAGTGCTGCTATGGACTACACATAGAAATGGAAGTATGCATCAATTTCCTATTTTTAGTGGTAGTTGTAGAATGTTGAGGAAATTTAAATATTTTCCAAATACTAGTCCAGCATGTGAATGGATTTCATGTAGTTCACAGGCATTGCACACAGGCAGCCATTGATAGGTACAAGTAAAGGCACTCGCAGGGCAAAGGCATCCTTCAGAAAAGAGTAACATATGATACCTTCATAACTGAGTACATAATGCTGTGTCCAACACTGTCCTGGGCATCAGGAAATATACATGAGAAGGATGCACTTGGGAAATTTAAGGTGTCATAGAGTAGAAGACAAGACGCAACCACAGAACTAGAGAGAGATACAGTTACCACCAGAGTAGAATACTTGTGTCAGCAAAATGGAGGGAGAAAGTGTTTTTTTATTAATGAGAACAGGGAAGTCTACCCAGAGTTGGAACTTGTTCTGAGCCTTAAATACAAAAAGAAATTCAATAGCAGAGAGAGGGAACGACAAACCTGGACCAAGGGGCCACAAGCTAAGGAGAAGAACAGAAAAGCACACACTGCTCTTAGAGAATTCTCAGTATCCTATAACATTATCCTAATAATATCTTGTTGCCACTTAATGACATTTGTTCTTGGTAAACCTTACACATGAAAGATTGATGGAGACTTGTGCTCTGGAAATACAGTGATATTCTGAAGGACCTACACTATTTCCAGTGTAGGGTGAATAGTACAGGAGTGAATCACTAACAGAATCCTCAGAGAATCAGCATCTTAACACAAGACAGGGATTTTGCCAGAGAAAGCAACGGGATAATTTAGATTGGGGGATCTCTTGGGACTAATGCAATGAGTTACTAGCCCACCAGCTTAACTGCCATTGGAAAAGATCATATATCTATCATATTATTTCTGAACTTATGATTCTAAATCCTATACAGTCTCCTACAAGATTATATGGAGAAAAGGAATTGTTTAGTTCTAAAGGTTTAAATAACTGTCTTCAAAATTTTATTCAATCTTGTGTGTTTGGATCTATCAGGCTTTAAATGGATTTTGCCCTTTTTATGAAAATTACCTCCCTTTTACTGCAATGACTATGTATGTTCCTTCCTTTTCTGCTGCTTCCTTGTGGCCATCAGCACAAATAGCTTTCCTGTTCTGCTATCCAAATAAATGCCCACAAGCATCTTCAAACTGGAACCATACACTGTAAATACTGAGAAGACTTTAAATCATCAATAGCAGTTAAGATTGTTTTGATAATGATACCATAATAACTTTACACTCATTTCAAACTATTGGGCTGAAATCTAGAACACAGCAGCGTGGGACTCGCAGCTTTAAAGTAATGAGAGTGCTTAGTTTTCCTGTGTCATATGTTGAATGAGAATAAAGAAAATTTAACCCCAAGGCATAGAGTGATTGGACTTAGAACAGAAAATCCTCTCATGAGAAAGGAGCCCAAACAGCAAAAGTACAGAAACCGAGAGCCTGAAAATACTACGTGTAATTATGTACATCGTAAACAAAATACACACTGGTGATATTATTTTGGGGTTAATGGTTGTGTTTATTCTAAGCAAGGGCTGATATTGGTGGATCAGTTTAGCTGTGCTAAGACAGCTATGGCTCTTTAAGCCTTATCTGCTCTTGCCTCTGGTAAACACAACATTTAGTCTTGCTGTAGATGAACTGTGTGTTCGATTGGACCCCTTCAGTCATTTACCATCCCCCTATGCTAGCTTGTTGCATGACTGCTGGGTTAATCTTGAAACGCTTCAAGAACCACAACTTAGGTACACAAATCCTCTTCCCAGACAGCTGAGGGTTGCAAGGGCCCACTAGTTTCTCTATTCTTCTCTCATCTGGGAGTGGCCTGATAATTGATAACTGATGCAAACAAATGGAAGAACAGCTTACTTCCTCCATAAGAAATAAAATCTGTGTTTTCATGCATACTACCTATCACCTGGCAGGAACTGGCTAAGCCTGAGGACTCGTGTGAAGTCATGTCTTTGCTTGCAGTTCGAGTTAGCCTTGTGGACACACATGTGGAATCACGCCGGAAAGATGCGCTGAAAAGCTAAAAATGACATAGGTGATACGATGATAATCTTCTTTGTTGACTTGACTCCATTTAAAATTACCTAGGAGACACACTTCTCAGTGCATCTAGAAGGATGTTTCCAGAAATATCTGAGGAGGAAAGACTCATCCTGAATATTAGTGACATAATTCCTTGGGCTAAGATCAAGATCAAAGCAATAGGAAAACATGATCAGAGCACCAGAATTCACCTCTTTGTTTCCTGACTGCAAATGCAGTGTGACAGGCTGCCTGCAGTCTTGCCTGCCGCAGCTCATACCTCTCTTGCCACCGTACCTTCTCTACCATCCACCCTCATCTGACTATGAGCCAAAATAATCCCTTTCTTCATTAAATTTCTTCTTGTCAGCTATTTGATCATAGCAAAAAGATGGTATACATGTAAGTGTCAGGAGAACCTCAAGAGAAGCATTGTACTACAGATCTTGAGGTTCAGGGGCAGAAGTCCTATCGTTTTTAGCAGGAAACTATGTGTCATTGGAAGACTGGTCTCATTATTCTGGTAGTTGTAGTGACTGAGTATATGAACCATGGGACATCCTGTCTCTAGGGATGTTAGATGTAACACTGTAACATGAGAGCCTTAGATCCACAGAGATTTAAGGTTGGGGTGACTCAGTTGTAATCCATTGAATGATAAAGGAGATATAATAAGGTTCATGCCCAAGGAGTTCCCAAAATTTCATCTCTCTTACTATCACTAATGACCCCACTCTGCTCACATATATTCCTAAGGAGGAATTGTCCCTGATCAATTGATGGAAACCGAAAAAGTTGAATTGATTCATGGATGGTAGGTTGATGTAAACCAGGAGATTGCAACTGCAAATGTAATCATTTGAGCAGCTCCTGGAAGATAATGTTGATTGCAAATCTTCCTGATGATCATTTAGTTAGCCACTATTGTCCTGAGAGAAAAGCGGCCTGCTGTAAGTGTATATTTAAATTTATGGGCAGGGAATGACTTTGCTGTTTGGTCAGAAGTCCAAAAGAAATAATATCAGAAGGTTCAGTGAAGAAGGTTTGTGGCAGTGGTATGTTGAGAGACCAGTTGGGTGGGCACAAAGAGTAAGCATATTTGTACCCCATGTTAACATATACCTTAGGCAGTCCATTGCAGAAGAGACATGATCTTACATTTGGACTGAGTAGTCCAGCAAATGAAAGTCAGATTCTGTCCTTGGTTAGTCTAGAACTTGTTCAACAGGCTAGTGAGTGGAGCAGCCCTAGTGGACGGAAGCTGTCTCTCACTGTTCTGAATTGAAAGTTTGTATAACTCTAAAATTTGTATATTGAAATATCAATCTCCAGTGTAGCAGCACTAATAGACAGGAACTTTAGGACTTCAATCTACCAACCTACAAATCAAGCTCACTGCTTGTTTGTTGGTTTGTTTGTTGGTTTTCCATCAACTCATCAAAGGCAATTGTCTATGAGCATAAATGTGAGCCAAGGAAAGAGTAAAATTAGCATACAAGAGTGAGACCTTCATGATGGTAACCCTCTTAGAAAATTTCCTTCTCTCTCTCTCTCTCCTTCTCTCTCTCTCTCTCTTCTCACATGTCTATACTAGAGGAAGGTCAATGTCAGATGTCGAACATCTGACTCCCAAGGAGAAAACTTTCATAGGGAACTAAATTATCTAGTAGCCTTAATCTTGGTCTTCTTAACTTCCAAAAATGTGAAGAAAATATGAAAAATTCAGAAACAGACCCAATATGTGCTTAACATATGGTATCTTGGTATATGGTAGAGTGGCATTGTCAATTAGCAGGAAAAGGCCAGGCTATTTAGTAGATGTTTGGCTTATGGCTTTCCACTTGGAAAAATGCAATTAGTTTCTGATATCATGCCTTATAAATAAATAATAAAGAAATTATTAAGTTACTAGAACACACAGGACAGCATTTTCATGGCTCTGTTGAGAGAATCCAGACAGGCAACAAATGGTCAGTCATCAATGAAGATTGAAGAGTTTAATGCCTGGGCAATTTGCTAACTTGTTGGCTTGAATAAGAATAACTAACTACAGAAGGCAAAGAATTATGGGATTAGCAAACGGCTATCAGTATTTAGTGTTATAATCCCTAAACTTGAAGGGCAGCAAAGAAGGGAGTGATTATACACAGGAACCAGCAGACTGGAGCCCATTCAAAAGGCCATTCAATGAGAACCGTGACCTTAGATAGATAAATCGTCTTGGATTTTCACAGAGCACGAGATAAATGAGAAACGGAAATACACTCACTTTCTTCTCTTCCTGCCCACTGATCTCTGGCAGATGCTGTCAGTTGGCCAGACTTATCTGGAAGCCAGAGGCCAGGGGAGCCAGTGACATAATCTATGATGCTGGGTTTTCAGAGCTCAACACAGAGTATAGAAGGGCATGGGGTAGGGGTGACTATCTGGCAGAGTGGCTGAGCGTGAAGAAAATATTTTAGAGAAGACAAAAAAGAGCATAACTTTTAGAGGCAAAGACTGGTAGATTTGACAATAAAATGCAAATTTTGTTCAACAACCTAGTTTTTAAAAGACAAACATAAACTACTTGAAAGACACACAGCAAAATTGATAGCCAGAATACAAAAGAGACACATATCACTTCACTTTCTGACAATCGTTTGAAGAAAAGAGATCTCATAAACTGCTCTGATGAGGTGAATGACACAATCATTACAGGGAGAAGAATTTTGCGAAAATCAGCTGAGGCTAAAATTGTCCGTACCTTATGATCCAGCAATTTCTTCACTAAAAATATTGTCCAGAGAAATTCCTACCAATGGGCTCCAGGAAGTCATATTTTAAGACTATCCATTTTAGTGTTTTTTGAATATAAGAAGAAACATTGAAAAGAACTAAATTTTATTCAGAGGGAACACATGAATTGTGCTTTAATCATAACATAAAATATAATTCAGTGATAATACACTCATTTTTAATATTGGACAGAGCAAAAATATTGGGCTGAATGAAAAAGAAAGCTTGAAGACGGCTTTAGCGTAATGTGGTAGCTCGTAAAACACAAAAATAACAATAGTCACTCATATTATCTCAGTCTGTATTCTGCTACTGTAACACAGTACCTTAGAGAGGGTAACTCAAAAAGAAAGAGGAGGAGACGGAGTAGAAGGAGGAGTGGGAGGAGGAGCAAGAAGAGGAGGAGGAGGAAGAGAAGAAGAACTATCCACAGTTCTAGGATGTCCAAGAGCATGGCACCAGACTATGGTAAGTTCCTTCACGTTTAATCGTAACATGATGGAGAAAACAAGGCTCAAGAAACCTCATGGAGTAATGCCTTATTGCCTCTCAAAAGTCTTACTTCTTAGTATCCTGGTGATAATTTAACTTTAGCATGAAGTTTTGAGGGTGAGCATATATACACATGCACACATATATATTAGGATATGTATTTCTCTTTCTGTGTGTGTGTGTGAGAGAGAGAGAGAGAGAGAGAGAGAGAGAGAGAATATAAAATATTGATCTGAAGGATGTGTGTCATATTTTTAAAAGTATTTGGCTTATGTAGTTCTAAGAAGAGAGAATTTTAAAAGATTTCAAGGCTGACCATTTGGTATTGAATACCCAATTGGTGTGCTCTTCCCTGGGGAAATCTATTTCTCCTCTGTTCAGCATTCCTTAGTTCCCGTAGTTCTTTGTGTAGGGTTAAGGAAGGCCTCTTGGGCTTTCCCCTGTCCACATTAGCATGTCTATTGCTGTTGTCCTTGTTCAGTTCTTGTTTAGTCAGTCATGTTGATAAGGCTTTATTGGTGTAGCTGTTGATGTCCCTAGGAGACACCATCTCATAGAAAATTCCTCATCCTCTGCATCTTAAAATACCAAATGGTTATCCCTGGAAACATGTATACAGGTAACATTAACCAGACTGAGGAGGTTGTATTTACCTATTCAGGAATATATATTCCATACTTAGGAATATATACATATACGCACATAACAATTACTAAAAGGAGAGGCTATGAATTTGGAGAAGAGCAAGAAGGGGTCTATGGGAGGGTTAGAAGGGGGAAATGAGAAGGAATAGATTATGTATATGATTATAATCTCAAAAAGTAAAAGAAACAGTTTTTAAAAGACTTCAGTTTTATTTGTAATGTTTAAACAATGTATAAACAATCAATTGGGGTCTGCAGATGACTCAGAAATTAAGGGCATGTTATGGTCTTTAGAAGACACAATGGGTTCTTAATACTTGTGTCAGGTTTCTCATAACTGCCAAACTCCAGTTCCGGAGATCCCAGAAGTGTTTGTCTCTTACCTTGTCTCCCATATTGTCTACTACCTCCCCAGGCACCTGCACTGCCATACACACACTCACACTAAGTCACACAAACACATACACATGCGCACATATACCCGTACACATGCATACAATCAAAAATAAAATTCTGAACAATCAGTTAAGGAGAGTATGTTTAAATATTAAAGGCTGTACCTTTGGAGAGTGTCAACTGGTGCGATATTTTCCCTAACCTTGATATTTCTTTCTAATTTTCAACTTATTAACATCACCACATACTAGTCTATAACTCACCTCACCATTCTGACATTAAAGACACGCTACTGTACAAACCACGCCTGGAAGCGGCCGTGAAAGCCCTTATTTTATGTAGGTACCAGGAACTGAACCCAGGACTGCGCACATGATAGGCAAGTGTTCTATCACCTCCAGCTCATTTTAGTTGCATGACTTCTAGCAAATATTTCTGAGCCTCGGTTTAACGTTGAGTTAGAAATATACTCTAGGATCTCAGATACATGGCCTCAGGAGAATGGGGAGTCTAAGTCGTCAAGTGGTTTATTAAACCACATAATGACAAACTTAGGACTTATTATGTTTTTTTTCTTGATGAAGTAATATATATATATATATGTATATGTATATAAAAATAATGCCCCATGCATTCAGTCCAAATATAAATCAAATGAAAATGTGGAAGAATCAATATTCATTTACTCATTCAGTCTACACCAGCGCTATAATTTTTCAGATAGTTTATTCTCAATATGCAAAAAAAAAAAAAACCTACAGAAGGAAGTCAACAATCAATATATTGGATGAAAATTCTTACTCCCGTGAAGGAAAATAGTTAATTAAAAGCAATGCAGTAAAATATCTAGATCACTAGAAAATGATAGCTGTGTGGGCAGCCATGAGGCCGGGGACCAGCTAAGAACTGGGCTGTGGCTTTATGCACGAATATGCAAAGGCCGCAAGCTGCGGATTGCAGGCAACCTCCAGCTACAGGCAGTATATACACTGACTTCCTATTGTTACTCCAAACAGCATAAACTTATTATTTTGTGTTTCCTGTCCATGAGCTTGTCTGGTTCCTCTACTCTGGAGCTTGGAGAGCTTAAGTTAGGAAATAGATAGGCCTGGATTCTTATCCGGAAGGCTCTGGAGAATTCATTTCCCACATTGCTCAGCTCCTTGGCAATCATTTCCTTGCCTTTGTAGGACTGATTTCCTTATTTCCTTAATGGCTGTCAGTGGATCTTCTCAATTTCCAAAGTCTTTTCTTGCAAAACCCATTATTGTGTTTCTATCAGGGCTATGCTTCCCACGGGACTCAATCATTACTACAAGAGTACTAAGGCACCATGCCTAGGACACACTGCTCTGGCAATGATTTCATCTTGAGGACTCTCTGAGAGCTCCATAGAGCCTTTCTTCCTTAGGCTCCTCAGCACCACTGGGTGTTTCCACCCAGTCTTTGTCCTCACTCTTTCTCTCTGTTCAGTCTTGCAGCAGAGCAGTGGCCCCTAAAGGTATTGACTTTTGCCTTGGTGCTCAGCTAGACTGACAAAAGTGGACTTACTACCAGTCAAAAGAAGAGGGCATTTGATTCTGGTTCAGTTACTACCCAGAGCATTGTGGAAAGCTTGCTTTCCCAGTTAGTGGGTAGAACACAACTACACATCCATTTCTAAATATTTCACGGGTGGTGACCTACAACCATATCTTGATGGGAATGGGAATATATATGTGTGTGTGTGTGTGTGTGTGTGTGTATGTATTTCTGTATGTGTGTGCACACACAAATGTATCCATGAGTTAGTAAAGAAACCATGTCTACAAGGCCATTGGCAATGATTGAGTTACTGCTAAATCATACTCAACTTTTTCCAAAGGATGCTTGCTAAGTGAAACTGATAGTGTGACACTCTCAGGGAATGTGTGGTAGCACACAGAGAACTTTCATCTCTGACAATAGACATGTGGCAGAGCAAAGATACTCATGGGCAGGCTGAAGACATCCTTGGTAAAAATCACAGAGATATCTGAATGTTGAGCCCTGGAAAACTCATGAAGAGACAGCCAGGAGATAATAAAGATTCAGAATGGAATGTTGCTGGAGATGAGCCTGGAGATCTTGACCTGGTGACTTCCTGCACTCTCACACCCTGACTGCTACATATGTGACCTTATGACCTCCTGCACAGAGTGTGAACTCTGACCTCTATGTATTCTCACAGTATTTTTCATTTTCTAATTTTTAATGTATTTTTTTCTAGAAAGCTAGTTATTATACTTAATGTTCACTAAAAAGTCATGGGAGATTTATTTACCAAGTGGCCGCTGTGTGGCACAAGTTGTCTTGAAAGGCCCTTAGCCCCAGGCATACAGTGGTATGAAACAGAGCCGTAGTGTTATTTTCATGGCATTTATAGGCTGAAAAGAGAGACAAATTTGAACGGTTCAGCTCAAAAGTGAAGACCATTGAGAAGCATGGTAAGTGCTTCTGAGGAAGAAGGAATAAAGATACAGAGGTCACAGAGAGAAAAGGACTTCTGACAGCTTCCAGGAAAGGCTGCTCTATGGAGGTGAGAATAAAATGAAAACTGAGAGTTTTGTCAGGGTGAAAACTACAGAAAGACCCTTCTTGGATAAAGGAGCAATCTCCTGTCTGAAGGCTCATCTCAGTTGTCAGCTTGATATATCTGGGAAGAGAGAAGTCAAACTGAAAAATTGACTTGATCAAATTGGTCCGTGGGCATGTCTATGGGGCACTTTTAAGGCTATTTCATGTAGGAGAGCTCAGCCCACTGTGGACATCACCGTCCTACGGTAGGTGGGCCTGGGCTTCATAGGAAAGATATCTAAACGTGAGCTTGAGAGCAAGCAAGATAGCCTTATTCTATGGGTTTGCCTTCATTTCTGTTTATGATATATATATATACTTTAAGCCAAATAAACCTGTTCTTCTCCTGAGTTGCTTTTGGTAGAATGTTTTATCAGGTCAACAGATAAGTGGCCAGAATATACTATGTGTGCTGAGGTGACAGAAATCTGGGCATTATGAAGAAAGTCCAAAGGCTAGCATGGCTGAGATCACAGAACATTCCAGGGCACTATCATCATCCTTCCTTCTTTCTGTCCACAGAGCCAGCTCGATGTTACTGCTCACTACTCACGTTGCCTCTGAGGTGTGTCTCCTCATCAATCCTTGTGTAGACAACGTGCCCTGTGTCTGCTTCTTGGATGATCCAGATGAACATCAGTGATCTCAAGGCTCAGAGCTATGATGTTTGAGGAAAGACATGCAAGAGGCAGAGGGAGTGAGTCCAGAGATTATTTTGGGGAGAACCTTCCAACAGAGCAAAAGCCTTCACTTTCTTCCTGTGCTTAGTGTGTACTAGTGTGGCTGGCTGGACATGGCAAGCAAGGACAGGGAGCGTTGGGTAGCCCTGCCTCTAAGGTCATAATCAACCACATTGGGAGAGCTCTTTGAACTCAGCAGCACAAGATGGAGGACTCCCTTCTCGAGCGGGCTTCCTCTCTCCAACCTGATCTTATTTGGAGAATGTCTCTAATCTTGGCTCCCTGACTTTATTTGGAAAAGGACCCCATGCAGAGCTCAGAATAGCTCTGTGCAAGTCCTGCCTTTTCCACTGTGCCCCATACGATAATTGGGATACATACAGTACTGTGCTTTAACCTATTAGGTGCTGACCAGTTGCCTTATGAGCCCTTATGTACCTTGCCTCTGCCACTATAAAGTGAGCTGTCCCTTTGAAGCTGCTCTCGAGTGTTCTTCTTGCCGTACTCACAGCCTTCGGAACCCTGCTCCCAGCTCCTGCTCCCCTGTCCCCTGTGGATTGGTGCACAATGACCCCCAGGGAAGAGGAAACCCACAAGGGAGGAAGAGAGTGGGGCCTTCAATGAGGAGAGCAGCTGCAAGATTTGAAGCAGGGAATGGTATGATCTAACTGGGGTTTTAAAAGGATGATTCTTGTGTCCATTTGGTAATTAGATTTTTAGAAGGCCAATGATGACAGCCAAAGTACCAGTCAGGAGACTTGTTACGACATTCAGGTCAAAGATGATGGACTTGGCCTAAATAGAGGGGCTGAAATGTGTGCAGGCTCTCGATGTGTTCTCAAGAGGGAGGCAGCTGGCGTATTGAAGAACAGAGTGTGAAAGGTGAGAGGAAAAATAACGACAAGAAGGGAGAAATGAGCATTGCAGCAGGCTGAGGAGATGGGGACTTTGGGGCATGGTAAGCCCGGGGTGTTGGTTCATCTGTGCATGGGTATGTCAAGACACAGTTAGATGTATTAGTATGGTGTTCAGAGAGGTCCAAGCTGGAGCTATAAATCTGGGAACTGTCAGTGGCAAGACAGAATTTAAAGCCATGGAACTGGATGAGCTCACCAGGGAGAAACTGGACAGCAGAAATGATCATTTAATAAAATCACATATATGCCACTGGGTTCCTGTCACTCACAGCTGACTGTATTCAAAACTACCAGAATGTCTATTTCTTTTTTCCCCCTATGAATTTCTGAGATGCAAAGCCCAAATGTGTTCATTGAACAACTCTGCTTAAGAGTCAGTGTAATCATTTATTTACACAGTTCTTGCATTCTTGGTTAATAAAATTAAGAACCATGAATGTGAGTAAAAACAATGTTTTATATATTAGTATTTTACTTGCAGAACTGAAACTGAGTTTTGGAGCCTCAAGTCCCTATGTTGAGGGAAATGCTCCATAAGCTCAGGTATATATCAAAGACAAAGGACATTCCAAGATTCTGTCAGACTGAGTATGTGTACTGGTTTGTTTGTGTCAACTTGACACAAATTGGATTACCTGGGAAGAAGAGCTTCAAATTGACAAAATGCTTCTATCAATTTGGCCGGTAGAAAGTATATGAGGAATTTTCTTGATGAATAATTGATGTGGAAGGGCTCAGTCCACTGTGGGCAGCATTATCCTTAGGCAGCTGGCTCTGGGGGCTATATAAGAAAACAAGCTGAAAACAAGAGCAAGCTAGTAAGCAGCTGATAGCCTTTGTTTCAGTTCCTGCCTCCAGGTTCCTGCCTTCAGTCTCTAGCCTGACTTCCCTTAATGACCAACTGTAATCTGTAAGCTGAAATTTCCTGCCCAAGTTTCTTTGGGTCAGTGTTTTATTGCAACGACAGAAAGCAACTAGAACAATGTGTCCAGGTGATATGGCATACAGGGAAAAAGAGTAATCCCAGGATCAAATGCAATTCGGGACAACAAATTGGAATGTTTAGACAAATATTAAGAATGTACTTACAGAGTATCTTATTTTGTGACAAATTGAAACTGTTCGCTTAAGTGGCTGTATTATGTTGTATATCACAAGGAATGAAACGGAGTTCTTGTCTCTCTATAGCCTGGTGGTACTTATCGTTGTCAGTATTCTGAATTCCTACTCCAGGGCATCTGCAAATCCTAGTGAGCTGTCTGGTCAGACCTTGCACACTTCTTCTTCCTTTTTGTTTTTTTCTTGGTCAAGTTGTTTTTAATTTATTACTAAGATTTAAGAGTCTATTATGTATTTTGGATATCAGCTCGTTATCAGAATTTCTTTTGCAAATATTTTTGACCAGTCTGGAGGTGAGACAGAAGATTTGAAATTTAATGTAGTTCAGCTTATCCATCATTTCAGGGATCATGCTAAGCCAGTGGTTCTCAACTGGTGGGTCATGACTTCCCTGGGGGTTGAATGACCCTTTGGCAGAGGTTGTCTTGGACCATCTGCGTGTCAGATATTTACATGATGATTCATTAGAGTAGCAAAATTAGTTCTGAAGTAACATAGAAAATAATTGTATGGTTGGGGTCAGCACTATCCCGAGGAACTGTATAAAAGGGTAACACCATTAGGAAGGTTGAGAACCACTGTGGTAAATATATCTAAAAAACACATTATCATTTAAAATCTCTATTTAGAAAATTTAGATTTTCTATCATGCTATCTTCTAGGATTTTATGTGTTGTCTGTCAGATTTAATCTTATGATCCATTTTGAGTTAGCTTTGTGAAGAGTGTAAAATCTCCAGATTTTTTTCCTGTTTAGCACAGAATTCCTGTTGTTCTATTGCCATTTGTAGAAAGCCTCTTTGTGCCTTTTGAAGAAAATATAACTTTGTGCCTTTGTTAAGAATCAGTTGACTATGTCCATCATCCACGTGTATGCTTGGGAGTTCTATGTTCCATTGATCTATCTGTCAATCCTTACTTTTGTTTTGATTGCTATTGCTCCACAGTGCAATAAAAAATTAAAAATAAAAAAGGAAGAGTTTCCTCTTCCTTTCTCTCTCCCTCCCTCCATCTGCCCTCCTCCTCCTTCATGTCTTCACCTGACTATCTCACTGACACGACCTCATTTAGCCAAGGCTGTCTTCAAACTTTCTATGTAGAAAAAGAACTTCTTATCTTCTTGAGTGTTGATATTGTGGGTGTGTACCAACACACCCAGCTTGTGTGATGAGGGAAATGAACCAGGACCTTGTACATGCTAAGAAACTAAGAAGTAAGCTACATCATCAGCCCCTTCTTTAATAAGAGTTGCACAGTTTTGCTCATGTGGACTGAGACATACACTGTTACATTGATAGCTAAGTTATAGGGTGCTAATGCATTTCTCTTGTCAGATTCCACTTATTACTTATTTGTTCTTGGAATAGGGAACGATGACTTCATTTATGTAATTCTGTATTAAGTAAACACTTCCACTAATTGTTTATTAGCTTCAAGAGTTTTTTTTTAATTCTTTCAGACTTTCTATGTGAATGATTATGTCAACTGTGAACATGAGCAATTTTAGTTCTTTCCTAATCACTAAATCTTTTATTTTCTTCCCTTATATTTTGTATTATCTAGAACTCTCAATAGCCCCTACTTAACATACACAGCCTTCTAAGTCAGATGATAGAGAATTGATTGAGATCATGTTCTTGGCTGTCATTTACATTGCTCAAAACTCAAACAGTTCCAGCAAGAATTATACCTCCTAGTGGCAATGGGGCACATGGCACAGTAGCTCACCCTTTACCTTAGAAAAGTTGTCCTGGCAAGTGGTACAGATCAATGGACTTATACAAAGTTTACTTACATTAGATACATAGCCATTTTTTATTTATTATTTGTGGCTCTCATCTGTTTTAGGGAAGCACTCAGTGTTCTGGCTCCCTTGACTTGAAGTTATCAATCTATTGGATTATGTAGAACTTTAAAGCAATAAATATCCTTGTCAACTATATTGTGGCAAGAATCATGAAAATTTGTATACCCTGGAGAGTGAAAGTGAATATAAGAACAGTTTCAAATTTCTTCGGAAGGAGATGAAGAACATTGGTTAGAGCAATGTCATTCTGTAAGGTGGCAGCATTTTTCCGATTTATTCTAATAAATTCTCAAATACAGCGAGGATTTAGTCTACAGAAACACGTGTCATCCAGACTTCATTTATTAGTGGAACCCTGTAGGTATCCATGCAATGTCTATCTGAAACAGCAATAAGACAAAATCTTATACCATTGACTTTTAGAAAATAAAATCTGTACTACTTGAGAGAAATAGCAGGGGCTTTTCTGAGTATTTATCTTATCGGCACTGCCAGTAATAACCCTGGAAGACACAATAGCAAGTGCCATAATCCCAAACACTGGAATATCAAGAAATCAAAATCTCTTAAGTCTAACGTCCCCCAAACCCAATACTGAAAGATAAAAGCCTGGAGTATTGACCTCCTGAAAATTGAAACCTTGAAAACGGATCTTTCCAGAAAAAGAGGGTGGGCTAAGACTTTTGCAAGAGGTCAAAAGTCAAATAGTAGAGTATAGATTGGCCATACAATACAGCAATGACAAAAACAACAGCTAAAAAAGGCATCATTCTTTTTTTCTGAATTGGCTGATTGAATTCCAGGTGATTCTTATGAATTCAGGTGAAGTAAGAATACATTTACTTGAAGAAGGCCAGGAAAATGATTGGCTGGTTAAAAAGTAATCACATATTGGTGCAGTTACACAATTTGTAAAGCAGTGTTGTTGTTCAGTGTCTTTTCCATCAAATTTGTGGTCTATGTGGGTATGTGAGGAATAGAACTGTACATATTGAAAACATCAGAGGGAAGATGTCGGAGAGGGGAATATTTAATAGGAAATGATTGTGTTAGTATATATTGAATCACAGAAGAATTTCAAAAGAGCATGCCAAGTAGAAAATGAATGGGAACCTTATATTTCAAAATGAGCCATGACCTAAATAAGCAAGTAAATGAATGAGTTAGTAAATCAGGGAACAGATCAGCAGTTATTCATATTGAGCAAAATTTCAGAATATAGCTAATGATTGCTGTCACATAACTTTCCATGGGAAGACATACTTGAAGCATTTATCCACACCAGCTATAGAGAGAATCAATAGATTAAAAAACTGGTTCCAAGTCCAGCTTGGTAAACGAATGTGTTTATTACAGGGGATTATAGAAGCATGAGTGATTTAAAATCACATATCACCAGGAAGTCCTCTAAGGAAAAGACAGTTATCCCACTGCCAAGACCCACCTGGGTCCATCGTTTACTGTGTATAATCTCAGGAAGAAGGGTCTTGAAATGTTCTCTTGGAGGCTTATGAGTCTCTTCCCTCCCTTCATGAAAGAATGTCAGAGGCCCAGTCTCTTGTGTGGCTCAAACTTCAAGTCTGTTGCAGTTAGCCTACTGTGTGGCCTCATCCAGGAAGACAAGGAAGCATTTTCATATGTGGAAGCCCTATCAGATCTCAGCAGAGGGAACCACTGTCATGGTCAGCACCATACTGTGGTGGAACCCCGGGCATCTGAGCTCAGGTGTTTTTATTGATTCAGAACTCCTTAGATGTTCAACTGATACCACATACAGATCATAAAGAATTAGATAACCCCCACAGAAATCCAACACCTGCAGACAATACAAAATGCCAAGGCCTATGCATCCCTATTTCCAACAGTGCACAAAAACAATTACTTTAAACACAACTAAAAATAAACTTCCACAAATCATTTTTTTTTCTTTTTTACAAATTGTATGTCTCAGGAATTTTGTCACAGTGTCAGATAGGTGACTAACTCATCTGACAACAGACAATCATATTCTTTACTTAAGTGCTTTCTTCTTTCCATCCGTGTTAATGATGAGCCACCATGTAGTCCTCAGAGCCCTCCCACTCACTCCTTATACTGACCATCCTCCACTTCTGACCTTCCGTCATTGTTACATCTCAACCTGTCAAACCCATCCTTAGATCCAGCTCTCCAATCTCTCTCTTGGTTGTCCATCTCCGTCACGTCTGTCTTTGTTTCTCCGAAATCTTTCCAGCCTTTCAGATGCTCACCTCTTTCTGATTTCACTGCTTCTTTCCTCAACCAGACCTCACAGTCACATGGAACTAAACTGAAGTCTCTACCACCATACCCTGCAGTTCTTTCCCTCATCTTTCCTCTGCTGGTCTTCCCATTTGGAGACTTTGTTCCCCGTAAGATGTGTGTTACCATCTACTTCCTCTTCTGCGCGTTAGGTTTCTCTCGTTCTTATAAAAAAGAGATCACGAAGCTGGACTGATTGGTCATCTTCACCCATGTGGAGCACTGGATTATTTTATACCTATATAAAGTAGTTAATCAATTAAGTGCGTAAGGAAGAACTTGTGTATGCCCTTCACCTGCTGGCTGCCATTATGCCTATAGACAATAAAGACTAGCATGAGATTTACATCTTTGAGTCCCATCATATGGAGTACATCAGACAATGCATAGAGCCTGCTCTGTCTTCAGCCCACTGTTGTTTTAGGAAAATATACTCTGTACTCTGCCTTGTTCTCTTCTTCTCTCATTCACTTGATGTCCTGTTGAACCATATCAACCCACTGTGCCTGAATGCAGAGTTGACAGTGAATTTCCTGTAAATGAGCAGAAGATGAAGATCGTGTCGCTCTTCAAAGGATAAGCTTCAGATGTCTCGAGACGTCCTCAAGTAAATGACATAATTAGGATACTTTTGATGTCAGAAAAGCAAAACCTTCAACTCTAAGTGTTTTTAAATATGATAACTCGGCTCACCTAATTGGTGAGCTAGCTTCAGGGCTGATAATTGGCTCAATCACAATGTAAAGAATCTTGGTTTTTCTCATGTATTTTTCCTGTGCCCACTCCCCAAGTTAGCTTTGCTCTCTTGACTTATGACTGTAAGAGAGCTGGAACAGTTGCAGGGAGCTAGAGAAGAGGAAGTGCCTGGCTGCTCCTCAAGTCCCCCCAAAGATAAGTCATAACTGACTCTAAGGCATCTGTGTATCAGTCTCACACTGTCCTTTCCTGCTTCCGCCATGTTAAGACTCCGGTAACCAACTTTTGTCCACTTCCGTGTCCGTTGTTGGTGCGCATAAGTTAATGTTGCTATACTCGTGGAGGCAGAAAATACACCATGGGGCCATTTAAGATCAGCATGCAGCAGTCAGGCCATAGGATCAATGTTCATATTTCTGCTGCATCCCGAGAGTCCATCTGCTGAGATGCGTCCTAGAGTCACTTCCTCCAACTCTTCAACATTTTCCCCAAACCTTGCTTAGGAAGAGAACCAGTGTCCTCTCAACTCTGGTTTGCACTTTTTTTTCTGGAAGGAAATCTGTCTTTATTTGATCTTAACTTATCGAAACACAATGTGATCTGCTACTTATTACTGCCTTGAATATTTATCTATTTTTCCTTTTACTTTTTTTCCTGTTTTTAAGGTTTGATGACATGGTACCACACTCAGAAGTACAGCCTACAAAAATAGGCAGGCACACGGGCAAGACCTATGGATGCCCAGGGCTCCCTCTCTAACACCGCTCCGGCCAGGGGCGACCTTGGAAGGATTGGAGTCTGAGGAAGCCAGCTGAGGACTGGAGCTCTTTCAGATCTTCTATCCACTTGCTTTAAGCAATAGAATGATGCATACTCAATTTCATCAACATGTTCCTCTAAAATGACTAATATTTTATGTCATTCTATTCATTTTTAGAAATGTGTCTCCTAGGCTGCAGGTGTCACTCGGTGACAGTACTTGTCCACATGCTCAAGGCCCTGGTTAATATAAAGCAGAAGGGATAAACAAAGCCTCCCATGTTGTATCGTTTCAATTGTTTCATGCTTGGAAGTTCTGTTTGTAAGTTTTGTACTAAGAGAAGAGGGAGGAGGGTTTACCTTGAGTCAAAGAAAGCCCCAAGGACCTTGAGTTCTTATGCATACATTTGCCACTTCATTTTTTAAACTATGGGATAGACCAAATTACAATCTGAGAGTGAAAATTATTTTCTTTGACCTTCCCAAGCAGTTATATGCATATACATTTTATAATTTGCAACATATTGCAGAAACAGAAAGCCTCTCCCATAGGTCTTGAAAGACATCAAACAGGTGGAGACATGAACTTCAAAGAACTTTCATTACACGTTTACATTTCTTAAATAGTTCTTAATGACTCAGCTGGTTAGGTGAAGAAATATAGAGTGCTTTTGTCTTTCATAGGTTTATGTTTATGCCCTTGCAGTATTATGCATTGTCTCTATTTTAAAAAAAAAACAAACTAAATATTGCACTGAAAGACAGAACATAATTTAATTAAATAAAGTTATAAGATACAAAATTAACATACAAAACTCAGTAGTACTGACAACACCAATGATGATAGGAGAGCCACCATGAAAGGAATCCAGCTCACAATAGCTACAAAAGAAATAAGATGCCCAGGAATAAATTTAACCAAGGAAGACAATGACATCTACAATAGCAGCTACTTATTTCTTCCACTTTGGAAGAAATCGATGAAGGAACTAACAGAAAAGTAGAAAGAAAGACCTTCCATGTTCAAGGATATAAAAATTTAAATGATAAGAATGTCCATGTTATTCAAAGTGATTTACAGATTTAGCATCGCCTCTACCTAAATACCAATGACATTGTTCACTAGGCTGCAAATATTACATAAAAAATCTCATCATAACATTTTATAGAACCTGGAAGGAAGTGTCACATCTAAAATCTCAGGGTAGCATTGCTATCTTTCTGCCTTTTCAGGAAAAAGTATGCTGTGTTCTGGAAGAAAAAAAAAAAACCAGCAGAAGATGACTTATTGAGACTTTTCTGCTTATTTGTTCTCTTATCTTATGAATCTCCTACAACTAAAAAAACCAGTAACTGAAGCTGGTATACACTTTCAAAGACCACAACTATCAGGACCCCAGAAGAATTTCCTATAGGTAATACACAGCCACCACATTGTCCTAAAAGCCAGAGAGGAAACAGAAACCAGGAATAAAACACCTACTCGACAAGGACAAGACCAGACATCAGCGTCTAGAATTCCAGTCTTCCCAATCCCAGACACCAAGATGCCAGTGTAGAAACACAATCAATAGCAGCCAGGACAACATGTCTCCGCTAAAGCCCAGTAACCCTGTGACAACAGGCCCTGAATATCCCAACATAATTAAAGTGCAAGTAAAACAATCCTCAAAATAGCCTTTCTGTGTATGATAGAGGTTTTCAAAAGATGAAATGAATAAATTCCTTTAAGAAGTTGAACGGGTAGGGAAGGGGAGACAATCTAGGGGAGCTTAGAAGAGGGAAAGAATATGATCAAAATATAATTAAAATTGAAAAAAAATTAAAAAATCAAATGAGGTTATGAATTCATTGTAATGATAAAATAAAGATAACATCAAGTAAATCTGTACGAAAACAGTGACTTATTATTAAAAAAACAAACAAACAAAAAACCTTAATGTGGTTGAAAGACTTAGGACAATATGGATCAGAAAAATGACATTTTTTAAAACACTTCCCAGGAATCATGTTTTGATATTAAGATTCTGCACTTGAAAGTTTGCTATCAGGAACTCCAAAACTGAGAAACAAAGAGAAAGCAATTGAAAACATGCATACCATGTTCAGCAACTGAAATCCATGATGATTCAGTGATTGCCATGAGTTATGGAAGGGAGGGGTGAATAGGCAGAACATGGAGAATTTTGACGGAGGTGAAAACAGTCAGCCTGATACTTTAATGAGATATATCATAGTATCAGTCCAAACTCACAGAATGAACTTCAAGGGCCTTTAGTGTTTACAAGTGATGGAGCTGTGTTGATTTCACTTCAGCCACAGCAAAAAAAATATTAGTATTTAGGTGGAATATGTTGATAGTGAGAAAAGCTACAAGTGTGTGAGTCTAAGAAATAGATGAGGGGGCTGGAGAGGTGGTTCAGGGGTTAAGAGCACTTGGTATTCTTGCAGAGGACCTGGGTTCAGTTCCCAGCACCGACTTGGTGGCTGACAGCTGCTTGTAATTCCAGTCCCTGGATGTCTGATGTCTTCTTCTGGATCTGGGGCCATGAGAAAAATGCATGTTGCACAGAAGTATATGCAGGCAAACCATTCATACACATATAGTAAAAATAAAATAAATCTTAAAATAATAAAACGAAGTATAAATGAGAACTTTCTTCTCTTTCTGTGAAGCTAAAACTTACATAAATTAAACTGTTAGAAAAAGATATCTGGTAAGGAGGCTTCATGAGTAACCAACATACACAACTCTGTCCCATTTATAAACAGTTGGGAATTTCAATTATGAAAAATCCACTGTATTTGGCACTATGTATCAATACAACATACACATATGGTGAGGTTGTTTCCACTATATTTTTACTAGCACATTTCAAGAATTCTTGTTTTCTTTGTACACTAAAAATAATATCTACGGATGGAGGGAATCTCTACAAATTTAGCACTAACAAAGCAATGCCAAATCTAGGTAAAATATGATAAACTTTAAAAGGCTACCACAGGTCTAGGGAGAAGGCTCTTCGCAGGGTGAGAGCTTGCTCAGCAAGCATGAGTACCCAAGTTCAAATTCCCAGAATCCATGAAGAAAGTCCAGGTATGGTTGCAAATATGCCTATAGCTCCAGTGTTAGGGTCTGAGAGAATAGAGGTATAATGACTTCTTGACTAGGATCTTGCTTGCTGCCAGCCTAGCTCCAGGTTCAGTGAGAGACCCTGTCTCAGGGGAATAGAACAGAGCCCAGTAGAGCAGAATTCCCAACATCATCGTCTGGTCCCCATGTGTGTGCATGGACACAGGAGCCTGCACAGACACACTCACCATTATGAGTCAGAGCTATGGATCAGTGGTAAAACATTTAACTAGCACATGCTGAGGAATTAGCTTTAATCCTAGCACCACAAAAAGTATACTATATTGTTTCTACAAAAAGATACCCTATAATAAATACTTTATTTGTTAAAAAGGCAAAAGGGATATACTATAAGGAAATGTTGAAGTTGCTGAGTTATTAGATAAGGACTGAGTGAAGACTGGGGAAAACAAAAAATAAGCAGTGTAGGAAAGCACACAGCAAGGCTGGGCATCTCAGTCCATTCTGCACTGCTGTAGCAAAGGATTTGAAGCAAGGCAACATGTAAAGCAAAGAATTTTACTTGTCTGACAATTCCAGTGGCTGAAACTGTCCAAAGGACAAGAGTCATGGCAAAGGCTTCCCTGGTTCCATCACAACATGCTGGAGAGGCAGATTGAGAACCGGCCGTGTATAATACCCATGGCGGCTAGCTTCTTTGTAACAAACTGACCCCTTAGGAGTTAGCACATCCAAGGAGACCTTCAGGAATCCACTGCTGTAGGTGAGCGCACCTTAACACTGCTACATTGGGAACCCTTTAGGGAATACATTCAAGCGTATCTAATTATATCATTGGGTCAAAGGAAGACAAAGGAGAGTTGTTTACAGTCATAGTATCAGTTGCTTCCTGTGAGCACCTATGCAAATTTACTCTGTGTTCAACTGCTGCTAACGGGTGATGTAGAACACAAACCTGCTGGAATACTCATGAACGTGTGTGACTTTATTCCAAAGGATTGCTATCATTTGGCTTGTACTGATCACTTAGGAATTATTTTTGTCACATATACGAATATGGATTGGACAGACTCTGCCTACGAATACATCCAAAACAAGTTGTGCAACAATAGGTTTGGGAAATTTACATGGTGTCATTATAAAGGTTTTTCTGGAGAGACCTTAATAAATGTCACTTTAGATTGTACTAATGAATTTGAACGTCCCAAATTGTGAAGGTTTCCCAAATTGATAGATAGGTGCAGAACAATGAATATTATGACAGACTTATTTAAAATGTATTTAAACATGATCCTAACATGTGTGTGAAGGTACAAAGACCTCCAGGAGCCCCAACTCTATAGGCTTAAGATGACAATATTTGACACACATGTGGTTCATATACGAACGTGCAGGCAAACACTCAAACACATTAAATAGAAATAAATATTTTTATAAAGGATTAAAGAGTTAGAGGTATTGCTCTAGTGGCTATTAAAAGCTATATAAAATTATAGTAATTAAGAAACTATCTGGTGTGAAAGCGATATAGTGTTTGGTCAGGGAGGCAGAGCAAATGTCTCAGGCACAGGTTTAAGTCCTTAAATTGGATAGCAGACATTGTCGGCTCTTGGAGAAAGGATCCTAATTTAGTAAGTACATTAGGATAATGGAACATCCCATTCCTCCCACATACAAAATCAATCACTGACAAAATAAAGGTAGAAGTATAAGGTTTTATATTATTTTATATTATATAAATTTATATATTATATACAGTTATAAAAATCATATATATTCATATTATATAAACTTATATACAATTATACTTTATATAATGTAATTTTATATCATATAGTTTATAGATCATATGTATGATTGTATATAAATATAGGATATATGCATAGATTATATAAATTTATATCAAGTTTGCACAAATTTTATGATACAAATTATGTAAATAATATAAATTTATATTTAATATAAAATTACATAAAAACTGTATATTTTAGAGGAAAATATAAAAAACCATTTTTGGTATAAAGTGAGGAAATAATTTCTGAAATAAGAGAGATGAAAATAAATCATAAATGGAAAAGATAAATCACTTCATTTATAGCTTTGTACATCAAAAAATAGCATACTGAACACAAAAATATGAATTATATACTACCAAACGCTACTCCAAACAGACGAACAGCTCGAGAGCTACTGTTGACTAGTAATGTAACAAGGAAGACAACAAATGCAAAAAAAAGGAAAATAGAAAAAAAGCACGGGAAGGCATGGTACGGAAGAGAAAATACAAAGGGCCAATAAACATGTAAAAAGATGCTCAACTTCATAAATAGTCAAAAGAATATCCATTAAGATGAGAAAGCATTTTCTACCGATGCATTTACAAAATTAAAACATGTTATGGCTAATCCTTGCTAACTTGATTGCATTGAAAGATGACTAGAGGATTTGTAAAGTCTACCTTCTCTGCATGTATGTGAGGGGCTATATATGGAGAGAGCCACACTGTGCATGATCTGATGGAGCCAAAGGTTGAACCGCTGATGATTTAGACTCTGACTATGAGAAGTTGGTGGGGCTGTGGAGGTGGAGTCAGTTGGGGAAGTGGTTGCTGACTGGGTGCTTTTGAGGGAGTGTATTGGTCCAGGATCTTCTTATTATTCCTCTCTGCTTCCTGGTCTCTGTGAGGCAAGCATGCAGCTTTCCTCCCCTTTGTCCTTCTGCCAGGATGGTCTGCCTTCCACAATGCAGCCATCTGGCCACGGACTGTGACCTCTGACATTGTGAGCCAAACTTGATCCTTCTTCCTTTTAAATTGCTGCTCTTAGATGCTTGTCAGGGTGAGGAAATTCTAACTAATACATTCTGGCAAAACCAAATGCTGCTGAATATATTTGCCCAGTAGGGCTGTTCTAACAGAACAACTTGCAAGACACTGATTTTTCTACAGTTCTGGATACTGTAAGAACAAAGTTAGTGTTATGGTTTAGATGTGAACTCTTTCCTCACAGGCTCATGTTTGAATGCCTGGGTTCCAAATGTGGTACCGTTTTGGAAGGTTATAGAACCTTTAAGGAGATAGGGCCTACTGGCAGAAATCGGTCAACAGGGGCTAGTCTTCGATAGTTATATCAGGTTCTGGTTTCTGTTGCACTCTGTGATTCTTGGTCTGCAATGGCATGAGCAGCCTTCTCCACACACATTGGCCTCTATGGACTTGGATGCTCCCTGTACCCTCCCCGCCAGAATAGCCTGAAGTTCTCTGAAACCGTGAGTCAAAATAGACTTATTCTTCCATGACACCATTTCTCTCAACTGTTGGAGTCCCAGTGTCGTGGGAAGTCATGGATACAGTTGTCCTGCTAACAGTTCTTTTTCGGTGAGCCCTCTCTACCTGTCTCGCATGAGTCCACCCCTCCTTTCCTTTCTGTACATGTGTAGTGAGGTCTCTGGTCTCTTTTGCTCTTCCTGTATAGAATCAGCCCTACTACATTACAGATGCCTTCTCATGATACCATTTGAGGCCTAATTCACTCCACTGGGGAGCCTTCCTCTGAGAGCAGTAACATTGAGGGTTCATGTTTGAGTGTATGAATTTTGAGGTACACAAAGAAGTTCGTAACAATGATGAAATGAAACAGCAGGAACACATACTTTTCTGCTGGTGAGGTGTATGCAGAAAATTGTTTCTATGATTTTAAAGAACATTTTGACAACACTCAGAAAATTGAAACTGCGTTTCCTGTGGCTTAGCCATTTCATTCTCAGGATGAGAATTCCACATGGTGGTCAGATTTATCAAATGAAAATATTGGCTTCTTAGACTAAACTAAAATTTTTAGTATGAATATGGCCCAAATAGTACATGGGAAAAGTTTATTAAAACATTTCATTTTAATCAGGTTATCTGTATTTTATGTGGTTCCCCTAGGCATTCAGAAACACATAGAAAATGTCTATGACAATAGACATATTGTTTGTGACACAAAAATAACCCCGGGAACTGGGACTATCTCTACTTTGACCAAGTACATGGTGTACAAATACCACTGTGGGTTCTTGGAATGTAAACCATTTTGAAATCATGGATGCATATCCTCAACTTGATATGGAGAGGAAGAAAACAAATGATAGAAGAAAATTCACCATGGGGTGATCGCATGGTGGTAACTTCAAAATAACCTAAGAGAAAACAACTCATTGTTTAAAATCTGTGGAAATACCAGAAAACCATGCAGCCAAGGGAAGATGAAGGAAAGCTCAAAGCAGTGATTATTCCTGGGAAGAAGAAAAGAGATGTGTTGTGTAGAAACACAAGGGGCCTTCAGAGGAGTGGGTGGTATTTTATCTCTACTGAAAATATGAATTTACCTTTTATCTTTATAATTTTAAAACACATATGCATGTATATGCATATGCATATATACTCATGTATTTGTGTTTTCAGAATGTCTGAAACCTTATATTGAGGGATAAATAATGTCCTGCTTAATGAAAGCTTAAAGGATGCTTCCTTTGAGTGTGTCCTCACTTGTTATTTCCGAACTATTGTATTCCATATGGTTTTCAAGGGTCTATCTTATTTCTCCCCAAATGGTAATCCTCTCCCTAGTGCTCATCCTGCTATCTGCACAATCACCCTCCCTGGACTTGAGGAAATCCTGAGCAGGTGAACACTCTGTTGCCATCCTGTGTCCCTGAGGGACAGGTCTAGTGTCACACACAGCATGCTGTGAGTTGGTCTTAAACCTTGGTGTGATTTCAAATACCGGGTCTCTTCCTATATACGCCCTGTGTGACGCTTCCCGTCCTAGAGAGCACACTGGTCCTTTCTCGCCACTCCTTGTTCCTTACATTGAATTTTTATATCCACAGTTGTTAAATGTACTATGCTGTGAAGAGAAGATAAAAATAGCAGCAGAATAGAAGACACGGAAGCACATTACACACATGAGGGGAATTACTGTTTTGCAGAGATTTTTGTTTCCATTCTGTATACTTTTGTCTTTAATGTAAAATATAATTTCTGCTACGGTTGCAGTCAAAAGATATGTGAAAGATTGTGTTACAGATAACTCGATTTTTTTCCCTTCTCAACTGGATTTTTTTCCCTCTAATTTCCTCACATTTAGACTTTTAACAAGACTAAGAATGATGGTGAAGGTAACATAAAAAGAAAAGTCTTCCAGCTGTGTTATTAATAATTCAAAAGTTTAGTCTCCCAAACTGAGTTCACGAATTATTCTAGTAGTTCTGCCTGTCCTGATGAATGGCAGTACAGATCGGTACATGCAGCTTACATCACACCTGCCTTAGTTAGGGTTTCTATTGCTGTAACAAAACACCATGACTATAATCAGCTTGGGGAAGATAGAGTTTCTTTCATCTTACAGCATGTCCATCATTCAGGAAAGCCAGGGCAGGAACACAGGGCAGGAACTCAAAGCAGGAACCTAGAAGCAGGAACGGATGCAGAAACCACAGAGGAATGCTGTTAATGGTATTGCTCAGCCTGCTTTATTAATACACCCAGGACCATCCTCTCAGGTGTGGCTCTTCCCACAGTGCTAGGCCCTCCCACTTAAATCATCAATCAAGAAAATGAACCACAGACTCAACCAGGGGTAATCTGGTGGAAGCAATTTCTCAACTGAGGTTCCCTCTTCCCAGATACTCCAGCTGGTGCCAAGTTGAAATAAAACCAAGCAGCATGACTCAATTTGCCAGTATTGTCTGAACAGCCACTTTACAGTTTGGACCACTCCTGTCATGGGGCCTCTTCAGGAAGAGCCGTCAAATATGCTCTTTTGTCTCTTATTTCTACTTGTTGATTAAAAAAAAAACCAAAAAACCAAAATCATTTTGAACATTTCTACCTGCCTAGAAGAATGAGGTTTCTCAAGGATAGGGAACAAAGGGAGGGTGGCGAGTTCTCTGTTTTTAGAAGCTTGCAAGCAATTTAACTTCAACTCCCAGAACTTTCTAAAGGACACAGTCCTAGTTTTCTTTCTATTGCTAGAATAAAGACTACAACCAAAAATGACTTGGGGGAAGAAAGGCTTAATTTGGCTTACAGATAATAGTCCATCATTGAGGGAAGCCAAATAAGGAATACAAGGCAAGAATCCGGAGGCAGGAACTGAAGCAGAGGCCATGGAGGAATAGTTAATGGCTACCTCTCTACAGCTTGCTCAGCCTGCTTTCTTATACAACAAAGGACCTCCTGCCTAGGGGTGGCGCTGCCCACAGTGGACGGGGCTTTTCCACGTCAATCATTAGTTGAGAAAATTCTTCATAGGCTTGCCTATAGGCCCACCTGTCAGGGGTATTTTCTCAATTGAGGTTCTCTCTTCCTAAATATATCTAGATGACCAGCACAGATACAATGCTTTTCTTATGTTGATGATGGAACTCAAACTTTTTGGCATAGACAGAATCTTGTTTGAAAAGCTCTGCCTCTGTCTCTTTGTCAGCTCCCCTAACATGTTTCCCCACCTTGACTCGGCTTGGCAAACTGCTCACAGTGACCTGTTCACTCGACTCTTTCTCTGTTTGTTTTGGTTTGGTTTTTGGAGACAGGGTTTCTCTGTAGTAACTCTGGCTGTCCTAGAAGTTACTCTGTAGACCAGGCTAGCTTCGAATTTACAGAGATCTGCCTGCCTCTTCACTCTTAAGACTCCCACTACCTGTCCTTGCTCATCAACTCTGGAAAAGCAGCCACACAATAGGATTCTGTGTCATTCCTTTCTTAGACCATGGGGCATCATTGGAACCCCTAAACCCCTGTATATCCTTGCCACTAGCTTGCAAGCGCTCTGAGGGCATGAAAGATTTAGTCACTATGTCCTCCCAACACCCAGCCCAGTTCTGTGTGAATATTTCATTTCGGAATTGAATGAAAAAGTACATAAATAAATTCTGAATACAATCATAAAAAATTAATTCTGAAAAAAAATTGGATCAGATCCTCTGTAACTAGTTATTCTATACAGATCCTCTGTATCTGTTATTAAGTGGCTTCTGTGACTACGCACCCTCCAGGGAATAACAGCAGCTTTGAACAACTTCTTAGAGGTACCAGAAAAAGCCATAGAATTACACCATGGTGGGTTGTTTAATCTCTTCCAGAATCACACTGATCCTATCGGTGGATGGGCCACTCTCGCCATGGTAACATTCCCTGGAACACAAAGGCTCAGCACTCTGAAAGCAATCACTCAGGGATACTATTCTTGCCAACTGCAAATCCTGATTAGCTTGGAACTTGGACCAAAGAGAGGGCCCGAAGAACAAGTGATACCTTGTGTTCTGCTTGCTGATGAGATGAAAAACCATCCCAAACTGTGACCTGTGGATCTGCATTGTAATCATGGCCACAGAGACTGCTACACAATACTCACTCTAAGCAAGAGACCAGATATGAACAGTGTGTTCTCTTTGTGGGGATGATGATGTAGCATACGTATTCTAATGTCCTGTTGCCCTGCTCAAAGATTCGGTGCTTCCAACCTGCGTAAGAACTTAAAACTCCGGAAGGTAAATACCGGGTAAGTCTTTAATGCTTTGTGAAACCCAGAGTCGCTGAGACATGGAAACATTGATTTGCATATCGAATGGCAGACAGAGAGGAAGGGTCACTACTGATCTACAGCTATAGCTGTAATGCTGAGCAATGTAATGACCGTGGATGTAATGTGACCCCCGGAGACATCTAGCCAATAACTAGAACGATTACAGGTGTCCAGACTGAAATACTTGCTTTTGAACACACTTAGGTCCTTTGTTTTGGAAAAAATCTCAGATGTGAGTCAGGAATAAAGAGCGTCATGTGATTTATAAATATACTGTAAGTGTTTGAAAGGAACCAGGATGTTAAATTGCTACCAAATGTGTTTCTCCTTGCCTGTGTGGGGATGTCTCAGGTTTCATTTCATTTTTGTCAATTTGGTCAATTCTCAAAATGAAATAAACTGAGCTAATGACTTACATTCAGCAAACGTCTACCTAGTACCCATTACTCTACCTTCTTCTTATTGGATAATTAAAAATATTAAATTTTATTTATGTATTTGTGTATTTACTTATGGAGGCCAGAGAACAATTTATGCCTGTCAGTTCTCTCCTTCTACCATGTAGGTCCTGGGGATTGAACTCTGGTCATCCAGCTTAAAAGGAAACCCTTACTGCGGAGCCTTCTTACTGTTCCTGCTCTAGGGTCTTGACCACAGTGCTGTTCTCAGCCATTATAGACCGGTGCTCTAGTCAGAGAGGCAACCAGACAGGAAACGATAAGCATAGGAAAGGATGGTAAAGTGTCATACAGTAAAGATAAAATTATGGTGAAAGAAAATTAAAATAAATTCATAGATAGACTGATATTTTTTATAGAGTCAAAGTGCCACAGAAATCTTAAAGAATGGATTAAAATTTGTCTGTAAAGGAGAATTCTAAGTGGTGAAACGTTCTTAAAAGTCTCTGTATTAGTTACGGTTCTATATATTAGAACTGAGAGAATGAATACATATATGCATGCATACGTACACGCATACGTACACGCATACGTACACGCATACGTACATGCATACGTACATGCATACGTACACGCATACGTACATGCATACAGAATTTATTACGGTGCCTTACGGGCTGTGATCTTGCTAGTACAACCATGGCTGTCTCCCAACAGAAAGACCAAGAGTCTGGTAATTGTTCCGTCCACAAGGTTTTCTCTGCTGGTCTGCAGTCTACCTTGGAATCCTGAAGAAATCAGCGTCAGGATAGATGAACTTCCCAGTGAATGAGGGCAAGCAAGCAAGAAGCAAAACCTTTCTTCTTCCATGTCCGCCCTTGTAGGCTGCCTCTGGAAACGTAGCCCAAATTTAGGGTGGGCATTCTCACCTCAACTGATACAATCATGAAAACCCTCCACAGATATGACTAGTGATTGGGTTTTAGTTTATTTCAGATGTGGTGAAGCTGACAACCATGATTAGCCACGACAACATTCTTAATTTTTTTTTTTTTCTTGAGGGAACAATGAGGCCACTATGGATAGTTTGTCCATTAAGTTAGTAGTACAATGGAGAATTAATAGCTTATCAGAGCAGAAATTAACGTTTGTTGCAAAAAGTACAATATGATGAGAGGCAGTAGCCTGGCATATCGAGAAGCCAGGCTCTTGGCTATTTAATCTATGGCTTTCAAGGTCACCCTGTGTCTTGGTATCTGTGTTGGAAGAGTACAGAGAATTAACAGATAGGATCGGGTTAGGTTACTGACTTTCCACATTAAGGGGAGGGATTTCCCAGGAAGTGAGACTCTCAGTGTTAAAATGGAACAAGGAAAGTTGGTGGCCTTTGGTCAGCTAAGAGGTGCATGGTCATGGGCCACATGCCAGGGCCAGATGTCAGTTATATGATCTCATACAGAATAAAGGGGCTTAAAATTGCAATCACAGTGAGTGCCTGGAACAGAGGAAATGAAGTCAGACGGGAGGGGAATCGATCATGGGTGATAGACTACTGGAAGAACTTTGAATTTTAAGTTTAATGAGAGAAGAGGAAATTAGGGAAAAAAAATTAAAGAGCAGAATGAAATTTTCATGGTTGCGTTTATTGTTTACTAGAACCATTTTGGAAGGTTCTGGAATCTTGAGGAGGAAGAGCTTCACCAGAGGAAGTGAACTTGTGTGAGAAAGCTTTGAAGTTCTCTAGCCCAGTCCTGCCTCCTGGCTGCTTTCTGCTTGTGAGCCAAGGGCAGTGTTAGTGGTCATCTCATGTTCCTCCCATGTCGTATTCCCTTCTAATGGGATACATCCTTTCAAACCGGGAGCCAAAATAAACCCTTCTTCTTTTCAGGTCCTTCTTGTGTGAGATATTTAGTCACAGAACCTAGAAAAGTAATGAACACACCCTCGTTACCCTCTCTTACAGAGGTGGAAACTGAGGCATGGTGAGATTTGGTAGTTGTTCTGTGTCATTGAGCTAAGTGATAGGGCTAACATTCAAAGCAGGCCGTGTAGGTGCAGCTTATGCTTTAACCAGTACAGTATTCACCAGTGCCCTAACCCTAGGCTTCTGTAGAATCCGCATGTAAGGAAACGATGTGTTTTTGTTTGTCCCGTCTGTGATTCTTCTTGTGCAGCAGCAGCAGCAGCCTTAACCCTCCTCCAGGTACATTAGTGGTCCTGTCATATAAGGTTCCGCCATCAGTCTCTGTCCTCCAGAGGAACAATGGTCAGCGCAGCAACCACGCTGTGTGTCATCACCCTAAAGGGAAACTTGTGTGGCTGTGTCGGCACCACACCCACTTGTAGAGAAACACTTGGAAGAGGTCTTTGTTGTTTAGGTTCCTTTAAAAATGCAAAATGGCATTTGGTTAATTAGATTTGCGTTTCCACCCCAGGTGGAGTAGATGTTGGAACTGGAAGGCTTGATGCAGGTGGCTATAATTTGGTTGGGTGCAGTCCTTCTGGCACCTGTAGCTTGTTTTTGGGATTGTGTGCTGCATGGGCTTATGGGAACTTTTGGCTTAGTGCAAAAAAGGTCTGAAGCCCTGAAAGTTGGGGTAGACATTGGTTGGTGGTTCCTTGGTTGGGTTGCTGTCATTAGTTAGTGTGATAATTCCTATGAGAACAATGGTTAGAGAGATTTGAGCTTAGGACAGCCTAAACAGAGGCTATGAAGATTTCTACCTTTCTCTCTTTCTGAATTAAGCTGCTTGTAAAAGTGGTGAAGATTTCTATCTTTCCTTTCTCCTTCCCTAAATTGAGAGTAAAAGATTGTAGCATACTGCTACCCCCACTCCTCCCCAACACCTTGTTGGCTTTTTTCTTCTTATTTTATAATGCTAGATTCTCTTAGCTGCTCATTGGTGGCACACATCTGTAATCCTAATACTTGGGAAATAGACACAGGAGGGTTAGGAGTTCAAGGGCACACTCAATTACAGATTTTGAGATCTACCTGGTCTACATGAGAACCTCTCTCAATAACCAGCCAGGCAGGCAACCAATTCCTTTGCTTAGCATTTAGAACTTTTGCTTTAATTCCATATAGATTTTGCTCGATTATCATTTTATCGAATATGATTTCATAACTTAAGCTCATGCTGTTTAAAAAACAAAATCAAAATCTTGGGAGAATTCTGCCATCTGCTCTCATGTAACATGAATATGAAACAAAGGGAAATAATCTCTGGGAATATATTTAGCTGAATTCCATATTAGACAGAGAAAACATTGATTATAACTTCTAACCAAGAAATGCTAAAGGCACTGAAGGATGATGTGATACCCAGCTCATTATCCAAAAAAAAACCAAGAGGTAAAATGTCCCAGGAAAGCTACACAGGCAATACATTTGGCTCACAATAAATGGTATTTAGCGATGCTGCCAAATACCAGCACGTAGGAAACAAAACAAAAAAAACCGAAAAAACAAAAACAAAATGCAAACACACCGGGGACAAAACTGTTATAAAATCCACACAAGTAACAGGAGAGAAAATTTACAGACAAGTCTCAGACAGGGAAGTCAGAGAAACTGAACGGGAGCAGCAAAGACAAAATAAGAATCCTAAAATTAAGGAATCAGTCAGAAATACAGCTTTCAAGGAGACGTGTACAAAAAATGATCATCGTGGTCAGATCAGACCACAAGTTCCATAAAATCTCCACCAGGGAATGTGATATTTTTTCATTTGATTTCTGAAAAAAACAAAACAAAACCATAAACACAAGAGGAAATCACCTTGGATAAGCTTGAACGTGAGGGAATGTTTCTAGTACCCATCTACAACTTCTAAATGTCCCTCTGAGCACTGAAGGGAGTATTTAATTACCTGTTCACATATGGCACATTGCAAGGAACTAATTAGTGTACCTTCATTTCTATCGTAAATTAAAGGAAGGATGCTCTTGCCAACCTGATTAGTGGGTCAGGGACTTGGCTTCAGGGTGAGCAGAATCTAACGAGTATAAGAATTTATTTATTTTTGTCAGTGTGTCATTACCAGGGAGTGATGGAATTAGGATGTATTCATGGAGTTTATAATAGTAATTAGCTTCTTGTATGGTGAAATTACTGGTGGCCCTTAGTAATCAGGCACAAACAAGTTTTAAACAGGAGTTAATGCAGGCTAGATTTCTTATTTCAGGCTTTAATTATGAGAGAAAAAGAAAACTATGTTTATATAAATATCAAAACTTCTTGTCTCCAATGTGTCAGATGATATACTGAGGTTGGAAAAAACATGTTTATAGTTTCCATTAATTTAAACCACTAAATTATTATCTGTATCACAGTATTTTTGTAACTTCCTGCTGTGAGAGCATTCATAGACACATGGATATAAGTAGTTTGGGATTTTTCTGAATTTTTAAAAATTGACAGTATGCATATTCTAAAAAGCGTGGAGTCACCCAATGTTACTGATGGTCGACTCACATTCGATATACTGGCCTCGTTAGCTGCTTCAGCTTACGGACGTAGGAGTAAAGGCCCCTAAAGGAGGGACATTCTGGCTGGCTGTGATGGCACAGACCTATTTTGTGCATCTGGAGCAGATGGTCCTGCTGTCCCAGTGCACACCACCTTTCCTACTCTAACTTCAGTTACCACTGCGGGCTTCCCCTAGCAGAAGCTTAGGCTCCCTCTGGCAGCTGGTGCCTCCAGCCTGGTCCCAGCCTCCCCTGCTTTCTGCCAGAGGTCCTCCCTAAAGCATTTTTCGCTTAGAAAAATCAAAACAGAACATAATGTAGGTGAGAACAATTAAGTGTTAACTGTCTAATCACATTTGTTCTGTTAGGGAGTGGATGCTGGCAACTCTGAGATATTCCTGGTTTAACAATGTGGGTATCAGGAGAGCGTGTAACAGAATACACGGATCCTGAAATCAGAAGGGGGCTATTACAGGGAAGGATGGAGTCCGGTAAGAGGTGGGTGGGGAAACAGGGAATGCATTGAGCAAACAAGAGCAACATATAAATGATACGGAAGTAGGGAAACGTCACAGCGAAACCCATTTATTTGTATGCTAGCTAAATAATTCACTACAAAATAACAATATGGCTGTCAATATTTTTAGTTAAATAACAACGCAAAGCAGAGTCATGGGATCCAAACAGTGTTTGTATGAGCGGAACCAAATAATTCCTAGCTAAACTTCAAATGAAGAAACTAAACAGTGTTTTCCAATTAAAACAAAAATCACAGTGAACAAAAAGTCTCACCAGTTTGAAATCACAGTAGCGATAATCGGAAGGCAAGTTTCTGCAGAAACAAATTGCAGAAGCCAATCAACTGAGCATGCTTGTGCACAGAGGAGTGTCTCAGCATCTGTGTCTCAGTTTCCTTTATGACAGCCAAAGGAAACTTTAAGTATTGTAGCTCTTCCTTATCCAAGCATGGTGTGCCCCAAATTACACATTGCCCTGAACCATAGATATACCGCATTTTCCCTGTGTATCCAGGCCTCTGAAGAGGTCCACTTTACCCATCAGGTTTAGTAAGACTAACAACAACAACAATGAAACAAGTCAATTGTAACAATATGCTGTCATAAAAGTTCTACAGCGTGACTTCTTGCTCAAGACAGGATATTCCACTGTACCGCATTTGCAGACCGTGGCCAATGGTGGGTTATTTTATTGAAGCTGAGGAAGTTAGGGTAAGTGCAAACTAATGAAGATGACAACTTAGACTATCCAACGGGCTCCTTGAAAGCTATTTAATCTGGGACTGGTGAAGTGGCTCAGCGGGTAAGGATACTTGTTCTGCAATCACGAAGACATGGGTTTAAGTCCCCAGCACCCACATAACACCCATGCATAGCTTCCACCAAGAAATAGAAGAAAACCAACACGTTAGTAAGAATTACACACCTTTAGGCTCCTCCAATTTAGCCCCTAAAAACATTTATAGTCTGTGCATACCTCTACAGTCCCACTTAGGCTTTTAGAATATTTATCAGGAGGCAAAAACAGAACACCGTCAGTCAGCATAGCATTTGTGTGTTTAGGAAAGCTGGGGTGGGGTCGGGTGTGGTGTGGAGGGCAGGGCGCCTTTGGAGCAACTGGGCAGTGCAGTCTCCTCAGCAGCATGTCGGACCCTGTTCTTTTATACTTCATGACACACCAGTTTGACAATACTTGTGATCCATCCCTTTCCTTGGCCTCCCTTCCGCGGGCTATTTTCTCTTCTGCTGGAGTTGTTCTACTCTCCCATTGTTTCCTGAGTTACATGTTCTGATGTTTACACTTCTCAGCAAGCCACTTCAAGATCACAGCTTCTTGCACTCATCCCTCTCTTTGGTTTTTTTTTTGTTTTTTTTTTTTTTTTTTTTGTGGGAGTGGGTAGGCTAGGGAAGAGAAGAAGTCTGGGAGGGGTTCTTTTGACTTAGGACTGATATCAGTTCCAGAGTAGGCCTTGCACACATCTAGGTCTTCTCAGCTGAGGCTCAGAAGGAGCCATGATGAGTAGAAACAAAGATAGCTTCATGTTCCCCTCGGTCCTACACCGGTCGGAGCCTGCTGGCTACCCTTGACCTCAGTGAACTCCGTGTCTCTAAATGTGTGCCTTTTTGTCAAGTTCAACATGCAATGATTTACAGTCATGTAAATCTTCTACCCTGTGGGCAGTGGGTGGGTATCTCCAGGTGTGAGAATTCTCACACAGCGTCCTGTTATTTGCTGGAGTTTTTATCTAAATCTTCTGAGAATGGAAAGTGCAGAGGAGCTTAAGAAAGCTGACTAAATCATCAGGGCAAGTTTAAAGAAGGGAAGGGGGCCCTGTGGGGCCTGTGGAATTTCCACTTTGTGCCTGGTCCAATTCTGTAAGCTGCGTTTCTGACATACATTCTACATCAAGGTACTGGCTCATATGCCAACATACTGACATCCCTATGCTTCTATTAATTGGCAATTAATGCCAAAAATGAGAAGCAGGCATTCACAAGGAGGCTAATTAAAGATTACATCATTGTCAAAATGTCTAAAAACCAGAAACCCAACAGGCGAGAGTCACACCCACTGAGCCATTGTTCATGTTCAAATTCTCTGTAGTGTGGAAAACTGTCAAGGAGTCAGGAAAATAATTTTTCCAGGGTTAATATTGAATTTAACGCAATATTAGTCAAGTTCATAAGAGAGCGAGAAAAAACTTTTTAAAGCAAAAATATGTAATATATATGCTCACACTTCAAGCCCAAGCAATGGTGAGGAAGTTCCATTTTCATAATTATTGAAGAAAGCAGGCACAATAACAAACATATTAGATGCCCAAAAGTATATTCTGCCTTTCTATGGTGTAACTTATTTTTTAATGTCATAATTTACTGAGTATTTTGGCATCTTTCCGAAGCAGAGTTGAATCTCTAGTGTGTTACTTAATCGTGGGGTCGCCTAAAAGAAAAAAAAAAATACTTGTTTATTTTAACTACTCTGAATTTAAATTTTGCTTTTTGAGGTTGAGATGAAAACATGCTGCACTGTATCATGGTGCTAGAAGTCGAGGAAGTCGCTTTGTCCCCTTCAAATGCTTCCTGACTTTTCTTCTTCCGTCTGCCCCCTTCTGAGAAATCGGTTCCTTCAGCCTTCTGCAGAAAGGGCTGGAGAAGGTGTGCAGCAAAGCAGCCTGCCGAGCTACTTGGATTTAGTTTTCTAAATGATCGCTCACAAAACTCACAGATTTTACATAAGAAGAAGGAAGAGGGGCTTGTGGGAAAGGGGAAGATCTGGGACACTTGAAAGAAGTGTCCCCATCTCTCCACCCCCAGTTACCTTGCAAGTGTCAGGGGAGCAGTGGCAAAACCCATGGATGCTGGAAGCAGGGGCTGCTGTGCTGTTTTCTGGAAGCATCCAGAAGAGAAGCAATGTCCTCAAAAGGAAAGGTCACGTGACCACGGCAGGCTGTGGAAGCACAAGAACCTTCACTGTAATCCCCAGCTTAGGTGAAGCCTGGAGACAGCTGAGTACACCAGGCCAGAGAAGCTAGGTGGGCAGAGAGGACACACATGCCAGTGATCAGTGAGCAAAGGCATCTCAACTAGCTTTCTTGGCTCTTTATCTGGCCCCAGGCGGTGACATGACTCCAGGGTTGATGGTGAGAAAACCAGAAAATGACTGACCTTAAAGTTTCCTGCAAGCCAGAGAGATGAACATTAAATAAAATAAGCATTGATTTATTTGTAATAAAGACAGGAAATACTTACTGTAGATGAGTTACACTCAGCTCATACGTAAACCAGGTAGCGTTATCTCAGGTGTGCAGACGTTGCTCTGTGAATATTACCCATCACAATTTCGTAACTGACACTGACACATGCAGAAAAAGAAATAATGGAATTTTCAATATTTTCTTAACTTTCACTATGAGACTTGGATATAGTGAACATATTTTCTTTGGCTTGAGTTTGCTGTTCGCTTCTGGCTACGATAATTAACTGATTTGTAGAATAAGTTCTTTGGAGATATGCTTTAATGTCTTGGGAGAGGGAGAAGAGAATCGGTGGATAAGTGAGAATGTGTGGCTTGGAATCAAAAGCCTTTACTTTCCTGCCTGGGTAATGCAGGGCCTTGACACATACATCCCAGGGCTTTCTAAACTGTTTACTTTCAGCTTTGGGTATTCACCTCTGTTGATTTAAGTGGTGAGGATCTTACAAAGGTTAAAAAGTAGCTTTGAGTAAGGAACACCTTTGGGTGGTTTAACACATAGACTGAATACTAGAGAACTTGGGTCTTGGTTATGAATTAGGCTCTATGACCTCGGATGATGAGTACGAGTATTGAGGGGTGCGAATTAGAGATATCTTTGGCTCCTGGAGATGATTTGTTTGTATTTTACCCGTTTTCACTGTCCTCCCTGCAGCATCTTCTTGCCTGGCATTTCTTTTAACTTCTCAAACTATAGAAGCCTTGGAGATACGGGGTGCTGAGGATATTGCTTAGTTAGTAGAGTGCTCTTCTAACGTTCATAAAGCCCTAGATTCAATCTCCAGTACCACATGAACTGGAGTTGGTGCATGCCTGCAATTCTAGCACTTGGAGGATGGAGGTTAAAAAAAAAATCAGAAAAATCTGCTGGGCAGTGGTGGCATACACCTTTAATCCCAGCACTTGGGAGGCAGAGGCAGGCAGATCTCTGTGAGTTGGAGGCCAGTCTGGTCTACAGCGTGAATTACAGGACAGCCCGAGCAGAGAAATCCTATCTTGAGAAACCAAACCAAAACAAAAAAATCAGAAAATCAAGGCCATTCTCTGCTTTATAGTGAGCTCAAAGACAGTCTGAGACACATGATACCTTGTCTCAAAAAAGAAAGAAAGGAGTCTGGAGATGTCTTAGGATGTATATATCAAGTTACTAAAATAGCTGGCCTTGCACGAAGAAAAAAAAGGCAATTATAGCTTTTCTATTTGAATTCTTACAATATCTGCCTGGTTCTTAAACCCAAACTCAGAACATTCATTCTTTTACATGCTTAGTAAAGAAACTGTGAGAAGGAAATGTTGAGGAAGTAGATACCATCTTTGGCTTTCTGTAGAGATTACCCCTCCACCCCCCATGCGAGTCTTACCCTGCCAAGATCCAAGGGCCTTGGGATGTCTTTGGTTATCTCAAGGCCTTCAAATGCAGGTCCTCACTGTTTGTCAAAGGTGATTCCATACTTTGTTTACCTAGCACAGCTTTGGTGTACTTACGAAAATTATCTTATTCCTCTCTAACTTTTAATGTCTTTGCTGCTATCTAAGAGGGCAATCAACTAATCTGACATGTTAGTTTGTTGTCACTGCAGATAATAACAGATGTGTCTCATAGATTATAAACCCATTGGTGCGATGATTGTAGATGGGCTTTTCCCTTTCCTAGATTAGTACGACCTTAGTAAGCGGAGACTTATGAAGATGATATATCTTTTATGACTTTATTTTATCTTTTATGATATGATATATCCTTATGATCATAAATATATAATTTATGATTCTTTCTGTCTCACTGGATTTTGAAGGCAAGTCCATATAGAACAGTGTAGGTGAGGGTATAGATGTGTTGGTTTTTCAAATTATTCTCCTGGGTTCATGGCAGAGGATAGTTTATTCTTCGCTAATTCAATCGCTGGTCCTAGAAGGCTTCAGCCTCCATACAATCTAATCCGTAAACCTAAATCGAGAACATTTCAGCCTCCAAGACTTACTGCTGACTGAGCCACTCTGACTAGCTCTTTCTGAACTCCGGGCTGTACTGGACTCAGCTGACTCTTCGGGTTGGCTGATTCAACTCACTCACTTTCCCAACTCAAATTCTTCTCCAAGGTGGCTGGTTCCTTCTGAGCTGGGGATATTTTTTGACTATCATAATGAAAGGAAGTCTACTACCGGTCTTGATTGCCCCAAAGTTCTAGGTTTTCTTATTTTAGGAAGCAAAGCTGGAGTTTATTAAGAAACATTGTACCTGGGATGTAGCTCAGTTGGTGGAATACTTGCCTAGCATGCTTGGTGACTAAGTATCTTCTCTACCACCGTATAAACTGGGCGGAGAAGTGGGTGGAGCTGAGAGGTGCTTCTAGGACAGATGGATAAGACTTGGCCATGGACTAGGGATGGAGTTGGATGAGTGAAAGTGGCTAGAGCCGTGAGGGACCATTTATCTAACTGGTGCATAGGGATGCCTTGCATAGAATGGGAAGAACAGAAGAGAGTAAAAATTGCAGGGAAAGATCCGGAGTTCATCTGGGGCATGGAATGTTTTCAAATTATTCTCCTACTTCAGGTTCAAGGCCACCTATCTCTTCACAGGGCTGGACCTGTGTGAAGGTCGTGCTCTACTGGTTAAGGCTGAGAAATGTGATACTGAATAAATTGGCAGTGCAATGTTCATGGCTAGTGATCCGAAAAAACATTAGAGAGCACTTACTCCAGGGAGATGCTCGTTCTTTTAAATTGTTAGAGCTCACTTTTAAATGTGCTTCATTAAGATAGCTTTGTTTCAGGTGTCAACAGCTCAAGTGTGCCCCAGGCAGAGCTGGCCATTCAGATGCCCAGGGTGTGCTATCTTCTCCCTCTGTCCCTGTCTGCTAGTCTCTGTGTCCTCTGTATTGCCCCACTCAGGCTCTCTTTTCCCTTTGTCAAAAGTACCTCGCAGTTTTGGGCTAACAAGGTCCTCACAACTCACAGTCTCACTGGAGTATGAGTGATCAAGCCCTACCTCAGGTGACCCTTATTTCCAATTACCATAAAAGTGGAGTCTTTTGATTGAACAGCCTGAATAGTGTGTTCATTCCTGGTCGGACACAGTTGCCCTCCTAGGAGTGGTTGTGTTCCCAGAAGGGAGAGGGGAGATAAAAACCAGTCAATGACATGAAGCAATGAAGTTCAGAGTTGTTACCAGCAGTTCTTGTTTTGGAAGGAATTTTGTTGTCAGGCTCTTCTCTCCTGCCCTCCCCTCTTCTCTTTTCTTCTTTCTCCTCCCCTTCCCTCTCCTCTTCTTTTTCCTCTCCTCCTCCCCTCTCATCCCTTTCTCTCTCCTCTCCTCTTCTCTCTCCTTTCCTCCTCCCCTCCCATTCCTTTCTCTCTCCTCTCCTCTCCTCTCCTCTCCTCTCCTCTCCTCTCCTCTCCTCTCCTCTCCTCTCCTCTCCTCTCCTCTCTTCTCTTCTCCTCTCTTCTTTTCTCCTCTTCTCTCTGGATGAATGCTTAGATTTCTGTTGGTTGTAATAGAAGACATGTAGCCTCTTAATCTAGAGGTGACATCAAGTAGTCATATTATATTTAAAGGGGTGGCAGAACAAGAGAATTCTTGAGAAAGAAAATAATAAAATCCAAGTGGGGAAGTTGGGGAGGTGGATTGAAGGATTAGAAGGCAGAAAGTGCAGGATTCTTGGGGCTGGGTAATGAGCACCTGAGAGTTCATGGGAACTATAGCATCTTATTTGTCTATAATTTGAATTTTCATCAACAAAGGTACACCGGATACACCCTTTTAAGGTGCATATTGCCCATAAATAATGAGAACGCTGTATTGCTGAAAAAGAGATTCAAAAACCATTGTTTCATATGTCCGTGTATCATTCTCCCTGTGCTCTGGGTTTGATATGGAATTCAGATAGAAGACTACACTGAGTTAATCGACTATAGTCCATGATTAACCAATTATGTAGTGAAAGTTCTGAAAAAAATATGTTAAAAACCTAAAAATCATCTTTTGTTACTCTTAGCAAAAGTCACTGTGCAAATGCTGTGTTTTAGGTCTGTCTGGTTAGAATTTCAATCTAATAAATCGCCTTAAAAAAAAAAAGAAGACAAAATTTCCAATAGAAAGCTCTATGCTATTGGCTTTAATAGCTTGGTGCACAGGAGATTTCCTTTCTTTAAAGATGAGATAGTATGTACGCTAATCTGCAGCTAGGGCTGACAAAGAGCAAGAAAGTAAATAAGATCAAGTCACAAAACAAGGATGAGTGTGGTTTGTTTTTTTTTTTTTTTTTTTTTTTTTTGCAGTGATTTTTTTTTTTTTCACTGTGTGGTTCTGAGGCCCAAAGCATTTTGCTCCAAACTGGAGAGCATATGGCTTTTAGTCTATTCCAACAGGTTCTTAGCAACGACTGCTCCGGGCTGGAAAGCATGTGCCATTTAGACTACTCCAACAGGTTCTTAGCAACGACCAATACAGTGACGAACTGAATAGGTATTCATAGCTCTTGACCTTAGCTTATCGAATAGGGCAAATAAATTTCCAAGGAGTCAAATAAGAATAATGTATGTTTCTATCTGACATTACTAACTTTATGCCTTGCACACTCAACAATCTCAAACAATATCCCTAGGTCACATTCAGGTTCTCTGTGATGAGTTTGTTATTTTTGTTATACTAAGAATGACTTAAGTAATGTGGGTTGTACTGTTTTACTTCAGCTTTTTGAAGCTCGAAGCATCTTTTCATTTTCATTTCTGCATGCTACTCTAGTCACTCGACTATAGCTCATAAATATATGTGTATATAAAAGAAAATCTACGTGCCAAAATAGTGCTTAGAATGTTATAAACATATCACCTCTTTTGTCTGAACCATTTTCTCTCAGTCAACGTATCCTTAGGTCTGACTTCATTTGTATAATGCTCATTTGCATGAAGACATGCTGCAAACCGAAGGATCAAGAGTGATTGCTTTACCTGCCCATGCTTATGTGAACCAAAGGAGAAAAGGAAATCAAGCAATGCCCTCTGAGTCTCGGCCAGATGGCTCCCCTTCACACTCATCCATACTTCCTCCATATTGATTGGAAACAGCGCCACAGAGGAAGAGGATCTGAGATCTGTGTCATTTGCTGTCTAGTTTCCTTTGTCCTTTGTTTCTATTTGGTAATTGATAGGGTTTGTGTACCCAGAGGAATTTTTAAGCACTCCAGCACAGATTTTTTTTTTCATACCTAAAGTAATCAGATAAAAATGTTCTAACCAATTCCACTGAGTAAGGGTGCTCAGAACAGTCAGGTGGGACTGAGCCGCACAATGGGCATGTGTCAAATGTCCCTGCTCTACCATATTTGCTTCTGTGCTACAATTGGGCCAACCCCAAATCCCTCTCAACTTAGCAACTTCAAAGTCCTCCATTAGACTCTTTAAGTTCATCTCTTGATTGTCAGACCACCCGTGTTCAGGATTTTTTATCACAAAATTTGTAAATACGTTTGAACCCAACAAACCATTTTTTTCCACAAATTAAAGAAAGAAACCTCCAATCCCCACACAATCAGTGCAAAACCAGCAAGAAAAAAACTATTGATTCCCTGGGACTTATATTGATAGGTGAATTGAGGACACATACTTTTGGGTATTATTGAGTCTTACCAATTCTGTAGACATATAATTTGACCTAATGTTATTTAAAGAGATTGTGGTAAATCTTGCTCCAAGAATTTAGCTTTACCATAATTCCAAATAACCAGGATTCTAACATAATATATGTTAACATAAAACATTATGTATTGTAGACTGTCAAAAAACAATTCTTAATGAATTAATAAGTGAATACCACATGTTTTTTTCAATTTTTACAACTATTTAAAAATTGCCTGACAGGGTAATACACAGTAGGCAACCAATGAATGGCAGGTGAAACCAGCATGTGTATTTGGACCACTGGAGGCAATGGACATAAGCCAACAACTTCAGGAATATATTGATTCATTTACTTATTTAAGTGTTTACTGAATACCTACTCTTTCCAAATGAAGTTTAAATACAAGGAAAAAAAAGATATAGTCCCTGAACTTGCAGTATTAACATTCTATATGGCAATATAAATCACCAAGCAATTGACTTGGGATTTTGTGATGGGAAAAAATTGGTTGAGAAATTTTATTGTTTAAGACTATGACAAAGAAAAATTCTATATATTGGAGACCCAGAAGTCTTTCCTACAGAACCAATGTTTATAAGGTAATGGGGAAGATAATTGGGGAGAGGGTTGAAGATCTGGGGAAAATATAGTACATATGATTCTGAGGAGTTAGGAAGGGATCTAACCTTGTAATTTCTTGCAATAAAGCTACTTAGCCATTGTACATGGGAGCTGGATAGACGTGTGAGACATAGTCAATCCAGTTAATAAAATGAGAACCAATCACAAGGAACATGTGGTATCCAAACAGAACATCGACCTCCACAGACTGAGACGAAGACAGAGACATACAGTAGTTCATACACACAGGTTTGTATGAGCGGGCAGGTGCATCTCCATCCAATTATGCATTCAGTGACTTCGCATTGTCTGCTTAAAATGACCCAAGCATGATGTGCATATTTATAGCAGTTAACTGGTGAACGCTAAAGATCTGAGTTTCTCCCTCTACTTACCAACATATCAATGGTCTGAGAGGATGGGTGATGAGCAGGAGTAGGCTGTGGTTGGGGACGGAGGGATGATTTTCATTTGCTCAGTGACTGATTCAACACTAAATTATTAGTTCCAGCTCTCTGTCCACCTCCCGTGATTTACTGACAATAACAGCAATGATACTAATAGAAACTCATCATCAGCATATAGTTATTTATGCTAGCAATGTGATGCATACTCTTCCTAAACAGTTCATGACATTTTCTCACTTAAATCTTGCACAGAATAATTCTGAGATCAAGCTTCAATGACTGCTAAAGACTAACAGTGGGTAATTGAGGGTAAGCAGACTCATGGCTTTCTAAAACATTCAAGTTCTTTTAAGTTCTTTCCATTTCTCTCCCTTGTTTTTATGCCTATTCACATGATAGTGTTTCTTTTTTTAAATTCTTCTCCAATATTCTAGCTTTTATTGTTCAAAATACCATTGCAATTTAGAAGCCAAAATACCAGTATTAGCAAAAATCAAACAAGAAGAATTTTGTAAAACTAAGATAACACATCATGATGGTTTGAATGAACAATTGTGTTCCCTAAAATATTTACATATAGAAAGTAGGACTAACGTGATGAGATTGCATTGAAATGTTGGGAGATGTGTTCAGGCTATGAAAGAGTCACTCTCACAAATAGGATTAGATTCCATAGTACTTACTTTTGCATAACCACACCTGAAATACCTGACAGAAAGAATCTCAGGGAAAGAGGATTATCTTGGCTCACAGTTTCAGGGGGTTCAGTCCAAGCGCACTTGGCTTTGTGTGTCTGCATCTGCTGTGAAAACATTATGGTAACAGGAACATATGTAGGAAGAGATGGTTGACTTCAGGACAGGCATTAAGTAGGAACAAGGACAGGAATGGTGACTCTGCATTACCTTCAAAGGCACACTCTCACTGGTTACCTCTTCTAATAAGCCTACCTCCTGAGTCTTCAGAACCTCCCCGAAACGGCAGGCGCTCTCAGCTTGGAAACAAGCTTTCAACACATGAGACTATGGGAGACATTTTTTTCACTCAAATCATAATAGACACCTCACAGAAAGGGCTCCAGGGACCGAGCAAGCCGTTTTCCCTCTATTGCTTTCTATTACTTGAAGACTCAGGGTCTTCCCCTCCAGAGGACAGCTACAAAGAGCCATCTTGAAAGTAGCACCTCAGCTCTTGCCAGATGCTGAAGTTACCAGTACCTTGATCTTGAACTTCCAGCTTCTAGAACTGAGAAAAATTACATTTGTCTTATGCACAGGCAGAGCAACCAAGGATACAGCCGTGTTCCTGAGCAGTTTCGCTATATGAGCCCATTACTTTTCCTTATTTCATCAAAAAAAAAAAAAATGGCCAAGGGGAGGAGACTCATTTGGAAGGGAAGACTGTATGTTAATAAACCAAGCAAAAATTTAAACTACCATTGTAGTATTGCCTACTACAACTCTTTCTATGTACTTAACAACGAAAGAACAAGGAATAGCTAAGCCATGGGCATGGAGAAAATGCTTCCAAGAACTGGTGGTTATGGCGTACTCTAAGTACTTCTGTAACTCAAGTAGCAAAAAAGGGCACATAGTCCATTGAAACTGAGAAACAAAGGTAGGATCAATGGGCAGATGACAAAGTGCTCCCTTTTGCCAGTCACTGGGTAAAAATTAAAGCCCCAAGATGCAACTGTGCACACCGAAATGGAAAAGGTTAAAACACTAATGATGTGTGAGCTTCCTGGGGCTGAAATACCAAAGTGTCATAAATGCTGTAGTTTGAACATCAAAAACTTATCATCACAGAGTTCTGGCCACTGGGGGCCTAAGAACAAATCTCAGCAGGGTTGGTTTCTTCTGACGTCTACTGGGTATTACACCAGCTTTTCCTATTTTTCCAGAGACTTTTGGTGTTGCTTAGATTATAGTTACACAACTTTAATCTCCACCTTCAGGTCCAAAAGTCATTGTTCCCATATGTACATCTGTCTCTAGACCCAAATTTCCCCATTTGTAAGGGCAAAGTCATACTAATTTAGAGCTCACCATAATACCCTTATCTTACCTAAATCATACCTTCAATGAACCCATTCATATTTCAGTAAAAGGTCACATCCTAGGGTATGTGTTAGAACCCCAGCATCTTTTGGGAATTTACAATTTGCACACACCAAATGTCAAATGTTCATGACTATTTGACATGATCAAATTTTTTTCTACTCTTTAGAGGAAGTTCAAATGGAAATATAACTTTAGAAAGCATTTTGAAACCTTTTCACAAAATTGAACATTTACTTGCCTTATGATCCAGCATGTGCACTCCCAGATATTTACTAATAGGTTTGCGGATAAATAAATGCCAATTTGTGAGAACCAGTTGTTAAATTTTCATAGATAGTGTGTTTTTCAAGAAAAAGAAAAATTCCCACCCACAAGGCTTGATTAGTGAAGAGCTGTCTAATTCTACAGGGCACATTCCCGTGGCTGCTGGCAAGAGGCCTCAGCTCCTTACCACCTGGGACACTGCAGTGTGCCTACTGTCTTTACAGAGTGGCAGCAGCTTTCATCCAGAACAGGGGATTGGTTAATTTGAGAAAGGAAGATGTCACCATTTCTTTTGTGGATGATTCTTGGAATTCATATATTTGCCCTCCCATCATTAGAAATAATCTATTTATTCTAGCTCACTTCAGGGGATAGAGATCCCTATTTCAAGGGATCTTGAATAACTGGGGATAAAATTTGAAGGTACTATATCATTTTTGTCTCTTATGATTTGGACGATACCCCTAATAGTAAGAGAGCAAACAGAAAATAACACTGCATTTAAAAAAAAGATCTTTATTCTAAATAACATTTATATTTATAACTGGAGCAAATGTCATTCGAAAATAAAAATCTCTTTTTAAATGGTTATAATGGTATCAAGTATCTTAAACCAAAATTGGAATTGACCTCTGAACCAATGAAGATCAGTGAGGGAAAAGAAAATGTAAGATACAGCACTCATCTGAAAGGCTCTATACTAACAGAACTGAAGAGGTGCCATTGTTTTGAGTCCCAGTGGCTATATAATGCATATGTCACTCTCTGGTACTGACACACAATAAGTGTTCATGAGATCTGACAAGACAGAATGGTAGCTAAAGTTTTCAACTTTGGAATGGCCACTGGAGACCAGAGGCATGAGACGTTTCCAGGATACCCAAACTGCAATCGGGAAAGTCAAGTAACAGAAGGCACACTGTCATTTTGTCAGTCTCAGCAGTCATGCTGCGTTGAGAAGCCTGCCTGCACCTGCAAATGGATGAGAGATAAGTGTCCTGGCTAGAAAGTCCGGAGTGTGTGGTTTTCCTATTTAAAGATTGTGATGCTAATAGGTCTCCAGAATAGGTAAGCCGGTGCTAACTCTATTGATGTGGGTTTCTCACCTCAGCAGTTCAAAGTGGACTTTAACAAAAAGCAGCCAGAATTCATTTACCTTTAGAACACACACACACACACACACACACACACACCACTGTTAGCACTAAATATAAACATACGACTGCATTTCTCCGACATCGGGTGTTTGAACTGTAACACTGAAATAATAGTTGTAAATTAAGCTAACGTGGCCAAAACTCTTTTAGAAGCTGTCTATTTTTATGCAACTAAACAATGACCATCTTCGCAGAAAGGCTACCTTGACCTTGAGGCCTCTATTGGCTTTTTCACCTCATTTTAATGCATTGTATTGAGGGACCACAGGGGTTTTAGGATTGCCAGGTCCAATGAAGAGTGAAATCAGTAATTTGTCACTTCCATATCAAGGGCATTAACAGTTCCAGGACAGGAGCACGAGCACACACACACACACACACACACACACACACACACACACACATACAGTCAGAACTGGGTGTTTAAGGTTTCTATAATTATGATACAGGCAAATCTTCCTACTTGAAGACAATTATTTTAATAGATTCTTATTGAAATAACTTTAAAAAAAACCTTCTTATAGAATTCTTACATAAAAAGAAGGTACTGGTTTCAACATTTCTGAATTTTCTGATATTCTCTGAAAGGATTAGAGAGGAATCATTTCTTTGATGAAGTTGGCTTCATTTTGAACAGTCATATTAAGCTAACATACTCAAAAGATTTCCCAAAGGCTAAGACCACTGGAGCAACATAATAAAACTAAATCCAAGTTAAAAAACAAACAAACAAACAAACAAAAACACACAACAATTCAGTACAAAGCTCCCCTTTCCCCCTCCAGAACCTTGACTGGTGCTGCCCTTTAGCGTCCTGGTTTCAGGGAAAAGGCCAGCCAGTGTCTCTGCTCAGCAGGGGAACGTGATGGAGCTGGGAGACATGAATAATTAACTGACAGGAGACAAGAGGATTTTAAATAAGAGAAGTAGAACAACAGTAATAACCCAAAACAGTAAAAACAAAAATAACCCAGATGTGCTTAATGTATGCAATTTCCTTTCCAATTTGATTTTTTTCCACACCTATCTGCAAAATTATTTAAAAAAAAAAAAAAAAACCCAGAAACCAAGAATTCAATTTACTAGACGTTTTCCAGAAAAGAAAAAAAAAAAAAAGTAAGAGCAGTTGAAAACTTAGTAGGGTACAGATTGGTTAAGTTTCAGAGGAGCAGCTGGTTTTGTAGATGCTCTTTCATGTTCTGCCACTCCTCCAATGGGGATGGGAAGAAGTTCCTCCTCCTTTACGTTTCTACGTGGGAACGTTGGCCAGTTTTCACTTTGTAAAAGTCTTTTTTTTTTTTGGAACCACTTCTGCTGTCAGCACATCACTCCACTTACAAACCTCTGTTTCTAGGAGAGCTTAGCAGCAAACGTTTCACCTGACATTGAAGAGGGAGGCTGCCGCTGGGTTTCTCAGACCACAGGCAGGACTGAACGCCCTCCACGCTGCCCGCTACCCTGTGAGCACATTCTCAATAAAGGAGCAAGATGCTACAAACAACACTGCTGACAGTCCTGGAGAGATGACGCTAGAAGAGTGGTCAGACTAAAGGAGGGAGTGCTTTGATTTATGTAAAAATATCTGGTGGTTATCACCAGTAATAGCAAACAAAACAGGGGTGGGGAAGCTGCCTTAATGGGCATTTACAAACCACTTTAAAAGCCTATCTGAATTTATGTTGGTGTTACTGGAGAACGGCAGGAACCTTGATTAATAGGGAGCCTAATAAAATTGAACTCTATTCATTTTTGAAGAAAACAATGTCATATATTTGATAAAATTACTGTCTGTCTTTTCTGTAGAAGAAAACTTGATACAAGGCCAAAGATTACAGAAAAAGAGGAAAAATAGAATACGTACCTCCCTCACAGGCTATTAGAATGTTGTAAATTATAAATAGACTCCATATTCCTAAAGCTGGCACATGAACACAAAGACTTTGTATATATGTGTGGAAAACAGTGATTTTTTAAAAAAAACTACAAATAAATATATTAAATACACATATACAGGGTTCTATTCCCCAGGAAAGGTATGCAAAGGAATCAGCATAGCCCCACCATAGCTTTGTAACCTCAGCACTTTAATAAAAGAAATTTCACCAGATGTGCTGACACATGCCTGTAATCCCAGTGCTAGGGAGGTGGGAGCAGGCAGGTCAGCAGTTCAAGGCCAGCCTCAGCTAGATTGAACTGCAAGCCAGCCTGGACCTCCTGAGACCTCGCTGCAAAGGAAAAAGGTTCAATTCAATGCAAACAGTAAATAATGAGATAATGTTCAAAATCGCCATTCCATGTTCCCACCAAAATTCTGTTTTCCATAGCCCTGTTTAGTTCATTTGTCCTCCTATGATGTCAGACTGCACAGCATATTTTGAGTCCCTAGTATATGCAAAGTTCTATGCCAGTCATAAGTAGTATCATGAAGAGCAAATGGACACAGTTCCTGACCACTAGAAGCTTACATTCTAGTGAAATAGCAATCAGTCAACCCCACAGAAAAGGTAAGGGAGGGAGGGACGGGCGAGGGAAGAAGGGAGGGAGGGAAGGAGGAAGAAAGGAAGGAAGGAAGGAAGGAAGGAGAAGAGAGAGAGGAAGGAAGGAAGAAAGGAAGAAAGAAAGAAAGTAAGAAAGAAAGAAAGAAAGAAAGAAAGGAAGAAAGAAAGAAAGAAAGAAAGAAAAGGAAAAAAGAAAGAAAGGAAGAAAGGAAAGAGTTATACATGTTTCCTGAGGGAAATGAGACATATTTTGGGTAAGATGATCAGGTATGATTTCTCTGTGACGTAGAGATGGGGAATCTCTTAGGAAGAAGAGACAGTAGGTGAGGATGAGGAGAGAGCCAGTAAGCAGGGACAGCTGTAAATCTATGGCGGCTGTCTTTGCCTTGTGACCGGAGTGATCAGGGTCAACCTATGATGGATTTCTGGATTGCATGGAGAAGGCGTATCCTAGAATATACAAATATGCAGATAAGAATGATGAACCTGGGGGAAAACTGATGCCAAAGGGAGTGAGGGTTTGATGGGGGTGGGGCTTGGAGGGAGGCAGCTGGGGCGGCAAGGCTGCACAGGTGGTGAGACGGAGGGATGCAGGAGTGAGTAGGGCAGACGCCCTATTAATCTGCAGGTGTTGCAGCTCTAATGGAAAGAAGGGGTTTCCACTCCGATGATGGTGAGAAGAGGCAGTCAGATGGGATGGACTGTGGGGGACAGATGGGGAGAGATGTGAAACCACAGAGCCTCCCCAACAAACACTGAGAGATTATTATAGCTCTTCCTTCATCCCCTGGCTAAAGTCATTAATGAGTAATGAGCAGCTAACTAAAAAAAAAAGAAAAAGAAAAGATACCTTCTTATAGGTCTTGACTGGAGGCTCATAGCAGATTAAATGTAGGAATTGAGGCATGTTTCTGGCTTACAATTTAAGCCCTAGACCTATTTATCTCTTGTATTGAGTTTTAAAGTGCCAGAAATTGGGAACTAAAGAAACATTTACTATTGTAAATGGCTGGTTGTGACAAAAATTTTACTAAGATGTCGGCGCCAGTTCTATGTCAACTTAACATGTCTGAGAAGACTGAACCTCAGTTGAAAAACTGCCTCCATGAGACTGGGCACTAGGAAAGCCTGCAAGGCATTTTCTTAATCAGTGATGGATGTGGGAGGGACCTCTCCTGGGCTGATGGTCCTGGGTGTTATAAGAAAGCAGGCTGAGAAGATCATGAGTGAGCAGACCAGTAAGCAGCACTCCTCTATGGCCTCTGAGTCAGTTCCTGTCTCCAGGTTCCCGCCCTCTTTGAGTTCCCACCTTGTCCGATGAACCGTGATATGGAAGAGAAAGCAAAATAAACCCTTTCCTCCCCAACTTTCTATTGTCCATGATGTTTCATCACAGCAATAGAACCATAGCAAAGACATAAGGAATTAAATCAATGTGCAGCAACAAAGAACACTGTGACTGTGATGCCTCTGATGAGGGAAAGAATTACCAAAAATGCCATTGTTCACTTTTCTTAGAGGAAGAGCCCGGGGAAAGTAACTGACCAAACCGGAAGGATAAATAAACGTCCCCTAATCTAAGGAGATGAAGGAAGGGGATTCCTCAAGACTCAGACTTCTACATGGGGCTAGAGCTGTGATCAGAGGAGAGGAGAAACGTAAGAGCGTCTAGGGAGACACTAGAGGTAGATGCTGAAGCGGATGATTGGGACAAGAAAGCCACCATGGTGTCACGAAGCCAAGGAAACGGCTGCAATCCACGACAGTCTCTCCATGTACTGAGGTCTTGACATTTACCACTGCGCCATCCTGATATTCCGAGGTGATCTCATTGCAGACACAAAAGTTCTCAGACTCAGGAAACCTGAAAGCAAGTTGCCCACCGAGCATCCGAGAGCCTGAGGTGTGTAACCAGAAGTATACATTACTCATGAACACCTAAAAAGCCAATAGTCTAAATCAGGCATTTCCTAGGCCAGTATACTTTCTCCCCGAGAAAAAAACATTTTGGTAACCAAATTTTATCACGACAATGAAGAGGGTGACGGTAGAACCTGTGGTGTAAGTCTGGACGATTCTAGAAATTTCATGTCTCCGTTCATTTTCCTCACTCACAATCCTTCTAGACACCCAGATTTCTGAAGGCTTCCTGGCCACAGTTTACCCATTGGCCTATTAGTTAGAGTGATTCGCTGACATGCAATCCTGATCAACTAACTTTGCCGGGAATCCTGGTGTTAGTGTCCTGACCCTCTGAATGGTCCCAGCTCTCCCGCCAGCGCTTAGCCTCTGCTGAATGATCAGACTCTGCCAAGCTCTGCAGCCCCTGCTATCGAGCAGGCATCCTTCTCGGGTTCCGTACGCTGAATCTCCCTGATTGTGTCTACGTTACGTGCTCAGCCTCACTTCTGAGATTTTGATCACTGACTGTTCTTTGCCACAGTGTCCCCATCCCCTCTCTGGAATACTCCTTGAACTCCTGCTCTCTGCCCAGAGAGGCATTTTCCTAGCTAATTGTCTTGCCTACTTATGGCATCGCCAATGAAGTCAAGGCGCCATTTAATTCTCCGAGAGGTCTGTAAATACAGGCGCCACTTTGCTTTCATTGCATCATCTGGTACCTACTGGAATACATGCAAATCAGTCAGTAGATAAGACAAAAGGGAGGCATTGCTGGATAAATCCATGCATTTTGAGGGCCATTAATATCACATTGTGATAAAACGATTGTACATGCCTATTCTTGCCAAGAGACTTAACTGTTTTCCCTAGACCCAGTGCTAAAGTACAACTCTCAGGCTGCCTACCACTTTCAATCTTAAGATAAATCTACGAGCAGTATAGATATGTTATTGGCAGAAGCGGGTTCATAGAAAAGTTCTTGTTCTCCTTTGTGGAATTGAAAGACATCGTTCCCAGAGAACATTTTGAGAGTTGTTTGCTGCTATCTATTGTGTGCTCAGTCTGTACTCTATTAGGTGTTTTTGTTTGCTTGTTCGTCTGTTTTTGTCACCCCTGCCAACTGACAACACAACTGAATTCTTCACTAGTAGAAATGCGGAGAAAGCTGATCCCCATTATTCTGAGGTAATAAAGAGAACACTAATAGGAAAGGATAAGAATGAGCTTGGATGGGAATGGATGCATTTTAGAAGGCTATTAATTGCTCCTGTGTCTGGGTCTCCATTAGCTGTTCCCTGTTCTCAGTCCTAAAGGGTTTTTCCTCACTTTCCTTAAGAGAACTGAAAAGTTTAAGAGTGAGAAAAAGAGTAGCTTAACAAAGGCAAGTGATCATCTCCCTGTGGTGTGCAGATGTAGCCCGCCATACCTTGTTTGAAAGTAGCTTTTTATTGCTCCCAGGGTCTGAGTGTGTGTATGTATATGTACATATACATGTGCGCGTATATTTATGAAGCTTTGGAGATCATTAAATACTTACAAGTACATTTCCAAAGCTACAATATCCTAAAACAAATTGATTTCAGATTAATCTTTGTTGAAACAAACCTCAGCAACTTACAAGCACACGTTCATTTCCCAATCCCATCATAGTGAGCTCGGGTGCTGCATTCTCTCACCCTGAGCCCAGGCTTATGGAAAGCGTCTGAGTAGGCCACACTCTTCTCACAGACCAGCACAGAGGTACCAGAGGCCAAAGTCCTCTTGTGACTTTGCACTTGATGCTCTGACTAGGCTGAGGGTCATTGCTCATTTCTCCACATTCCATTGGAGAATTTGAGAATGGAGCGTCAACTGGCTAAGTCTCGAACCCAAGGAGGAAGGGTGTAGCCATCTCACAGTTGAGAAAGAAAGGAACAACAACACCATCAGCATAACCGCTTATCTAAACATTGCCTAGAATACAATTTTAATTCAGGAGTATGTTTAAATAGATCCAGATCACATAGTTTTTATTTTAGTAAATAAATGTGTGTAATTTCATATTGCAAACATTTGCACAAAAGCATGGTTTTCATTAAAATTGTCCTTTAGTGCTGTATCACATTTCATTAAATCCAGGAACTGCAATGTCTCAATAGCTGGCCTGTTTAGATTCCTCCAATCTTTTGTTCTTTGTAACAATCATTTCTGGTCTTATGAATACTTTTTTTTCCTGGTCATAAAATCCTTTCTTTTGACTAGACGCCCAGAAGAATAATAACTGGGTCAAAGAGTGTGAATATTTTTAGAGTTCTTAAAATAATTTGACAAATTGCTTTTCAAAAGGTGCTAACAATCCTGACTCCCATTTGCACCACAGAGGAGGGCCCCTCAGTGCGGACTTTTACTGACAATGGTGTTTGGTGTTAGTAATTGAAGGAAATTCCTCTGTTACTATTTCTTGGCCAGGATATATTTACCCCTCCTGCTATTTATTTATTTATTTATTTACCTATTTATTTATTTTTCTGTCTATTTATTATTTATTTATTTATTATTTATTTGCACCACTTTCTCTTTGAGTCTTTCTTCTTTCAGTGCTCAGCAGCCTTCAGTGCCCAGACAGGCAGGAATTCTGCTTGTCTAGTAGCTAAACACCCCATGCACTGCATGCACCTGTTCAATAAACACTGGCTGAGGGAATCACTGCTGGGTGAGCATAGGGAGGAAGGACCTAAGCCGACTTTTCTCTTCCTTCACTGTTTGCTTCTTTGCTCACTACAAGGGGAACCATTTCCCTATATTTTTATCCTGCCAGTGTGACTCCTCTCTCCTGAGTTGAGCACTGTTACGCTGGAAGCTCACTCACCTCTCAGGACGTAGTGTCTCTTAACAATGTAGGTTAATTCCTCCAGTTGAGAGAGTTGCTCACCGGTGCAGCCGCCCTCATCCATCCCCCACTGCACTGTGTCCATTCCTTCGGCAGATTAGAGATTTTTATGCCACGTTCTTCTTTCAGACTTCCTTAATGTTTCTTTCCATTGCTTCCCCACTTAAAATTTTCCTTTCCTAAAAGTTTCGTAAGTAAATATTCTAGCGTTTTATAGTCTTGAATTTTACATTTGACCTTTTAATTTATTCATAGTTTTCCAGGCTGCAGGGAGTCGGATGGAATTGTGAACTGGGTTATTTTTCCTACGTAGTTTATAAATTCCTTTCCGTTAGACACCACAGACCAGTGTTAAGGGTTACAGAATGTGCCTTCTAATACACAAAATTAAATGAATGTTGAATGTTGTGCTTTTTGTGTCTTCAACTACTTAACTTCTTAACATGTCTTATAATTAAGGGATAAGTCACTGAGGATGGATTAACACTCTCTGTGGACACTAGACTGTGTCCTGACCTAAATCCATGGTCTAAATTAATTTTCCTTCTAAGCACAAAAAGAACTGGACAGATGGACACAAATCTATCCCAACAGAGAAGCAGCCCCTAGAGAGTGCCCACACCTCAACGAATCAGGAGCACCTGCTCCACATCTGGATGAAACAGCGCAGCACTGCATAATCCAAGTCCACTGTCTTGTGAACTGTGAGGTCAAGGCCAGACTCCCTGTAGTGTTATGACTGGAATTTAACACGAGGCATCTGGTGATTGTCAATGCACACTGCTCCTACCAGCCACTCTGGAGTCATTACCACTTCTTTCCTTCTAGGATAACTTCACATAGAAAGGAAAGGCAGGAGGGACTGGGGACAGATGGCTGCTTCACCATAAGAGGTACTTCAGGGCTGATGGGTCAATTTAGGGTACTCTTAAAGAAGTTCAAGGACACCATTTCCCCAGAAAAGACTACACAATCTCCTGTGTAGTATTTGTGTTTTTGTGTATAACAATATTATACTGTGCACTTAAAAGTTTACATGGCTGGAGCTCATGTTAAGTGCTCTTATGACAGTATTTGGACTCTAGTGAGAGAACCAAACCATCGGGCATAAGCATAAATACTGTCTGGCAAATATCAAGGTGTCCTTGACAGTCCAGGTTTAACCCAGATCCCCTGGCCAGGAGTGAAGTGGCACTATGGATGAGGGGAACTTGGGGGAGGCTTGAAAGTAGAAGAAACTCCGTCCAGAGTTGTATGTAGTTGACCATGACACTTGGGTTTTATGGCCAGTAAAGTTATTTGAAATTGACAAGTGTGGAAGCATCACACTGTCTGGAGAGACTTGCTTAGAGCAGTCAATAAATATGTAGCACCTGCTGTGGATGGTAACATGGGGGATACAGCAATAACAAAGCTGGAGTCACACAAGCGAGGCTAACCAGGAAGGGAACAGTCAAGGCCATGAGGCAATGTTTTTGTCATGGAGGGCTCAGATGTAAGTATTCTTTCCCAGGTTTCTTCAGGTAGACTTAGCCACGGTCAGTGTTACCACAGGCTGTGCACTTACTCGTTCAACCTCTCAAAAGCATGGGCCTTCCAGAGATCATGTCCTACTTTAAGGAAATGACCAAATTTTCAGTTCCATTAACTAAAAACAGAACAAAAACTTCTATCCAAGTTTCTACAGTTTCCCATCTGGGGAGGACAGAGGAATGGACACTCAAAGACGCTCCCTGTCTCGAGTCCTAGGTCTGCGATGACATAAGGGAGACTGCTAGTTGACTGCGTGTGATCTCTAATGGGCTGTTTGTAATGTGCTACTCGAGATTACCCAGGGAGTGTAATTATGGGGGCCCTTCAGTTTGGAAGAGGAAGGCAGAACAGTTAGCATCACAGGAAATGATAAGAGACTTGCCCAGACATCACTGGCTTTGAAGAAGGAGAAAGTAGGCCCAGGGCCCAGGAACACAGGCTCTTCTAGAAGTTTGAAAAGAAAGAAAATAGATTCTCCCCACAGCCCCTCCCAGCACCTTCATCTTAGCTCATTAAGACCGAACAGATTTCTAACTCACAGAACTAGAGGAAATAAATTTGTCTTGTTTGAAGCCACTGAGTTTACAGTCATTTGTTATTGCAGACACAGAGAATGAATAAATTTCTCTTTTGCGTCATTGTTTCGAAAGTTAAGACCTGTTCCTGATTCGGAAGAGTGTAATTTTACCTCACTTTTAGGTGAGCTCTGTAATTGAAGGCACCATTTTATTGCCTATTTTTTCTTTTTTCTAGATGTCAAGACAGACTTTTTGCTCCTGATTCTATCTTCATTCCTGTACCTTTAAAAGTTACAAAGAACCCTAATAGATTAAGTTCAAAAATCTTCATGACTTTACCCTTCCACATGTTATTAAAATTTTCTGAAGTCTTGTTGGGAGAGAGAGGAAGAGGAAGAGGTCATATGAGTACGAGTGTGTGCACCACAACAGGAACACAAAAGATGGATCCCTTCCCAAGTAAATGAGACCTTGGTCATTTCAGTTCAGTCATTAAGTTCAGAAACAGTGGAGAGATCAGAAGGCCGAATGCTGTGATACTTGAGCTTGCATGTAGCTGAATCATCTGCTTGTTTTGACTATCAGCATCTTGCCTGCAGTGAGATGAACTGTGCACTGCAGTGGAGGGAAACTGTCTGCACCGTTGTGGGATTTAAACACCAAACAATCTGCTTTCCTTTACTCCTCTTGCTGTGTGGCATGCAGGTCAGCTCTGGGTCTCATGCAAGAACAGAAAGGTTTTAGAACCACAGAAATCTCCTGACTGGGTAGAAAGTCATTTCTTAAACTCTTAGACTTTGGACTTAGGGGCAGACTTAGTGAACAGCATTTTGAGTATTTTTTCCATATCTGGATGTAGCTATACCTGGGTTATATAATAAGCCTTTTGATTCTTTCCATTTCCGAAAAGATAGCTTAGAAAGCTCAGACACTTTTTGGTAACCTAAAGCAGAGTTTCTTCAATTTTTCTATTCATAATTCCCTTTCTCCTGAGAAATTTTAGGTGATCTGGACACCTGATGAATATAAAAAATTGTATATACATATCAAATATTTAGTGATGCTAAGTCACAGATATGAATTGTAAAACAATTCTTTAGCATGTTAATATTTAGTATGTTTAATGCCAGTAAGCTTTAGCATTCACTGACAGTGAAATAAAAATTTTGAGCTAATGAGATAAATGTGCTTTTTGTTTTACATAAAGAATGGAGTCCTGGCTCAATATTTGGTACTTCAGAACATAAGGCATCTTCTGTGTTTTCAGAGTTGATCAATATTTTGATTCTATAATTATCAGCTCTGAGAATGTCACATCACATAAACGCATACTATCAAATAGCAGAAATATGTTTAGGGATGTTTCAGAATTTGTTGGAAATTCTTTTTTTTTCTTTTATTGATAATAGATTGTTTTTTCATATAATATACCCTGACTATAGTTTCTCCTCCCTCTACTCCTTCCAGTTCCTCCCCACCTTCCCTCTCTTCCAAATCCATTCCCTTTCTTTCTGTTCATTAGAAAAGAACAGGCTTCTAGGAGATAATAGCCAAACATGACAAATAGAGTCAGATGAAACAGAAACTATCATGTCAAGGTTGGACATGATGACCCAACAGGAGGAAAAGAGAGCAAAGGGCAGGCATGAGATTCAGAGATCCACTCATTCACATGCTCGGAAGTCCCATAAAAACACTAAGCTAACACTGTAATACATCCACAGAGGACCTGGTGTAGACTCATGCAGGCCCTGTGAACACAGGCTGCTTCAGTCTCTGTGAGCTCATGTGCACCTTGCTTAGTTGATTCAGACAAGCTTTGTTCTCCTTCTGTCCTCTATCCCCTCTGACTCTTCCAATCTTTCTACCTCCTCTTCCTTAGGATTCTCTGAGCTCTGTAGATGGGGACCTCCAAGGAAATTCTGTCTTGATTCTAAACCAAAATTTATTGAATAGTATTTTATAAAATTCTATTCACGTCAAACAGCAATCCTTAAAACCAAGCACTCTAAAACAACCCAATACAAAAAGACACGAATTTGATATGTATATGCCGAGGAGTGATGGTTGGAAACTATTAAAAGTCTTTGTTTTCTGTAACTAAACCATTATTTGTATAAGGCCATCAATACTACGCTGCGATGGAAAACCAGAACATAAAATCCTTTACACGGAAATCTAATGACAGCTGGCTAAGATCGGTGAGTAAACGAACAAATTGCCTCATGGGTAAACAAACCTGAGAGATAATGATTTTGCTGCTGAGCTCAAGACATTTCGTAACTCTCATCATCGAAGAAGAGATCATTTTGATTAATTACGTTAATAAAATTAAAACATGCAACTTTAGTCTCGTTATTTGTAATGCATTGGTTAACCTGTATACAACAAAATAGTATGTAGTCTCTGTCAAAGAAATAATGCTTTCAGAAGTATAAAATTAGGAAATAAAGACTTCAGTTTCCTTAAGAGAAAACTTTCTGAAAAAAAATAAACATCAATTGACATAAACTATACAATTTTTATATCTATACCAACTTATCAAACCAATTAATTTTAAAGCATTCCCATGATAGAAGAGTGCCATATTGCAAATCTACTTTAGAAAGGAATCCACAGTAGTAAGATTTCTTTCCCTGAAGCTCTAACCCCCCTATACAGATGCTGGATCCAAACTAAGGCCTTGTCAGTTGATAATTAATACACAAGACAGAGAAGCACAAATCAGCAAGATGGCCTAACTCATTTGTGTTGTAGAAGTTTATCTTTAGTTGTGTTTAAAATATCATTTTGTACACTGTTGGGTGACGGTCTGCTTAGGTCTTGGTGTTTTGTATTGTCTGTAGGTGATAGATTCATGTGGGAGGAGATGATTGCTAATGATCTGCATATGCTATCAGTAGAACACCTGAGGAGTTTGGATCAATAAAAACACCTGAGCTCAGATGCTCAGGGTTCCACTGGCCAGTAAGATGCCTGCCATGATAGTGGTTCCCTCTGCTGACGTCTAGAAGAGTTTGCACCAAGAAGAATGCCTCTTTGTTATCCTAGGTGAGCTGCCAGAGCAGTATACTACTACACATCTATGAGCCATTTATTCTAACATTTATGGGCCATGCATTTGTATAGAAGGGCCTTGAATGAATTACTCTGACAGTGCTGTGATGAAACATACAAGAGAACAAGTAAAGGAGATGACATTTATTTTGGCTCATGGTGTCAGTGGCATCATCCCATAATAATGGCAAACTATGGTACATCAAAGCAGGTCCCACTGAGGCAGTTACAAATCAAACAGAGAACTGTAGGAAGGCACCTTAAGAGATACTGGCCAACGGTTTCAAGTTTCAAGCTTATTGTTTCAAGCTTATTTTCTCTTTCTGGCCTTCATCTCTAACGTTTTAGAACTTGCCATTAAAACCATTCATCAAGGTATTAGCTCATTGATTAACTCAGAGCCCTTAGGATCCCATCACTTCTTAAAATCCTGTCAGCTGACAACACATAGATCTATGAGGAACACTCAAGACATAGCAAGCCCCATGGGCATTAGTGATGGCTAATCTTTATTGAAATAAGGCAAGCTGCTGTTCATACCTATGAGGAATTTTCTTGATCAGAGTATTTGAAGTGGGAAGATTCATTGTAAATATGGGCAATGCTATCTTCTGACAGGAGATCCAAGACAAAAGCTTTGATTAATGCCTGCTTGCCTTGGGTCTCCCTGGGAAGTTCATCTACCCTGTTCCTGTTGCTACATAACTTCACTGGTATCAGAATCCAGCTTCTTTGGGCTTCCAATGTAGACTGCAGACTAGTGGGCTCCAAAATCTTCCAGGTCCTCAGAAGTAGGTGGGGACTCCTGGAGCACTGAGCCTCGTGTGCTGAGTAGCTACTTGGTTCTCAGCCTCTCCAGTGAGAAAGGCAGATATTGTTGGATTGCCAAGGTTCAATCATGCAACACAATCTAACAAATGAACTTTCAATATATGTTCATCCTATCAGTTTTGTTCCTGCAGAGCCCCAACTAATACAGTATTGGTGATACAAGTCAAATAAGATCCCTGGGAATATAGCAGTGAATTTGACATTTTCCTAGACATTATGGTTCTTAATCAGCTTACACATTCTTTTGGGGGAGAATTTTTAATCCTCATGTATTCTGAACTAAGTACATAATAGTACCTGTATTCATTCAGCAGTTGGGCCAAATTCTGTCCTCCAGTATCCAAACACACAGAAAATGTGGCAGGCAGTGAGCACGGGGAAGCTCCACTTGCTGTTATTCTATTTGAAAAGCTTGGATCTTAACTGATCTGTAACCAAGCAGAGTGGTAAGATCATAGCTAGGAAGTCTGTGCTTATTTTGAGGAAGTGCTTCAACACAGGTTTGCCTTCCACATGATTCCTTTTCCTACCACCAGGGACAGATCTCAATTGTAAGTAGTGTCCACCAGAGAGGGACCAGCATCCACTGGTGATTGATCTGGGGAACTCATGCAGAATAAAGGTTCCCCATTGGCTGTGAATCCAAATGCTCTCTGTGTGGTGCTGAGATGATGGACAGGCCCTCTCAGGTTACAAGAGGAAAGAGAGCCAGTCAGAGCAATATGCCCACTGATTTATAACACCACGTCAGCTTTCCTTCCTAGATGCAGGTTCTTCATTCTAAGCAGGTTTATGATGATCCCAGACACTCAGAATAAAAGAAACAGAATCTAAAGATCAGTGCTGACTAGGTGGTGGCTCTATTTTTAGACACGAACATCACAAATCGATGTCTTATCTGCCAAGCATCTGCACGCTGAAGTGATACGTTATGGAGCGGTCCACATCCCAGGCTTCCCTCTGCTCAGTTAAATCAGCCACCTGAGAGCACCAGCCCATGTTTATTCCTTTACAGAGGGATGCTGTTTGCATAGGAATGTCAAAACACTTCCTGCTTTTTTCTGTTGTGAGATGAGATCTCCTTTTGTAGAGTGATCCTGCTATTTACAGGCAAGGCAATTCCATATTGGTAACTTCTAGTCAGCTTCACGTATACCTGACTCTCTTTAGCTTTTGAATCTTTCCAGGTGTACTGTGTCTGCACTCATGAGATTCACAGTAAGCACTGCAGGAGATTACTATATCCTGGTGATTACGTTACTCTATGTCTGAGCCTCAACCCTGAGCCACCACTAGATCATGAATGTGATTTGAATTTTATGGTGGGAAATTGTTTATTTTTGCATCTTCTCTTTTTTTTTCTTTTGACAGTCTTTTCTTATATGATTGTATTGAAGTTGACTAATATTTAAAACCTTAGTGAATTTAATGAATACAACTGGATGAACTGGATGAATCTGAATATATGCACTCACAATCACCCCAGTCAAAATAATGAATAGGTCCATTACTACCCACAATGGACTTGTGTCCCTTTGCTGTTTCAGCCACTTCCTCTTTCTGTTCCTCCTCCTCTTTCTTTGTGATAAAATATTAATGCAATAATTTTCATCTGCAGCAAATGTTTAAGTGTGTAACACCATATTGTCATCTACAGGTACCACCACATGGTGCAGCACGTCTCTAGAACTTACTCATTTCTTTCGTTATAGTTTTGTGATCGTCGAAAACTAACCCCTCCATCCCTGGGCAATAACAATTCTACTTTCTGCACTGATAAGTTGAATTGGTTTTGGTTCCTCAGATAGGTGATGTGACTTAGTTCACACACTGTAAATCCCAAATCTGGTTGAGAATAATACCACCACAATTGAGCCAAATTTGAAGCAAGCAAGCTTCAATTAACTAAATACTGGCCAGGAAGATGGACTCTGACCAGATCCATTCTGAGGTATCTATGGAGTGAACCTGTCACCTCTGAAGTTCCCACAGAATGGCTCAGAATCTCTCGTGGCACAGGTGTTTACAAAGGCAGAACCCATAAGGCTAGGTACTTCCCACCAGCTCCAATCAGTGGCAAGCATCTATCCTGATGTACTTCCTGTTTGAGTTATCTCCCACCCACAAGTAATAAAGCACATCCAGTGCTTTCGGAGCACATTCCGTGCAGTAGAGTCAACTAAATGGGATCTAGACATCCCAAGAGATTACATCCTTGGGCAAGGGAGATTGAGGACCATCTCACCTGAACAGTCCTGCCTAGCACTCCAGGAAGTTTTGTCCTTGTTCCATAGATCTCACAGGCAGAATAAATTAAAATTTAAAGCATAACTTTTGCTCTTCCAATACCTGTTAGGATGGCTATTATTATTATTTTCTAATACAGCAAGAATTGGTGATAATGTACAGAAACTGCAATCTAGTACTATTGAGGACAATGAAAAATGGTTCATCAGCCATAGAACACAGTACCGAGACTCCTTAGGAACACTAAAACCATGCAAAATAATTGACACATGTGTCTCGAGAATTCTGTATTCCTATATTCATTCCAACACCATTCAGAATTGTGGAAGAGAACTCCTTATTTGTTTCTTTTCTGACCACTATGACGAATGGCCTGACAAGAGCAACTTCAAGAAAGAAGGGCTTATTTTGATTCACAGTTTAAGAAGCAGTCCAGTTCAGCATGACAAAGAAGTTATAGCCGCAGGAGCATGAGGAGAGAGGTGTACATTGTGGCCACAGCCTGGAAGAAAAGAATTGGGTAGGGGGTAAGGAAAGGCTATGAAACCTCAAGGCCTCTCTCAGTGACCCACTTCCTCTAGTAAGGCTCAACCTTCTAAAGATTCTATAACCTTCTGATCATCATTGCCTGGGACATTTATCAAAATCTTAGAGCCTTCTTCTCACCTGTACCCTGTTCTCAGGTCAGAAAGACAACACCAGACCAGTTCCCACAGCCTGATTGGCCTCAAGCTTTCAGGGCTGCCAGCTGGGCACTAAGTATTCAAACACATGAGCCTGTGAGCAGCACTTCAAATTCAAACCACAACTGACCCCAAGCACCTGTTGATGGATGAATAGACTAAGAACCTATGATCCGTTACACACAATGGAAAATTATTCAGCATTTAAAAAGTTTAACACTCTACCAGTTTGCCAACACATGGGCTTAGAATGCATTAGGCTAAGTGAATTAAGTCAAAGGAACAAAACACAGCTTTTACAAATGGATATAATGTTGAAAACTAAGGCCTACGATCACTCCTATCTCTGGTTTCTTTCTAGATGATTTTTAGTCTTCCATCTTTGAGCCTGTGGCAGTGGAGGCTAGAGTTGAGGAATAAAGATGTCAGAAAGATCTAGGATCCACAGCACTCTGATCCCAAGAGCACACTCGCTCTCCTCCTTTGTCTCACTGGTCACTGCAGACCTCGGAGATCTGCCTGTAATCTCTCTTCTCCCTCCATGAGGCTTCCTCCCCTTTGGTTTTCAGCTGTGACTTCTTGATTGATAGTTCGCTTGGAGAGTTTCTACTCAGACTGGCCCAGCATTCATCAAGGTCCTGGCTTCTGATTATTATTGCCTAGGACATTTATCAAAACCTTAGAGCTTGTACCTTGTTCTAAGGCCAGAAAGACAACACCAGACCAGTCCACACTTCCTGATTGGCCTCAGACTTTCAGATAAGAGAGAAAAGAACACTGAATCCCTAGCTGTTAGACGATATAGAAAGCAGGCATCTTTCTATATGCATCTGGGAATTCTATTTGGATAAAAGGTTTAGAATAGATTCTTCAGCACCTATGAAAGTGAAAGTGTTTTGAGTTGGTGACAGTTCATTGCAGGGAATATCTCTGGATGATTAGACACTATCTTCTCTGGGATACATTTTATTAGAGTGAGAACCATCAACCATTTCTTCAAGAACGGTGATTTAGTAAGCCTTTCTAGAAAACAAGCTGGAAAGTGCACAGAGAAATGTGTGCCCCACCCAGTACAACTCTACTCTATGGGGGTGTCTTGCCAGGAAGACAAAAATCACTTTGCAAATGTTTTTTATTTAAACATCACTTATCGTAATAAGGAATTGAGAGTGATCTTACCATGTATTTTCCAGTTGTTTGACAAATAATACATAATGCATCAGCTATAAGGGTTGTTATACAGCCACAGGAAGCGGCGTTGCTCAGAGAATTAAAATCATGTAGGAAAGAAGCTTATGATGTAGTACCTGGATTTCTTTTTCTTTAAAAGCCAGTTAAGATTTAAAACAGTCCCCATGACATGCATTTTTGCAGGGAGGCTCGTGTCTCTGTGGTACCAGTCGTAGAGCAGTCAAAACACAGCAGGAGCTTCAGTAGTAGCAGACTCTGGGGACACAGGTCCACTGGTTCTCTCTCTGGTGAATGACCCACTGTTCACCTTGAAGACTGAGTTCTTAGTAGCCATATCCTTCTATGTGAGTGATTCCTTACCACAGGTAGCCGGGCCACAAAGTGACTCTCAGGATGAAGTCAGAGAAATAGGTTGAGTCTGGAAAAAGTGTGGGCTGTTTTCATGAAGAGAGAAGAAGATGGAGTTGGAACCTGTGTGATGGCCGTGTTTCCTTACACGGCTTGCGCCTGTGAAGAAAGCCATGGTGAGACAATAAAGAAGGTAAGGGGGAACCCCTTACGCCCTGATTTCCAGGATTCCTGTCTTTCTCAGGTCAGCTGTCCTTGGCATATTGCCAGTGTGCTTTATGTGAATTGCTAATCTCACTATTGGCAGATCGACATGGGTTTCTGTCGTTAGCAACCAGGAGAGTCTGACATAAACAAATCATCAAGAGCTTCTCAGAATAGTGACAATGGAGGGAAATTACATAGAGCTTTTATGTTGTCCTTTATGCTTTTGTGAATATTTATGGTTTTTCTAAAAGGGGCAAGATCATTTTCATAATAAAAATAATGAAGTCCGTTATGAAAGAGGAAAATATTTCCTCCTGAAGGCATGTTTTGTTTTTCAGCAGACAACAGAGAGATCCTCACTACTCAACGGTTCTGAAACATAATTCCTGTGATGGAAACCACAACTTACCTTTTAAGCAGTTCAGTGTGTTGTGTGGTAGGAGAGTTCCCATCAGCCCGTGAGGATCTCTGGTTAAACAAACAAATACATCTAGAAATGAATTCTGTTGACCAGGAGATGGAATGAGTCTGTTAACAACTGTTTCAGGCATGTGGCCGGATATGGGGTGATGGAACTCAAATACACACTTCTAGAGACTTTCTTTTATATTTTTCCTCAAGGGTCTCAAGAGATGACTCCCACCTGTTATAGACGGAGACTAGAGCAGGTGCTGACATCTTGCTCCCGCCATCATCCTTCTGGACAAGAGGAAAGTAAAAGAAATGGAAGGCATAGAGTCCTGACACTGCACATTCAGTCAGCGCTGACCCCAGCTTGCCTTTGGACGTCCACTTACGGAAGCCAGTAACTTCCGATGGTTTTTAGATAGTTATAATTGGGTCATGTGTCTTTTGGATCCAAACCTTCTAGACATGACTACGAAATTAGAGCTACTACAATGCACCCCTTCCGTTACTAATTCCCAGTCTATCTTTCCAGTTGTTTCTACGTCATCCTGTCCCTGAGTTGGTTTATTTCCAGCTGATTTTAGGGTAGCTAATCTTATAATAAGCACATATGTGGAACCTACTTGGTGATATCTCTAAACTTCTACCACCCTTCCTGCTGTTCTCTTAACCACACGACTACTTTCCATGTGGCTTCTTTCTATGAGAAGACACTGCTGCTCTTACAGGTGACTGCTCAATCAGCCCATCCTTTGCCTGGTATGCCCCAGAATGGGTTTTAGAGAAGTAAGCCCTGGGATGTGTCATTGATCCCTAGAGATGACCCTTGGAAATTAATTATACAGAGGATCGAAACATTTGGTAGTAATTTAATCTGTCTTGGTTTGTGCCGGTTTATACAAAATACCTCATGAAGAAATACGTAGACATTAAAAGCAATTAAATCAAAGATCGTATGTGTGTTGCTTTCAGGATATAATCAACATTGATGAAGCTTCTGAACAAATTTACTATGAGAGCCCTTAGGAGATCTGACTTACAGAGTCCCAGTAAATCAGGCCCACTTACACAAGAAGTGTTGATTCAAGCAAGAGCTTTTCATCAGTTTTACCTGTTAGTCGATTGAGGAAAAATGTAACTGGCAAAGAATGAATTCAGCCAAGAGGGCAAAGAGCATGCTACAGCATGCTACCAGTGGCAAATGAAGACTTTGACCTCCTAACAACCCCTAGAACCATACAGAGAGGCGTTCGTTTGTTTTAGGTACTGAGGATTCAACTTAGGTTCTAACGCATGCTAGGCAAGGGTTCTTCCATTGAGTCACATCCCAACCCACAGATACAAGATAGATCCTGTTTTCATATCCATTCTGTGAGTCTGTGTCTTTTTGTTGGAGAATTGAGACTGTTGATGTTGAGACGTATCTATGACCAGTGATTGTTAATTCCTGTTATGTTGTTGTTTGTGTTAAATTGTGTGTGTGATCACCATTCTTTTATTTTGATGGTATCTATTCCCTGTATTTTCTTCAATGTAGTTAACCTCTTTAGGTCAGAGTTTACTTTGTAGAATCTTCTATAGGGCTGGTTTGTAGACAGATATTGCTTAAATTTTGTTCTATCATGGAATATCTTATTTTCTCCATCTATTTTCTCCATCAATTGTGATTGAACATTTTACTGGGATAATAGTCTGGAATGGAATTTGTGGTCTCTTAAAGTCTGTAGTACATATGTCCAGTCCCTTCTGGCTCTTAGAGTCTCCATTGAGAAGTCAGGTGTAATTCTAATAAGTCCGCCTTTATATGTTACTTCATCTCTTTGCCCTTGCAGCTTTTAATAGTCTATCTTTGTTCTGTATTTTTAGTGTTTTGATTATTATGTGCTGAGGGGATTTTCTTTTCTGGTCCAGTCTATTTGGTGTTCTGTATGCTTCTTTTGCTTCGATAAGCATCTCCTTCTTTAGGGTAGGACATTTTCTTTTATGGTTTTCTTGAAAATATTTTCTTTCTGGGCTGTGGTGGTGCACACCTTTAATCCCAGCACTTGGGAGGAACAGGCAGGCAGATTGCTGTGAGTTCGAGGCCAGCCAGAGCTACAATAGAGAAACCTTGTTTTGAAAGGCAAACAAACAAAACAAAGGGAGAAGAAATAAAATACTTTCTGGGCCTTTGAGATGGGAGTCTTCTCCTTCCTCTATTCCTATTATCCTTAGATTTAGTCTTTCATAGTGTCCCAGATCTCTAGGATGTTTTATGCCAGGAATTTTGTAGACAGCATTTCTTTGACCCAGGTATCCATTTCTTCTATCACGTATTCAGTGCCGGAGATTTTCTTTTCCATCCCCGTCAGAGTTCCTACATTTTTCATTTCCAGATCTTCCTCAGTTTTGGTTTTCTTTATTGATTCTATCTTCACTTTCAGGTCTTGAGTAGTTTTATTCATTCCCTCCACTGTTTGTTTGTGTCTTCATAGATTTCTTTAAGGACTTTATTTGTTTTCTCTTTAAGAACCTCTATCGTATATATAAAGTCTATTTTAAGGCATTTTATTTGTGCTTCAATTCTGTTGGAATATTCTGGGCCGATTGTCATAGGGTTTCAGGGCTTTAGTGGAGAACTATTGTCCTGTCTGTTATTGATTAGGTTTTTATGTTGGCACTGGGATTGGGAAGATTATAATTATAGGTCTTGTCTTTGTTGGGTGGATATTTTGTTCCTTCGTTTGTTTTCTTTCTGTTTCTTAGGAAGTTGTGATGGTGGTGTATTGCCCTGTAGGAAAATCTTCTAGGGTCCTAACAGGTGTGGCCACTGAGGACTCTGGGTAAAATGTTTTTCTAAGTATTTGGAACTGAGACTTAAGAATGGGGACAGGTTAGGGGCAAAGGACCATCTGAGAGTCAGGAAAGCAGGGTGTTTCACCAAGATCTGATTAGTTAGTCTGCTGGGAATGGGGGCAGGGAGTGAGGAAAGGTCACAGCAGAAGGTCTGCTAATGAGCTGGGCATGAGGCTAGGGGACTCCAATTTGGAGGGAGAGCTGAAGAAGATCTTCAGTTTGCCTACTTGCTTCCCTGGTCAAAGTGGCTGGCTGGAGTTGGAGGCTGGGACAAAGTAATGGGGGAGTGTGTGTGTGAAGGAAGTTTGGAGGGAAGATCTGTGTGATCCATTAGAGATGGGTGCAGGGCAGGAAGAGAGGCTGTAGCAGGTGTTCTGCTGCAGAGCTGGACATGTGAACAGGGAATTAACTTGGAGGAGCTGAGGGCAAGTTGAGGATCTGTAATTAGCCTACCTGTTTCCCTGACTGAAGTGCCCTGCGGGTCCTGGTGCTGTAGGGTGGGGCAGAGCAGTGAGTCGGGGAAGGGAGGCTTGGAGGGGAAATTGTTTGTCTGTGTTTCCTTGGCTGTCTTTAAGGGCTTTATTCATTTCCTTCTATTGTTTGTGTTTTCCTGGGATTCTTTAAGGCACTTACTTATTTCTCCAATTGTTTGTTGTGTTTTCCTGAATTTCTTTACGGGTTTTATTTATTTTCTCTTTAAAGACCCCTATCAATTTCATATAGTTGGTTTTAAGGTCTTGTTCTTGTGACACAGCTATATTGGAATGTTTAGGGCCTTTCGTGGTAGGGATACCTGGGCTCCAGTGGAGACACACTGCCATAGCAATTGCTGTGTTTTTATTGGTGTATAGGCATCTGGGTTTGGGGTGACTCTGGGGACACAGAGATGGGTGGGAAGGAAAACGAATGGATCTGGGAAGAGCTGGGTGAAGGAAACGTGAATGTGATCAAAGTTCATTGTATAAAATTCTCAAACAAACAAACAAACAAAAGAAGTGAAAAACAGGGCAGAGGGCATATTTTATGATAGACTGCATGGTTATCTGTAGTATAGGCCTGGGTTCAATCCCCAGCCCCATCAAAAAAGGAAAAAGAAAAGACCAAATGTAAGGAAAAAGAAATCTATCACTTGTGGAAAATGCTATGCTTGAAAGTGTGGCTACGATAAGGAAATAGTCTCATACAATGTATGGTATAATCTTATGGTTTTTTAAAAGTGTTTTCTTCAGAAATGGTATTAATATGACATTGCTTTGTACCTTGCCTACCATGGTAAATAATTTCCTAAACAGTAGTGTGACAGTTCCTATTTACAGCTTGCTTGTATATATAGAAGAAATTATCTGGTTTAAACAATCCAGCTAGGCTTGGAGTCTCATATAATTACCTCTAAGCACTGTGTTTATCTCACTGCTGTTATCTGTTGAAGTGCTGGCTTTCTTATCAGACTGTATCTTAGAGTGGAAACTCATCTAACTTTTCTCAGTATCCCTGATACCTAACAGTTTCTGGCACACGGTAGATGTTCGATAACTGTCTGTTAAATGGATCAGTGTGTTAATGTACCCTGTTTAAAACAAAATCAAGATGGCTCTAATGGGGGATTTAGTAGAGTAGCCCAATAAAAATCAGGTAGCATTCAGAAACCATTCTGATAATTGCTTCAGGAAATGGGTCTGTGCTAGTTTTAGAATAATAATTAGATTGCAGTCGTATCCAACCTGCTTACAATTTCATTACTTTAAATGGAAGAGACTTCCCTGGCTCTTCTTATTGACAAATCTAGTTAATGTAGAATGATCATGACACAGATTGATGGGAATAGTACCATAATCACGGTTATAAGTAGTCCTTTGGCCTCTGGTGATGGTTAATTTTAATCGTCCACCCAACACAATCTATGATCACTTGGGAAAGGAGTCGCAGTGAAGTGTTGTCTAGATTAAGTGGCCCTGTGTCCTTTATGTCTATGGAGAATTCTCTCGATTATGTTAACTGGGACGAGAAGACCCACTCATGTTTGTGACTCCATTACCTGGGCAAAAAATCTAGATTGGGTGGAGAGAGCCAGGTGAGCACTAGCATTAAACATGCATGCATGCATTAATCTAATTCTATGTGCTGCTGACTGTGTGTGTGTGGTATGAGTAGCTACCCCAAGTTCCAGCTACCTGGACTTCCCTGCTATGATGCAAATAACTTGAATTGTGAGCTGCAAGCTGCTTTTGTTGGGGTGTTTTATTATAGCAACAGGAAGCGAATCAAAGATAACCTTTTAAAAACATGAGTATTATTTGAAGTCCTGGGTCCAGTCTTGAGTATCACACACATATGAATATTGTCTTCCTTTGTTCCCTGTTTCTCTAATGCTAATAACAATGTAGCAAAGAGAAGCAGTGACAACTTCCATCGTGTCTTCTGCATGGACTCAGGAGCTGAAGGGAATTTGCTTACTCAGATGTCAGAGGCCCATTCTTAGCACAGAACTCTGAAATCTGACATGAACTTGACACTGTAGTTAGATCACTTTCCACACACGTCAATGTCTAAGTGTGACCGTGACAGCAGTGGTACGGATCTGAAGCGTTCCCCACAGGCTCATGTCTTCAATACTTGCTCTCAGCTGGTGGCGCCACATTTGGAGCCTTTAGGAGGCAGGGCCTGGTGGAAGCAGGCTATGAAGAACAAGCCTTTGAAGATAAAAACCACCTATGGTTCTCACCTATGCTGTCTGCTTCCTGGTCTGCAGCTATGCGAACCATTACCACCTCACACTTATCCTGCCCCAGAGATGCTCTTGCTGCGTGGAATTAAACCTCTCTGACGTCATGGGCCAAAAAAACCCCAATCCTTTCTCCCTTAAGTTGTTTCCTTCAGATGCTTTAATCCTGTGGAAAAGAAAGTAACTGACCCAAGGGCCAAGAGTAGAAAACACTTTGACCAACGAAGGGATTTCCACTGTATGTTAAAAGAAGATAAGAACCACAAAACACCGCTTAGAAATATGCTGTTGCTTTGCTGGGCTCAGACACTGGGAATCCACGTGCAGGCATGTTTCTCGTGCACCCTATAGTACACCTATAGAGCTGCTCAGCTTCCAGCCTCATAGCTGAGTGCTGCTGAATTTACTGTCATTGACTGGGGAAGTAGAATGCATATTCAGGAGCACTGACTATGTAATCGTAAGTTTGGGGTTTATAATGTGACTCCCCAGGCTACTAACCTCTCAGAACCTTAGTTTTCACATCCGTAGAGTGGAATAATTTAATGGTAGGTTTGGGATACATAGGATAAAAATGAGATAATAGTTGCGTGGTACCTAGTACCATGTCCAGTAATCACTCGATATGTTTATATATACATGCATGTATAAGCAGACATCGAATCAGTTAAATTTTCATATATCATAAATCCTTTTCATATACCAGCATAAAATGTCTTAACTTACTCAAAATTTCCTCAGTTGTTTGATGTATGAATGCACGTTTCTGTGTATATGTGTACTGGAGGAACATATGTCTGGGTCACATGCACATGTGTGAATACAGGTTCGTGTATATGTGGAGGAACACGTGTGGGTGTATATGCACACGCGAATGCATACAGAGACACGGTTACCTTGAGAACCTGCCTCCTTCACTCTCCACCTTATTCATGGAGTCAGAGCCACTCGGGTGAACCCAGAGCTTCCTGAGGCAGGTGTCTCTGGATCGCGGCTTTGCTCCAGGAATCCTGTATCTGTCTCCGAAGTGCTGTGATTGCTAGCCAGCCACCATGGCTACCTGGCATTTACTTGAGTTCTGGAGAACTAAATAGGGCCTCACACTTGGGCGGCAAGTACTTCATCCATGGAGCCAGCACCTAGGCCCTGTTTCTTCTATTTCTAATTGCAGTTTTGATGCAATAAATGCCATTTCTCTGAATAATCAGGCTAAGCAGAGACTATACCATTGAGACCTAGTTTTCAACATTTTGCTTTTTAATAAAAATCTGAGAAAGCCACATAAGTCTTCCAAATTTCATTTCTTTAACAATTAAATGAGGATGACAACATTGATCATATAATACAGTTGAGAGGTCTAACTGAAGCCCATGTAAAGGTTACTATAAATATTTATTTGGTGAATATGTCTTATATTGAATGCAAAGCAGACTTACCTACGGTGAGATTTACAGAGTATAATGTATTTACTTGAGACAAACAGGCACTCTGAACTTCCTACTCATAAATACTTAGCAAGCTCGCTAATGAAATATATTGATTCATCCAACAAGCAACTATTGACTACCTGCTGTGTGCTAGGAATGATCTAAGGATCTTGAGTCATGCCAGAGGACATGACTCAGAGGAGTTCACTTAATAACCAGGGAGAGAAAAGCAACACTAGAAACTCAACAAAACAAAACAAAAAATTACATTATATTTTTGAAGGGGGTAAATATCTAAAAATTAAAATATAGTGTCCAGAGAGACGACTCGGCAGTTCAGAGCGCTGGTTGCTCTTCCAAGGGACTAGGTTTTGAGCCCAGGACCCATGTGGCAACGAACAAGTGTCTATAATTCTAATTTCAAGAAATGTGATACCCTCTTCTGGCCTCCTCAGACACTGTACAGAAAAACATACAGGTAAAATACCGTACACATAAAATAAATAAGTACTTTTAAAAATCTAAGAATGTAAAAGCAACAAGAACAATAAGAATGAGATTGTGAGTCTATATTGTATTTCAAAAAAGTGGTCGGTGAAGGTTCTTTGGGTTAGAGTAATATATGGATGAAGCTTAAAGGAAGAGAGGACAACTGAATGCGGTGATATCTACAGTACATGTGTCTGGGACAGAGGTTAGACTAAGGCTTTGGGGCAAGAGAGCATCTGGCAGTGCCAAGCAAAGTCAAAAGGTCAAGAATCACGGGAGAGAACCTTGGCTCCCATGGTAAGTGCTGTGTGCTCCAGTGGGGTGTCAACTCTACGGAGCAGAGTCCACAGCAGGTGTGGTGCATGGGGATGCTCTGCTCTGCCAATTCCTTTAAAGTGTTCCCTCTGAAGGTGATTGAGAATAGGCTGACCCAGGAGAAAGGGAAGAGACAAAGATTTTAGTTAGGCACTTATCCTGGTTAGAGTTTTGTCAGTGTGACACCATTTGAGAAGAAAGAGATTTGGTTCAGAAATTCTCCTACAAGATTGGCCTGGGGGCAACTCGGTAGGGCGTTTGCTTGGTTGATGGTTGATGTTGAAGGGCCCCGATCACACCTGTGAGAGGTGCCAACCCCGGGCAGGTGGTCTGGGATGATATAAGAAAGCAGAATGATCAAGCTTTGGGGAGAAAGCCATTAAGCAGCATTCCTCCGTGGCCCAGGGTAAGTCAGGGTACTGCAATCCTCTGTGGCCCCTGCATCAGTGTCTGCTTCATGGTTCCTGCCTTGAGTTCCTGGCCTAACTTTCCTCAGTGATGGCTTGTGATGTGGAAGTATAAGCAAAACCAAACCTTTCCTCCCCGAGCTGTTTATGGTCACGGTGTTGTAGCACACTGAGAGAGACTCTGAACCGGAGGGCACTTCCGCAGTCTACTGGGTAGAGATGGTGACGGTTCGAGGCAGAGAGGTAGCAGTACTTACAAGAGTGATACTGGGATTTCAGGGTCCTGTTGTAAGCAAGGGCTTCCAGTCCCATTCTCTCTTCTTTTCTATCCAAACACATCACTTCAATGTACTTGCAAGATGGAGGACATACTTTTCACTAGATAATTCCCATTGGTGTGCAGATACAGTATTTCTCCAACTCGACACTTTCTTTCAGTTTCCTTTGCATCTTTTTACAGTGCTACAATCTTCTTCATGTCTTAGACCCTCTCTGCAGCACAGCCATTATTAAAAACCATTCTAAAAAACCATTATTATTTATTATTACTAATAATAATTATTACTAATAATATCAATACTATTCATTATTATTATTATTTTACTAATAATATCATGTAAACCTATTCGAAATCATCTTTTACTCCAATTAAGATACCAGATTTTCTCTTATATTCATCACCAGAGCCAAGGATCCATGTTTAGTCCTTGTCTAACTTGATTGTTGTATTTTTTTTTCTTTAGTGTGTTGCTTATTCAATCATATAGGAGATACTTTTTCTAGAATTTTCTTCCTTCTTTGTTATTTCTCTAACTCAAAGCCAAAATTCTTTCCTTGGCTTTCCTTATCATCCCACTACCCTCACCTACATGACTATTAGCCTCTCTGACAGAAGTTCCAGGGAAAATATCCTGCTTATTGCTCATCTAAAGGAATAGTCCAGTCCGTCTCTTAGAGACTGGACTGGGAAACGTAGCTAGATGCTGCCCTCAAGGGTGATGGTGGCTCCCCAGTCTCATCCTCGTTCTCTCTGCAGTAGTTTGAGATATGATCCATTATGCAATCCCTACTGTTGTCTGCCACTATCACCAGAGCTGACCCAATGCAGGACTACGATGCTGAACCTCCCAGGAGCAGAAGATGTAAACCTTTCATCAGCAACCTGGCTCACGTATTTTGTTGTAGTGACATGAGTCTGATTAATAGAGTACACTTCCAAAAATATCTATGCACACACACATGAGTTCTGCATTATCCAGAAACACCCATGTAATGGAGAGGTGCCTTGCTTGTCTTTCCTTTAAGGGGCTGATTAAATGGTTCACAATAGAGCAGGGTGCTATTTGCTCTTAGCCTCAATTTTCCTGATGATTCACCTAGAATATGGCTATCTGGAAACAGCTAAAATTAACAGAACAATTTAGAAAACCCACTGAGCTAAAGTTGCACGGTCAAGACTAAAAGGAGGCAGGAAGATGGGTGACTCAAGGGAGTCTTAATGGGATTTTAAGCCTCTCGTGTTCGTGCCGCCTCAATTTATGGGCGAGGTGCTGCTCTCATGGATGCTGTCAAAGTGCTTTTTTGGACAAGCCGTTACTTCAAACTGGGGAACGCAGAGAGCAGCTGTGGTGTTTGGGAAGGAATTAGAACATGGAGCCAAATTTCTCATTTGCAATTTCTGCTGGTTTCTAGGGACATCTTCAGTGACACGGAGCCAGCATTTGCTGTACCTTTATTCACCCCAAAGGTTCCGCACAGAGTCAAGCAAGTTCTTTATTTAAATTATTCTTGAGGGCTAAAAAAGGTGTGAGAATCAATTGGCCCAAGGTGACATGGAACCCCCTTGCCCACAGACAATATAACCCAGTGATTATAATCACCAGAGCATGTATCCCCCAGAGGCATCCATGAGACACCCCTCAGATTTACACACAAGAACATCCCAGGATGAAAACTTGCATGTGTGAGGAACCATCACCATGGAAGACCCCCCTCCACTTCCCATCAGAGTGCCTGAGGGGTCCCAATATCCCGAGCAGCCCCCTGTTCAAACATTTGAACAGAGATATTTTTCCTAAAGGGGAAAATTCTAGGAACCAGCATGAAGTTTTTCTAAGACTCACACTTAACTCTTCTGTTTCTCGGAATCCTCTAGAAAAACTGTTTGGTAGATGGAGCATTTGGTGAAAGATGTTGCCAATTCCATCTCGTTAGTATGGGAACAAATCCTTCCTTCAATTCAAAGTCATGGACCTCAGGTGAGCCCTGTAGCCAAGAAGAGAGACAACAAAGAACTTCTGGAAGGGTTTCGGGTGAGCTGAGGCCATGTGTGTAGGTACTTCCTCCCTCTATAATGCCTCTCCAGGAAGATGAGCCAGACACACAGGAGAGGAAGGCAAGAGAGAGTTGCACCAACCCATCACCATAACTTAGAGTATCAGCTCTCTAACTATTCCCCATTTCCTCTTCCTCCTCTCCCTCTCTCGTTCCTTCTCCACTCATTACTGAGAATTGAACTCAGGGCCTCCCGCACACTAGGCAATCCCCAGTACCTAAGGATTTCCCATAAATACCTCCTAAAGGACCACGCACCTCCTGATAGTACCCATGTGAGGACTGAGCATTTACCGTGCAAACCTTTGAGAACACATCTGAAATGAAGGCCCACAGCTATGGTAATTACATGTGTATTGCATACCGTGACCGCAATATCTAACTGAAGCAAATTAAGGGGATTCGCGTGGGCTCATTATCACAAGGGTTTTCAGTGCATCACGATGAGAAGCTCTGCTCACCTTTAGGAGAGCATGTACCAGGAGGTACAGCATCATGGTGGACCAGAAAGCAAAGAGGTGAATCCTGAACCAAGGACCACTACAAGCTTCGAAAGCCAATTTCTGCCCAATAGGCTCCACCTTCTAGAGGTGCTTCAGCCATTCAAACTAGCCTCATCAGCTTGAGAACAGGTATTAAAAACATGAATCTATGAGGGCTGTTTCAGGCTAACCCTGTGACTGTGTCATAAACATCCACCTGCACATCTATAGGCACATGAGCACACTGGGACCCACACATACATGTAGACACTCACATGTATGATGTGTGCAGTAGCAGTCAATGCTGAAAACACACAGCAACCTTGCTTAGTTCATATTTCTCTTTTCTGTGTCTGTACGTTCTTCCATCAAAGTCAGTTAAGGATTGACTGTTTCACTGCTCCCATAGTTTAAACCCCACAAGACCGACTTGTTTTCTTCTTGGTTTGGCTTTCCATTTCTGGTCCAATAAGGAAGAACTGCATCTTTTCGAAGTGTAGATTTGACAAGAAAGGGTTACTCGTTAGATCTCTCCCAGCACATGCGATGCGAATAAATATTGCCTCGCTTGTTCATTATCTGAGGCGCCAGCCTACCCCTGTTCAGGAGATTTTATCGTTTTTAGATTAAGAAGTCTATTTTGTAACCTGTTATTAAGCCAAACATTTTCCCTGCATTATGATCACAAAGGGTCGTATTTTCCTGTCCTCACCCCCACACAGTTCTGCCTTTGATGCAATTTGAACAATAAAACTGTGTTCTTCGCCTCCAAAGAATTCAGAACCAGATTTTCACAGTGAAAAGTTACATTCCACTAAATAGAGAGGCCTGTCCTGACAGTCAGAACATACCATAGATTTCTTGGAGTCACTATCCAAGAATGTACCTACTGGTCGCTCTCTTTCTCAGAAAGCCAAATAACTCTCCAACTAGATATAGTCTAGGCAGAGACAGGATCTTAAGATTGGGTGTATCTATCTGATGTATCTTTGTATCTCCTATTGATGTCTTCACTGAGTGTTTTTTTTTTTTTAAGTAAATAAATGAATGGTTGAATAAATGGAGACAGTAATATACAAAAAAAGAAAAAGTAAGTTGTGACTAGAAGCATCTCTTGTCTTAATGAGAACTGGTTGTTCACAACCGGGCACTATTGATGATCTGGCGGGGAAGATAATTGGGCCAAGGAGAGAAGGGGCAGCACAGAAGTCATTGCAGGGCTCACAGCACTGGCCACAGCAACATCACTTCACAGCACTGGGCTCTGGCTTCTAGCCACCAGGGGCCATTACCGATAACCATATATGCCCATGGTACCACCAAATGTTTCTAAGTGGGAATGCAGAGGGAGAAAAGGAGTAGGGTAAAATTACCCCAGCTCAAGAATCACCAGGTGAGAAAAATCAATTTCCTTTTAACCGTAGAGGCTGGTGAAAATTAGAGTTCTTTTAGCATATTCGAGACATGATGTACAACATGGAGAACCACGTTGCATATAACAGGCTATTATTAAGAAATTTTACTTACCCCACGAATTTAATGTATGTCAAACTGAGGAATCCAGGTTATATAAAAGCACATGATGGACTTTGTTAGGATTCCTGTAATTATTCTTCAAAGTGGGCCAGGCCTAGAGAGGAGAAAAAGCTAATGGCCCAGACATCGAGGTTCAGCAGCAGTGTAAACAAGTTCTGGGCTCTGCAAAACAGCACTGCATCTGCTGTATTTGGATCTTGAATATCACCTAATAGTCTGTGTGTTAAAAACTTGATTCTCTTAGTAGTCCAAGTGACTACTAAAACGATATGGATTTTTCATAGAGCACTTGGTTGCCTCTCAGTGCGTGAGGGTGGACCCCTATTGCTGGAAACACAACACACTTAGGACATAGGCCTTGAATGACTCAAGGTAGATCTTGCTGGAGAGCCTTTTTCCTGTGGTCTAGCTTCCATAGTTCCAGAAAATATTATGGAAGCTGCCAAGGAGGGGAAGCGATTAATCAGCCTGACCCAGCTGCAACACCTATGAACCAGGACAGTCACCATTGTGGCAAGGCGTGAATAAAGGTGCAAAAAGTGATACTCAAATATTGGTGGCAGCCAATGTTGTCTAACTGGACAGGAGGGAAATCACGCCCGGAACTAGAAAACTAGCCAGCTTCCTGAGGCTAGTGAGGTCATGGATCTTGGAAAAGAATCTACTACCACCGCTTTGCTAGACCAGCATAATTCCTTACTACATTCTAACTCATCCTTATACTCACAGATAACTGTAGGTACTACCATCTCTCCTCAAAAGAAGCCTCTCTCTACAGCAAATGGAGACCATCATGGAAAACCACAACTGGACACAATACAGAGATCATCAGATTGTGGGGAACCCAGACCCAATGGATGTATCTATGTCACAGCTCCTGATTCTATGGCTCAGGGAACGTAGTGGAGAAGGGGGCAGAAGGATTTTAAGATGCAGAATATCAGGAAATCTGCTGTGAAACAGTCTCACCTAGAAATGGCTGCCTAAACAAGACTGGAACAATAACAGTATCAATGGGTACATTAATGTGGAAGGTGGGTAATAGTTTGGGGTCTTTGTTTAAGGACAAAGAACTTCAGGTACTTATTATGTGGGGAGCAGAGGGAGCCCTGAGTGAGTGAAGTCCCGAGTGAGTGTGTATAGTTTGACATGGCAAAAGCATGGTGAGGACTCTAAGGACGATTGGACCACCGGAAATTAACAAGCCCTTTCCTGAACAGGCCAGGCTCAAGAGGAACAGCAAAGCTTTCCTGGGGAGTCCTGCTACGAGTGTTTATGAATGATTAATCAGTGTATGCAAAGATGAACAACTTCAGCTTCTCCTTTGCAATGTTTACAGCCCGAGAGGCTGCTCTCCTATAGACACCTCCCGTCTGGACTCACTGACCCCTCCTCTTGTACTGTACATAATTACAGCTAACTCCTCCCTCTGTGCTGAACCTAATAAGTGAATTATGGTTCCAGCTCTCAGCAGAGGCAATAGCAAACACCACCTAATTCCAACCTCACTGTATGTGTGTCTATTTCTCTCCATCCTCTTGCCACCCTTAGTCAGGGCTCCAGGACCCCAGCCATGCAGGACACAGCACCGTTGACTGCTGGATGAAGGAGAATTAACCTTTCACAGGGATGAGCCCCCTTTTTCGGTTGTCCAGTGCAAAACAGTCAGCCTGGAAACCATATACACACTAACAACAAAAATTAACTCAGTGGGCGTGCATGTGTGTTTCTGTGATATATGTACATAATAAATACAGTCAAAGAAAAAGAGGCTATCAACTTGGGAGTAGAGGGGGATGGGAGGGAGTAGAGAAAGCATCTGGAAGGGGCTGGAGGGAGAAAAGGGAGGGAGAGTGATGTGATTTTCTTTCAAGCAAAAACATTTAATAAGTTCACTCACGTAGGACTGTCGGAAGGTTGTTGAACCGTAAAGTCAGCCCCAATGATAAATCTCTAGATTATTGGGAATTGTGCCTTTGGAGGACTCACCAGATCCTTTATTCTCTCTTTGCTTTCTTCTGCTTCCCACCTATAGCTGTAGATTCAGGGCAGAGATCAGTTTGTTCTTTGGCTAATTCAATCACCAGTCCTAAACCTGGAGCCATGGTCTTTTTGGCCTCCATACAATCTAGTCATAAGCCTATGAGACCAACTACTAACTGGAGCACTCTGACTAGCAGCCTTTGAACTGTGACTCCTCTACTTTAACTCAGCTCTCTCATTGCCCTGGCCCAAATTCTATGCCCCTGGCTCACATTGACCTTCTGAGCTGGTTGACTGCTTCTGATCAAACTCTTTGGATTCTGGCAGACTCTCTGACTGCCTCAGATTGAACTGCTCTGCTTGGCTTCAAACTGACTCACTCTTCTTGTCTGATACTGACTTCTGCTGAGCAGCCTCTGTGGTCTGTTCCTCTTCCTCAGTCTGCCTGCTTCAGACTGCCTGCCTCAGACTGCTTGCTTGACTTACTGCTGTAACTGACTGAAAGCCCATCTTTTTCTCATGAGAGTTGGGTGTGTCCTTACTCTGACTTACTCTGATAACTCTTCCTCTGATTAGTCAGTCACTCTGCCTGCCCTTCACTCTGACTCATCTCAGATACCACTTCCTGTGTGACACTGACTCCTGAGCTCTGCTTCCTGTGCCTACTTCCACACTCTGTTTCTGTCTTAGGGATTAAAGGCCCGTGCTACCACTGTCTTCTGAGTACTGGGATTAAAGGTGTGTACCAATATTCCTAATATTCTTTCTACATTCCACCACACAGGCCTCTGAATATGATTCTTTCACACTTCCCTGGAATATAGACCCTTCCTAGCTTCCACACAGGCCTGTTCCTCTATACCCATCCATGAGATGAGCAGTCTTGTTTCTCTACAAGTTCCTGCCATAATGATTTACCTTAGTACAGGTCCCAGATCTTGGACTGAAACCTCCTGAACTGTGAGGCACAATAAAGCGTTTCACTTTATAAGCTGATTGTCTCAGGCATTTTTGTTATAGTGACAGAGATCTGTACAAAACAGTGCCAGTAGATAAATATACCATACTATTTAGTTAAAAAAAATCTTTCAGTGCAGCAGATATGTTGTGTTCTTATCAGACAACACACATGATATAATGAATAAAGTTTGGAAATGGACAGATCTATGGCCACAATGATAGTGATGGTTTCACCCATCCATTCATTAAGTTATATGTACCAATGGGCAGCCTTTTACATGAGAGCATAATTCAATAACAGGTCATAAAGAAAAAAATTCAAGAATTCAGCTCTGGCTATGCATACGCAACATTTTACTGAAGGTATTAGTACAGCCAGTCAAGGAAACTACATAAAAGATACTAGAGTATAAAGGAATAGATAAAATTTTAAAAAAATAGAAGTTAAATTCATAAAATAATCATGGAAAACTTATTATGTGTGGTCTGTGGGTCATTTGGTGGCCATTTGTAAAACTGAGGGATCAGTGCACTTTTTAAGGGCCGCACGGTTGAAATCAAAATTGAATCCAGCGACAGAGGGTACCTCTGTCTTTAGAGCTGAAATTCAGTCAGTATGCAGTGCTAGGCATGAGACATTCAAACGTCAGCTGATGAATAGTGGGAAACGGATGAATGAATATGGATTCTCTTCTCCAGGTTTATTTCCAAGCTTTTTAAAAAATAAAATCTGTTCCATATTTTTGAAGATTATTATAAAGTGAAATGTGAAGTTTTTATAAGCATTTAGCTTTCCATTTCTGTATGAAATTTATGTTTCAAGTTCTTTATGCAATTGGTTGGTTATCCCATAACCAGGTTAAGTAATCTTTTTTTGCGGAAAATGAAAAAGTACTTGGGTGATCCATAGACCCCTGTGGAATTCTAAGTCTGTCTAGATCTGTTATCTGATGCTAAGGTACATGAATACACTTGTTTATTTAAAAAATTCTAATGTAATTTACAAATGAATCTCCTGAAAGAATTTAAATCCCAAGAAATTAAACAAGTTCATAAATATAAATGATGTATGACACTGTTCCTGATAAATTACATTTGTGCTACACAGAGTTGTTTTTGAAGGACAAAAATTTGCTCAATATGGCAATTTCATGTGGTTCAGTCTAGCAGGGAAATCACAGGAAGGGTGGAAGGGGACCAGAAGCTGTCTGTGAAGGACAGTTCAGGTATCAGCAACTGTCCTCAATTCAAATGCATTAAAATCCAATGGTATCAGTGTTTTACTTTTTCTGCAACCCTGGAGATCAAATCCAGGGCCTGTGGATTTGATTACCCCATCAGTTCTGGGTGTACTGGGACGAGATATTATTGTGGAGCCTTGACTGGCCTCGAATTCACCATCCTTCTGCCCACCTCCTAAATGATGGGGTCACAGAAATACTCAGACCAAGTGATCTTAGACAGCGTTCCCAGTTCATCGCCAGGGAGGATAATCGTTGCATCTAAGGACAGAGGATGTACTGCGACTCACGTTACATATTGGAAGGAATCGGCTCTCATTTATCTCACCTACAGCTTTTCTCCAAGCACATGCAGCTTGCTGACGTCAGTAACTAGCAGCATCGTATCTTACTTTACTTTCTGTAGTTAGAACGAAGTACCTACAGCTGGCTGTCTTTTAAAAAAAAAAAGAGAGACAGAAAGTTTTATTTAGGGCCATAGCTCTGGAAACTCTAAGAGGTGAGGACCTCCTGGGAACATCGAACATGATGGATAGCATCGTGCTGGGAGTCCGTCTGAGATCACATGGTTATTTGATAATAAGAACTCAATCTTGTTAAACTAACCAAAGTCAAACTCCTGTCTCGAGACAGTGTCTTCAGTGACTCCACAGGCATACTTCCTGAAGGATCCTCCATTTCAATTTTACAGCGCTAGATCAAGCTTCCAGGAAGCGACTTTGTGAGATATGGTCAAACCATGCTTAAAATCAGATCACTTACGATTCATTAGTAAGATATCTTTGCTTTGTGAGACTGCTTTTATTTTCATTTCTCAGCTTTGGTAAAACCCCAAACATTTGCCCCAAACGTTTCTGAGTGCGTGTATCTTACAAAGAGTGTTGATTACAGGAAAGATTTCTTCAGCTGTTCAAAGTACTGGTAAAGTTGCTAGGGAAATAGTTTATAAAGGAGATTTCTTTAAATTGAAGTTAGTTCTCTATTCTTCTACACAGGTTTATTATTTGGTGCAATATGTTTTTTTTTTTAACTTATAGTCTTAATCTTCTAAACAGAACCTTTATTTACAAAACATATAAAAAAAGCAATAAAAACAAAATAAAATTTCCATTATCAAATCTTTTAGAAGCTGTATTAAAATCATGTCCTCCTAATATTACTAGCAAGCTATTCTTCAATGGTAGTGACAGAGGATCCTGAGTCGTAAAACAGAGAGAAGTCCTAATGAGCATCAAAATGATTGCCTTCAAATTGAACAGCTATTCCTACTAATGACAGGCAGACTATGCTATAGCCAGTGTTATTGACAAGGCTGTGCTGTGCCCAGTGAACTCGGTAGCTCACCCATCAACATCTCAGTTCTTTATGGATTCAGATATTCCTCAAAGCACTATGTCTTCTCCCTAGCCTTGTAGAATGGCTCTTGTAGAATATTTGGATGCCACCGGGAACTTGGTAATATAGTAACAGAGGCTGGAAAAACCCAGATGTTAGCCTTCTCCTCACCTGGCAGGTCTATTATCAAGATTGCATGGCTTCCAGAATCTACAGTTGTGGCTCCATTCTTTGTCCTGCTCTGTTTTGCTGTATCGTGAGACGTTTGGAGAATGCCTTAGAGCTACAGTTCTCAAAGTGTGGTGCTCACGAAAGCAGCATCAGGACCACCTGGCAACTTGCTTAAAATGCAGATTTGTGGGTACTGCTGCAGAATCACGGAATAAATCTGTAGGTGGTGTCACCTGATACTGATACCGAAATCTGGGGGTGGCACCCAGTGATCTGAATCTTAGCAAGCGCTCTACAGGAGAGATGCTCATTTATGTTAAGAATCCTCACACTGGAAAAATCTCCTGGGAAACAGTTGCCTTTCTTCCTGTCTGGTACTGAGAATGTCAACTTGCTGAGAAATTGGGGTTTTCCTGTTCACCACCTGTTTTAGGAGAACACGTGGAAAAGTGATTGAAGGGTCCGGAAGTCCATTGTTTTTATCAACAGAATACCTTTGATTTAATGGTTCTAATTCTTAGGGACTTTAATAAGGAGACTGAAAAAGAGTTGCGACTTCCATCTTTCATGAGCACAGGTTAGACCCTATGGCACAGTTATCAGTTCATTACATTAATTACTGTTCAGGTTCTAAAAGCATACTAGATGATACTAAATGCTGAGATAAACACGATATCAGTGATGTGTTATCATGTCCTGGAAGACAGGGAAATATGGATGTTTACTTTCTTGTGTTTTTAAGCAAAACACTTGATTGAGCCTTTGAGTTGGGAAGGAAAAAGGCCTGAGGAAATGGCCAGTAATCTAGTTTGATTTCTCGTGCTGTGCTAAACAGCATTACCCAAAGCAACTTTGAGGAAATGTTTTATTTCCTCTTCTACTTCCAAGTCACAGGACATCACTGAGGGAACTTGGCCAGGAACTCAAGGCAAGAGCTATGGAAGCATGCCGATACTGGCACACTCTCTCTGCCATGTACGTAGCCAGCGTTTGTAACAACCCAAGACCACTTGCCTAGGGATGGCAGTGTCCTCTCACGCCATCAACAATCAGGACAATCCCCAACAGACATATCCTTTGGCCAATCTGATCTGGGCAAACCCTCAAATGTAATTCCCTCTTCCCGCGTGATTCTTGGTTGTATCAAGATGACTTTGAAAACTAGCCAGGGCAGCCAGGAAATCAGAATATTGGAATATAGAAAATTAAATTCCTTACATAAGAAAAATCAAACCTGGCCTAGAGAGATGGCTCGGGGGTCAAAAACACTGACTATTCTTCCAGAGTTCAATTCCCAGCAACAACATGGAGCCTCACAACCACCTCTAATGGGATCTGATGCCCTCTTCTGGCATGCAGGTGTATATGCAGATAGAGTATCTATATGCATAATAAATAAATCTTTAAAAGCAATAATAAATAAATAAAATCTTTATAAAAAAGGAAAGAAATTCAAGTCTTTGGGAATAGTCAGGAATAGGAAACAACACACAGTTTGCGGGTAGACAGCCTAAAGTAAAATTGAAAGGCATAAATGAGATCCAAGGAGTAAGAAGTACCAGGTCAAAGGTCTGTACAGGCAGGACCAGGGTCCTATCAGGATGTAGTGAGAGATATCTAACATACATATTGAGTGAAAGCCATCAGACCCTACATGCCAGGCTGCCCTCCCTACTAATATTCTCAAATTGTGCAGGATAAACATAGGATATGTCTGACATCATCTCTGCTTCTTGTTCATCTTCATAGATGGTGCTCACCCAAGAGTAACCCACGATTGACTAGTAGCAATGCTTTGTACCTTAAAGGTACACAATAAAATATTATAAAAGAAATCATGAATTGACTCAAAGTGGAATTTCGATATGAAATGTTCCACGAAGACTCTTAGGTGAAAGGCTTGGTCCCCAGATGGTGGTAGTGTTGAGGGATGGGTGGATTCTGAAGGCATTGCCACACTAATAGATTAATCTGTTGATGAATTAACACCTGTACAACTGAATGAGCTATTAGAAGACGGAGCATGTCTTTGGGGGAGCTATCTTTTCTCAGGCATCTTCCTGCCAGGAGGTCTCCCTGGGTGAGTACCCTTCTTCTGCTGTACCCACTTACCTTCATGCCTTGCTATAAGTTCACAGCCATGCAGTCAGACAAGCAGAGATCAAAGCCTCTGAATCTTCAAAAGAAAATAAACTACTGCTTCTTCTTCTAAGTCATTTACAACAGGTGCTCTCTCGCAGCAATGTAAATCTAACATGCGGCAGTATAAAAATGACATTGACCATTGTTTTATAAGTCTTTATGCTACGGTGGCTTATCCCAAGATTCTGTTTATTCTGAAGGAGCAATTCCTTGCATTGCTAAGTAAACTGCTGTGCTATTCTAGAATCAAAGCAGAAGAGCTTCTTTACCATGGTAACTAAGCTAGAGTGACTAAGAACCTGGGCAATGTTAAGCCTGTTCTTGGTATGAGTCAGAGACAGGGTAGGAAACATCTCTAACACTGGCCTTGCAGCTTGGATGATTCAAAAGACAGCAGAGTATGTGGATGGTAGGGACAGCCTGTTAGAGTGGGGGATTCCATAGAAATTTTCATGAGAAACTCCAGGTAAAAAGGGTTTTAGAGCATGTCAATATATACGGACATCGTATGTCTTTCACAGTTGCCATCTCTCTAGGCAGAGAAAATAAAATCAATGGTAGAAGTATTCCCACTGCACATAAACCATTACCTGCTTTATTTTTCAAAATAAATCCCAGGTTTGTGTTCATACTGAACAACTGAGCTAACAGCCAATCAAGTGAAAGTCATGTGCTATCCATATGCAAGTAAAATTCCTTATGCCTCATAAGAGGAAAGCTAAGAACTGTGGAATAGAACTATATTAGTGGATAGAACACATCAAGGAGATGTCATGAATGCTGTAGGTGATCTGGTCAATGACAAAAAAAGTTGGCAAATGTTTCATAGGTCATTCATAGCCTGAAAATATAAAATGCTTCAGCACCTTTGAGTGACACTCTATACCTCAAAATGGGTATATTGGGACCTATATGTGACTGTATTTGTCAATACATACTCCCAAACTCTAGTGACTTTAAAAATTCTCATTTTATTTACCCTATAGATCTGGGGGCTGATAGATCTCAGCTGAAGGGATTCTTACTTGTGGCATCTTGTGGTCATGATTTGATGGTGGCTAGGGATGGAGTTATTTGAAGACTTCATTCACATGTTTGGCCCCTGAGATGGGATAGCAGGAGAAACTGAATTTGGTTAAGCAACATCCCATGATTCCAGCTTGGGTTTCTTACAGCATGGTGGTGTTGGGGTAACTAGCCTCACCAGTGGCGAGTAACTTCATCCACCATCCACGGTAAGAATTTCAAGAAAATCAGGTGAATGCTCCCAGCTCAAACTATAGTATAACTCATTGTATTCCTCTGGTAAAACAGGCATAGGCAGCTTCATTCAGAGATATGGAATAACAGATTCTGTGTCCTGACAGAAGACTGTTTTCCTATATAACAAAGGAAGGAACTGATGGCAGGTAAGTTAGGATAAACTAGTTGGAAGTTGCATAAGATAGACCTGCTGACAGTAGGTCCTGGGTTAAATCAGAAGCTTTCATTTGGAGTGGACACCTGTGCAAACTGTGAGGCACACTGAAGTTTGAGAATCTTTCCAGTGACTGGTACTGACTGGGTTTTTTTTTTTTTTATTCAAATGACTTGATTATGTGTTTTAAAAGAGGAAAAGAAAATCCCACTTATGGGTTCAGATCTAAAAGTCTTTTGGAATAGATGTTCTTGAGAGCTTTGCTGAATGGGAACCTAACCACTCCCAGCTGGAACAATTGACTTCGGGGCTGTTTACAATGCTCTTTGATGAGAGACTTGAGAGATGACTCCAGTCCTCAGCAAAGCCTACAAAGTATAAAGAAGCCTAAGGCAATGACATACAATGGCAGTCTGTGTCTTCTCTTTCCAGATTTGGGGCCAGGAGAGGTTGTGCCGTAAGTGAATTCAACACTCACGGCTCCAAGGACTGAGGACAAGCAGGTTTCCTGCTTCCAGTCACATGGATCCCAGAAGAGACCAGGGTTTTGATAGATGTCCACACTCACGGATCTCCTGCAGGCTCTGAGTAGGAGGCCAAGCCACACATTATTTCTTGGCCTTAATAAAATACAGTCTCAATGGGAAACCCAGAAAAGAGCCTGGGAACCTAGTCTGCCTTTAAGCTAAGGAGAAAACATGAAAACACAACTAAAAGGGCAAGCAGACGCCTGAGATTTCCCAAACCCATTCTACGCCTTCCCCTGAGTGTCAGGCTCAGTGTGTACTGCCTTCCCACTGCAAAGAATATGCATTCCAGCTCTCTCCCTTCGCATATAAAGAGTATGCTATGATGCTGCTAGATTTACCATTTTCTCCTAGTGTCTTGATTCCAAGAGAAATCTGCCTCTAATATCATAGCATAAATTAGCAAATAAAATAAGTTAACAAACAAAAAATTAACATGAGGGTTGGTAATGCAATAACAGCATTCAACCCAGGCACAGAATTTAGCAGCAGCAGACAACTTCCTCATGCAATGAAGTTAACAAAGAAAGTGACTTATGTCTTCCATTATCTGGGCAGGAGCTTGATGGCCCAATCTCTCCAGTCTTGAAGATAAACAATTTTAAGCCATATACATTATGATGTGAAATGAACTACACTGACCCATTCTCCTCCCCCAAATGATAGAATGCCCACAGGACTCAAACACAGAAGACATCTTGGTTACTGTAAACACAGAGTCTGTCTATGGCTTTAGGAGATGTAATGTTATTAGGACCGAGAACTATACTGAATCCTGGCTGCTTCATCTCTAAGAAATACTGCAGGGGAGAAAAGCTATATGAACATGCAGTGCACAGAAGGAAACTTTTAACATCAGTACAGTGACCGTGATGTGGGTAATTTGAAATCAGCACAAGATATATCCATCTTGCCTCAAAAGGTGACTTTCTCTTGCTCTGATTTAATGAAAAGTCTGTTTCGTGAATTTTTTGAGAATGGTGAATGGCTGGATAGTAATGTGAATTAATCAGGAGCTGAACGTCCCTCTCTGGTCACGAAGAGTCATTCCTCTTTAAACTTTACACTTCTCCTTACCATTCAAAGGTGCTTTAATTCAACGTTACTCAGTTTTCAGGGCAACCTAGAAAAGTCAGTTCATATTCTTAAACAGATACGTGTGGATTTAATGGTTTTTCCTGAGTGCTGTGCAAAAACATGGCAAGGGACAGGATCCAAGGGCCAACAGCTCATTCCTGACACAAGTGATGCTGTGTCTTCTCCTACAGACTCAGCAGGAGCTTTGGACTTTGATAACAACATTTTAAAGATACCTTTGCCTTCTCAAAATAGATGATAGATAGATAGATGATTAAAAAAAATCTATCTATATGAAACTATAGAATCAATTACTTCCCTAGAAAGGGAAATAGGCAGGTATTGTCATATCCTGACAAAGTACAACGAAGTCCAAATAGGGGAGTCAACATGGCATTCTTCTCCAGTGCTTATCTTAAGTCAGGCCATGTTGAATCAGAGAAAGCAAGAGGACCGAGGATCCTGAGCTGTAGGGCTCCAAGCCCTTTGGGATCTGAGGAAGCAGGAGAGCAGAGGGACTGGTGAAGGGGTTTCTAAACTGTGTTCATTTCGTGTGGGTGCTCAAACTAAGTACCATAACCTGGACAGCTCGGAGTTGTTCCCCACCACACACACATACACAGCTTTTGAGACTGAAAGTCCAAAGTCAACCTTGGCAGGGTTGGTTCCTTCCAGGGATAAGAATCAGTGTCAGTGTCCCAGCTAATTGTGGTTTCCCACAATCCTGAATTCCCTGCCTCATAGATGAGTTACTCCAGTTTCCGCTTCTACCACGGCACACTCTTCTTGCTCTCTTCTTGGCATCATATTTTGTTTCAAAATATACTACTTAAGTTGAGTATACCAGCGCACACTTGTACTCTCAACATTTCGTAGGCCAAGGCAGGAGGATCATAAGTTCAAGGCCAGCCTGAACTACATAGTTAGACCCTGTCTCAAACCTAAGCAAACACTAACCTAATAAAAACTTCTGTACTTGACTTAGCCTTACCTAGGCCTTACCCTAATGATTTGATCTGAAAATAATTAACCCTGAAAACAACACCTCTAAATAACGGCTCATTCATTAGTATTGGACTTTATAACTTCCATTTATTTTGAAAGGAGGAAATCATAACCCATAACAAAAGCCAACGATTTAGAGTAGAGTCCCTAGGTAAACATTCAATCAAGTACTTACAACGTAAACTAGTCTTATAACTGTCTGCTATGAATGTGGTGTAATAATAACAATGTCATTGGCTACAGGGACTGCAGGGTAATTACTAAGCAATATGCTTAGCACATGGGCCAACTTCCCGCTAATGAGATCAACAGTGATCAGTGCAAATCAAGGATGCTTTGAAGCAAAGCTTCCTATTTCCAGGAGGCACTGACCTATTATTTATGAGGTAGGTAGTGACTTTCCGTAAAATAATTTCTGCATCTTTGTAGAGGGCAAACTAGTCCTTAACTTAGTGAAACTTTCTAGTTAAGAAGGGCCATTCCCACACATCAGTGGGTACCCTGAATTCCTATGCTGACACTCAAACAGATACTTTAGGATTCTGCTTCTTTCGAAGAAACTCTATTGTGGAGAAACTCTATTATTAACATAAACATGAAACAACTGGATTACGTGATCTCAAAGTGATGGAAAAGTCTTTTTATGAATAAGCGCTCTGTTTTTTGACCAAGTAATGCTGGCTTAAAATGATGTATTCTTTAATTGCTCTAATACCATTATAGCATTCAAGATAGTTAGCTCCAGAGATTGCTATATAACAGTGCATACATTTAAAAATAAAATAATTATAACAACTGTATTTTGCACTAATTTTCTTAAAGGAGTAGAGCTACTGTCACATATTCTTAATGCAGAAGGCAAAAGCAAAGAGACATGGAGAGGCTGGGAAATGTTGGAGATGACTGTTTTCATGACCGTGCTGATGATTTTCTGGGTGTAAACATGCCTTAGCTCATCAAATTGTATACATTAATCACGAGTCTCTGCAGCAATTAATGTTTGAACATTAATTGCACTTCACAGTTGTTTTAAAATATTTTCAAATATAGTTTATTAACAAAAGCATCACCAGTAATAAACAAAATGTTGTCTTGTTTACATTACTGCAAGTCTGGGAATGTAAAGATGATATCTATCTAGTATCTATCTCACTATTTTTGAAAATTAATAACAAAAGCATATTATTATTATAACAGAGAAAGAAAAATCATCTAACTCTCAACTATAAAGTAAATATTAGGGAAGTAGGAATAAGTAAGTTTCTCTAATAAATTATGCAATAAATATGCTAATGTATTTAGAATTATCAAGTGATTATTAAATATTTAGTTTTATTTAGATATTATTTGAATATTTTATACACATCTTAATAGGCACATGCATTCATGTATGCACATCTCTATCCATGAACACAAACATGTTCATTTAATTCTCATGAAAGTTTTAAAATAAATGTTATTATTTTCATTTTGCAGATATTAAAAAATAGACTCAAGAAGTCTGCCCCAAATCAAACAACTTCCAGTAGTGGAGTCTAAATTCAGGCTCACTTGACTGAAGACTTTGGCTTTGTGAGTGGAGTTCTACATGGCCTGCCTAGTGTTGGTACAATCCTCTTCAGTATCTGGAGGAAGGCGAGGAAGGCTACTGCCACCTCTACAGTGTAGCACTGTCCAGGAATTCCGTACAGTGAGAAAAATCACAGGGCTTTATGAAAAAGGAAAAAATAAAATAGAATGACCTTCACTAGAAGGCTCTCTGACTGGAGAATAATGGAGATTACAGATATTTTTATAATCGCAAAGATTCCTCAACAAACATGGCAACTCATCCTAACAAAAATGTAAATGAAATTTCAGAAGAAAAATGTAAAGTTTTTAAGGATATCCCCAAAAATCTAAATAAAAATTTATAGAAGATTTAATGTAAAAGAAGTTCCTATTTTCCTCACATATTTATGCATGCTCTGGTATATATTGTGACTATTTTAATTAGAATCCCAACAGTGTTTGCACTGAATGTGGAAAGGCAGACCTTGTGCCCTATATAAGGACGAGCAAAGCTCAAAGAAAGTTTGAAGAAAATGAGAGTCCCAAGAGCAGATATCAGCTCTAAAACAGCACAAAAACCCAAGACAAATATCATTGATATAAGAAGAGACAAACAGATCAACATAATACAATAAGTAACCTTGAGTCAGACTCATGGAAACTTGACAGTGTAGCAGATGCCATTATAAACAAATGAACAAAGGTTGGACTTCAGTAAATGGTCGAAGGGCAATTGGTTACTTACCTTGGATCAGAAGAAAATGAGAAAACCGCTTCTGAGAAAAATAAATTCCAGGTAGATTGAAGATCATACTATGAGCATTAAGACTTCAAAACTCTTATAAGAAAATGATTGAAAATTAATTCCTTAACTTGAGAATCAAGGATTTATTGAATCACATATAAACAAACAAACAAAAAAAGCCCAAGTGTAAAAAGTAAGTTTCTCATCTCGGCAACCATATTGTGGAGATGACACCACCAGTTAACCTGCCAACAGAAACGGGACATTGCACAAGGTCCCATCCCCAGATGAAGAGCTATAGGCAATCAAGGACTGCCGGGAGAGGGAAGATCAGTCTTCTCCAGGGAGGGTCTCTTGATAGGTTATCCAATCCGAAGTGATCATCCCTAAGCACAAGTGTAGCCAATAACTACTGTGTGAGCCTACAAGAAAGATGAGGAGACACTTTCATAGATACAAACCCTGCCAGACCTCATTAGAGAGAACCATCTGTCATGGTAAGCTCCATACTTGCCCTGGGAACCCTAATTGTCTGGTCTCTGGGGTTTTTAGTACCCAGAAGCTCCTCAGGTGTTACAAATACTCCATCTTCTCATCCAAAGGCCTATTTGCATAATGAAGGAAACCTGTAGCTTAGTCTTATCACACAATCCTTTAGCAGCTGAGCTATGTTACCTTTACAGAGGGGGAGCTTGAAGCCTAAGAGAAGTGCTCTCTTCTTGCTGCCTGAGACTGTGGGAGAGGGACTACAAGAATTCCTCTGTAGCAATGGGTCTGCAAGAGAGCAGTAAGCAGGTGCAAGTCATGAGGAAGCAACCATCTTCATTACAAATTTACATAAAGCCAATACCTTTATGTACCTTCATATCTCATCTTTTGCATTGGCAGGGTTTTCAGGCTCATAGACTCTGTATTAGCTTACTGAAATGATCTAGTCCACCTGTGACCTTGCTTGCTTATTTATTTTTGATTATTATTCATCATTTTTAGATATCTGGATTTACAAAAGAGTACTGGAATACACAACCTTTTTATTTTGTTGCTTGATATCTAGCCTACAACTTTTCATATAAATTCCAACTTAATTATATGTATTTTTTCATTATGTAACATAGTACTGTAGTTTATTTTTGAGATATATATATATATACATATATATATATATATCATATAGTGTTTCAGTAAATGGCTTGTCTTGTAAGTTTGCTTAAAATGAATGTGAATTTTTGAGTCATCGAATTACTAGGCAAAAAAATTCTCATCATTGCGTGTATCTGGGGTCTAAATAAAAGTAAAGAAAGATGGTTCACATTACTAGGTGCAAAAAAAAAAGATTTAGGAAAAAGAATCAAGTAAATTTGCAATTTTAACCATTTGAGTGAGTCATATGTGACTCATAAGGGAACTGAAGAGTGCATTATTCTTAGATTGAGTTAAAGCGTTGCTCTGAGCCTGGAGGTGCTAGGGCCGCACTGGGAAACATCCACCCTGATAAGGCCTTTGCTTGCTGACTTAGGAGGACAGACTGGAGAGGACTGGGCAGGAGGCACTGCCTAGCTGAGCAAACCTCAGTAATGTGCAATGATCAGGTGCTGTGTCTCACACTGGACACTTTGATTCCTAGAAAGAGATCAGATGTGTCCACTCAGCTTTAGGTCAAACTGTCCCTGAAAATGAAAACGTATTGTTTATTTCCTTGGAGAATTATGACATGATTTTATTAAAGAAAAGCAATAAGATGGCCTTCTTTAGAACACATAGACCCCTGTCCTGGAACGTGCTGATGGTATTTTTGGAAAGCATAAACAAGTAATTTGGAAAATAAGAAAATGCAATAGAAGCAGGAGCTGCATGCATGGTGCTTCTCACATCGTTGTACACAATCTTTCACTCAAGCATTTAACAAGTAGCTACACGCTACAGCTTTCTCTGGCGAGTGGGCAGTACGGAGTGGGAATTTTACAAAGTGCACTTAGGGCTCAGCAACGTCCTGCCTAAGCTTCACTTAACTCCTGTCATTGTCTCCCTAATCATTGTCAGCATAAATCATCATCGCAGCCCATGCCACCTTCACAGAGAGGTTTCTCTATGTCACTAATGTCTACGTCCCATACTTTGTTACCTTGTTACTCTGGTACGCTCTCTTCTCGGTGTATGTAAACATCAAACACTACCATATTTTTTAGATGATCATCTGAACTATACAAACTACACAACTTCATCTGTCCAGGTTTCTGATGTGTCTTGTGTGCCTACAGGAATCCAGGATATATAGTTGGTGATTATTTAATAACAGCTGGCTGGGCAAAATATTATTTATCAGATGTGAATACTGCTATACTCTATTATTTATACATTTTGTTGGTTTTTTAGAGTGCTAAGTTGCAGGATCTGTCATAAAGGACACAGTAGGAAAAGATAGTAGCCAATCGCGGCCTCGAGGAACACACAGTGTAACAGGCAAGGGAAAAGTGTTTCCAGTAATGGCAAATGGGTAGGGAAAAAATCAGGAAAGGAGCTAAGAAAGACCAAGGACAGAGTTGTACTTGAGGCAATACTAGAAGGAGGAAAGAGAGGCGGATGTGATTTTGAAAGAAAAAACTTTCTAAGTAGGTAAAACCTACTGTTCTGACTAGTTTCCTTGTCAACTTGACACACTTGGGAAGAGGGGCCTCAACTGAAGAACTGCCTGGATCTGATTGGGCACATCTGTAGAGAATTTTCCTGATTGATGGTTGATGTGGGGAGGCCCAGCCCACTGTGGGCACCACCATTCCTTAGCAAGTGGGCCTAGAAAATATATTGAAAGGCAGGCATGAGACAGAGCAAGCCAGTAGGCGGTGCTCCTCTGTTGGTTTCTATGGCAGGCAAGCTCCTGCTTTGAGTTCCTGTCCTGGCTTCCCCTGATGACCCACTGTGACATGTAAGATGAAATAAGCACCCTTTCCACATAATTGCTTTTAGTCATGGTGTTTGCCACAGCAAAAGAAAAGCAATCCAGAACACTTACCATGAAAGTGAGGGGGATGGGAGGATGCTTTGGAAAGGCATCAGTGTGTCAGAAGCAGAGAGAGGTAGGCAGAGAGGGGTACAGGTGAGGTGCAGAGGTCTGGGACTTAAAGAGAAGCCAGTGCGGGGTTCTAAGAAGAAATTTGACAGATGTGACATGGCAGAAAGGGCCACAGTGTTGAGATCATATAAGAAAACAAAGGCCACAGGAACAAGCCAATGAGCTGTCTCAATGGGAATCCCATTTAGGGCCTCTGGATCTGATGCCCACCTTTCTGAAATTACATACGATGTGTACATTCATGGTTACACATTGGGGGTCTTAGTATGTGTTTGATGTAAGGCTTTAACTAAGGGTATAGCCGAAAAGGAGAGGATTTCTTTAGGGCTCACACACTTTACTTTTGAATCTGTCACATTCTCATGCAGATTCATATGAATCGAATTTCAGGAAAATAGAGACATTTTAAACCATATATCGCCACCCATTGTTCTGTGTCATTTTTATACATTTCCACATATATAATAGAACCAAAATATATTTTAGTTTCACTTTATTTGATTCCTACTAAATCAAGCCAAGAGAAACAAAAATTAGTGTGCATTTAGGTTCTCTTACATTAAGCTTCTAATTTGAAATTTTCATCTCCCGTGGTTTCTTTCTGTGGATTTATTATCAGTTGATGTCATTTCATTATTCCATAGTGATTTGTTCCCAGCCACTTTTTCTATGCAGCTGTTATCAAATGTATTACACTCCCTTTTATTTTTAAATCTACCAATACAATTTACATATGTATGTGTGTGCACACGTATATATGTTTTATGCAATTTGTTTTTAAATTTAAAAATAAAAAAGTGTGCAGCTACACTGTCTTTTGTCCTTACATAATAGGTATCTTATGCAATGTAATTATGTACTGAATTGCCTTTACTGTCACTCATAACTTTTTTCTTGTAGATTCAAATTGCTTTCACAGCATTGCTTTCGACTAGAATAATGTTGGTGCTTCTCATAAGGCAGATCTGCCAGCAACGGTTTGCCTCCGATTTTGTTTTTCTGGAAATGCTTTCTCTGGAATTCTATTTTGAAGAATAATTTTGCTGTCTATAGTTTCTTTGAGGTTGACAATTTGATTTGCTTGTTTTTATCGTTTACTTAAACATGTTAAGAGAGAAATGGGTGTCGTCTCACTCCTTTTTGAAGGAATGTGTGTGTGTGTGTGTGTCTGTCTGAGTATCTACCACATATATTCAAGTGTCAGTAGAGGTCAAAAGAGAGTGTTAGATTCCCTGGAGCTGGAGTTGTGAGTCACGCAGTATGGTCTCTGGGCATCAAACTTTGGTCTTCAAGAAGAGGAGGAAGCACTTTGAACTGCTGAGTTTTCTTTCCAGCCCTCATTTGAATATTCCAACCTCTCATCTGAGTATCTTATACTCTCCATTACCTCCAGGAAATCAGCCGTAAATCTTGAAGGGACTCTTCTGTATAAAGAATTGAGGAATTAAAGAGGCATCTGGCAAAATTCTCACTAGAGGACAGTAGAAGAACAAGCCACACAATGTCCACTGACCAGCACTTTTAGGGGCCCATGGAGACTGAAGGGACAGACACAAAACTTGTAGTGTCCCCTAAACATAGGTGTCTCAACTGGTGTTCTTGAGAAACTCCTACGGGCTGGAGTGGGGAAGTCTCTGACCCTTCTACCTGACCTTGGGACCCTTTTGTTCCACCTGGTTTGCTTAGCCCACCCTTGATGTAAAGATCAGTGCCAGGCCTTGTTCCATCTTGGTATGCCATGCTGTGTTTGAGTGGTAACCCTGGAAGGACTGCTCTTTTCTGGAGAAGATGGTGGGGGTGTTTGTGGGTGGTGATGGGGGTAGATCTGAGGGAGAGGGGAGATGGGGGGGAACCGGAAGGACTGAAGGGAGGGGCAAAGGAGGAAAGGGGAAAGGATGTGTTATATTAGTTGTATGAGAGAAGAAGAAGAAAGAAAACATTTCAAGGAAAAATTTAAAGTGTTAAGGAAATTGAAGTTTTGTGCTAGATGATATCCACAGGATGCGAAAGAGGACTGTAACACATAGTAATGAAAAGGAGGTGAGATCTATAGAATATGAAAAGCAAAATGGAAGATGTAAATCCAAGTGGGCAGGTTAAAGAAGCGAATCAAGACAGAGGGCCAGGTTAGAATAGCAAACACCGTGTGACTGCGTGCCGTCTACGAGAGAGGGATTCTATTCAGAGCCACCTACAAGTTGATTGTGAAAGAGAGGGAGCAGATGCCCTAGGGACAGTGCCATGACTGTCAGACAACAGCACATGTAAAACAGAATGTGGATACAGTCAGCCATAAAGCAGGAGAAGGGGGTGGGGGAAGGCAGGAAAAATTAGCAGTGTAGGTAAATCAGCAAACTAGCCTACAGAAGAGCACTGTAAGATAAAGCCTTGGAGTTGTCCTTGGAGACCGCATCAGAAATAAAAGTGAACTCTCTTGCTTTCACTGTGAGATGAGGGAAATCAGGGAGAGAAAGAAGGCTACATTGGCTTACAGAAGAGTTGGGAGGGAGGGGGACTCAGCGATTAAATAGAAACATAGAATAAATAAAGTTAGCTACAAAAAAAAAAATAGAATCATAATAGCTAGAAAATGTCCCCAGGCCCTTAGAAATAAACAAACTGTTGTATCTTTGTATTTTCTGATCATGGGAACAACAGTGGCATTCTCAAAGCCAAAGGTAATTGAATTCCATGTCGTGCAAAGTGGAATTCTCTCAGTTTTCAATACCAAGTAAAAATTATTGGGTTAATATAAATTCTTTCTGTTTCGTATATGTGTAACCATGATGCTCCTCAGGGAAAATGGATGTTGGAAGTAGATGAAACAAGCTGCTTCTATGGAAAACTAAGTCTCTGGGGCTAGAGGGAACATGTTGTAAGTTAAATTTAGTGGTAGTCAGAATCTCCTAGTCAATAGGACATATGGGTTGACTAGACTTTCTCGGGACATCTGTGCCTGTGTAACAAATCTTCCACGGTTTTGTCAACACATGAGCAGTGATACCCACCTGGGAAGTAGTCTTTTAAGTGAGATAAGAAAATAGTCATGGGCTTTCATATATATGAGCCCGTGATACCTCTACCATTTGAAAGACTTGGTGATGGGGGGTACCGTAATTTCTATTTTGTTCTTACTAATCTGTGAAATTTCTGAGAGCAGTAGCTATATATATTGCTTAATGGTCTTATATGACTGACATCCTAATAAAGAGTCTGTTGAATTCATGAATAAGCATTATATAGTCAGCAGACAGATACATAATATCTAAGATGTGTAGATGTACAATTTTGTACTTGGTCTTGGCATTGATAGGTCTATATTATATCTGATTATCCCAACCACCCCAAACAAGCTAATGAGAGAAATGAATCCTAAGAGACCCTGTCTACTACACAGACTGAAATCAACTTGTCAAAAGTGGTTGGAAATTCTAAACAATCAGTCTAGCTTTTAATTTTATATATGTAGCATTTAAAGCAGTTTAGGTAAGTGTGTCTTGTGATTTAAAATGCCAGTAACATCCATGGGCATGATTGCCAGTAACAGATGAACTTATTAAAGACAGATTAAATCTGAGACACACTTCATTCCTTTTCAAATTCTACTTGAATTGTGAGGTTCGAGATTTATGGGAGCTAAAAAGGCCACTATGATTACAATGCAGTTAATAGCCTGCTTTTATTTTTGAGACTATAACAAAAGATCTATTGCATTTTGGCAAGGAGTACATCCCGTTTGTCAGGAAATTAACTGCCTACCTTCTCTGTCCATTAATAACCAATCAAACAGTCATCCAATTAGACGCATTTCTTTTTTGAACTCACACATAACATATTTCATTCTCAATTTTTTGTGACATTCTCAGATGAATATTTATTTACTAAGGCTTTTGCAGTATGAAAATGTATAGGTCAATTCCATTAGAGAAATAATCAGATTCTTTGCCAACATTAGAACACAGAATTGATTATAAATCAGTCTTTTTGAATGAGTATAAAATGAAGATTATGTGCTCTTACTAAAAGCAGAGGTTGTACTCGTTTTTTAGATTGCTCCTGTGACATGAAAAAAATTCTAAAGTTTGCCTTTAGGTTCCTCTATGGACTCAGAATAGATGATGAATGGTTGGGTAAGCTTTTCCAGGAGATTAGAGAGGGACATTTTAATTAAGAATTCTTATTTGAGTGAACAAAAACAGAGCAGAATAATCATTGACAATAACAAATATCTAGAGTCTACTCATGCTGTTTACATATGATGCCTCATTTGCTATGCAGTGGGCGATAGAACAGTATCTGTGCTGGCTACACTTATGTCAATTTGACACAAATAAAATCAGAAAGGACAGGAAGGAACCTCAGTTATGAAGATGCCTCCATAAGGCTCAGCAGCATGCAAGCCTGGAGAGCATTTTCTTAATTAGTGATTGATGGGGGAGGGTCCAGCCCATTGTGAGTGGGGCCACTCCTGGACTGGTGGTCCTGGGTTCTATAAGAAAGCAGACTGAGCAAGCCATAGGGAGCCAGCCAGTAAGCTGCACCCATCCATGACCTCTGTATCAGCTCCTGCCTCCAGGTTCTTGCCTTGTTTGAGTTCCTGTCTGACTTCCTTCAATGATGAACTACAGCCAAATAAATCCTTTTGCCCCAACTTGCTTTTGGTCATGGTGTTTTGTTACAACAATAAAACCCTAACTAAGAAAGTCTTTAAATATATATATATATATATATATATATATATATATATATGTATTTACATATAAAAGTATATGTAAATATACATACATATTTACATATATGTATACATACATATATGTATATATATATACATATATATATATACATACATACACACAATTTGCTCTGCTCCATCTGCATATTATTCCTTGTGTGTATATGCTTTCAGAGCCGACCACTTGGTATTGGATAAGCAGTTGGAGGGGAGGGTTTTTCCATGGGGATAAATAAAGCTCCTGCTTTCTGCTTTCACTGTTCCTTAGTGGCCTGCACTACTTTGCTTAAGGTTGAGTCCTCACGAGCTCTCTCCCATTCACATTAGCATGTGGACTGGTATTATCTTTGCTCAGGTCCTGTTTGCACAAACACATTGATGAGACTTTGTTGTGGAAGTTTGTTTATAGTTATGTATAAAATAGCCGTTTTGTGCACTGTTTGGTGAAGGCTGGCTAGGTCTTGGCATTTTGTATTGTCTGCAGTTTATGTGGAGGCTGTTTGATTGCACATGGTCTGCTCATGCTCTCAGTAGAATACCTGAGGAATTCTGAATCAATAAAAACACCTGAGCTCAGACACTCAGAATTCCACTGTCCGGGATGGCATTCGCCATGATGGTGGGGTTCCCTCTGCTGAGGTATGCCAGGGTTTGCACCTATGAAAATGCCTCTGTGCCATCTTTGTTGGAGCCACCTCACAGGTAACTACCACAAGACTTCATGAGAGTAGTGTCCCTGACATTTCTAGGAGATGCAAGCTCACAGCAAACTTCTTGTTCTTTTGGCTTTTACAGTCTTTCTGCCCCATCTTCCATGGTTAACCCTGAGCTTTAGGTACAGGAGTTATCAGTTGGAGCTGGGCATCAAATGATCACTTGTTTGATGCATTTTTAATAGGTCATTGCAAAGAGAACTTTCTTTGATGAGGGCAAGAACTACACTTTTCTGCTGATAAGTATTTAGGTAGAATGCAGTTAGGAATTATGGTGTTTGAATAAAGTTATGGTTGTGGGTTATCCTCCAAGTTCTATGGCCTCATAAGCCCCAGAAAGATGGCTTGGTTTCCAGTACCAAGCATATTGCCCTCTTGCTGAGTGGGCCATAATTTGAACTAGAGTAACAGCAAGATATGAGTGCCCACTATCGCCCCCTTAGGGTTATGGAGCAAGATGGTGTGTGTTGTAGTTGTTTTGGGTTTCATGGGTAAGATTACTGGTTGCTTCCTCCCTTTGGAAGCTTGCACAATGCTTTCTGGTACAATGAAGCTAGTCCTAGTGGAAAAGGCTTTCAAGCATGACCCAGCTTAGTTCCTCTTGATCCTGTGTCCGAAGTGCATGGTGTCTTCAGCAATAGGAACTTACCTCAGGGAGGCAACCAATGGCAATAGCAATATCCTGTAACGTTTTGGCAGTCTCTTAGATAACCCTGACCTACAATCCAAAAGGAGGATTCTCACACCTGTTGTTTGGATTTTTGTTACATGGTCTATAGTTCTTCAAGGAAGCATTGTCAGCCCATAAGGGACATTTTCACTTAAGTTATGTATGCATGTGTATACTTATATGTACTATATGTATTTTTAGGTAGACAGATAATAATACGGTTCCTTGTAACTTCTCCAAACATCCTTACTGTTATTTTGGTCTCCTTTCATCCTTCTGTATTTATCTCCCTCCAGATAGTCTTGCAAAGAATGGTATATTTGCTGTAGGTAAATTCATCCACGTTCATCGATCTAGAAATGCTGTCTAAGTTAGCAGCTCTTGGAAGAATCCTTGCACAGCATGAGTGAGGAGGCCCTTTATATCCTCTTCGGCAGCGCAAAATAAAAATAAAGAAATCCCATCTCGTATCTACACCACATGATTAGACTGAGATTTAAATATATATTTATTTAAAAGTATATTTAAATAAGTCTGTGTGTGTGTGCACGGGTGTGTGTACGTGTGTGCATGTGTGCACACACACATTTTCAGAGTCTTTTATTAAGACAATTTCCTATCTGTTGCCTTCTAGAATCAAGCAGTGTTGCCCTATTTTCCACTATGATAATTTGAAAATTTCCTCAGTCATAGCGAGCTTTCCACTCGCTCTCAGCCTGCTAATTCGCAGGCCAATGGCTGGCATTAGAAGGTACGTCAAGCAGATCGTAATAGGTTGGGCCTCAGCGATCATCACCGCTTGCTTATCACACCTGTTTCTAATCCCTACTGCTTGAACTTGGGCTGGTCTAATGTCTTGTGTCTCCTGATAGCGTATGGCAGAGGTGACAGATGGCACTTCTTTGCTCAGGTTATCATGTGACCACCTCGGTGATCACCACGGTAGCTTACATCTTGATTCAGGAGAGGGGATTTACCAACTATTTCGCCTTCAAGAACCGAACTTCCCTAGGGAGGAGTTTCTAAACTGACTTTTCAATGATGCTGTGCTCAGCTGCCCAGAAGCTGTACCACTCTGCCACTCTCATGACGAAGCTATGTCGCATGGCACTGTTGACTTTTAGACAGAGGACATGGGCAAGCCTTGTCTAGTCACAGGAGTCCTCGAAAGCACAAACATCTCTTCGGTTGGTAGCAAAAGGGGAAGAGGGAAGAGGAAGCTTAAGAAAGGTTGCACATTTGGCTGGCATATACTGTCCATGTAGTCAAGGATAGTCTTAAGTTGTGACAATCCTTTTGCCTGAATACAGGTATTATAAACACATGTCAGGATATATATCATTGGAGATGTATGGGACAATTTGATAAAGAATATGATTGTCTTCTAGGGAATAAATCCTGTTCCTAACTGACATTAAGCAAGGAAACATGAACATCAGTATTGCAATCATAAAGTACTGGTTTCTCCCAACAGCCTGAATAGGTTTTGAAATTGATTTTATCCAGGTCATCTAAATAGGAGCCCATGTGGTGCCCTAATTTTAGCCTTATGAGACCCTAAGGAAAGAACCCAGTTAACCTTCTGCATTCCATATCATGGAGCCACAGTGGAATAAATGGGTATTGTGGCAAGGTTGTGGTGGTGTTGTTACTCATGATAACTTTTATACTGCAATAGGAAGAAATATGTTGTCATACGTGAGTCCCATGAATCAGAGGACTGAGTCCAACCTTCCAACAGCCTACTGGGAACAAAGGCCATCAGTTCAAATTCTGTGAAAACCAAATATGCCCATGGCCACTTGGACCCAGAGGAAGCTTCTTTTCAAATATTCACATGAGCCTCCACCCTTGACTGACATTTTAATTGTTGCTGCTCATTTTCTTTTGACTCCCATCATACCTGACCTTCATGATTTTCTGTCTATAGAAATCACTTCCTCTTCTTATTTTCTTGCAATGCTAGAGGTTAAACCCAAAGCTTCATGCACAAGACACAAGCACCCCATGAACTCAGATGAACTCCCTATCTTGCCATCACTTGCAAGAGGACCAAGGACTACAGTTTCCCGCTGAGTTACATTCATAGTGAGGAATGTGTACTTCCTCCCTACTCTTGGTGGGTAACTCCCTTCACTACAATAATCTCCTCTGGTTTGCTTTAGAGTGGTTATTCACCATAGATCTTTACAGTCTTGCTCTGGGTACCATCCAGTAATTGTTCCACTCTGAGTAGGCATGTACCAACCCCTCTAACATTTTAATTTTCCCTCTCTTAGAGTAAAATTCACTTCTATTTATGCATAGCGAGGGAAGGTAATATACAATTGATGACAATCAAAGAAATCTACTTTGTTCCAAGTGTTATGGTGCCGAATGCTCTCTCTACTTGCAGTCTCTGAGAGTGCTCCACTTAGTCAGACTGATCTTTGTGACCTTTCTTTTTTTTGAGACAGTGTCACACTATAGCCTTGCCTGGCCTTGTCCTCTCTGTGTGGACAAATATGGCACTAACTCAGTCTTTCTGCCCAAATGTTGGGATGGCAGGCACGTGTCAACATACCTGGTTCTAATTTGTTGTCTTTGAGACAACAGCCAATTAAAAGAAATATCTGTGTTCTGTGAGGCTGAGGTAGATGCACAGCTTTTAGCTCTGAATACATTTCTTGGCATTGTATCAGAGAGCTCTGGCACGTGGTGAGCCCCGTAAGTGTTACAGGAGCATCACACGGGACACATTTTACAGACCTGCACCCAACAATGTGCAGCAAATTACACCAAGTGAAATATGTCATCATTTTCATTAGACTAACACCACGATGCTAGCACACAACCAAGTATTACCACCAGTGCCATGCTACGAAGAAATCTGTGAATACTATGGTTGGCTCCCCCACACTCCTCCCACCCAGGTCTCTGGCCTAGAATAGCCATTAGGTGCCAGTGAGAATCCCAAACATGGGCACATGACTCATGAGACACTCCCTTGGCTCCAGATAGAGACCCCAAACACGGGGGAATCTCATCTTGACCAGACGCTGTGGCAGAAGGAGAAAAACAGATCATCTGCAGCTCTGGTACAGCCTGGAATGCAGCCAAGTCTACAAATGAGCAGGAAGCAATGAGGATGGGGTGACCCTGGATCCTCCATGACACCTCCCAGTCAGCCAAGCTTGATGTCTGCTCTGCCTGTGTATGTCCTTAACATCCCTATTGTTTAAGCCTGCTGCAACCCAGATTTTATTACTCACAGAAGGGGAAAAAAAGCTATTCTACTTATAAGATATTTTGAGCACCAATAAAATATAGATTTGAAAGAGGATGTTGTCTAGTTAAATTTACACAACCATATTTAAGAACAAAACCAGAGGATTTAAGGCAAACATAGAAAGGGCAACAGGCTGACTTTTAGATTGGTTCTTTGAAAAGATGGATCTACTGCCCAAATCAAGACGTCAGGTGAGACACAGATCAGAAGAAAGACGGCAACATATCAATGGAATCAGAACATAAGGTCATCAAGTTTTCTTACTGCCTAATCGATGATGTCATGCTAGGTAAGATATGGAAAGCCTCTAGTTCAGTACTGAGAAGCAGGAGATGCCCGGAATATTCCATTGTCTTACATGAAGGTGAGAGTTGATCAACAGCTCAATGGAAAGTAACTAAAATGTATTCTTTTAACAGTGATATTTAACAGACCCCAGCTGCATCTTGATGGGACCCCTGATATTCTCTGGTGTAGAGGTAGATGGGGACACTAGGAAGGCCCAGACAAACACCAATAACTGCAGGTCATCCCATGAGCTCAAGATTAAGTCATCTTACAGGAAAGTGGTTTATTTTGGTGTATTCAGCCACAGGTTACAGTACAAGAAGATACAGTAAAGAAGCCAGGAGCCACCATGTAAGGGCTGTCACTCTTACCTATGCCTCGGGGGCTACATATACAATTAAATTGTATTATCAACTGTGCTGATGTGATGTGTCTTCTTATTGGCGATAGAAATTAGCTCACTGTCCCACTCTCTACCCGTTTGTGAACTCTCCTTCCATTTGTCCAACATAGGTTATATTGCACAAGCCTTTAAAATCACATCAGTGTGGTTCAGACTCGAGCCCTGACTCTTTTCTAGCTGTGTGGTCTTTGAGATGTCATCGAATGGATCAAGTCTGCTTTCTCTTCAGGGAAATAGAGGTAGTGTGTCTCTGCATGTCTCTTTTGAGGCATTAAAAGGAGGGGTGTGTGGAAATCGAGGATCAGTAGGACAGTAAGATAATGAAGACCGAATGTCATCAGCCTTCTTCACACTCCTCCAAATAAGGGCTTCTTAGGTGAGAATGAAATCACAGAAATGAGGATTTTATCAGCCAGTGAAAATGCTTTTCCTTGGGAGTATTCAAGTTAAATGCTGAGGGGTCGGCAGCCATCTTCCTCAGCGATGGCTGTCACACTGGGTATGCTAGAATATCAGATGCTTTTGTTGGTCTAAGCATTCTAGGTAACAGAAAGAGAAACACAATGCCATTTTTTAGCTGGGTTATACTTAGTTATAAGAGAAAGAAAGAAAGAAAGAAAGAAAGAAAGAAAGAAAGAAAGAAAGAAAGAAAGAAAGAAAGAAAGAAGGAAGGAAGGAAGGAAGGAAGGAAGGAAGGAAGAAAGAAAGAAAGAAAGAAAGAAAGAAAGAAAGAAAGAAAGAAAGAAAGAAAGAAAGAAAGAAAGAAAGAAAGAAAGAGAAAAACCCAGCCTGGACTTTTTGAATTCTTAGACTAAGGAAAGAGATGCTGTTTAAATCCATGTAAGTCTTATTTTTAGATTCTCTGGTTGAAAGTGCTGGTCCTGAGGGATGAATTTAAACATGAAGTCTGGCAGAGAGTTGACTCATCAAAGTGAGGCCCCTGAAATCTGTGTGTGAGACATGCAAAGTGAGAGGAGAAACAAGGATGACCCCAACTTCCCCTCCAGTCAGTTCCATGCAAGCACCACCAACGCCAAAGATGCCAGAGAATAGTCTCAGATACACCAGGACAGACAGGTCTGTTGTAAGGCAGGGGGCCCCACAGATGGACATTGGCATCAGAGAGAGGCCATGGAAGGGGAGAACCTTCAGCCAGGGCTCTGAAAGGCTCCTCTTCAGACCCTTGAGATAAGGGTGTCCCGCTCCCTCTCAGGCCCTTCTTGCCCAGGACTCTTCGCTAATAGCTGTGTGCATGAAGTACACAGTATATCCAGAGTCTTTGAAAGGACTGTTTGCCAGTTTCTACTAAGGTGTCTGTATCTTGAAAGCTGGGACAGGGAATTAGTGCTATAGTTTGGATCTTGATTATTCTCTGAAGACCCACATATTATAAGCTCAGTCCAGGTTGCCATTGTTGAAGTGTGTTGGGAATGTGGCTTTATGGAAGACACTTAAGTTACTGGGACATGTACCTGACCCCCTCCTTGCTGTCCTCCTCCTCCTTGCATTCTGCCATGAGATTAATGGTTGTGCTCATACCTTACCACAGACACAAAGGAACAAGGCCAGTCTCTCAGGGATCCTAAAACTGTGAACATAATAAACCTTTTCTCTTCATGAGTTGATTACCTCAGTTATTTTGTTATAGTAACTGAAGGCTGAGTGACACACTTAGCATTTGTCTACTGTTTAACAAGTCTTCAATACATTAAATGAATAAGTAAATGCTGACTTTCTGCATAAAATCACAAATGTGGAAAGCCAGAGATGATAGGGACTGCTGCATGCTTTTCATTTCACTGAACAGAGTCTTCAGTTTGTTTCTGCATGCTAAATATTTATTGACTCTCTGTAGGAGTCAGCCAGTGTGCTGGGTATGTCAGATAATGAGATGAAGACATTATTCTAATTTAGATTAGTTTAAATTGATGATTACTGTTGGAAGCTGAACTACCTAAAGGTGCCTGGATACCCTCACATTATTATGTCTGTGTCTCATGGTAATCAGCTCATTTGAGTATGATACTGTTTATACCAGTTCTAGCAGACTGTAGCCACCATTGCCGATAGATTATAAACTTTTATGGTAAAAACAAGTCTTTTGAATCACTCCTTTCTATAAACTGTATAGTTTTGCCAAATTTCACACTTCTGTCATGGCTTACATAATTGCATTATAATGGATTAACAGTTGCCTGTTTGAGCTTGACAGTACACTTATCCACTGAGACATTAATCACAGTAGATCACTGTCAAATGCCTTTTATTTTTGAGCCATTTTTGCCATCTAGTGGCAAAATACAGTATTCTACTAAACCAGAAGTAATTCATCCTCTGGAATAACTAACTAACATTATAATCATAGCCAAATTTATCAGGACAGTCCCCCACTATTTAAATATATTCAGATGTTAAAATAATGAAAAATAATAAAATCAACATAGTTTATAAAGAGTTTACATAAGATAAACCTTCATCAACATCAACCTGGAAGCTCTCCCTTTCCATGGTCTCTTCCCACATTAACTCAGGGTTGAGTCACTAATAGAGGGCGTAGCAGGCAGCAATGGTGGCTTCCAAGACTAGGTGCTAAAGTATCGGTGCTTCTACCTTTACTCGTGTGGCTCTGTGGGACCCACAGTTCCTTCTGTGAGAGCACGTCACCCTTTACAGAGGCCTGCCACAAACACCCCGCGTGTTCCGGCCAGGCATGCGGGCAGCCGTTGTACAAGGGCATCTCCGGTCCCTATCACAGGAGCAGAGGAAAACAGATGTGTGAGAGAAAACAGTTGCTATGACTGTTCGAAGCTTTTAGTTTATAAATAATTAAGTTAGTTTATAATTTATAATTATAACATAATTATATTAATTTATAAATTAACATTTGTCATAATTTATAATTATAACATAATTATAAATTATAAACATGTTATAATTATAAATTATGACAAATGTTAATTTGTAAATTAATATAATAAATTAATGAAGAACAAATGTGGGAAGATATAGAGATGGAGGATCTTCTTCACAACACAGGGCCAAATAATAAATGTAAACAGATCTCTACAGTTGGCATCTGGAGTGCCCCTCCACCCCAGGCTCATGTGTGCAAAGCTTGGTCTCCCATGGGATTTTTGGATGGTGATGGAACCTTCATGAGGCAAGGGCCAATGAGGAGTCTTCGGGTTCCTGGTGGAATGCGCTTGATGGAGGAAGCAGGTCCATTGTCCCTTTCTTTATCTCTTTCTGGAAAGAAAATAAGTAACTTTCTTCTGCTAAGCCCTCTAGTCATGATGCGTTACCTTACACAGGTTGCAAAGCAATGGAGCCAAACAACTGTGGACAAAAACACCCAAAAGTGTGAGCCAAAACAGATTTCCTTTTAATAAGTTGATTGTCCCAGTTATTTGGTACAGTAATAGAAAACTGATCAGAGTTTTAAAATCACCATTCTGCAAACATCAGCATAACAATTGATTTAGTTTTTTTTTTTAATCAGTGGCAGTGAAATCAAAAGCGATGGGGACAGAATATTATATAGTTTTGAAATGTCTTCCCATAAGGTGTTTATTAATAATGAAGGGAAAGCAAGATGCAGTGATGGATGCCAGCCATCTTGGCACTTAACTGTGTCAAAAATCAAAACTCGAACCCATACTACTGCTGCTACTAATACTAATCAATAGCGATGAACCGAACTTCACGTTTAAGAAAAGGAACACAACGCGTAACTTAATGAACCTATTTAATAGTTCCTACAATGAGACAGCTATGAAAACAATAAACTCAATAATCTAATGATTAAATAAAATTATAAATTCAGATAATCTCAGTAACCAAAATGGAAACTCAAGTCAGATACCAGACTGAGGAGTGTCTTGTAAAGTTATCGAGTCATAGCAAAACTGGACCCCATTCATATTAACGGCACCCGTGGGAAGCACACACATCTACATGTGCATCTTCGTTTGTAGGTATAATAGATAATACACACAAAGACGCTGGAGACCTCTATACCATTTTCCACTGGACGTACATTTAACGTGGGACTGGATCCCGAGCACTGGAATTACAGGTAAGATGCCACACCCACCCATCTTTTATACAGGATCTGGGTATCCAACTGCTCAATCTTATGCTTGGACAGCCAGCAATTGAATCACTCAGCTGTCTCCCCAGCCCTAAACTGGAGTTTTTGTAACAGAATTTTAACACTATGTTAATATTTTACTAAACATTATGAAGAATCCATTTGTTTGCCAGTACAGTTTAGTGAAACATTAAAAACACTGTAACACAGGAATCTTCCCCATTCTACCCCAACCCCCTAAAAAGAGTGGGTATTCTAGCTGGAAAGAAACTTGTGGATGAAGACACACCAGCTTGCAGTAACTTTGCGCAAGGTGTTATTTTGCCCTAAACCCCATGAGAATTGTGTGGAGAAGAAGAATACAAAGCAGACTGAACACTAGGTGCCCTCAGGGTGGTTTGAGATGGAGAATGTGTGAATTATCAAGAGGAGTGGGGAACTGGCAAAGGAAGTGTTCTGCAGCATCCCGGGGAATGCACCATGCAATGATTCCCACAGATCTCGTTAGTTGCTTGGAGTTGTGGTAGAAGCTTATGGAAAGGCAGAGTTCCATGTATGATTGACATCGGGCTGAAGTCACCAGCTCTTTTGCATGAGGACATTATAGGCAGCTGAGTTACATGAATGGCCAACTTACAACTTGGAAATACTGGTCTAGGTTGTTTCCTTTGATGCGTCCTGGTTTTGTGGAATATACTCTTGTATAGACTGGACAGCGGTCGATAGTGATTTCCCATTTTCTTCTGTAATAAGCTCCTCTTAATGTGGGACAGTTAAATACTTTTGGTAGGTTTCTTAGACTTTCAAACAGACTTGTGAGGATGGGTGACATGCTATCCACCGGCTTCTCTAAATAGACTCGGTGAGTCATCGCTTACCCTGGCTTTACCATCTGTTGTGATTTAGAAATCAGTCCCAACTTAACAGATTTTTACTTCCTTCTCTCTTTTTCTCCCCGTTCTGTTGATGGTACTGCACATGACAAATGCTCTACCCCATATTTGTTTTTGTTGTTCTTATTGCTGCTGTTGCTGTAGATGGTCACTCATATTTCTAGAAGCTTCTCATTTTTGTTTAGAAGTTTATCAAAAACCAGGTAATCTGGGAAGGTTGTTACCTCTTTTACTGAAAGGGTAAAGACTAGAACGCTAGCATTTCAGTAAAACTGACTGTTCTGAGTCAAGGAAAATGAACGGAGAGTTCCTGAGTAGCTTTTATATCATTTAGAGATTATAATAGCAAAATCAGCAACAACCCGGAGCAGGCCTAACCACCTACAGGTCTCTCTCATTTAAAGAAGCACCAGGTTCGTAAATGAACTTTAGGCCACAGCAGACATCCTCTGTCTCGTAGCGTTCTGTCCTCTAGGTACTTAGCAGATAATACAGCAATTTGCTATGGTAAGTGGTAAAAACCAGGTGGTCATAATAAGAAGAACAACTTTTTTGACAACCGTCATGGCTTAAACGTGAAGTAGCCTCCACAAGTTCAAGTGCTCCAGGCCAGGTCTGCAGCTGGGGGATAGATTTGCGGTGGGGCCTAGCAGGATGAAACAGGTCACTGGAAGCAGACATTATCCTGTCCCTTCCCTCTCCCTTCCTCCTTTACTCTGCTCACCACCACCCCCCACCCTTTTTTTCTTTTCTGCCATGAGGTGAGTACTTCCTTCTGCATGCTTCTGAAGCTGTGATGTTTCACCTTAGCAGGATCCTACGGTCACCAGACTGAAGCCTCTAAAACTGTGAGTCAAAATAAATCTTTTCTCTTTGTCCTGTTGGATATTTTGCCATGGCAATGGAAAGTCTGGTCAGTACAACTATCAAATCGGGGTCTCTTCTGCTTTGAAGTGGCTTTGGTATATATCCAATGAAGAGTTTGCTATGGACAACTGAAAATAAAGTTTACATGTAATATCTATAAACATTGTGCTCATTTTTCATAAAAGTCCTACCTCTTTGCAACTTTAAAACTACTTTAATTGTTTGGGGACAGTCCAACAGAAGTGATGGACTCTCAGAGCAATGCTTAATGGTTCTGAGTGTCTATTTCTCTAATGGACATTAGTTATTATCTTGTTGTGATATTGGGGGAAAGCTTCAGAGGAGAATATGATCCATGTTTTCATCCAAACAGCTGCTTACTCCAGGCTCAGAGAGATAAGGAGGGTTCTGAATCTCCGTTTTTCTACTGATTAGTTGAAACTGTGCATAACCATCTCTACAGTCTGAAGGCTTGTACCCTTCCCAAACTCATGCGTTAAAACACAGTTCCCAGAGCGATAACATCAGTGGGTGGAACATTCAGGTTGTAAGGACTCTGCCCAGAAGCTCAGGTTGTTTATCATACATAGTACAGGGAAGAGGGCAGCTAGTCTCGATAGGAGGTGTGTGAAGGAAGGCAGTCTCAGGCTGTAAACTTCTAGGAGGAAGGTACACTTGCTAGCTTTTGGATACACTGGCCACTTGCTTTGTAAACTCTCATGCATGGGCCGGAGGAACACTGCCCTTTCAGGCATCACACACACACGTGAAAGACTTTGCTAATTTCCCATCGGTCTGAGGCCTTGGTCCTTAACATGGCCAGCTCATGTCAATCAAAACACCTTTACTCAGAACTTCACTCCCCGAGGACTTCACTCTGTCCATCCAGAAGGGGCAAGTCTATCCATACTGAAGAAGGGAAGATTAGAACGCAGCGGAGGTGAATGGCTTGCTCAAGGCCATGCAGCTGCTGTGATTCTGGGATGCACATCAAAGAAGTCTGAGCCCAGTCATTACGAATTAGTGCACACACCAAGACCTGTCTTTGCTCTACGACACAGGGTATATAGCATCTGACTTTCTGGGGGTTTTGAGCAGGATAAACTCCATCTATCCTCAACAAGTCCTACTTCTTATATCAATATAACATCCAAGCCAGGTGTTTTCCCCATTATAGGAGCAATACGCATTCGATTGCATCAAATCTCTAATAATTCTTAGTGCGCCCTAGGCATCATTTAAAGTACCGTATACAGGACGCTGCTCAGTGCTAACCCTCCAAAGGCCGTTCTTACGTAACTCTGACTTCTTTCTTATTATTCCCTGCACAAACCTTAGCTATGTTCAACCTCACGCTACATTTCCACCCTCACTTTTCTTGCCTTCTGTATGTTCAATTACTCCCTGTCACCTTAATTGACTTCTTTAACGGGAAGTTTATGTTTGTCTACTTATCTTAGATTTTTTTTTATTTTTATCTTATGTGTAAGTGTGTTTTGCCTGTGTGTATGTAAGTGCATGCATCTCTGGTGCCCAGATCCACTGGAATTGGAGTTATAGATATTTGTAAGCCACCATGTGAGTGCTGGGAACTGAACCTGGATCTTCAGAAAGAGCAGCAAGTGCTCTTAACAGCTGAGCCACCTTGCCAGCCCCAAGATTTATTCTTATTTATGTGTATATGTGTGTGCCTACATGCGTTTATGTGCATCACCTGTGTGCAGATACTCACAGAGGCAAGAAGAGGGCATTGGATCTTCTGGAGCTGGAATTACAGGTGGTCCTCAGCTACCTGCTGTGGGTATCGGGAATCTAACGTGGATCCTTTACAAGAGCAGTAAGCGTTCTTAACTGCTGAGCCATCTCTCCGGCTTCAACAACCCGACTTCTTACAGAAACCTCTCCACATCAGCCAGTACAACACAATGATTCTGTTGCCTTCAATGATTCTGTATCCATCACTGGTGGCATTAGAAGTGACCAGGAAGCAGGACCTCTGAAACAGGATGCAGCACAGATATCTGTGAAAGTATGGCAGGGCTAGTTCTATCGCCTCTCCTGCATTCAAGGTGGAGCCATATTGCAACTGGAAGAGTAGACTGGATATCAGCGAGATGCAGGTGCGTGCCGGAAGCTTGTCCCTAGCGCATCAGGAAGATGCTGATAGTCCCAAAAAGCACAGGTGCCTTCTTAAGAGACAATCTGTGTGCCAAACCTCAAGTGCAGTGGGAAAAGCCATATCACTGGGGATGCCATGGCAACCACAAGGGACTTTACAGCTTGTACCTGCAAGAATGAGACATGTGGGGTCGAAAGCCACAGAAAACTTTGGACTGTTACAGGGGGGTTAAATGCTGTTGAAGCAGTTAGCCAGGTAAAGTAGACACTGGGGTGGAAGAGTGGTGGCTTTCTATTGGGACAATGGTCCTTTGTAATATGTTCTTTGATGCTGGCATCTTATATGTTGATTCTCCTATGGGTGCAATGGGACAAAGGGACTGCATTTGCTTAGACCTCTGGAACTACTTAGCACCCCTGAGCCCTCTCCTCCCTTCCTCTGCTCTGTCTCTCTCTTTCTGTGATGCATCCTCCCTGTTTAGAATTTATCTCCTTGATACCCGCAGATTCCTCTCGTGTCTGTTGGGTTTCTGTAGCTGTCACTTAATACTGCAGGCTGGCTAACTTGGAAAAGAGGAAAAGAGGTCTGCGCAGTTCACAGGCCTGAAGGCTGGAAAGTTCACATCAGCTGAATTTGATGAGGTCTCTCTAAATGCTGAGAATGATTCTGCAGAGTTCCAAGGAGGCACAGGGTCGTCCTAGGACTGGTCCTCTCTTCTAAAGACCACTGGATCAGGGCTCTATTTTTATGGCTTTATTTAAGTCCCATCTCCTTCAAATAGCACATCTGGATTAAGACTCCATCCTCTGAATGCCTCTGAATGAGGATTCCATCACAACATACATTTTCTGTGGGGACACTGGGAATCTACCCCATCAGAGAGTTTCATCAGAGAGTTCTCACAGAAGTCTCCTACCTTGATCTTCTACCTTGGCTTGCATCATCGCTCAAGTGATGCACAGCCCTTAGGTGGCAGAAAACATTAAATGGGATATTAAATTCCCCAGAACAGTGAGACGTGAGACTGGGTCCGGTGAGGTGGGGTAAGAAGGCAAAGCACAACAGACCAACCAAGGATTGCCGAGAAGCTGCTATTTTGAAAGAGACCAGCAGGTGGCAGAAGTGCTGTAGTTAAAAGGAGCATGTCAGTCAGGATGCCCGGTGAAGGCAGGTTGTGATGAACCAGAATTCACCATCTCTCTTTGAGACATAAAACCAGAAACCAATATAAACATCTACAGCCTACTGGTAGTTCTTCTTTTATCCAAAGAGCGACTGATGCTAAACGTAATTTCCAGAAAGCTTACACATAGCATCTGCTTCAAAATTATTGATTGTTGACCTCCTTTGGACGCTTGCATGACACCTTTAGATACCATGGAAACGAGTGTCAATTTCTTAATTCCTATGACAGTGAAGAGAACCTGAAAGTTTAACTTCTATCTCGGTGACAAAAAATTAATTGGCATCACCGTAGACATCCTGATATCGTTTATAAGTAAGCTTCTTTCTCAGGACCACCATATAGTTTACCTCACTAGGTCAGGTCAAGAAAAAACTCTTGAGTCATGTGTTAAATTAAGTCCCACTACATCCACAAACACCAGTCCTAAGCACCCATCCATGAATGGTAAGTGCTCCTCAAGTCTGAGAAGGATGAAGTCCCCAGTTTCCCAGTACTTTCGGGTTGTATATGACCTACACTCTGGTTTTGATGGATTGACTACACAGTTTGAGTACAGAAGGCATGCTGAGACTAACCAACTCTATTAGTCAGGGTTTCTATTCCTGTTAGAAAAAAACACGACCCAAAGCAAGTTGGGGAGGAAAGGGTTTATTTGGCTTACACTTCGTTATTGCTGTTCATCATCGAAGGAAGTCAGGACAGGAACTCAAACGGGGCAGGAACCTGGAGGCAGGAGCTGATGCAGAGGTCACACAGGGGTGCTGCTAACTGGCTGGCTTCCAATGGCTTGTTCAGCCTTCCTTCTTATAGAACCCAGGACCACCAGCCCAGGGATGACATCACCCACAATGGGTTGGGCTTTCCCCCATCAGTGACTAATTAAGAAAATGTCATACAGGCAGATCTTACGGAGGCATTTTTCTCAATTAAGGTTTTCTCCTTTCAGATAGCCGTAGTTTGTGGGTCAAGCTGATGTTAGGACTAGCCAGCACAGCAGGTTGTTTATCTCAAATCCATGAAAGTCCGGGGATCTCTGAGCTTCCAAAGAGACAAACAAGAAATACCATTGTCACAAGATGTCTGGTGATAATGCACCAAGCAAGTGGCTGCCTTTTGCTTGGGTGTCTGAATGGTGTTGACCCTGATCAGGGGCATCTTTTCATTTGTGAGCAAACACCATAGCTTTGCTGCCATAGAGTTCTTAGCTGAGTTAGCAAACATCACCACCTTGTCTCTACCTCACATTCCCCTACGACTGTAAGAGCCCTCTCTCTGTATTTGTGTTTGGGGAAACTAATTGAGTATCAGACTAGACTGGCAGAAAGTGACTCAGTCCCCAAACAGTCCTTAGGCAATTCTTCAAAAAGTTAAAACAAAACAAAACAAAGCAAACCACAAACAATAATTCCCAGACAGAGGCAGGTGGGATTTGTCTGTGTAGTAGTGGGCTTCTAGTGCTTCTGTGCTTTATCTATCTACGGACATTTCATGAGCGATCATCCTTGCTTTTGTATGACCTAGTCTTTCACTTAGTAACCATGGAAGTAAATTTGATTAAGACCCTTTGATTAGCATCACCAGTGTTATATTAAATGCCTGAATTTATCTAAGTTGGATCCCTATTTTAAAAAAACTTAAGGGTCAGAATTAAATAGACTATAACCATTTTCAGTTGAAGAATTATATGATTTTAAGGAGCTTTCGTGAATTTGCTCTTTGGACCTTGTCTGAGATGAGTGTGCTTTGGCGTGTCCACATTTAGAAGAGGCAATGTCTGCTTTGGAAGAAGCAGATGTAGTCATATATACAAGATGGACCTTATTAATCCTATTCATAAGCCTTTATTTATTAACACTCACTAATTGTTAGCATCAAAGGAGTCAAGATTTTTTTCATCATGAAAAGTACTGCATATTGAAAATTTGGATCTTTAAGGGAATTTTTTGAAGGATTTCATGAGCACAGAGTTGAAGACTATGTTATCCTTTGCCTCCCTGTATGTGCTGGCTGCAGTACTGGGCGGGCAGCCGGAGTTAGAATGAAAAAAGCAATTTCATAGAAAATGAAGCCCTGCAGGATGAGTAAAGTTGGAGAAACAGAGAATTGTGAAACAGCCTGTTTTTTATTTTGCACCGGATTGCGTAACAGCTCACCCCATGAGCTTTTTCTTCGATATTATGTCTGCATTACCCTAGACCAATAGACCAGGGGAGAAGTGGATATGGTTTCTTTCTTAGAGAGACAAGCTTAAGGATATGGAACAAACTTCATGAAAGACAATATAGACAGAAACTGATGAGCTATTTGTAATTTCATATGATTTTTTAGCCGAATAGATCTTTTGACACATGCATACTGAGGATCAGCTCTACCTACCATGGTATAAAGGCATTGAGGATGCAGAGAAGGCAGTGTTCTGGCTGGTAAGATGGCTCAGCAGGTTAGGGTGCTGCCACCCAGCCTGAAGATCTGGGATTGATCTCTAGAACCTACATGGTGAATAGAGAGATTGAACTTTCCCAGGCTGTCTTCTGACCTCTGAGTTTTCACCATAACACACGTGAACCCACATGTACAACGACACATGAGAGACAAGTTGATATAATTTAAAAAGCTGAAATGAAGTAGCATTATCTTTATTCATTTCATACTCAGTAGAAAGGCATCATGGGAAGTATCAGGCTAGGCTCCCACTGATGAGGAGCCCTGAATTTGAAAGCATGGAGGGATGGAGGCCGAAGGCAGATGAGGAGCTGGCACTGAGGAAAGGTAAGGGGGATGGGATCCAGCACTGCCCTGTTAGCATCCTCAAGCCCTAAAATGAATTGCATCCCTACACTGGCATAATGAAGAAAGGGCAAGAGATAATCTTAGGCTGTGTCATTTGAGAAGTGACAGATGTGAATTCTCTATTCAGAAGAACAGGGAACAAGCACAACACAGCTGTCATGGATTGGGGGTTGATTGACAGTTTCACCCATCCTTGCTACGCAGTCATCTTGCAACACTCAGATCACCCTCTGCCAAATACATCTCTGTGTTTTCCTTCTTCTTCAATCATTTCCAAGAACCTTTTCCATTTACACAATTCTCTAGGGTGATCGCCTGCACCCCAGAGAGCCACCTCATTTGAATTTCTCTTCAGTCCCATGGGTGCAAGTACTTCTTCTATGATTAATTACACCCATGTATGACTCCATTTAATATCTAATAAACACCCTATTAAGATCATTAATGATTATTCCTTTTAAAATGTCCTCCTTATTTGGGTGCCTTGTGTAGTTCAGTGAGATCATATCAAAGTAGAAACTTGATGCAGTTCTTATGAAAGCCTGCTATAAGGGAGCCTGAGAGATAACTCAACGCTCACTGCTCACAGCGGCACTTGCTGCTCTTCCAGATGACCCTGGCTAGATTGCCAGCCTCCACATGGTGCCCAGACACACAGACAAACAAAGCACCCATACACAGAAACTATAAATAAACAGATACATAAAGCCTTCTGTAGAAAACTGGGCTCAGAGAAAAAAGATAATGTATGTGTACCGGTCCGTGTTTTCTAGAGGAGCGGAACTGATAGCATGAATGTGCATCACAAAGTATGTTAGATTGCCTTTTATGCCGTGAGCGCAAGTCTGACAGTGGCCTGGTTGCTGCACGGGCTGAGAATACGGTAGCTGCTCGGTGCCGGAGGCTGGGTGGCTCAGCAGCACCGGTCTTACGCTGCAAATCTTGCTGATTCCCAGAGAACACTGGTCTTTTAGTCCATGTTGAAAGGTCGAGCACGCTGTCACCAAAGCACGGCAGCAGCTGTAGGAATATAGTAAAGGATTCACCAGCAAGGAGCAAAGGCAGGCAGACAAGAGCGCCTCTGCCTTTTCCTCGGCCCGCTTTATATCTAGGCTGCCACCGGGGGCGCTGCTCACACTTGAGGAGGGTCTTTCCTCTTCAGGCTATTCTTTTCAGGAGATGCTCTCACAGACCCACTAGAGACACGGCTGTTAGCTGATCTCAGATCCAATCTGATTGACAACCGATATGAACCGTCACATTATGTGAAGTGGCACCTAAAGTTTCTTTTAGTTTTAAAATTAAAATATAATTATAACTCCTCTTTCCATATCTATCCCCCGTACCTTCCTTTGCTCCCCACCCCCACCTCCTAACCTTTTTAGTGGGTATGAAATTAGTAATAATGCTAGTTCTTTTTTAAACTTTTAATTCCATTTATCTGTGTGTGTGTGTGTGTGTGTGTGTGTGTGTGTTTACATGCATTACTATAACCTGCTCAGTCAATATAATGTTACTTGTATGTGTGTGATCTCAGGGCAAACCACTTGGTATTAGATAAACAATTAGGAGACTCTTCCTTGGGAAAGACTATTTCTTCAGCATTCCTTGTTTGCCTAGAGTTCTTAGTCTTGGGGTGGAGTCCTGTGAGACACACCCTGTTGCTGCAGAGGTTTATTTTTAGTTATGTTTAAAATGTTTTATGTACCATTGGATGGTCAGGGCCTTCTGTATTGTTTGCAGGTGTTGGGTTTCTGTAGCGGATACCTGATTGCTCATGGTCTGCACCTGAGGAGTTCAGAATCAATGAAAACACCTGAGCTGAGAGCTCCCAGTTCCACTGGCAATATGGCACTGGCCGTGACGGTGGTTCCCTCTGCTGAGGTCTGGCAGGGTTTGCACCTGATAAGACCAGCTTACCAGTTCAGACGGTTCTGGATCGCGAGTAGTCTGAATAAACGGGAACACGCACACACTGTATCTTGAGTTCACAGGGTCCGAACTGCCCAAGTAGTTTATTGTTCAATTCTTATACCCTCTCCCACCAGAGACATACGTGAGGTTGCCAGGGCAACGATCACACGGGGCAAAACCAGGTGTGCTTGCAACCATGGGGTTAAAATCACGAGGTAGAAGGCATAGGTTCTATCACAAGGTTACAGATCACAAGGGAAAAAGGCATATGTGTAATCACTAGGTTACAATCAGTAAGGTAAATCAAAATATATACAAAACATTATTGTTCTTTAGCTAGCCATAAAGCCAACCTCCTTTTTTATGAGATTAAGGTCTCTTTAAGTAATCTTTGACTTCCTCAAAACGAACTGCCTCTGGGCTTGTCTTTTTACAACTTAGCCTTGCTTAGCAGCTGTCCCAAATGTGAATTAACTTGAACACACACTGTAGAACTTAAGCTCAAGATCAGGGGGCTCTCCACATGCACCAATGAATACGCCTCCGTGCTTTCCTTGCTGAGCTCCACAGCAATGTACTGCTACCTTTCATTTTAGCATGCTCACTGGTGTTGTCCCTTGGTCAAGTCTCGTTTAGACAGCCATAATGTTGGGGTATCAGAGGTGAAGCTTCTCCGACATTTCTAGGAGAAGAATCTCACAGCAGACCTCGTGTTCCTCTGGATCCTACAGTCTCTCTGCGCTCTCCTCCACAATATTCTCTGAGCCGTAGGTGCGGGAGTTGTGTTGTAGTTATCAGCTGGGGCAGGGCGCCTCCATCAGCTGTGGTTCCCTTCATTTGGGCCAGTTGTGGTTTTCTGTTATGATCTCCATCGCTTGCAAAGAGATGTTACTTTGATGGGGTCGAGTAGAGCTGCAGTTATCTGCGAGTACAGGGATAAATATCTATAGCCCAGTTAGGGATTGTGCTAGTTTAGTAATACGGCTATAGTGGGTTCTTCTCTGAGACTTATGATCTTAGTAGACCCCAGAAGTTTGCTAGGCTTCCAGTAGCAGGTGTGACTTCTTTCCTTTGAAGTGGGCCTTAAGTCCACTATTGGTTACTGACAGTATATGAATGCCACTTTTTTGCATATTGAGGTACAGCTTTATTATTAATGAAAAGAATGACGTCTCTCTTCTGCAGGACTTGGGATTCAGCAACCCCAAATTTCTGTGCTCTGAGAAAAGTTCTGAGTGAGATAGAGATCCACTAAACGTCGCACTGAGTGCCACACTGCTCAAACTTTCATAGTCGGGGATGTTCTACCTACGGTGACCTATCCAAATCCATTTCTGCTCATGTTGCACAGAGACCTAACGGATTGGACAGTCTGGTTTCTATAGCAGGGTAGAAACAGACAGAAGGTTAAAACAAGAGAATCAACGTGGACCCCTGTGGTTTGAAAAGGAAGTGTCCCCCCGACTCATGCTGGACCTCAGTCTCAAAAGCCTTATGTTAACGTACGAGGTGAAAGTTAACCCAAAGGAAGAGATGTGGTTGTAAAATTGTCTTCATTTAGAATCACTCAGAAGATACACCTCTGGGTATTTTCAGGGAGATTTAGCTGGGGAGAGAAGATCTACCTTGTCTGTGCATATTGCCATCCTATGAGTTGGAGTCCTGGACTGAATGAAAAGAAGAAAGGGAAATGGTATAATTCTTTTTTGACTTAAAATTTTAAGTGAAAAAAATTAATCACAAGTATATATGTATGAAGTTATAAAATAGAGCACAAAATAAAAAAAATTGTAAATACAAGGGGATGAAAGAGAGAGACCAAGTAGACGTTCACAGAAACCATTTCCAGATATGAGTGGCTGTACTGTATGCCCCACAGCAGCCACAACTGTGAGCTAAATAAATCTTTTTTTCTTTATGAAGCTAACACTCCTCAATGATTGCATTATAGTAGCAAATACCTTCCTAATACATGGACGTAAGCAAACCCCAACGTTGAAAGGAAATGGGTAAACTAGCATTAGGAAGAATAGCCCTATGTTCCCATTGCTTCCTGGATAGTGGCTATAATAAAATAATAAAATTCAGGAGAAAAACTTGCCATCACAACAAAATCATATTTAACAGACGTGAAAGGTCAATGGCTTCTAAGGTAAGCAGCAAAACATACAATTTAATCGGGAAAAAAAATTTACAGTCAAATATTATCTGTGTACTCAGTCCTCTTAAATTTTCAGGTTAGAAGCAATAATGCTCAGTGGTCCATTAATTCGGCTTTCTAGATCAACGTATTCTCTGAGGATCCTATATAACTGGCATTCTGCTATTTAATTATTAACTAACTCAGTGTGAGCTTAATAAACACTGTCAATTATTACCTTAACAAGTGGCAAAAAATGACATCCATCTACTTTAACCTTTGGGGAAGAATGTGACATGGGGACATTTAATTATTTATGAGAGGAGGGTATCGAGGCAAAGTCTGATATGGCTCAGGCTATCCTCAAACTCCTGATCCTTCTGCTTTTCCCCTTCCAAGTACTAGGATCACAGACACCTAATGTTGCGCCCAGTAAACATTTTATTTTAAATCCTGATGGTCATCAGTCACACAGACAAGCCCAGCAACACATATTAACTTAGCTTTGTAAAATTTCTGGTCTTGCCTTTCTGCTTACAAGCTTAGGGACAAACTGGGAGATGCAATGTTTCCACTGGTGCGTGAGAAACATCCTTAGAAAGGTCAGCGGAACTGGTCAGTGGAACTGATGGGCCAAAGGGGTTGTACTGAGGTGATGCTTGAAGTTCGTTGTGGTTACATGAAAAAGCCCTCAGCAGCTGGCTATGGCCAACCTAAGATGCCCTGCCTTGTGTTTCCGAGCAGAGCCAGAGTCTTTATCAGGAGGGGGAACTGGATCTCAGACACACGCACACAGGGAGAAACGTAACTTAAGAGGGAAAGGTGACACTTCTGCAAGTATGTAGGCAAGCTACCTTCAGTCGGAAGGGACAACATCTGTGACGGCTGCCCTCCACTCTAAGGATCCATCCTGGGTGCCCTCAGACTTCAGAGTTGTAGCATCTGGAACGAAGGGGCAAGTTTCTGTTGTTTCAGTTCCTCCTTGGTGATATTTTGTTATATCACCAAAAAAAAAAAAAATATATATATATATATATATTGTTATATATTTTGTTTTGCTCTAATTAAATGTTTTAATTAGCTCCTTAGGAGTGATTAAAGCCACACTACTAGACTACACTATAAAGAGGTTGTGAGTACTGGGTTTACACAATGGATGGCCTGACGGGGAGGAAGAATAATAGAAAAATCTCAAGACTAGTTGCTTCATATCTATTCTTATTGACCTGTCTGTCTGCTCACTCCCCTGAAATCAAGTTAACTACCTAGGGAACCGTCTGTGTGCCTTATTGGATTCCTACATTCCCAGTTTCTACTCGCTGAGGCTGTAGTATATTCTCAGCACTACTGGAGACATTTCCATTCAAGATTCTGTGGATCACACATGGGTCAGGCCCATTAAATGGTGCCTTTAATCGAGTAGCTCTCTGCTCACGCTCTTGCTGGGGGTGTCAGTTCCAGGAAATTAAACAGCTATCGCTTGAGCAATTACTATGGACAGAGCTCAAAGCGAGACATTCAGGAACAATATGAACAATATACAGTTTAATAATTAGCCATTGAGTTGGATACCAGCGGGAACGCATGCATTACTTTTGCAGCTCTTCGGTGCTAATCCTCTGAAGGAAAGCAGTTCCGGGGTCATAGGGATATGCGTGTCTATTGCTTTCTGTTATTAATGCTAGTTGATACCTTTTAATACTAATAAGAAAGTCAAAATAGTAGAAGCCAAATTGAAGAGCTGTTTTGAATTTCTAGCTGGTTCTAAGTTTCAGAAGTCTGACAAAGATCAGCTGTCTATACCTCTTTCCAGATCACAGAGGGTTCAGTCTCCACAAGCCCTGATACTTGAGCATGCCTATTACAGAAGCCTTGGTATTTAACAATCCACTAGCCAAGAAGGTGAAGGGCAATCTGCTATACAGTCATCTGTGTGTCTCTTCAATTCATATCATCTGCAAAGGTGCGTGTTATTTGCTTCCTTTATGTATGTGGGATGAGGAATATTAAGTTTGAAACAGTGAATGATTTTTTCCCCTATGTCATTGCTCCTTCTTTCTTTTCTGGAAAGTATTTGTTGAGACACAAATATGTGTCAGAGGCCTTAATTACCCTCCTGTCCACTGGCAATGAAAACTTCCCACATGTGCTACACAGACTCTCTGGATCAAAAGAACGCATCTCTCTGGTCCAGGGCAGCCCTCCAAAGACTGTGGCTTCTCCATCATTTAAGTTCAATTAGAAGAAGCTTCCTGGCTTATATTGTAATCAAGCAAGTTTAGGAAATCATTTTCAGGGCTGATGGATTGGAGAGAGTTTCCAAGTAGCAATGGCAACACATACTATTAAGATTCTGATGGGAAAAAAACAAAAAAACAAAAAGGACAAAACAATGATTTTATCCGACCCCTTTTGTTAGAATGCACTGTTTTGTTATAAATTAGTTATAATGTAATGACTTCAAATTAACGGGAGCTTGTAGATTGAAAATATCTGTAATTGATTTTATATAAACTCGGAAAACATACCCCGTTCACCTGAGGTTGTGTGGTACAGCATGGTTTTGCCGGGATCAGCCTGTCTCACTGTACAATTAGGGGCTGTTTGAAGTGGACACAAAGTCATTTGTGTGACCACAGTAATTCCTGTAGTTTTGGCAATATGTAGGGAACCACTGGGAACCATTTTATGTTATGAAAATGAGTGAATTTGGCTTGGGATATAAAAACTAGAATTTAAAAAAAAAATCATGGGAAACCACCTTCTTCTGTGTCAAAAACAGTTCCCTGGTAGCTATTGTCTCCCATCTATACGTCTCTCATCCATCTCCAAAGCAGGCATTTCTCACTAAACAAATTCACTGTAGAGTGAGGACAGTTCACACTCAAAAAGGTGCCAGACAGGCCACAGAACACAGCTGCTGACAGTAGGAGTCAGAGGCTCTTCCGGCTCAAATAGGTCTTTCAAAACTCCCCTTATAGAAACATGGTCTCCAGTGTAATGGGGAAGAGAGGAAGTTGAAATGTCCCTGGAGTGGGTTTCTGACGAAAGAGTTCTTGTTCCTGGCTCAAGCACACATTGTCTCTTTGCCCTTCTGCAATTGCACAAGAACAAACTAGACCTTCATGAGATGACCCTTCTTGAGCTTGCACTTTCTAGCCTTCAGAACGGTAATAAAGAACTATCTGCTTTTTATAACTTGCAGTCTTGGGTATTGTGTTATGGTAGCAAAAAGGCAGACTAAGTCAGGAACCAAAGGGAGCAGGGAGGACTGTGGGGAACTGAGACTCCCGACAGGTGCTTGTTGTCCTGTAGGTCTGCTACCATAAGAAATGATGACCTAAGTTTTAATGTCATAATGTTTATAAGCACTCTGAGATGGGACAGAACATCACTGCGGATTCAGGGTAGACTATGTGCTGTGACTTATGCCCTCTCATTGAATTCCGACACTCATGTTACAGGAGTATTCTTTACTTTCAAAAAAGCTATAAACACATTAACCATGATAGTGGAGGAAAGTAGGATTCTATGAAAAGAAAGAAACAGAAAGAAGAATCCTAATGTTGAACCAGGGCTTAGGAGGTGGGGGCTGGAGGGAGTGATTAGGACTACAGGCTAACCAGCCTTCTTTCAAATGATGGTTTCAGGGTGACCATACTAGAAAGAGCATAAGAAAGCATACCGATGACCAACACAGAACAGAATCCATGACATCTGAAGAGACAATAAGATTGTGGGCCTAAGGACTGTGGTCTGGGTCTCTGAGAGCCAGGAAGAGACTGAAAGACAGAAATTGGGGGTGAAATGAAACCAGATCAAATATAGTAGGGGAAAATGTTTACAGTAATGTTATTTATATCTTATTTAGGAACAAAGAATGATTCTCTAGTTGTGTAGTTTTGTGTCAATCAGGGAGCTCTTTGGAACATATCTATTTTTTAAAAAATATATAGAAACAAACTATTGTAATCAGAGTTACTGAGTACTGCCTCCTTTTTGAAGTTGAACTGAGTTGTGATAACACAAAATTGCAGTCTTTGTGATCTGATTAGTTTCTGCTTAAGTATATCCCTGGGATACCTTTATGTTGGTCAGGATAATAAATATGAATAAAACATGTTCATATGCCTTTGAAGTCACTCTTCCCATTTTTTCTGTGGTCACCGTCTGTTCCTCAGTAGTTGTTGATCTGATTTCTATTATGGAAGATTAGTTTGCTGTTCATCAGATTTTATACTAATGAAATCAAAGTATGCACCATTTGTTTAGTCTGGTTCTTATCCCCTGACAGGCTTTTTGAGATTCTCCTTTCTATACAACCTTTTTTTTTTTTTTCTGGAATAAACATTTTGTTGTTGTTGTTCGCTTGTTTGCTGAGTTACTTTCTAGATTCCTTTTAATACTGAACTTTTCTTTAGTTTTATGAATCTCTTTTCATGTATTTAAGCTTTGAGTTTTCTACTGCTTGCGTATTCTCGTATAATTGCCTGGCCAAGTTTTCTGACTGCTTCAATTTATTTTGCTTGCTTTCTAGTCAAACAGCACAGATTCCAGTTTAATCATAATTCCAGTGACTACCATAACTGTTCCTTGTTAACTGTAGACTATATTCTGAATTAATTGGTGCATTAGGGATGCCACCTGAGTATAATCTGAAACTTATAGATACTTACAAAAAAAACCAACTATTTTAGAAATAATTTTAAGCTATATTGTGACAACAAACCTTAGACATAAAGTTGAGTGTTGCCCACAATATTAAAGTCTGTAAACATTTTTATGCAAGTCATTGAGTATGACAAAAGCAGTTACCTAGGAAACCATGTTTTAAGCGGACCAGTAGGTTATCTGCATAACGAAACTACAAGGTGATCATGATCAGCCCTGTTCTCCTAATGGGTGAGATCCAGCCTTCACCATACTAAGTAACCTACCAGTGTCTGTATGAGAACAAAGATAACATTGCCTACTCAGATGGTCGTTTAGGATTCAAGGGACTTGCTTTACATACCATTGCTCTTCCACTTCTAAAGTAGTCAAGTAGAACACACTAAAAAGCTGGAAAATTCCAGAAGAGGAGAAAACAAAAAAACACAGCATGGAATGTTGGAAGGGGAGTCATTTCATGGATCGACATTTTTTTTTCTTCGATTGCATATGACTCATTAAAACATATGTCAGAAATAGCCTACATTGAGCCAGGAAGCTAGCTCAGAATGTTAGGGAATTTTCCTGCAAACATGATGACCAGAACTGTAATCCCAGGATGCACATGGTGGAGAGAGAGAGAATAGACTCTCACAAGTCGTCCACAACACACTCCCACAGACCAAATAAATAAATGCATCTAATAAAAATAAAATAAAACAATTTAACCTGGAGGAAAAAACAGTTCACACTAATACTCCTAAACAGTTTCGAAGTTTGCCCCTCCAGAAGGTTCTTTTATTCTTGGAACTTTTTAATATAATCTATGTGGAGGAGATTTTGTTTTGTTTTGTTTTTGTTTTTTTTTTTAACATTTTGATGGAAGTTGTTTCTCAGAAAAGCTCCAAGCAAGATTATGAAGAATAGGACTTGATATTGAGGTCAGTGTAGGAAAGAACTGTTCTAATGGGCTTTCAGGAACCTAGTTAAAAGACAACCCTCCCCACAGCTGCTATCAGTTTCACTCCCAAAAGAAAACAGGGTGAAAATTATCGCAGGAACAGGGAGGGATGCCACTGGCCAGCTAATGGCTCTTAAAAGCCTCCTCATAGTCATCTGGTGAGGACCCTGAAGGGATTGAGCCTCAGGAGGACGACGCTCTCTGAGAACAATTGCTTATTAGACTCTTCAGAGTGATCTGAGGTTTCAGAGAAGTGGGAAAATATCTCAGCCATGCTGGGTCTCAATAATGCAGAAGCCTGGACGAGACCAGCAGCAAGAGTTGAAAAGCAAAGCACCAGTGAACTAGAAAACCGATGGCCTCACAGAGCACAACACTTCCTACAGGGATGTAGGAGAGACTTCATGTTGCGATGACTTTGGGAAGAGGATGAGGTGATCCAAAGTTACGCAGGTGCCAACTGTCACATTGTGAACTGTTGGTATGTATCGTCTTTTGATGCCAATAGAATATTCCCAGAAACCAGGAGGAAAAAGGTCCCTTTCCTATGTGCTAAGTTATGCTCCAATTCTTGGAGAAATTTTTATGTTCGTAAAAAGACACCTTTAATATATACTTTTTAAATGTTAGGCGGAAGGGCATTTCACATCCAGGTGAATGGTCATGACTTGCAGAGTAGGAAGAGAGTGCTAGAGAGTCTGAGGGTAGAATGGAGTAGTCTCTCTCACACACACAGACACAGACACACACATACCACATACACACATACACACACACAGACACATACACACACACACATACACACATACACACACACAGACACACATACACCATACACGGACACACACACACCATACACAGACACACACACACACACATACACCATACACAGACACACACACATACACACATACACACACACACACACACACACTGATTTTAATATATTCATCCTAAAGGTATTCTGCTCACTATGATCTCCTTCCCAGGCCTGGTTTCCCCAACTCACTTTTCCTCTTTTATATCAAAGCTTAGAACCATTAATCCCTTTTTTGTTATTTTGCCAAGGCTTAGTTGAAGCAGCTTAATGATTTTGAAAACAATATTACTTAAGAGATGCTGAAAAAAGGCACAGAAGAAAATATCATTATGTGAGCTATTTGTATGCAAGTTCAATCCTCCTGCCTCAGCCTCCCAACTGCTAGGATTACCAGTACAAGCCATCATTATGGCTGTATTTTCATAAATGAATATGAAGTTGTTCCACGTGCATCGATAGCAGCACAGAGATCTGCCCTATAATCATCTATAGTGATCAGCTTCTGATCAATCTTATGTCAACTAAGCTCCTCACTTCCCATACTGTTTTGAAGCAAATATTTTATCTATAAATATTTTATTTTGTAGGTCTGTATTGTGGGGAATTAACGAAATTGTCACAATAACACTATTTTACTAATAATAGCAACACTTCCTTTTTTTAATACTGTAGTTGTGATTCAAGTTTCTAAATTTGTCTAAATTTCAAGGTCCTAACAAACAGAGCATAAACATACCTTTTGTAAAAGTAAAGGTTCCTTTGTAAAACCTTCCAATGTCCATCCTCTTCATCCTATCTTTATAAATATGCCTGGAATGGCCCCGGTTAAGGATGTTATTAGCTCATCGCCACCCAGAAAACTGTTAGGTTATTCCAGGTAGCAAGTGTTGATGAGAAAATGTCTCCAGGCATAGGTACTGTGCCTCTTTCAAAAACGAGGAAGGAAAGTAAAGGGTAGTCACCATCATAAAACAAGCAAACAAACTGGGGCCTCAAACTAGAATCTATCAAATAAACTAAAAGAAGATTGGCTGGCCTGAGTCCTGGAGAAAGTCTACTATATCAATGCAGATGTAGTCAAGGAGAAAATGGGAAGAGAAGGTATTTTCTGTGGACCAGAAGGAGGTATGAACTTCCGTATAATTTCTTCTTTGTTAATTCAGTCCCATGAATTCTGCATACAAGTAGGTTTAGTCAAAGATAAATGACAGATTTCCTGAGCAATGCACAGACACTTAGACATTTAAGTTTTATTTTAAAGCTCTACTCCTTTTACTATGAATTTCTATGATAGAGATTTCTAGTTTTGTTCAATTTTTTTTTACTTTTGAAACTTCACATACAGCTGAACTTACTTGGTGATGATATTTCTTTCTAAAGATCAATTCTGGAGCTGTTGCTTTCTAAGGAGCCTCGGAGATTTTGAGTGACATGACAAATGAAAATTTAGCTCTCTGTAGTAAACTACAACTTTGTGGATTCAGGAGATGTGTACTAATTCGCTTCTCGTGTTTATTGATGTGGTTTGGAGATCTTTATAAAAGAATTATCTTACTCAGCCCAGGATGTTTAAATCAATCTTCGCAGAAGCTGTTTATATTAGCGAGGACATATTTACTCAATGCACCTTGGGTATTAGGTGACTCATCACTAAGGAAGTCGGCCTAAATCTTTGCAATATGGTGGTACTTTCTCGTGCTGTTTTCCGAATAACAAACTGTTGTCGTGACAGAAGCAGAGAACACTGGCAAAACTTTCAGCACAACTCTTGATCAAAACTGGGCTCAGTGAGCAGGTCAGCAGGACATGGAAGGAACTTCAGTTAGGAGACTTTCTTCTTGAAAACACAAAGAATTGCTTCAGTCTTTAAGAGGGAAAAAAAAATCCCTGATTCATTTTATCTGGCTTTCTCATCTAGTTCTCCAGAGATGGGTTGTGAATTTGGTAATAAAGGGGAAATACAATAATAAATTTTGTTGTGGTTACTTTGAATTAGGAATTGTGTGTGTGTGCTATCATTGACATTTTAGTGAGAAACTGGAAGAGATTTCATATTAGGGGAAATGTTTTTAATACAAGGAAATGAAAGCATTATAGTTTATTAATAATTGTGTGTATTTACAAGGAGTGTAGTAAAAAGCAGTGTCAGGGTTGTTTCAGTAGCTCAGTGATAATGTCACAGAGCCAGAGAGCTTATCTTTCCATAGTACCACCTTAGCATGACAAGTCTCACTATCCTGGAGGGTGTGTATGTGTGTGTGTGTGTGTGTGTGTGTGTGTAACAAAATAGGTGCTGCAGATACAATCACTAAGGCATCACATGCCAATGGCAAAAATCATATTAAGAAGGCAGCAGGAATAAAGCGCCTGTGCCATGATCCTATATTTAAGTCACTTTGGTCTCAGTCTTGTCTCAATCCTTTCAAATGAATTTGTATTTTTACGAAATGGAGCTTTATTTGGGAGGGATCTTACCATCTGGGTACCGTATTGTCGTAGTGTAGAACAGCAGGCTTCTCTGCAATCTAAATTCCTTCACAGTTAGATCTACTTTCCCTTCACTCACCTTGTCTCCGTTATTTAAACTCATCCAGTTCTCTGAATCACTTTAGTCTCAGCCTTGTACGCTTTTCCTTCCCTTTCTGCTCTTTCCCCTCACTGACAAAGAGCAATGAGCAGTAACCACGCCACAGACTAGATGCTATTCTGTCTTGAATTCAACCTCATTCACGTTTTCAGGACACGGCAGACTGCAGCCATCCTGTTTGACAGGATATAATTATCAGTGGCCTCTAGTCAAGTTCCCAATAGAGTCCTGATCATCTCTGAAACCTCTTGAGACAAGCTTTCACATCTACATTTCTCTTGGCTTTCTAGTCTTCTGAACTCCTTCTAGAATGCCCATTGTGTGACACAACATTTAAGGATCTCTAGGGTATAGCTACAAACCCTTCTCTAAAATCCCATAAGACCTGAAACCACAGGGTCAGGTTTCTCATAACAATAGTTCTACTTTTTGATATTTTTCTGTGTGAGAGATTTTCCTCATTGAGGTAACAAAATAACTGACAAAAGTAATGAAAAAAGTAAGATTTATTTTGGGCTCATGAGTAGAAGAGATATAGTCCACATTGGTGGGGACAGGAGCTAGAGGTAGCTGGCCACATTGTGCCCACAGTTATGAAGCAGAGAGAGAAATTCTGGTGCTCAGTTGGCTTTGTTCTTTTTTGTTCAGCCTGGAATCTCAGTACACAGGTTCTGCTGGTCCACATTTAAGATGGGGCTCCCTTCCTCTGACATCTCTGGAAAGTCCTTCATAGACATATTCAAATGTAAATGAGGGGTGCCTCATTAATGCCCTACCATCAAGGTGAGAACTGAGCTTAACCATCACATAGCAATCTCTAAAACAATAAAATGAGATTATTATGATTCATCTAGGCCATTTATGGTTTATCCCTTGAAGCTTTACAAATGAAATTCTCTATAATCAAGAAACCAATACAAAGATATAAGAGTGTGGAAGAAACAACATCTATTGAGGGTTGCCCTGAGCCTGCTAGGCACCATTTTGAAGTCCTCACAAGAGTTTGCTAACACTGTATTCTCGACCTGTGCCATACAACTGATGAAGGTGAACAGAAATCAATGTGAAAAGCAAGACACATATATAGCATAAATAAAAATCTTATTTTTAGCCAGGTGGTGGTGACCCATGTCTTTAATTCCAGCACTCAGGAGGCAGATCTCTGTGAGTTTGAGGCCAGCCTGGTCTACAGAGTGAGTTCCAGGACAGCCAGAGTTACAACAGAGAAACCCTGTCTTGAAAAAAAACAAAACAAAAACAAAATCTTATTTTTAAATTATTTTAATATTTTATTCTTATTTAAATTATATAAATATACACAATAATTGTACATGTTTTAGAAGACTAGTATAAGATTTAATTTCATGCGTACCTTAACATATCCATCACCCTGAACATCTAGATTTGTACTGGAAGATTCTTAAGTCATGTCACCTATCAGAATGTAAATAGGCTCTCAATAAATGACTGAGCTGAAAAGAGGGTACGTTTTGAGCATGTAATTTCAACCCTCCATGTAGTACAACAAAGACAGTAGAAAGTGACATCAGAAGGTTAAATGTAAGTTTATTCTCACCAATGCAAAACCAATTAAAAGCACATACACTTCTGATATACTTCATCCTTATGCATCAAATTCCATCAAGTTATTTTGTGCAATTAAATTGACACTGTGAAATAACGTGTTAAGGAATACCAAAGTTGACCCAAGGGGAAAAAAAATCAGCAATTAAGATGAAGACCGTTATCACGTTACCAGTCAAACACAACTGAGTTGTCTTTTCTCCAACTATTTATTTCATTTGCTAAGAAGCCTTTCTTGCTCTTTAAATTTTTTAAGGTTGTTAGATACCCTAGTGGCTAGATAAAGTAGTTGAAAAATATGATGACAATACTTGGTTATTTGTATAAGCATTTGAGCTGCTGTTATCATGGATTGTTAGAATGTTTAGAACAGTCTGTTCCAACACTGGGCATATAAGTCCTAATTGAAGAATTTACCTCTCTGGGTATCTTTGGACCTATAGTTGGCCAGCCTTTCGTGGGTGTGAGGCGATCTACAGGGGTGTAGGGGTCTAATAATTTTTAGGCAGAGTTCCGGTATGTAAGCAGACTTGGCACTGGGCTCTTCACCTTCCTGCTTCAGTCTCATCACACTAGCCTGTAACTTTTGGCTCTTTAAACAGATGGGTGTGTTGAACCATGCTATTTCATGACAGTGATCACAGTCCTTATGAGAGAGAGAAGATCCAGAGAAATGACACAAATTTGGAACTTCAACATGCAAAATAAAACATGGGAAGAAGATAGCACCAGAAAGCAAAAAGAAAGTAATCAGACTAGAGAGGATGACAACTGCTACTTGTAAAGACACTTGGTTGGTGTTTTGGTCTTTTTATTAGTCCAAGGTCCCTTTTGTCCCACAATCTGAGAGAGTAATACCACTTAAAAGGGCATCCCATGAAAGCCATGCAGTATGGCTCTGGGACATGGTTCATGGCTCCCCCTAACTTTATTGAGATATAATCAACAATGAAATATTGTGAAGTATGACTTGATCATTTTTATGTACATACCTTATGAAATATTGGACACAATCAAGCTAATAATTGCATACATCCTATCTTGATTGCCTTTTTGTATACAGTGAGATACTTAAGATATGCTCCATGTCTTGGTTGTTTCTTGGTTTATATTTTTGTTATCAACTTGACACAAATCAGAGTCATCTGTGAAGAATGACCTCAATTGAGAAAATGCCTCCAAGAGATTACCTGTAGGCAAATCTGTAAGGCATTTTCTTGATTAATAATTGATGTGGGAGGGTTCAGCTCACTATGGGCAGGTCCACCATTGGGCAGGTAAAACCGAGTTGCATAAGAAGGCAGACAGAGCAAGCTATGGAGAGCAAGCCAGTAAGCAGCATTCCTCCGTGGCATTTTCATAAGTTCCTGACTCCTGGTTCTGCCTTGAGTTCTTGTCCTGCTTTTCCTTGATGAAGTAGTGTGACCTGAGAGCTGTAAGATAAATATACTCTTTCCTCCCCAAGTTGGTTTTGGTTATGGTTGTTTTTGGATATGGTTGGTTTTGGTTATGGTGTTTTATCATAGTAAAAAAAAATGCAACTAAGACTCTATTTGCAAATTTCAAATATAAAATGCATCATGACTAAGCACAATTACATAGTTGTACTCTAGAATGGAGTCATCTCTAGAATGGAGTCATCTTGTATAATAGGGAATTCCCATTTGTCCCTCTTTCCAGCTGCCAGAAACCATCATTCTCTGCTCTGTTTCTTCAAGCCTGGGATTGCCCCTCTATAAACAATATAACACAAAGGAATTCGTGTTTGTACTTTTAAGAATCTGTTTCTGTCTTGTCTCTTTGTAGACTAAATGGGTCTAGCCAAGAGAAGCAATCTGCTCTAGATGGAAAGGGAGCTTGGGAAAGAATTCATGGTTAGCCTTTAGCATTTTACCCTTTCAGTAGCTTTCTGTGAGTGGCTGTTCTAAGAGACCACTCAATGCAGCATCCCAATTTCCAATAAGCTCTGATACTGTTCCTTTTCTCAAGTCCTAAACTACTGTAATTGCTCTCATTGCACAGATCAGCATCCCTGGTAGTGTCAGCATCCCTTTTCTTCTTAATCTTCTAATTATTCCTTAATTCTTAGTCTTCAAGAATGCCTTTATTTAACTTTCTGAGTTTGAATCACCTGGGATAATTCTGCTGCTATCTGAGATTCTGACAGCACGGTGTCTATGTCCTAAAGCTGGGAGTGTATTGTTTTCTGAACAATAAGAAAGCCAGTGCTATATTTCCACAAGAGCATAAAAAGAATGGCATTTTCCAGACTAGCACTTTCCAAACATTGGCGTTTGTGGAGATCAGTGGAACTCTAGTTAAAGTGAATATTCAGGTGCAGATTGCTCGGGGTTGCGCTTGAGATTGTATTTCTAAGAAGCTCTCAGGTAAAGTCAAAGTGAGTGATCTGTGGACCACATGTGGACCGCAAGGCTAAAGAAATAACAGCAACTCAACAGCTTCCTGACCCCCTTATGTTTCCGTCTTTTCTATGAGACTGCATTTATTTACAACATCATCTGGCACGTAGGACTTGCTCTGCTGATTCATTTAGTTGACAGCATTTACTTCCACTTTGAGCTCAGCTCGCTTAGGATTTTCACATGGAATGAGCCACCAATCACCCAGAAGCACAGTCTCGGAGAGGAGAAACCCTCTCACCTATTCACATGGAATCCTTTACCTCTTGATACGACGCCTCCTATAGATATTTTGCTACCACTTCCACTGCTCCCAGTCAGGTCCTCATCATCAGCTTCTACTGGGACACACTAATCCAGTCCTCAGATCAGTATCCGATGACTTCTGTAAGGTGTGTCTTTTGGGATATGCAAACAACTTACTCAGCAAGCAGTGGAACCCCTAAACTACCTTACTGCTTTATTCTATACAGTTCCTCACTGCTGATCTCCCTGTTCAAGAGCACTAAAAAGCCACCAGGTTCTTTCAGATCTTTAGGCCTTTAAGCACTATATTTTTTCTCTCTGAACTTTCTCCTTCACTATTGTGTGACTCTCACAAGCACAGCCCTATAAGTAATTCCTTCTAGAAGGTCCTCAGGCCAGAAGTTTTCTTGTATTTCCAGCCTGTGGCAGAGTGGGGTGTTATGGTTTGAATATGAGATGTTCTGTATGAGCCTAGGTGTTGAACCCCAGATGGTGGTGCTGGTTTTAGATGTGATGGAAGGTTTGGGAGGTGAAGCATCCCTGGAAGAAGTAGACTGTGGATACACTTTTGCGGGTTACCTCTGCTCCCTAGTCTCTTCCTTTTCTCTGTTTCCTGCCAGCCGTAAGTGGCAGATGATGAAACTGATAATGCTCCCATGGCTACGATTCTCTAACCAAGTGTACTGGCCAAGAAATCATGAACTGGACTCTCTGGAACTATGAGCCCAAACATACATTTTCTTCTTAAAGTTGTCTTCTGGACAACATACCTATGTAAACATAGCCAATGCAGGTGGTCTTTAGCAGATATTAATTGGATGAATGTATCATTTCACATAGAAGATTCATGTTGGGCTATGTAGTTATTCCAATGTTTACTTTCAGGATAAACACTAAGATACAGTTCAGGTGTTAGATGAATCTGATGTTTTAAATAACAGCGATGAGATGGTTGAAAGAACGGAAGGTGATCAAGTTCGTGCAGGCTCTCAGTTTGCCTTTCTCTGCACATCAACTGGCTGTCCCTGGGTTCCATGCTTGGGATTTCTCAGTGAGGGAAATAAATGATTCATTCAATATTAGCTCCTATTTGGACAAATTTTGACCTTGACGAGATGGCGAGTGGTAATTCGTTTCATTTTCTTTGGTCACAACACAGGAAATTTATATCTGGAAGGATTTCATCTTGGAAAGGCAATTTGTCTGAAAGTGTTTACTGAGCAGTCAGTATGAATCATACTATCAAGGGTCAGTGTTTACAGATGGAATAATTTAATCACATGGGTAAATCAATGGGGGGTGCAGATGAGGCAGCATGTTGATGCGCAATCACTAAGCCTTAGACTTGACAACCGAAGATGTCATCAAATCTCCAACAACCCTGAAGACGCACTACAAAGTACCTCATTCCTGCATGACTTAGTTTCTCACCTGTGAAATGAGGAAAATAAATGAAGGGGGGAAGGGAGGGAAATAAAGTCGTAAGTATTCAACACGAAAACAGAACTGGAGCACGCACATGAAACGTGAATAGGAAGCGTGGCTTAATGTGATTCTTCTCTTGGTGATGGCGGGACAGGTCTACGGAAACGTGAGATTCCGTAGACTCCACTAAGACTTTACTTTCCAGTCATTTTCTCAATTGTTCATCTTGGTCCCCTAAACCACAATAAAGTGCGTTTGACTTTTGAAGAGTACAATGTAATGTTTTCTAAGTGAAACTTCCTAAGTGGTCTGCCTTGTGCAGCGCTCCCAGTGTTGACTCAGATACCTGACGGACAGACGGGAAGTGAGGCTCTGCAAAAGGTATGTAGCTATATTCTATAGAGTTTTCTTACATGATAGACATTATCTAATACATCATCTATTTTGTTTCTAATAGAACTCAACTTAAGCTTTGCATATTGAGTTAACAGCTCTTTCTCCTCCTGTAATCACTCCTTACACTGTTTTTTGTAAATCAACTTCTCCACATCAAGCTGGATGTTTCTCACATCTAACTTCATATAGAGATACTACAAGATCAATGTTTCTAAATGAATAATTGAATGGATAAATAAAAATGCTTTCGGGACGGAAATGGAGATAAGATAGAGCATTTTCAATTAGTTTCTCTTTGACACCCAGTGGTAGCTTGCTTTCACAGAACACGACAGAGTTCATTAGGTAACGTGTTTATATAGTAAAAACATTAAGACATCAAAGAACGAATTTGAAGAAGACACCAGAAGATGGAAAAATCTCCCAGGCTCATGGATCGGTAGGACTGACATGGTGAAAATGGCCAACCTGCGAAAAGCAATCAGCAGATTCAATGTAATATCCATCACAATTCCAGCACAATTATTTGTAGAAACTGAAAAAAAATATATTTAACCTCATATGGAAGCACATGAAGCCCAGAATAGCTGAGGCAATACTGAATAGTAAAATCTGTTGGCGGTGTGAGCATATCAGATTTCAAGCTATTTCACAGAGCTATAGTAGTAAAATGGCATGCTATTGGCATATAAATCAATGGAATTGAATTTAAAACCCAGATATAATTTCATCTACTTACAGACACCTGAATTTCTGCAAACAAGTCAAAAATACAATACACACTGGAGAAAAGGCAGCATCTTCAATCAATAGTGCTGATCAAACCAGATGGCTGCACGTAGAAGAATGAAATGGATACATATTTATCACCTTGACTAAAACGCAACTCTAGGTGAATTACGAACCCCGAGATAAGAGCAGATACCCTGAACCTGAAAGAAGAGAGAGTGGGGAACAGGCTTGAACCCAGTTACTCTCTTTAGGAGTTTATTTACTGAAAATGTGTCTCTAGTAGACAGAAATGTTTATGGAATGAGCTATGTGTAACATTTTATTCTAAGTGTGCTTCTCTTAAATAATTCACTTTGTCCTTAGTTTTTAAAACTAATAAATGACAGGGTTGACTCTCCTCTTTTGTGGAAGTTTATTTTTAGTTATGTATAAAATAATTGTTTTGTGCACTGTTGAGAAAAAGGCTGCCTAGGCCTTGGCATTTTGTATTGTCTGCAGGTGTTGGATTTCTATGGAGGATGTCTGATTGCTCATGATCTGCACGTGCTATAGAACACCTAAGGAGTTCTGTATCAGTAAAAACACCTGTGTTGAGATGCTTAGGGCGCCACTGTCCAGTACGGCACTGGCCAAGATAGTTCCCTCTGCAGAGGTCTGAAAGGATTTGCATGTATGAAAATGCCTCTGTGTCTTTCTTGCTGAGTCACCACAGTAAGTGTACTGCTACATTCCTCTCTCCCAGATGCTGAAATTAGAGGTGTGAATCACCATACCTTTAAAAAAAATTTTTTAGAGACAGGGTCTTGTTATGTAGACCAGCTGGCTTCAGACTCTAGAAATCATCCTGATTTGGCCTTCTGAGCCTTGCTATTAACAGTTTGTATCTCCACACACAGAGTTTATTTTCCTTGGAAGTCTGTGTGATGCTTAGACTTGTCAACTTAACACAGAATCTCAATGACAGATCATCTACACTGGCTTGGCCTCTGGACATGTCTGTGGGGGGTTGTTTTAATTAAGTTAATTGATTTGAGAAGAGCCAGCCCACTGTGGGTGGCACCATTCCCTACGCAGGGGGTTCTGCAGTATACAAGAGTTGAGAATTTGCTGAGTACAATCGAGTAACCAAATAAGGAAGGATTCATTCATTCTCTCACCGCTCTTGACTGCAGATGTGATGTGCCCAGTTGTCTGAAGCTCCTGCCACTCTTCACTACAGTGATAGGCTGTAACCTGAAATTGTGGACTAAAATAAACCCTTTTTCCTCCGAGTTTCTTTTTGTGAGGATGTTTTAGCACAGCAACGTGAATGAAACTAAGAAGATCAGCCTTTCGTTCATTGGGAAAAGCTTGAAATGTTCTTGGGGCTAAACTGCTGTTGACTGATTTGATTTGTGCTGCTACATAGGAAAGAACCATGGAGCTGAAACAGATTTGTGGTTAACAATGAAATTATGGGGTTGGAACCATGACTCGGTGGTTAAGAGGACTGGATGCTCTTCCAGAGGACCTGGGTTTGATTTCCAGAACTCACATGGCAGCTCACAGCTGTCTGTAACTCCCTGATCTGACACCCACATCTGGTCTTCACCAGCATTCCTTGTAGACAAAACATTCATACACATAAAATAATTTTTAAAAAATAATAATTAGGTTAGGTGGTTGGTTTTAAGTAGGCAACAATCCAATTTATAAGGCTGAATTATATTTGCGTATGAAGTAATTTATATAATGCAGTTTAATAAGAAGCTATAACATTGATCCTTAGAATAAACTGCACCTCGTATAATTAAGTGGGACTATAAAAGTCACATAGCTTGTTGAATGGGAACATTCTTGGTATTTGTGCCTCAGCAACAGCGGTAGCAAGATGTTACCATCCGTGGATAAAGGTAAGCATGTTTTTCATTTAGTATCTGGTGCATCTCCTATTTTTGAAGGACAATGAAAATATCTCAGTTGTTAAGTATAATTATTGTTGTCCTAACATATATAGCAAAACTCCAGTTTGAGTTTCCACTCTAAAATCATAGTTTCCAATCTTATATTTAATGCTATTTGATTTTTAATGCAATTTAGGTTCTATTGTAATTTAGACAAGATAAAAATGTTATTACAGATCCAGTTCTATTTGAACTGTTTGAGCTAATAACTTTAAATAGTTTAAAGGGTCTTATACAAACTGGGAGAAACCTATGTATTGGAAGAAGAAAGTTTGAAGCCGTTCAACCAGAATGTCTCTTTCAACAGAGGACAGATTTTTGACTCCGGATAGAGTGGTGCTAGCTACTGAAGACAAACCCAGTAAGACATGTTCACATGATGTTCAAATAGCTCTGGGCACTGAGAGCTCCTGCTGAGAACATCACTGGTGCAAATCCAAAAAGAAAGAGCCCTTCTTTCCAACCAGATCTTTCCATTCTGTGTTCATGAATTAATACCATAACTAGGAATGTTGAACTACAGAGGACCTTTATAACAAATGGGTGGCTCCAACTGTGCTTCCAAATCCTAAAAAGTAATATTGGAATGGGTAGAAATCAACCATATTGCATTTGTTGAAAACTATCATGGAAACACATTTCTAACATAAAGATGAATGCCAAAGTCTGATTACATAATGAAATGTGTACCTTTGTAAGCATTTAATATCAGTAAAGATTTATATGTCTTACCTCATTCTAAAACTTGATATGGTATCAGCTTTTCCTTGTCTGGAGGCCAACTTAATTAGCTTTCTTATGCCTCATATTTTAAATGAGCTAATCAGATTTGTATTGTTATTGACTGTTATAGTAATGACTCTGACCACAGTTGCCAAGGGCCCTGCTGTTGGCACTCAAATGGATACTCTGTATCACTTAGCCTTCTGGAAAGAAAAAAGGCAAGATTTGCTTCCATATTCTCTGTTATAGTACTCAAAGTTCCTCTAGTCCTTTGATAGAAAGAAGAGATGATTGGTGTCACAGTGATTTTGTGGTGTGTGTGTGTGCACGCACACACGCATATTTATCCATGTTCACCCACAGTGAGAAGAATTTCCATTTGGCACTCAGTTTTTTACCAAACTGAAGTCATGGCTTGAAGACTTCCAGACTCTCAACGAACCTTATTCTCTGCTACCTTTCTAATATCACTCAAACTGTACAAGGGCAACCACAGAAAATATTTATCCAGTCTCTACTACTTATCAAAAATAGGATAGATTTTTTTTAATTACACATAAGCCAAGAGAAAGCAGCTGGATAAATAGACAGGTCCATCCACCATCATTCCCATCTCAAAGTCTGCAACAATCCTGTAAGATATTTTTTATGAACATGTAAATCCAAACCAGAGCAGGAAAAAAAGCTTGTGGATATCTAGAGCCATCCAACAATCAGGAAATGTCTAAAAATTACAGAAAGATAGATTACAGGTAAGATACAGGTAAGATCAGATTCATAGAATTATTAAATGCAGGGAAACCTAAGTTAAACACAGACCAAAGGTAACTATGTTGAGAAGACGGGAATGTTTGAAGTGTTTGTTAAAAATTCTTACTCGGGGAGAAGCAGTGAGAGCTGATGGATCAGGAACGCTCTCCTCAAGGGTGTGCAGGGAGCGATGGTGGGAATTTGATAGGTTCATGGCGAGTGCAGGCGACTGGAACCTGCTCCAGGGATGCTCCAGAGATGATCAAGACAGGATGAAGACTGTCCCTCAAGGGGAAGCTTCAGCACCCTGAGCAACCCCCAGCATCACACAGGTCTCTCTCCTGAGCACATCAGAAACTGACCCCAGTAATTGAAACAAGAAAATACAAGCACGAAGACTCCAAATAAGCAGATAGATTATTCAGCATTGGAAAGAAACTAGTACACCACACGTGAAAGCAAAAATTTGAGGTGCAGGGCAAAAGCAGGTGAGGTAAGGGAAGTAAGTGTGCGAATACAGCCAGTTAGATGGCTCTGTGGGTAAAAGTACTTGCCACCCAGCCTGTCCATGTGAGTCTGAGCACTGGAACCCACATAAAGAGTGGAAGCAAGAATCTTAAATGCCAGCATTCCTAATGTACCAGCAGAGCTGCCACGGTGGACAAATAGGAGGGAGAGACAGTAGAATTGCCCTGAAGTCCCCCAGTACCCCAGCACTGTTAGAAACAACAGGAGAGACCTGCCTCAGTAAGGCCAAGACAGTTGTCCCCTGACACACACACACACACACACACTAACAAACAAAAGAATTTTAAATGTGAGAACATAACACATTTCCAGACACTGGATAAGAGTCTTTAAAATAAAATTTCTTCATGGAGTTAAAAGGTATAGCTATTTGGATGCTGAAGATTACTGGGAAGAAACTGTCAGCTCAAGGATCAAATTAAAACATCTTCCTATAATACAGAAAGCGCAAAGGTGTTTAAGGGCTGTGAGACAGTAACCTTTAAATACAAGGAAAATGGGCTAAGAAATTTTAGAAATCTGTGATAAAACTTAAAATTGAACCAAAAAGAATCTGAGAAGCAACAACATCCGTGTCAAACTCCTTAGGAAACAGCTTAATTCCAGAAAAGTCACAAACACATCTCTAAAATGAGCCGGAATATAGATATGCTGCACTATGAAGTCTGAAATGCCTAGTTTTACCTCACAAGTCTTCAGGTAAAGATGCAAGAAAATGCAAGTTAAACTCCCCAAGAGAAGACGATGAAAAGTAAACAGATTTTATGAGAGTATAAACGTTAGATTTGACAGTTAAATATTTCAAAGTAACTAATATGAAACCTTTAGATTGAAGAAAATGTATCTAAAGGAGGTAGTGAAAATACGGTAAGAACGACAAATCATGAGATTTTACTAGAGAAAAGGAGGGTGAAACAAAATATTCAAACTGGTAGGGTTGTTAGCACAGTATTCTAAATGATATTCTCACTACTAGATTCAGTAAACAGAATGATGGAAGATGAATCTGTGAACTGAACTAGAAGACAGTTCAATGAAAATTATTTACAGTGAGAAGGATATTTTAAAAGTAGATTCACTCGTGGGACAACAGTAAGTTTGTTCAAACATATCGCAGAGGTCCTGAGGAAGAAAGAAAAGAGAGAAGAGGAAAGAAGAACAACTTGACATTAACCAAAGATACATAAATCTGAAGTGGGAAGGAGATGAGGGGTGATATAATCACAATTTTAGGAAACTCTTGAAGAATTATAGAAACATTATATTTAAAGAATAAAAGCTGGATGAAAGATTCATAGATTCAACTATGGCCTCTTTAGACACCTGCACACCCATCATGTACTTACGTAGATACACATAAATATATAATAAAAACCCTTCCTTAGAAAGAAGGTGTAGGGATGAAAACCAATCTAGCATGCAAACAGTACACACAGGAGATCTGGAGAGAATGTAGCTAAGAACACAGAGGCTCCCTTAGTGAAGTGGACACTAACAAAACTAAAGGAAGAAAAACATTTCACAACCATAGTGAGAATCTCAGTAACTGAGCACAATAGTAGAAAACAACTAGGAATGTAAAAACCCTGAATACTATTAGTCAACTACATCTGAATAATGTATTCAGAGCCTTATCAAAAGAAAAAGAGAACACGTATTCTGTTCCAACACATATTAACTAATCTCTAGGACAGACCGCAAGCTAGCCATAAAACAAACTTTTGGAAGTCATCATTTAAGTTTATGTCAACTTAAATTATGTCAAGAAATACTCTCTTGGCAAACTGAGATTAGATTGGAAATTAACAACAGGATGAAATTTGGGGAAATCTTACATATTTGGAAAATAAACGAAACACTTCAAATGGTAATATATGAGCCAATGAAGAAAAACCAGGAATGAAAGCACAAGTAAGATTTATGGGCTGAATGCAATGCTTAGTCATTGCTTTGTAAGCGGTCTTCTGCCAGGACCTCATGCAGGTCAGGCAAGCGCTCTAATGCTGAGCTACAGGCCCAGACCATTGTGTGACTTTATTGTTAAATTGGAAGAAAAAGAGAAAGGAAAAAGCACCAAAAACAATAAGCAAAAGCAGAAAAATAGTACAGAGAAAAAGAAATTTAATAGTCTGTTCGTAGAAAAGATGAATAAAAATGACGGTTGGCTAGAAATAAATGATACATATTAATTTTAAAGAAAAGCAGCAAAAGACACTTCTACAGAACCTAGATTCTAAGAGACTTGTGAATAGGTCTATGTCAACAAACTGACACATATCTCAATCAACACATCTTACCAAAACTTACACAAACATAAATCAAACTAATTCTATAAAAAAAATGTAAGACAATCGAATTTGTGATTGCAAAAATTACCTTTCTTCCTGCTGTGACCAAACACCAGACAAGAGACAAAGGAAAACAAATGTATTCTGAGTGGGCACAGAATCATAGTGGGAGAGTGTAGTAGCAGGTGGGGCTGCTCACATTGCATCTGTAGTCAGGGAAGCAGGGACAGACAGGAAGTGGGGCTGGGTTACGAAACTTCAAGGAGGTTGCCTTCTTGGTGCAGCATGTGAGTCTCCTAAAACCTCACGGCCCACACCAGTGACTCACTTCCTCCAGCCAGGCTCTACCTCCCACTATAGAAAGACATCCGGAGGGCCACACCCTTCCAAAACAACACGGCAGCAGAGGACCCAGTGTTCAGACAGCTGGAGATATTTCAAGTCACAACAGTGATGAAATACCTCCCCAGAAAGAAAACAAAGAGCGGTCCCAGTGAGCTCTGCCACATAGTTTAGAAAGCAGTGGAGTAGTTAGTTCCTTCTTTCTTGTGCGGTAGATACTCTAAGACCCTCAGTGGATGCCTGAACAGAGAGCTAGCGCTGAACTGGATAATGAGAGCCCTTTCATCGTAACTAAGCACTGACAAACTGTGACAACAAGTTTTGGATTTTAAGTTGCTGCTTAAAACACTAGCATAAATTTGCTTTTCACTCTTAACAGTTTCATAGATACAGAAAGTATTCATGCATAGTTCTTAGCATACAATTATTATTTTTCTTTGACCAAGTAAAAAAATTTCCCCTTCCTTCCTTCCTTCCTTCTTTCCTTCCTTCCTTCCTTCCTTCCTTCCTTCCTTCCTTCCTTCCTTCCTTCCTTCCTTCCTTCATCCCTTCCTTTCTTCCTTCTTTACTTCATTCCTCCATTTCTTTCTTTTACTTAAAGGAAACATTTTACACATCTTACTTTGGATATCTGAATTGCCATAACCAATATAGTATTCTCATGCTTGGAGAGAGTATTATTGTATAAAACACAGGTTATTTTTGACATAAGAACTATCCTATGGCAGATGACATGGTAATCCAGTAACTAGCAGAATGAGTTTATAGTATGGATACACTGGAAAGAGGCTGATTCACATCCTGGGTTACAAGGAGCAGGGAGATGCAATATTTCATTACATCGTAGAGAACAGTACACAATTAAGAAATTAGGCATTGTTTCTGAAATTTTCAATTGTCTAGTAAACATCTATGTAAATCATACTATTGACATATTTAATGGTGAATGCTTTCCCTCTAAGATTGGAGAACAAATCATGACAACCATTCTCCACATTTCTATTCAGGTGTACCAGAGTATGTACAGGTTAGTCACGGGGGTGTAAGAAGGTAATCTCATCATAAGACATTAATGTTTGTTTTAGTTCATTTTTTCTTTCATATAGACAGGGTCTCACTGTGTAACTCAGGCTAGCCTTGAAATCCCTATGCACTGAAGCCTGGCCTCAAACTACCAAACCTGCTGCCTCAGCCTACTGATCACCTACTAGGATCACAGGGGTGTGGCACCATTCCAAGATCAGGCAAAGATGGCATCATCATCATCATCATCATCATGATCATCATGATGTGCATGTGTGTGAACATGTGTGTATGCATGTGTGTGTACATGTTTGTGAACATGTGTGTATGTACATGTGTGTATGCATGTATGTACATGTTTGTGAACATGTGTGTGTGTACATGTGTGCGAACATGTGTGTATGTATGTGTGTGTGTACATGTTTGTGAACATGTGTGTGTTCATGTGTGTGTGCACACAGGATGCTTCTATTACAAGATCTGGATGTCTTATCCAGATCATCGAGTATCTAAGGCAAGCACCTCTATCCTCACTGACTCTCAGATGCCATTTACATGCATAAATTCCCATGACACTTTAAAAGAGAAACTACTAGGATTAGTAAAATAAGATTTGTTGTGTGTAATCAAGACTATGTAAAAATTCAATTTCATTTCTCTATAATGAGTTCAGACCACCCTAAAGGAAACGTGTCAAAAACAATTCCATGCCAAATTATTCAAAACTAATAAAATATTAGTTCATAAATGTTCATGAACAACACATGCAAAGGTAAAACCTGCTGCCGAGAGAGTTGAGGTATATGTGTACATACAGAGAAAGTCCCCTGTTCATGGATTGGAACACTCAATATTCAAACGTGGCTCTTGTCATTAAAAAGATCAATCAATTTGAATACAATCCCTATAAAAATTCTAGCAGTCTTTTTCATAGCAATTAAGACTTTGATTCAAACATTTATACTGACATGCAAAAGACTTAAGAGTATTGAAAAATATATGGAAAATGAAGAATACATCTGGACGATTCCGATCATCCAATTTCAGATTTTATTATTATGAAGCTACAAAATCAAGGCCATATGGCACTGATTTAAATACAAACTTATTGTACTGATATATACAATACAGTAAAATAGAGGACCTAGAAATAAAGCCTAAAGTTTATGATCAATTAAGTTTTGGGCAATATTTTCCTGGCAATTCTAGCTTAAGTGTAGTTACTTTTTAACAAATGGTAACAGTTGTACATGTAAATTAACAAAAAGAGCATAGGCTTGTGCCACACTGTACACTAAAAGTTAACTCAAAATGGATTTTGACAAGGCCATATTATATATATATATATATATATATATATATATATATATATACTTCCAGAAGCAAATATTGCAGAGATCTTTGACTCTTAGCAGAGGTTAACATATCCTTATATAACATCCAAAAGCACAAGTCATTGAAAACCCACTAATTAAAAGATTATCGCAATTTAAAATTTTAATATTCAGAAAACATAAGTGAGACAATAAAAAAGCCATTTACTTTGAAAACAAAATATTTATGTGATGAGAATCATATCTAGAACAAGGCCTCTAGCTGGGTGGTGATGGCACACACTTTTAATCCCAGCACTTGGGAGGCAGAGGCAGGTGGATCTCTGTGAGTTCGAGGCTAGCCTGGTCTACAGAATGAGTTGCAGGACAGCCAGAGCTACAACAGAGAAAGCCCGTCTTAAAAAACCAACCAAACAAACAAAAAAAATGATAAAATAAATAAATAAATAGAATAAAGTCCTCTATAACTCAATGGTAAGAAGGCAATCCAATTTTAAAAGAGGAACAAATTTAATAAGTGTTTCATCAAAAAGATTAATGAATGGCTAATTAATATGTGATAACATGGACAGCATTATAATTCATTGGGAAAATACTAATTAAAGGCAATGAGATGTCACCATGTGTTATGCTACTAAAATGACTAAAATAAAAGTTGACAATGCTAAGCTTTGAGGACACGGAGTAACGGGATACTTCTGCAGTGCTGGGGGGGGTGTAAAGTGCTTCACCTATTTGGTAAAAAATAATCTGGCAGCTTCATACGAGACTAACCACATATCATACAAATAGGTAATACCATTACTATATGTCTGATCAAGTAAATGAAAATGTACATCTACAGAAATATCTGCACAGTACTGTTCGGAGATTCTCAATAACACATCAAAACAGGAAACGAAATGACCATTAATTGCTAAATAGATCAAGAAAAATAGATATAACTCCACAGTAGGATATAACTGAAAATAAGAACGAATAAATGGCAGAAATGCAGGGTTACACTTGTGAATCCCAAGTACACTGCACAAAGTAGAAGCCGCAGGAGAAACCTTTGTTGTGCCTGATTCCGTTTGAAATTTCTAGGAAGGGTCCAATTTTAGCGACAGAAACTGTAGAATGAGACGAGACGGGCCAAAAGTTGGTTTTGCTGCCAGTTTGGAAAGGATGCTAATACCTTTGGATATAGGGACTTTTTGTATTGATGGAGGTATTCTAAAATTGGACTAGCAATTGTTCTGTAATTGTAACATTTATTAAGATTCAGCAAATTGTACATTTACTGTGAATAGATTTTACATACTTTTTAAAGTATGTGACAAAATTTTTCTAGTCCTTAGTAAATTTGATGTGTTTTTAGGTTACAGTAGCCACTTTTACCTTTAATTACTGGTGCTAACAACAATATATTAATTGGAGTAACGATTAAAAATATAAATATTTTTGTCGCTAATTAACAAAGTCAAGCAACTTTGTTGGAACAAAATACAGACAACTTTTGGGTAATTTTGGTTTTTTGTTTTAATTTTTTTTCACCTGAAATAGCCATAGTTTCCCCGAAAATTTAACTAAAGTAATTTATTTTTCCTTTTTGAATAAGGCATTACCTAATGTGAAAACAATTTGATAATAAAATATAATTTCTGGAGATATCCACAAAGTCTTTTTTCCTCTAACAGCTATAATTATCTTGAAATTATCACTGGTAAAAATATTACATTTATTTCTACTCATCAATAATTAAACCTCAAAGGAAATAAGATGCTAATTGTAAGTGGCCAGCTAATGTCTTGTTCTGGTTGCATTAAACATCTTAAAAGTTCAGTATTTTGCAAGAAAGGAAGTCACATTTATGAAAAAGATGTTTATTTTTCTAGGCAAGAAATAATGTAACTATTAGGAAGAAATGGCCACAAAAATTCCTGGTTGAAAAAGGCACGAAGTGGACGGATCCAGCAGAAGATAAAAGGGACAATTAATGAATATTTTGATTTCTGTGTGTACATAGCAGAAAAAAAGGGAAAACATCAGCCCTACAAGACTAACCTTCTACTTTTCAGCATTGAACCAGGACAAGCTGAGAAGGACCTATACTTGGAGAAGCATGTCTGTCCTTGAGGGTAGGTGTACACCGATGGGGAGCCCCAGTGCAAGGCATCATTGCCTAGTCATTTTGTCACCAAGGGGTAAAGCGTGGAGTGATGCTGGCTTCTCCTGACCATCTTCCCAGCACTCCCTTGCTGGAGTTCCCTGGCTCCACATTTTTCTCTCAGGCTAACAGCCCTCTGATCTTCCTACCACCCTCCCTCTGCCTCAACTTCAAAACAACAACAACACTGTGATACACCCCTTTGTTCTCTTTTGACTGGGTCTCACTAAGTGTTGGGAGAGAAACACCTATCACAGTCATTCACCATAACCGAAATCCTTGTTTGTCCAGAGAGTGGACCTGGTATGCATTTCCTTAGTTAGATTTGCCACATGAATTGCCCTAATCTCCTATTTCAGACATAACCCATCCCTCCTGTGTTTCCTGTTAGTGGACACTGGTGTGGAGTTGAGTCCCGAGGTTCAACATCTGCACCCTTCATCCATTTTTCAGCAATCTGCTGTTACTGACTAGTGATACATTCAACATCATCCTTCCAGGGAATCCCATCAACTCCAGGTTTATCACAACTTGCTGTATCAGTGAGAAGACTTGGAAGTCAGGCTTTCTGGTGATTCCTCAATGTGGTTAAGCCCCTTAGACTTATCCCTAAATTTAGGCAGCTGTAACTACTAGGTCAGATAGACCACAAAACTTTCCTGGGTGCAGCCCTGGGTTGTGTCCCTGCTTCCTGTGGGTTTTGGCCTTAGGTGGCAGTGATCTGTGTTAGGTGTGAATCAACTATGTGGGGATCTAAAAGGCGCTCATTTTGTTAGAGCAAAAGCCAGTTAAAGCTAAATTCTGTCCTGTGCAAACTCGACTCAGTTTGGTGAGATGTTTTCTTGTGTTCTCACCTGTTCTGTGTTTAAAGCAGAGTTAGCCTCTTCGATGTCACAGAACACCCTTCTTTGTCCATAGTTTACACCTCTGTAGTCCCAGGAAGATAAAACCCTCAAACAAGGCTGCTGGCAAACACCCACAGGTCAATAGTAGCTTATATTTAACTTGCCATTTTATTAACTGTAATAATAATAAAAAACCATTTTATTAACCACCTTAAACGTCAAAGCATAAGGTAAATTAATGCTGTTATCTACAGGAAATGAGATCTGAAATGCACAGGGACTCAGTCTAGTCCCAGTTCTAAAACTTCATCCCGACATCTGGGGAAAGAAATGTTGCTGAAACTCTTGCTTCCCCGAAATTGAAGAGCCCTTCCCTCTAGGAGGTGGTGGTCCTGGGCAGGGCAGCCCTGGGAGTTTTGTTGTGTTGAGATAATCTCATGTAGCCGAGGCTGACCTCAAACTTGTTATGCAGTCTAGGATGATCTTGAACTCCAGATCTTCCTGCCTCCAGCTCCCCAGTGCTGGAATTACAGACTGTGGGACTGCACCATTAGGCCTGATTTGATGGGATACTGGGGATGGCATCCAGGGCTTCCTGAAGGTTAGGTAAGTGGCAAGCGCTTTGCCTGCTGAGCTACATCCCCAGTTGAAGTCCAGGGATTTATGATGGGGGAGAAAAGACTTTTCTAAAAGTTCCGGATCATATTCTCTCTCTTCCTCCTTCCACATTCCTGTCCCATGCTCTCTTCTCCACTCCTGCCTTCCCCTGCCACTTCTTCGAGAGGCTTTTTTTTTTTTTAAACAAATTCTCTGGATCCGCCCCAATTTGGAATCGCAGCGTTAGATGCCTGTGCGATCCATTTCAGGATCCGGAGCCCCGCCTGCTGCTGAGTACTCTACAAGTAGCCGCGGGCTAGACAACTCTTTGCAGAAGTTCCCTCCTACCCTGCAAGCAGAGAGGGACTTTGCTTGCAGGGATCTCCTCAGCAGAGCCCGGGTGCTGATCCAAGCCCTGCTGCGGCTCGGCTCGGCTCACCCTGCCCGGTCCCTAGGTGCCGCCTGGTGGGGAGTAGCTGCGCCAGCCGGCGTCCAGGTGGAATCCATGAAGCGCAGCCTGAAGAGGATCCTGCGCCCAGAGGAGAGGAAGGAGCTCCAGGGCGCTGTCTACCAGGGCGTGGAGGAAGACATGGAGTGCTCCAAGGACTCCTTTAAGGTGCTGGGGAATCGGTGGTCTGGAGCGGGCTGGGACAGTGTGTACGTGTTTGGGGGAGAGGGGGGGTTCAGGGGGCTGGGACTTTTCTTGCCTGCAGTATTCTGAAACATTTGCACACAAGTTCAGGAAACAGTGAGCGTGGTCAGGGCAGGAGCCTCGAGTGTCAGGGTACTGAGCACCTGGAAGTGCTATTTTGATCCCGGAGCCTGGGACCACACTAGTAAAGCGCCACCACACTGCCTGATGGTCCTTTGTTTTGCTTACCTGTTTGCTTAACTTCATCACGCCAGGGGGATGGTTTGATGCCAGACGAAGAAGTTCCCCTGAAGTACTTTTGATATTTAACAGAATTAGAATCTGAGGACTGCATGAAGCGAGGACAAATTTGGAGTGGATGCTGGTCCGCTTGAACTTTTAAGCAGAATTTTTTTCCCCCCTGAATTGAAGCGGAACTGCCTGAGCTGAGGATCTGGTAGTCAAACAAGTGAGCTGGGTGGAGAGACATTTTTGTCTAAAAGTGAAAGAGAGAACTCAGCACTTGCAAATGATGCCTGGTGGAGACAGGCAAGACCAGCAGTGGTTGCCATGCATCAGGAGACTCCGCAGGGGAGACTTAGTGAGGACCGCCCATGACTGTGATGGGGGCTTCTTCTTAGTTCTCTGGATGTTTTGGCCTAGAAGAAAGTTGCACCCACTACCAAGCTGAAGCTGAAGCTGCCAGCACTCTGCTCTGAGGGGTAGAGGCTGTCTGTTGATGCTCAGAAAACCCATTAGACTTCCTTAGCTTGATAGCAAGAAGGGAGAGGCTCTCCTGAAATGTCAAGGTATTGACTGTGGCTTTTCAATCCCCACTGTGAATCCCTTTCCACCGCACAACCCCGTATGTATTTTTCAGGGGGAAAAAGAAAAGCTTATGCAAACACTAGCTTTCACTGAGCTTTCTTTAACTTATGAAAACATGAGCTCACTTTGATTCACGTGTGAAGTAAATTTTAGAACACTTTTCAACTCAGTACTTTGAAATTTAATGTATATATACACATATATACACACACACACACACACACATATAGACACACACACACACACACACATAGAAGCTTCACAGTGGTCCATCACATAAAACACATCATGATTTATTTAACTAGTTACATACTGATTAGCACTCAGGCTGTTTTGTGTTTGTTTGTTGGTTTTGTCGTTTTATTAGCTTTGATGTTTTTACCTGTGACTGTAGTTTCTCAGTCCATGTGTCTATTGGTAGCTTCGTCCTACAGAGGCAAGAGGTAAGTACAGCTTTAGTTTTGGCAGACAAAGTCCAACTGCTGTCTACGCAGATGCCACTGCCGATGTGGGTCACAGGTACCCTTCCTCACACAAACCCATATGAAAGGCCTCCAGAGTTGACATTGTTCCCTATGCCACTTAAACTTAGCATATTGGCCAAGGCTTTTGCTTGAAGACCCTACTAAGTATTAGTAATTCTAATTAGTATTGCTAACACTTAGTAGGTTCTTCATAAGTAAATTTCACATCATGAATACATTTCAGTACTAGGATGCTGTCTTTACAATTAATGTAGGGCAGAAAGAAATCTTAAGATTTCAAAAAATCCCTTAAATCAGTTCAGTTTTCCGGAGGTGTGTGGAAGAATTTCTGCCATCCAGTCATAGTATCTTCTTTGTTTTTATTTTAGTGTCTTTAGTTTCATTGATGCACTCAATGAATTAACTTTAATACTTTAAAAAAATACTTTGGCATTTAACCATGCTCTGGCTATATATAGTCTCTCATCTTAGTTTTCTTTCCTTTGGGATCTTATTCTGATTAGATAGATTTCAAGCAAACTAAGAGAGATGGGTTGAAGTTGAAAGCCTTAATTTTGAACTAACTTCCCTAAAAATGATCTTGTGCCTGGTGCTTTGAATATAGTCATATAGCCATGGAACTCAGAATTCAAGAGGTTACGGACTACTCTAAGCAGGAAACTGTACTGGATTAATTATTACATGTTAATCCGCCAGAGGCTTGAATATACAAAACAGGAAGAAATAATGAAACCACATTGTAGTTCTGGGATAACACTGAGATTAAAATGGCTTCTTAGTGTGCTTTTCAGATTTGAAAATATGCAACCAAGTATTTGCCGAAATTATTTTCAAAGGTATTTCTTAATAAATATCCGATTACAAAAGCCCAAATCAGAATGCACTACAAGTCAGTAACATTAAATGGTTTTATAGTACGTAATAATTTATCTACAGGCAACCCACATACGCATTAGGATCTTTCTTGAGGAATTCCCTCCATGCCTGATGACATGTCAGGTTCTGAATAGTGACAGTTTAACACTCTTCATGAGTTCATGGGACATGTTTACAGGCTGGTTTATCCCCATGAACTCAATAGTATCTTGTGCACCTCTGAAACTGGTTCTTCCTGTAAAGAATGTGGAGGGTTTATCTAGACTACTTCTCTCAGAACAGACTTGTAAACTACTCTTTTGGGCACTGGTGATGATGGGTAGTAGAACCTCACAGTGTCATCCAAAGTACAACCAATCCAAATGCTAGAATTTGTTCAAATTGACTTAGGTGAACATTTTCTTTGCTAAGGCAAAACATTAAAGGGATAAAAAGCCTCGTTTCTTCAAGAATGTCAGTTTGATTTTTGGTTATGTATAAATAACCTGAGAATGGCTGGAAGCCTTTGTCCCATTCTATAGTCATGAAGGGCGCATGGAATTGTGTTTCTGTTTAAGATACTGCCAACATAAACGTGGTTGTGCTTTGTTTTAAGTTCTATTCTGTGACAAAAGAAGTAAAATTCAGAGTTGGACATTTAAGAGATTTTAGTTTATTCTGTCCTCACATTTAGTGAATTGATCCTAATCTGCTAAATTCATCACTGCTGCATTTGACAGAGTGTTTCTCTGCAAGAGTGAGAAGTGTTGTAGTTTTATTAAAATAACAAACTAGGCTTTGGCAGCTATCTTATGTAACCAGTCACAGGCACAAGGAGAATTCAAGCAACTTTCTTCATGTTTTGTTTGGGAATTATTTCTGTGTTTTGAGAAAAATGTATCATACTATCTTGACTCTATGCCAAGACATTGCCCTGTACTACATCTTGGTTCGGGTCTTTGTAATGAAGTAGTTACTGAGAAATAGCTTTGAAATCAACTTAGACAAATGTTTTTACTTGGCTGTGTGTTCATAAATCTGGAAGGTACAATGATAAATGATTTGAATCTTGGTGCTACCCTATAGCTGCAGTGGACCTCTGTGAATAATTCTTCTCCTCCTCCTTTTTTGCATTTAAATCTCTAAGAAACTAACAGGCACCAAGTAGCCTAGTGTGTATAAAAGTCTGTAGGGGGCTGAGGTGTAGCTCTTCTGGTGGATCACTTGCCTGGAGGTAGAGCTGGGTTTGAATCACAGCATGGGTAAACTTGAGTGGTTGTATATGCCTGCAATCCTAGCACTCAAGAACTAGAAACAGGATGATCAGAAGTTCAGCGTCAGCTACATACCAAGTTTGAAGCCTGTAGGTGTAGATGTAAGCATTGATTTATTTATTATCTCATAGGTTCATGGCAGAGGACAGTTTATTGTTTGCTAACTCAATTCCTGGACCTAGAGGATTTCAGCCTCCATACAATCTAATCTGCAAACTTAGACCTAGCACATTTCAACCTCTGAGACTGACGACTGACGGCATTCACTCTGACTGGCTGTCTTCTGAACTACCTCTTTTCACTCTGAGCTGTGCTGTGAACTCCGAACCGTACATCCTAATCCACCTGCTTCTGACTCTGTTTTATCTCAGCTTATTCTGGACCGGCTCTGCTCTTCTCGGCTATCACTCTGATTCCACACTCTGCTTCTATCCCGCTTCTGTCTCTGAGCTCTGCTTCTTGTCTCTCTGAACTCTGCTTCTCTCTGAACTAAGTCTGCTTCTTGTCTGCTTCCACTTTACTTCTCCTGTGAACTGTGAGCTGACTGCACTCAAACTGCCTAACCTGGGGACACATGAGACCCCGTCACAAAAACAAGCAAAAATGTTCTGCGTGAAAGCTCCTTTCTTCCATACATCTCTAGAAAAAAAATAATTACATATATTGACTATACGATGAAAGGTGAAGCAGACACGTGTGTAGCAAGCATTGAACACAGTGCATAAAATGAAAGAGAAGGAAACAACCAGAGTGTTGCCCAAACTCTTGTCTTAGAATCCATCTGGGCTTGAACACTGTCCTGAGGGCCTGTCTGTGTGAGCGACAGCTACTGTTTGTTATTTTAGAGAGTGAAGCAGAGAAAACTAATAAACATACCTGACGTGGTGGCTCACACTTACAAGCTGAATTCTAGGGAGGGAGAAGCAGAAGGATCAGGGGTTTTAGACCATCCTCAGCCACACAGAAGACTCAAGGCTGGCCTGAGGTACATGAGACTCTGTCTTAGAAATACAAAAGCAATCAAGCAAACAAAAGCCTGAACTATTACAGCACACACTGTCAGGCACCATGCATCTGAGTCCACTCTCCACTATGGACTCCAGAGACTTAGAGAGGCTGCAGGAGAGGAGAATTTGTTTGTGTTGTTAGCATGGTCTCCAGAAAGCAGGATTTGGAGGGCTACAGGAGGCTGGGTGATACTACCTAACCATTTACTTCCAAATACATCAATAATTCTAGATATAATGCTGAAAGGAAATCTTGTAAAATGATTGACAAATCGTTAAACACTTCTGTAATTATTGATTTTGAAAGTTCTTCATTTTCTGCACCAGGCAGATGTTTACAACTTTCAAATAGCTGAATAAAAAAATTGCCTTTGCCATTACAAGTAGTAAGTTATTATTTGATAAATTTTTGGCAGGGATTGCTAATCTCAGGAGTAGAGTAGTTGTTTTGGACCTTGGAACAAGTCACTTAAGGGACACTGCTTCAGGATGAAGCTGGCTTCAGTGTATAAGCAGAGGCTGGGTGGAGGCTGTCTGCAGGCAGGAAGGGCCAAAAATATGCGATGCTTTGGGTTCCTAGACTCAATAACCCTTAAGTTCATAGACTCTTCTTCTTGCTACTGTTGCCAGTGTCTTTTAACCATACAAAATAAGGGCTTTCGGCTACCATCCCCACCCATGCATTCCTATGTTTTGATTGTCTTCGCAGCCCCCCTCCCCTTTCCTTGATTCCTCTTGCGGTAATCGAAATACATCTTACCCAGCAAGGCAAAGCCTTCTGTGTTTTTTGATATATTATCTCTCAAAGTACATTTTGTAAATTTCCTTCAAAACTTGTCCTGAGGCCTTTATTTATATGATATATGTAAAATGATGGCCAGAAAAGCAAGAATGTTTATTGAATGTACTTATCAATGCATAGACATTTGCCTACTTTATGTCTGCATGTACACATGTCTACTGTGTTTTTTAGGAGAGGTATTTGCTGTAAGTATGACAGTTTTAAATACCAGTAAGGTCTCCAGGCTATTATATGACTAATTTTATATGTTTAAGTTTTGCACATGCTTGCTTTAGGTAATAGACTTCTTATGTTCCTCTAGGTGGACATTGAAGGAAATATGTATAGATTAGAAGAATTCATCAAGAACCGAAGAAAACTAAGCGGATATGAGGATGAAAATATCTCCCCTTTGCATCATGCAGCAGCGGAGGGTCAAGTGGAACTGATGAAGATGATCATCCATGGTTCTTCTTGTGAAGGTAACCAAGTGTTGTCATGAGAGCTCACAAGGCCACCATCCTCTTAGATTTGTGCGTGATAAGGACATTGGTACCTGTGACATGGATGGTGCTTATGGATAGACCGAAATGTGGACAGTGTGTCCTGGGATGCTGGTTGTGAGTCCTACTCTGGGAGATTAGCTGGACAGCACAACTATACCAGTTGGTATATTGGTACAGATTGGTCCATCCCATTCAGGGACCAAGTCAGAGTGAGAGTGTGAGATTTGGTTACTCTGAGTTTGCATGTCCTGGGCATATCCTCTTGGAAATATCACATACACATTCACAACTGCCAAGGGTAGATCACCCCTCTAGGGTCTTGTCTAAGAAGTAGATGAGACTGAGGAAATGAATGGACATCATTTAAGAGACCAGCAATTGTTAATAAGAGGCGGCTAGGGTGACTGACAGAAAGACAGATGGCAGAGGTAGAGTGGAGTGGACTAGAAATGGTGGGACTCAGCCGAGAGAGAAGTCACAGGTATGGTAAGCTGGGTAGATCGTTTGCTACAAAGTCATCAGGTACAAAGGAGGTCACAGGAAAGCCCTGCACCAGAAATCTCCTGTGATTACAGGAAAATGAGTTATAAAGAAAAATAAACTTGTATGCGGGTGAATGGAGCAGTTTAATTGTTTGATGCTGAATACAATATTCTGGCTTGCTTAAACAGAGTGGAGGTCTAAGACATTGTGATGGGGCATGGGTTGAAAAATTAAGAGCTTAGATGATTGAGAGAAGTAGAAAAAGAAAATTAAATTAAAATAAAAGAGAGAAACAGGAAACTTGACTGTCTTGTGGTTCTCACTAGTGTAGATAGCAGCCAAGTTCTATTCACGAGGGAGCACCTTTCTCCTTCCTTGGACTTAGTGACACACCACCATGGCTACCTCATCATAACTGCAGAGCAATGTGGGACGAAGGATAGCAAACGTATACTGTACAAACACTTGGAAAGCATGCCCACACCAGGGGCTCGAAATCTAGTCTTGTGGCCTGCCGTTTTTCTCACGAGCATTTTTGAAATGCTGTTTTTCTCATGAGCATTTTGAAATGCTTGCAGTTGGCCGCACAATCTCCTAATATCTTTACAGACATGATCCAATATTATTCTCCCCACAGCTTTGTAAGGATTGTGTACTTCTATAACTACAGAAATAAATATGCATATAAATATGTATGTATTTTCATATGTGCCTATATATTCTTTGCCAAGTTTGACTGAGACAGCTGAGGGATCCACATAGCTCCTTAGCAGCCATGTGCTGGCAGCAGGACTTTGAGCCTCTGTATGTCTCAGCACCTTCATTTTCTGCTCATTGCTCACTGGTTATCTTTTGGGTAACTACAAGCTTGAGAGAAATCAACCACATGGAACCTCGTTATGATCTGCTCTTATGTAATCTCAGCATCGTATCATAATTATGAAATACTACACGGATTAAAAGTATGGCCACAAGGGGATCTGTTTTTATAGATACCACATAAAAAATGTAACCCACTTTCTAAGATCTTCATGTATTCTCAAATAGTGTCCATCGGATAATATTTAGAACTAATACTATATGCCATTTCTATATTCTGAGACGACGTAGGTGATTTTATAAACACTTGGCACTGAGTTTTGAAGTGAGCAGTTACTCGGGAGGTGTTAAATGCATCCCAAGCAAAATTTAATGCATATTTCGTTATTGCTTTAGTGTTGAATGTAATGGATGATTATGGAAACACTCCCCTGCACTGGGCAGCAGAAAAAAACCAAGTTGAAAGCGTGAAGTTTCTTCTCAGCCAAGGAGCGAATCCAAACCTCCGAAACAACAACATGATGGCACCGCTTCACATAGCTGTGCAGGGCACGTTCAATGAAATGACTAAGGTGAGGTTGCTGGCCACTGGCAGTGAGGGTGACCATAGGGCAGGGGACAGAAGCCACATCTGACTTTCCTCCTGTTTCAGAGTGGCCGATGTCAAATGCCAAGCAATGGCAAATGAAACATAACAACTGTGATGTTTATTTCTTACCAAATGATGGTGAGGAGGAGGAGGAGGAGTGACAGTAATCAGACAGAGAATAATAATAGATTATGATGGTCATGGTGAGGATGATGATGATGATGATGACGATGATGATGATGGTGGTGGTGGTGGCGGCAATGGGGAGGTGAATGGTGATGGGTGGTATTGATGTGTAGGATTGTGATAAGGATGGTCGTAGTAATCATAGTTCAGCTTTGCTTGAGTTTTAATTTGCCAGGCATTTAAGAAAAGACCTTTGTGAAGCCAGGTGGTGGTGGCACACACTATTAATTCCAGCACTCAGGAGGCAGAGGCAGGCGGATCTCTGTGAGTTTAAAGTCAGCCTGGTCTACAGAGTGAGTTCCAGGACAGCCAGAGTTACAACAGAGAGACCCTGTCTCAAAAAAACAAGCAAGCAAGCAAACAAACCAACCAAAAAAAAAAAAAACCAAAAAACAAAATACAAATAAATAAATAAATAAAAATAAAAAGGGCCTTTGTGCCTTTAATAAACTCTAATTTTAAAAGTCTAAATTAAGACTGTTAATGTCTCCACTCCATATCTGAGTGCAAGAGGCACAGAAAGAATTAAATAACTTGCCTGCCGTTGTGCAAACCTTTTCTTTATGGTTTCTTTGCTGTTTCAATCTCTCTGATTCTATGACTAAAAGGCAAAGGACGTTGAGGACGTTAATGAAGGCAGACTCCGTGGGTACAGTGTGCCATTTTCTTAGCTGTACTGATGCTCGACAGACAGACCGTAACAGATACAGAGATCGTGTGGAGAATGCTCGTTTGTTTGTTTTAGTTTTCAGGGCTTGAATTTCCTCGACTAAAGGAAGTCTTGGTAAGTATTTAAAGGGTAGGACTTAGTGCGTGGTGTTTAGACTCCACTTTGTAGATTCACAGGTGCGTTAGGAAGTGTATCTGCCTCCTCAGAGAGGAGTGCCCTTTACAGATGAGTTATATTCTGGAAGGTCGTTTTGAAGTTAGGCTATTTGGAACTTCACAATAGGTTTTCCTGTGGAAACAATAACGGGAATGATAGCTTTTAGCTAACCTGCTAACACACACCGAAGCCAATTATTAATAAACCACAAAAGAGAGTCATTAAATGCTGATGATGCGCCTCCCTTCCTGACCACTGTCTAGTTATCTCTGGAGGAGAGACAATGTCTTATTTGTCTGAACAAAATTGTAGTTCTTGACACTGTCCAGATAAGTGGTTGTTATTCGAATGAAACAGAAGGATGAAGAAGCAGAAGAGGTAGCTGAGGTACCTGAAGACTGGGCAGGACATCCCTGAGAAGGTGTTAGAAAATGTCCGTGGAAACAGGCTGTCTGCTTTCCTCCTAATGCCGCGTCATTCACCAGCAGGAGGATGCTGCGCCCATCGAGGTTGGGTCCTCAGTGATTGAAGGACCGCCCAGTGCTATCATAGACTTCCTCAAGGGAGCTCTGGCGCTTTCTCTGGAGGCTTTCTTTTCACAAATAAATGCTCATTATCTTAATTTATCTTGATTTTAAAAGCATGATTTGGGAATTCAAAGACAGGTAATAGTTGAAAACCTACTGTTAATTAGAAAGCTTTTCCGACCAACTGTAGGAATAAAAGTTCAGAAATAAAGCCCATAGGTAATTTGTGAAATCAATGGGTAGAGAAAAACAAACAAACAAACAAACAACAGCAACAAACTAGTTGTCTTGAGCACCATTAAATCAAGAAGAAACATAAGGTCATGAGGAGGAGTTGAATTTTCTCTGCCTCATCTGTCTTTGTTTTACCAACCATAACCATGTCTAACAGTGATCTTAAACCCCTGCCTGGTTCATGGCAATAGGAGGAAGAGAAGGAGATTTGCTTATGGACAGGAGTTTTATCCCCAGTCTACCTCTGTAGCCATTCCCATGGTCTATCCTGTACCTATTCAGCCTTTCCCAGTCCAAAAGGCTTTTTCACTGTTTGATCTACCAGCTTTCCCCTAGAATATTCACCCTTGTTTATGTGGTTATAAAGTTAAAAAACACACAACAGAACAAAACAAAAACAGTCATCTATGAATCACCTCAAGTTCTTATATAGACAGTATTCTCTGGGGACCATATTTCTTGATGGTATTTATCTTGGGGCTTAAGCTGGCTCAGTTGTTTGAGCCTCTCATTAGTTTTCCTGGATTCTTATCAAAGGCTCCAGAGAATCCTGTGTGTGCTGCTCCTGGACATGTCTGGTCATGATTGAATTGAAGTAGGTATACGGTTCCATTGCTCTCTCTGTGACCACTGCCACCTAGAATTTAACTCAGCCTTTGAAAGGTTATGCTTATGACAGAACAATAATTACATGCTGCAGATCTGAGCACTGCAATTCTATGAGGGGAAAGGGTGAGGAGAACGCTTCTCATAGACCTTGGTGGCTTCCTCTGCGTGCGAATTTGGATTTGAAGAGTAGAACCTGAAGGTGCCTGAAGTCTGTCCAGAGATCCTTTGCTTCTAACTCCTCTTCACATATGAAGAGTGCCCCTGTTTCTCCTTAAGCAGCTAAAAGTCAGCTCATGTTTCTCCTATGAAATCAGTAGTAAGACTGATTCATTTGCTGAGCGTCACATGGGAACATGTTCTATAAGGAAGGGGCTCTGTGGGAAGTTATTTATTATTTCTAAGAAGTGGAGGATTTAGGAAACAGCTGGTTGGAGAAGCTTTGACAAGGAAACAAACAACAACAATAACAAACCCAATTTAACTGCTAGGCCAAAGTTCAAGTCTTGCCTGCACTACATTGCAAAGTAAAGGCTGTCCAGGGCCACGAGACCCTGTCTCAACACTGACAACAAGTCTATAAATAATGCTGGAGAAATGACTCAGTGGTTGAACATTACCCAACAAGCATGAGACACTCAATTACCAGTACTGAGAAAAACAAAAGAAAACAAGAAACTATAAGTCCCTGTTGAGTTTTATCGTAGTATTACTGCAAGAGGAAAGCAGTTTACCAGATAATCTCACCTGCCCCAGAAATCTGTTGGTTCTTTTATTCTAACCTTAATTACTATCATAAGTATATAGTAACTATGTCTATATTTATATGTATATATGTGCTTTACACAATGAATGCAAGTTAGAGGCTGCAGCAAACTTCATAAAATTTATAAAATGTGTGTGTGTGTGTGTGTGTGTGTGTGTGTGTGTGTGTGTGTGTAGAAAGAAAGGGACAGAGATAGAAAGAGATACAGAGAGATGGAAAGACAGAGGGAGACACACAGAGAGAATCTGTGTTAATAAGATAATGAACCAGGCCAGTGCCAGGAGCAAGTTGCCGCTGAGTCAGGGTTTCGGAGGCTGCTGGGTGAAAGGCTGAACTGAGATCTTAGAACAGGAAATGGCAAGTTCAGATTTAGGTCCACATAGGCAAAGAGATGGACAGTCAGGAAGCCGAGTAGGCTGCATCAGCTGTGGGAGCGAGCCATGCCGAAGCCCCGGGGATGGTTCGGAGTCCTTTGCTTGTCACCCTTGGTGTGCACACACCAGGTACCAGGTGCTAGGCTGGTGTGAGGCCGTGCCATCACAGTGTGTGGTGTTCACCTCTATCTGAGCTCCAAGAAAGGCAGCTGGATCCTCTCCCTGGCTTAATGTGTCTGATAAATCCTTGGGTCAAGCTTCTCTGATGTTATTTTAATTCACCCATGCACTCCTATGGTCTCAGTTCACCTTGATAAGGCCAGCTTCCTTTCTACTCCCAGGGATAAGTCATTTATTTATTGTGCTGGGTTGGTGGTACCTGACAGATGGAGTAACCTGTGGTCATCCTTTTCTAGCAAAGGGGAGACAAAAAAACTTCTTGTGAAGTGGGGACTCTCAAAGCAAGGCACAGTGTGAAAACCCAATATTTCACCCAGTGTGGAGCAGCTTCAGGGTGGGAAAGGATGACCTGATCTCAACACTTACAAAAGATAAATTTGGTTAAATTTCATGTGAGATGTAATCCTCGTTGAAGAATAGTGGATTTGGCCATGAATGAGCTGGTAGTTGCTGAGCACTTAAATTTTATGAGAATTATTAATTTATATTTAATCAGAATACTGATTTTTTTCTCTTCTGGTCTAAGTTTGAATTAATTTATACCAAAGACAGACCTACACAAAGCCATCGTCTCTGCTAAAGAGAATAGGGCTCTGATGCGCATTTCCTAGAGTGTTTTCATTCTGCCTAACAGCAGCAACTGTAAGGGAAAAGAAACCATGTCTTTCTCTCTTCCTTTTTAACACCTTTCCATCCCAATCCCTTCTCTCAATGCACATATTCAGAATGTCCCCACAAATTTATTTCCGAAGATGTTAGCTGATGTAAATCCTTGAAGTTGCTGCCTCTGCCATGAATTATTAAGTATTTATGATTGTGGTTCTATATCCAAATAATTCAAAACTCCATGACATGGTGTTTGACATCCAAGTCTACTGGGAGACATGTCGTTATTTGAAGATCAGTAGTTTAACTTTTTAACAATGGTTTCTTTGTCTTGTACAGGTCTTGGTCGAGCACAGTGCCACTAATATCAATTTAGAAGGAGAGAATGGAAACACGGCTTTGATGTCCGCATGTGCCAAAGACAGCAGCGAAGCTTTGCAAATTCTGGTTTGTGAATCAGTCTCATCCCGCTGCCTTCTTTCTATGGACTGGACACAGATCCTTGTTTAAGAAGCCCTTCTTGGTATCTCCTTAGCAAAATATGGAATCCAGAAGATAGGTCTGACTTAGTTTTCTGTGCTTTTTATGTGAATACACCTCTAGGATCCAATGTGGACCCTAGATTGTATACAGAAGACTAAAAATGAAGTGTAAAAGAAAACATGAGAAAAACAAGGTCAAGAGAACATATAGTCAGGGATTAAGATGAATCTGGCAGTAGGGATAGAATATAAAACCAAAATATAATAAGCTGCGTGACACTAGAACCATTTGATCCTTGGGCTGAAGAGATAGCTCAGTGGTTAAGAGTATTGGCTGCTCTTCCCAAAGACCCAAGTTTGGGTCCTGGCACTCACATAATAGATTGCAATCATCTGCAACCCCAGGAGATCCAATGCCCTCTTCTGCATGAGGGCACCAGGCATACCTGTGGTTCAGATATACATGCAGATAGAACACCTATATATACAAAATTTTTAAAAAAAATTTGACTCTGAGCTTTCAAGTGACCAAGGAGATAAAAATGGATATAGCTGGTTACAGTTATTTGACTTCTAAAATGAAAAACAAAACACTTTATTTCTGTTTCTAAGATCTGTACTGTTGCTATGGTTTCTCCAATGCAGGAGAGCCCTGCAATGGCTAGCTGTCCTAAGCCACAGGCCTGAATTCAGAAAGCCAGACATCTCTCTGGAAAATCTCTGTGGTGGGAGAGGACCAGTCAGGGATGGCTTCTGCTCTGGGCAGTGCCCATGCTGAGGGCACTTCTGGATTTTCATCCAGTAGCTCTCTTTCAAAGGTTTCTGGTTTGTTAGCTTGCTATTCAGACATAAAAGGACATGCAAATATTTCCTGTTAGATATGCAAATTTGCATTAATATTTTTCTTTTATCTGAATATTGAGAATTTAGATAGGAACAACTTAGAACAACAAAACACTGCAAGAAATGAAAGACTGCATATCCTACCGAGCCTTCTTAGTGTTTTTCCACAGGCTCTGGGGAGTGAAATGGTCTACTAAAGGCACAGAAATTCTTGTCCACCTTGCCACTCAATTTGTGTCACTGATTTTTTTTTTCTTTCTCCTTTTCCTCCAGTTAGAGAAAGGAGCTAGGCTGTGTAAATCAAATAAATGGGGAGATTATCCTGTTCACCTGGCTGCATTTTCAGGTGCCAAAAAGTGCATGGAATTAATATTAAAGCATGGTGAGTTGATGCTTTCCACGTTCTACATAGTAAAGAAACCTTCAGATACCCTTCACGTGAAAGCTAATAGAATTTATATGTGGGCCTTTACGGAACTCTAAGTGTGCTATTCATTTTCATTATTCGTCTTCCATGGTGTTCTCCTCTAAAGGTGAGAAGACCGGCTACCGCAGAGAGTCTCATATTAACTTTGTGAATCATAAGAAAGTCAGCCCGCTCCACCTCGCAGTTCAAAGTGGCGACTTGGGCATGATTAAAATGTGCCTGGACAACGGCGCCCACATCGACATGATGGAGGCAAGTTGTTCAGCCTGTGTGCTGCCCTGGTTTGGGAATTTCCATGCATTGTTTCCCAAGGGGCTTGTGGCTCTCTTATACTCAGGTAAGATGGGAGACGCAGATAGCACAAAGGAATGCTGCCCCTTCTGTCCACACCAAAGAAATGCTCTCTAACTTTATAAATCTCACTGTTCCAAAACAAGAGACAGCCCAGATGCAGTAATGGACATATCTCACTTAACTACATGAACTCTAGTATCTAAAAGATAGTAATAGCATTCATCTTTCCAGCCAGGAACACTGAAGCCTAATGGTGAATGTCTTGGGTGATAGTTCTACCCCACAGACTTGTATCTTCTAAGTAAGGATCACCTAATTCACTCCTGAGGATATGTATGTTAGATATCGGACTGAGACCAGGTCCTGACCTTATGGCAGTCATGACTGATGAAGGGCATAGACTTCAAGGGCGTTTCCCCCTAGTTTTCTGGGTCAGCTACCATAAACGCCTTTCCTTTCTGGAGGAAGCAGAAATTGGTTATTAATTACATGAAGCTTCTTCCCATTGCTTCCAAATTCTTTGAAATAAAAATGACCCTGTTCGTCTGAAGTAATTTTATTCAGCTGCTTCAGTATTAAAGGAGACTGGTACTCCTTAAGCAAAGAATGGTATTCAGATAAAGACTATGGAAGTCTATGCCAAGAGCACTTGGGGTGCTAGAAGTACCCTTGCTAGATAAGCCTCCTCCAAACTCATGGGTTTTGGTCTATCAAATAGTGCAGTTCCTCAGCTCCTTATATCCCTAGACCTGAGAAGAATAAACTCACTGCTGAATTACACGTGCTAGATCCTTAAGTTGGGATTTAAGCACTAATGCTGACATCGATACTGTTTATAGAACGCCAAGTGCATGGCCCTCCATTTTGCTGCAACCCAGGGAGCCACTGACATCGTTAAACTCATGATCTCGTCCTATACCGGAAGCAGTGATATTGTGAATGCAGTCGATGGCAATCAGGAGACCCTGCTTCACAGGCAAGTAGCCAACCTGTCATTCACATATTAACTATGCATTGCTGGGGGGAAAATTAGCCTTGATGGTAATAAAAGCTCTAAAATGAAATCACCTTTCTCAAGTGACCAGAAAGGTAAAGAATTCTTCAACAGACCTATAAATACCATTGCAATGATTAAAGCAAAGGATTAGTATTACCATGAGAACAAATATATTCAAAATGTATACATGAGAGATAAAGAATCCCATACAACAGAAAGCCAGGTGACCCCAAAATGAATGAATGAATCGTGACAAAAATAAACCAATAGTGAGAAGTCTATAAAAAAAAAATCAACGGACAATTACCAAAATGTCAGGTAGAAAATTATACCTCACGGTCAAAAGCTTGAGTAATAGATCAAATTCACCAATCAAATGACACCAACAGGATGAGTCATAAAACATGATTCAACAACACGAGCAACTAACTTCATTAGTAAGGATAAATAGAAAACAAGGTGGGAATGTTGGAAAGGTTGGAAAAAGATCATATAATTAAAATCAAGACGAGCTGCAGTAGCTATACGCTTTCCAGATAAGTCAGGCTTAAAGCCAAACCTGAAAGGGACAAGGGTCAGAAGAGAATTCATCCCAATGACATCGTGTTTCAACTAGAATCTCTAATGTCCCCCTGCCTGCCCCAGGAATCAAAGTGAGGTAGTAAATAGGACTTTACAGAAGCGTATGATGACAGCAGAAGATTATGAAAAAAGAATCAGCGTGAATTCAGGAATGCTAATCCAAAAGAATCCATCTAGAAACCCTAAAAACAAATACTTAGGGCCAGCAAGAGAGCACAGTAGGCAAAGGTGCTTGCCACCAAGGCTGATGACCAGAGTCAACTCCAGGATCCACATGGTAGAAGGGGAGAATTGACTCCTACAAATTGTCTTCTGACTTCTACATGTGTACTGTAACACAGAGTGGTGGGGGGGAGAAATAAATAAATGCAATGAGAATAAATAAATGAAACAAAGTGTTGCACGAACCATGCAAGAGCTTGGGAACTCTCAGAGCTGGTTAACAGCCTAGATTCTGTTAGTGTCACTGGGGTGAATTAGGACATTATTTAGAATTCTTCAATTCCAATGTTCAATTAAGTTGGACATTGGCGACACTAAAAAGTGTGTTCTACAATCCACATATGTACAAAAGGGCAAGAGTAACCGAGGGCCTTGAGCAAGAACAATGTGAGGTTCAATAGGAAACACCATGTTTTAAGTCATTAGCGTTAGCATCTGTACAGTGGCATTTTAATGAATATTCACAGCTTTCTTCTGTCTTGTTAATTAGTGTTTTCTTGTGGCTGCTGTGGGATAGCCCAAAGTGACTTCAGTTCTCTCCATAGTCAGTCCAGGCTTCCTAAGAGCCCAGGAAAGCTGGTGCTTCCTCATTGGTTTTGTTGAGGAGCAGCAGCCCCCCACCTCCTACCCCAGGAAATCTTCTGAATGCTACAGATATTCCTTAGGCACATCTTGAATGATTCCCTGCTATCACAACAATGCCCAGTAGTCTTCCATCTTGATTAAAAGGCAGATGTGCTACTCACTTCAGAATGATGATTTCATAGGAATGACTAGGCTCATTAGAACATGGGAGATTAATTTTTGCATTCTGTTTTACTTTTTCCTGATTCTTATTATTTTGAAAATGTGGTACTCCGACTCTGAACTCTAATATAGTGGTTCTCAACCTTCTTAATGCTGCAACCCTTTAATATAGTTCTTCATGTTGTGGTGAGCCCCAACCATAAAGCTATTTTTGTTGCTACTTCTTAACTGTAATTTTGCTGCTGTTATAAATCTTAATGTAAATATCTGATATGCAGATGGTCTTAGGTGAACCTTGTAAAAGGGTTGTTTGACCCCTGAAGGATCGTGACCCATAGGTTGAGAACCACTGCTTTACTATATCATTGTGTTGTTCAGTGTCCAGTTACATTTATTTCTGAATTCAGTGGCTTTAGTTTCATATTTATTTCAGTAGAACCTTAATTTTCTTTTTTGCAGAGCCTCATTGTTTGATCACCATGACCTGGCAGACTACTTAATTTCAATGGTAATTATTCAACTGACAAGCTTAGTATTCTTAAACTAATACTTACACATGGAAACATCATTTAAGTATATAGTATGGATTTTCTAAAATAAATCAACAGTTCCTGGTTAACATATTTATTTCAAATTTAACAGAAATATTGTTGTAAATTAAAATTATTTTAGTCTTAATCTCAAACTCAGTCGAACACCATACAATTTTTGAATTGCTATTTTAAATCATGGCCATAGGAATTTTGCTTATTAATTGCAATTTATATAACAAAGAATGTTGGTGGGGATTTACTAAGAAGAAAGTACAGAGAAACTATAGCAATTGTTTGGCAGCCAGAGTTTCCAGAAGGCTGATTGACACCATAGCCAAACTATGATTTTAGAAGAATTGGGGTATATATTTTGATGTCCTCATCAATATTTTTTTTGTGTGTGTGCTTTGAGTCTGTTGGTCTATTGCAAAGAAAGTTCCTTTGAGAGTCTACAAACCAGTTGTCTTAGGACTTTTGGGTGTAGACAAGTCAGCTGATCCTGTATCCGCGCTGATATCTTGGGGCAGACATGAAGCAGGCCCGTGTGTGTCACTCTCATCTTCCAGTATAAGCTTTTAGCCCAACCCTCTCAGCGTCATCCTCGAAGCCACGGAAAACCATGAAGTGAGAAGTATGTTGAAGATTTGCAGCCAAGGAAAGCACGAGCTGTGCGTTTTCACAACTCCGTACACGAGAGGTTGTGCAACGGGCTTCCTAGCTCCCACAAAACGGACAACCAATAAAACGCTACTCAGCACATAGCACCACCTGTGCTGGTAGTCGTGACTGCTAGAGCTGGGATGTATACCCAGAAGAATCTGGAAGAGCTTTACCAGGTAGCCGGGGTTTTGTGCCATGTGTGCGTTCTTGCAAACGGCCTGTCAGGAATGGTGACCCCCAGCCATCGCCGTCACCTTTCCATGGGGTTATTGCTGTTTCTGTCATTCGTGCTGCACAGGAGCCTGGCTGGGCACGCCTCACTCACGGCTTCTGCTTTTTTAACTACTCTGCCCAAAGTTGCTCCATGGGAGCTTTAAAGCCCTTCGTGTCTTATCACGTGGAATATAGTCCCCAAACACAGAGAAATAACCTTCATAATTTCAGTCAAGTTAACTCCTTTTATCTATTTCAGATAAAGCAGGTGTTTCTAAGTGTGTTCTTTTTTTATTAATGATTTAAAAATTATATGAGCAATAAAGGTGGAAAAAATTCAAAATTAAGAGGCATTTCAAAATAATTTCTTAATGCTGGGAGGTGGTGGCTTATACCTTTAATCCCAGCACTCAGGAGGCAGAGGCAGGCAGATCTCTGTGACATCAAGTCTAGCCTGGTCTACAGAGTGAGTTCCAGGACAGCTGGAGATACAACAGAGAAACCTTGTCTCAAAAAACCAAAATTAATAATAATAATAATAAATAACAATAATTAGTAATTTTTATGGTGGGAACTAAAATAGTGTTTTAGGTGAGAAAGTTTTGTTTTAAGGACTTGGGTAGTAATTGATCAATTGACACTTTAATCAAGAGCCTACCACAGGAGAGGAAGTTCACTTTTGAAATTATGAGAGTATCTTGATTTCTAATGTTATTTGAATTTTAGACAAATGTCATATAATTCCATGATTAGTCTTATATTGAGTGCTGCAGTAATATGGACACTCTATACTAGCTGGACATTGCAAAGTCGGCTGTTGCTTTTTCTCATAATCCTCCTGAGTGACTTGCTGTGTTACAGGGAGCAAACATCAACAGCACGGACTCTGAAGGACGTTCTCCACTTATTTTAGCTACTGCTTCTGCATCTTGGAATACCGTGAATTTGCTCCTCTCTAAAGGTACCAACCAGAAGCAAGCCAATCTATTTGGGTTGGCATTTGTTAACCATCTGTCTTGTCCCAGGAACTGGGACACGTTCTGTGCATACAAAGGTTAATGGGATACTTTCCAACCCCAAAATAGTGTCCAGTCCAGTAAAAAAAAATATTGTTATGAGCTTTCTGCCACAGCAGATGCACGCATAGCTGCTATCTCTGTCACCATTGCAGACTAGCCTGGTGCTGTGGCAACCGAAGGGACTGCTCATCTCTTCTCCTTTCTTCATCTCCCCATATTCACATGTTAAAACTTAAGGATTCACATAGAGATGTAAATTATCACATGAATTCCATCTATTTGCACACAACAACACACACAGAGGAAAGTAAACCCATTTAAAAATACGTTCAATTTTCCCACCTAAGTATAGTTGCCCGCAAGCTAAAGACTTGGAAAGTTGAGAGCCGCCAAAAAGCCGTGTTATAAACATATGAGTAGATTTTATATTTCTACTGTGATTTTTTTTCAGGTGCCAAAGTAGACATAAAAGATCATTTGGGGCGTAACTTTTTACATTTGACCGTCCAGCAGCCTTATGGACTGAAAAACTTGCGGCCTGAGTTTATGCAGGTATTGTATGTCCCAGGAATTTTTGTAAATTAAATTATGTTTGATGGAGAGTTAACGGATTTTGTTGCCATTCATGTTATGAAAGGTCATTCTAGGGTTTCAAATTGTTTGAAAATAAAGATGCCTCATTTCCATCATAGACGTGTGCATGACGATTAACTAGTCCACGATAGTGGTGACCCAGACTGTCTTTAATGTCACAGCAGGGTTTGTACTCCTCTGTAACTGGGGCCTAGACATTTTCTTCACTGTTTCCCTTCTGTGAATTGCTTGTGAATGGAGAAGCCAAGTGTGAAGGAAATCAGTGACGTTCTACCATCAATTAAGAAAACTGCTCAGCACTTTTGACTCCCTGCTGACAGGAGCTTGTTTAACAACCAACGAATAGTTACTACTTGACTATAGGGTGCATGTGAAATATGTCATATGCCTCAGAATGAGCTTTATTAATTATTAATATTATCCATCAATTTATTAATTTATTAAGTAATACGTTATTAATTATTAATTAATTAATATAATTTATTAATTAATGATGTTAATTAATATCTTATTGATTAATAAGAATAGGTTTTCATGCTGTTAATTGTGTTTAGTAAAGAATCAAAATACATAAGGGCTTACATTTTTTTAAACAAGAGTAAATCTCTATTGCATGCTTTGACCTACTCATTTGCCTTTGGTGTTCTTGTTTAATCTATTTAAAAATTAAAGTAAATCCAATTTTAAGGCCTCCATCTGTTTTGTTTTGCTTAACACAGCAGTGTAGGCTCAGTGTTGTTTGCAGGAACAGTGAAGGGAGATCGGAAGGGAGATCGTGGTCGAATACAGTCAAAGAATGCTGCATTAAGTGCTTTCCCTCCTTGTGTGGCCTCTCAAAGCCTTGACATGACACGATAGAGGGATAGAGGATGAGACCTCATCCATATTTACTTTCCTCTAGCTGCCTTTAGGTTGTTTGCAGATTCGTCTTCAAGGGATAGATTGGAAAATGCTGTGCTGCAGGATAGTTTGAAACCTACCCCATGAGTATGGTGGCGGTTAGATTCCAATGCTTCTTTTCCCACAGATGCAGCATATTAAGCAGCTGGTGATGGATGAAGACAACGATGGGTGCACGCCTCTCCACTACGCGTGTCGGCAGGGGGTCCCTGTCTCTGTAAATAACCTCCTTGGGTTCAATGTGTCCATTCATTCCAAAAGCAAAGATAAGAAGTCACCCCTGCATTTTGCAGCCAGGTGAGGACCAGACTCCCAACAATATGCGCGTGCCTGTTCCCATTTCATACTTATCTTATACGTGCAAACTTGACATTTTCAAGTTACGGACGCATCAATACATGCCAGAGGCTTCTACAAGACATCAGTGACACGAGGCTTTTGAACGAAGGGGACCTCCACGGAATGACCCCTCTCCACCTGGCAGCAAAGAATGGTCATGATAAAGTCGTTCAACTTCTTCTGAAGAAAGGGGCACTGTTCCTCAGGTGAGGCACGGCTGCGTGGAATTGTGTATGTTTTTAAATTAGACATTTTAGGCTGTTTTTCTGTGATGTTTAAAATTGTAGTACAAAACTTTGGAACTCAATAAACAAAAAAAAAATCTATCTCATTTAGTCTTCCAAACATACATAATTTTTCAAACACTAAAATGGAATGTAATATAACTCCCAAATGGCAAATGACGGGTATAGATTAATGACCTTGCTGCCGCCAAGTACATGGCTTTGTGGGGAGTATTTCCAAGAACCTCCAAAATATTTCTTTGTATTCTGTGTCATTGTTTTTTCCTCTTCTTGTACAAATACAGAGCTATATTTGTGTGTGTGAGTACATGTATGCATATATATGCACACATATATAATTGCAAAACTATCCAAGCACAAAGGGTTTTTCCCTTCAGTCTAATAAATGAGGGATACAAAAATGTGGCCACGGGAAACATTCAAACTGAACTGAACTCTCTTATACACCAGGAATGTTAAAATGATTAACAAAACCAAGATAAAATATGAAACATAATGAACTATGTGTAGCGATTGAATACCATTTTTATAAGAAGGAAAGAAAACCTAGAGACACTTTCATAGGTACCATGAGCTACTTTCAAGTATTCACCGAATGGGCAAAGAGCAAATAGATGTTCCATAATCCAATTTCTGTATCGGAGAACTGATGTCAGTACACGAATGACAGCTTTGAACTGAACGCTTTACCCACTCTCTCCCTGCTTCTAAGGGACATCGAACCACAGACCTACAGAAGGGACACGTATAGTCCAGCTCCTCAGTTGCTTCTCAATCACAGCATTGCTAAAATAGCAAGGTGGCTGTCGTAATCTGAAACAACTACGTCTTAGTACTAAAATTAACTTGTGTCATTTCTTTTCTATATCATATGTGGTAAAGCATCTCGAATATGACAAGCTTTCATTATATTTGCATCTTTAAATGTGTGAAAAAGGATAAAGACCCTAGATAACATGAGCGTGGAGACCTGAGTGCTTAGAAACAACGTTAACTATCTACAACTGGGCCGTTACGAATGACTGGAAAGGCAATGCAACTATTATGGAAATTTTTCTGATACAATGTTCGTGGAAATAAGATTGAAAATCGTTTTTACCAACACATCTAGACCTTGAAAAGTAATACACAGAACACATTAAGTATACATCACCCTCAAGAGTATGATAATATTCTTACATGCTTTATGCTTCACAAACGTTTACATGTGAATCCCAATTCTAAGTGAGTTGCAACCACTATGCTTGAGGCTAACTCATACATTATAAATACGTGCGAAATATTGAGTCGTTACGGCTCATGCTTTTCTGTCATCGGCTAGATCTGTGATGTGCTTAGTAGCCTCGCTTTCCACATTTGATCTGTAAGTGTGTTTGCATGCCTCTTCTTGTCTCGTTCACAGTGACCACAATGGCTGGACTGCTTTGCATCACGCGTCCATGGGGGGGTACACTCAGACCATGAAGGTCATTCTCGATACGAACCTGAAGTGTACAGATCGACTAGACGAAGAAGGGGTAGGTACTAGAGTCCTCTGGCCAAACCGAAACCTCGTCAAAGTGTAAACTTCAAAAATGGCAAGAGAGCCTTCTTCACAGCCCTCCTCCATTTCTACTCCGAGTAGTCTCTTGGAGCGAGGAATAAGTAAAAGGGGGGCGGCAATTGGAGAACGATCAGGGATGGGTGCGAGCTGAGGGCACCCCTTCACAGCTGCAGCAGCCTGTGGTTTCACCTTAGAATTTAATCTCTCCCTGGTGAACCCAGAAAAATAAAGAAAGCAGAGCTGAGTGCTCCTAAAGGCAGGCGTCCGATATCTAGTATAGTGATTTGAAAGGATTGACTTGACTGTCTTTTGTTGAGTATTGTTCCCGTTTTATTTCTGTTGCTATGATAAAACACCTCGACAGGTGACTTAGGGGACGAAGGGGTTTATTTGACTTACAATTCCTAGTTACAGCCTATTGAGAGGCACACAAGGCAGGAACTCAAAGCAGCCACACTTCCATCCCCAGATAAGTGCCAAGAGGAACGAGTGTAGCCTTGATGCTTGCTCTCCGTTCACAAGATTCTTCCAGACTACAGTAGGAAGAGTCAACTACCAATCAATACAATGCCCCAAAGGCACACCACAGGCTGATCAGATCTAGAGGATTCCTCAACTGAGGCTCTGCTCCTAAGCTGACCCTAGTTGGTAGCACTCTGTCAATCGAAACCATCGGAATGCTCCTCTTGTCAACTTGACACACAAACACCCACATCACTTGTGAACCATAGCCTTCCTTTTCTTGTTTTCAAATTCTCCTGTTAATATTATATATGAAACATAATCCAATTTTAAAGTGCCCAATCCTTAAAAAAAAAACTCTTTAAAAATCCAAAGTCCCTTTAAAATCAAAAGTCTCTTAAATGTAGGCTCCTGTAAAAAGTAAATTATATACTTAATCATTCCTGTTCCAAAGGACAATGTGCTGGCTAGTTTTACGCTAACTTGACACAAGCTAGAGTTATCGGAAAGGAAGGAACCTCAATTGAGAAGATACCTACATAATATCCTTTATAGGACGTTTTCTTAATTAGAGGTTGATTGAGGAGGGGTCACCTCATTGTGGGTGGTGCCATCCCTGGGCTAGTAGTCCTGGATTCAATAAGAAAGCAGGCTGAGCAAGCCATGATGAGTGAGCCAGTAACTGGCAGTCCTCCATGGCCTTTGGGTCAGCTCCTACCTGGAGGTACCTGCCCTAGTTGAGTTCCTGTCCTGACTTCCTTCAGTGATGAACAGTAATATGGAAACAAAAGTCAAATAAACCCTTTCTTTTCCAAGTTGCTTTGGTCATGGTGTTTCATCATGGCAACAGTAACCCTAACTAAGATAGGGAAGAACTGGACTGTGGCAAATCGATAATCACATATAAGTGAAACCAACTCACTGGTGTAAATTAAATCTTGTATCTCACTGTCCAACATCTGAGTCTTGTAACCTTCTGAGCTCTGAAGGGCATCCTCACCTCTTCAGCTCAGCCATTCACAGGCACAGTTTCCCTCCTAGGCCCTGGCCAGCTTTGCTTCACACCCGCAGCTATCCTTGGTGGATATCCCACCTATTGGCCTGTCTCCATTGCAGTGGAGTGCACCTGTACCAATGGCCTTTAAAGGTCTCGCTAGGACAGTGGATCTCAACCTGAGTGTTGTGACCTCTTTGGGGGTCAAATAACCCTTTAATAGGGATCGCCTGAGACCATCTGCCAGTCAGATATTCACATTACGATTTATAACAGTAGCAAAATTATAGTTACAAAGTAGCAACAAAAATATTTTTATCATTGGGGTCACCATAACATGTGGAACTGCATTAAAGGGTTGCAGCATTAGGAAGGCTGAGACCACTGTTCTACAACAATCAAGACAATTTCCCACAGGAATGCACACAGGCCAACTTGATACAGACAGTTCCTCAGTTGTAATGCCTTTCTAGGTGTGTCAAGATGACAGTTAAAATTGCCATTGCTCCTTATGGTTTAGAGAGTGTTGAAATGTACATTTCCTCAATAAATGATTGAGATAGGCCATCATTATTTCTGTTTGTATTTTTAAAAAAAAAATATTCTACGTGGGAAAATGTCTAATTGGCTACCTTGCAACAGTCTCTGACTTCTTATAATGTGCTTGGAGAATCCCAAATCTGGACTGCACAGTTCTCATAGGTGCTACGTCATTAGGAGCATATCCTCCTGTGTGTACTACCTAAGCCTTACCCTGAAAGCCTCTCATTTGTCCTTGTGGAGTTCATTTCAACACACACACACACACTGACACAATGTTTGCATGGTCAACCATTGTTTAAATAGCTTCTTTGTGAGCATGGGTTTAAACTGATATGTTTTGCTATTAAGTAGTTAGCCTCATTGATCATTCTTTTAAGAAATTCAGCAACGAAACAAGGCATCAAAACAGCTAAAGGGTGCTTACTGCTCTTGCCTCACTTTGTATGCTCTGCTTTGAAAGAACACAGCGCTCCACTTCGCGGCACGGGAAGGCCATGCCAAGGCTGTTGCAATGCTTCTGAACTACAATGCTGACATCCTTCTGAACAAACAACAGGCCTCCTTTCTGCACATTGCACTGCACAATAAGCGGAAGGAAGTGGTTCTCACAACCATCAGGAGCAAAAGGTATGTATCTTCCTGTCTTCCCCGTGACCCACATCCACTGGTGACAGGGTGCACCCCTAGCTTGAGAACAAGTAAGAGGCGAAGAACATGCTTCATCTATTAACCAACACATGCAAATGCTTGTTGTTCAGTTATCAATGACAATGGGAGCATTGCTTCGTCCTCAGTCTTCATTTCTATGAAATGAAACATGACAGCCTGATACCACATGGTTAGCCCTTTGTGAGATTCCTGGGATCCAGGCACAGGGAACGTTTGGCAACAAGGTTACTGTCAGGCAAACTCTGCCCTGCCTTCCTGGACTTGCCTGATACATTCTTGCCAGCGCAAGCTCCCAAACTGGATGTGGATGAAGATATACTCTGTGCTTGACACAAACTTGGCTACCTGAGTTCGATCCTTGGAACTCATATGGTAGAAGGAGAGAACTGACTTCCACAAGTTGTCCTCTAGCCTAACATGCGCGCCATGGTGCCTACTCCTCCACACAAACACAATAGCTAAACAAATTCATGTAAATAATAATAACAGTATGGACATATAATTATGGTTATTGATGATATTTAATGAAATGTCCCTTAACATCATGTGAACTTTTATTGATTTATGTTTGTAAACCATCATCTAAGGAGTTAATTTTGTCTTGTTTCTCAAAAGATTTATTTGTTTAAATGTTTTGCCTGCATGCATGTTTGTGTACCACATGTGTGCCTGGTGCAGTGGTCAGAAGAAGGGTTTGGCCCCTGGACCTAGAGCTGTGGATGGTTGTAAGCTGCCATGTGGGTACTGGAAATTGAACCCATGTTCTCTGGAAGAGTAGACAGTGTTCTTAATCACTGAGCAATTGCTCCAGTCCCTCTAAAGAGTTTGGATTATGAAGTTAGATGGTGGTTTTTCCACTCCTCAAATAAAATTTCTTGATAGCAGCACAGATAAATACTCAGACAAGCCCCGCGTTACACCTTTAGGGACACAAAGGAGAGCAATATTCATATTCAAGGTAGATCTAGCCTTCATTTGGAACATGTGGAGTCTCGAGAAATCCATTACCTTGGAAACATCAGTGAATCAAAGTGTAGAGTCATCTTTTCTGACAAAAATACAGACATTACACATTAATTTTACTCATAAACGTTCTCTCTGTGTTGGTAATAGTAACATTAGACTCATCTTACAGGTATTATCTTAGAGATGATTGAGCTCTTTGCTTCTTGTTATAGATTTAATTTCTTTTTTGGACTCACGAGTACCCTCCAATGCCATCTCTCTACATGGTGTTGAAGATACAGACACATTCTATAATGCTATGGCAGGATCTACATTTGCTACTGCATTCAACACATTGTATTTTCCAATTCAAGTCAGTGCATGACATGGATAGATACACACATGCGAGTTAAGCACGGATATAATACCAAGGTGCTGATTCATGTATGTGAACATGATTTTCTCTACCTAACACAATCACTTCTGAAAGGACTTACGATGTCATAATTTCAGGTGAGAAAGAAGACAAAGGCCTGCCTTCTTTAAAAGACAATTGGACAAAGACACAGAGCAGTGATTATAACAGCCATTCTGGACCACACCCACACTCCTAATCCCCACTAACGGATTAGCGCCACACTGATAACAATGATCTCGATCCATAGGGCTCCCCTGTTGTCAGTGTGTGACCGTGATGCTTTAAAAATAAAATTAAAGTTAGACTTCCACGAAAAGTATGTGTATCTTCAGCTTTAACTACAATGCAAAAAACAAGTGATTAATTATTATGTTTCTCTTATACATTATTTGCAGATGGGATGAATGTCTTAAGGTTTTTTCTCATCATTCTCCAAGCAATAAATGTCCAATCACGGAAATGGTAGAATATCTCCCTGAGTGCATGAAAGTAAGCTCGCTAAAGCAAAAGTCTTTATGGGTGTGTGCTTGGCATGTGGTAGGAAGGGTTACTCTTATAATCGCATCCTCGGAATAGTAGTTCCTATCTTTACGGTTTCTACTTTTCAAAGTCTATGAGGGAAATTAGACAACAAATATTTAATGAAGACCTACCTGCTTGGACAAAAGAATCCTAACAATTATTGTAATTAATATGCTAAAATTTGGTGGTCAACATATTTTCTTCTTCAAATAGTTCATGTTTAGGGTAGAGGCATTCATAGTTGAATGAAATCTCTTCACATTTTCATTTGCTCCTTACATTTATACCAAAGACGCCTTCCTTAAGGATACAGGTACATGACTTCCTATGGAAATCAAAAGACCTAGGACCCTTCTCAGAGAGCAGGGATCACTAGGTTGAGTACCAGATGCTTCTATGTACAGAAACCTCTCCCATGCAGCATAACCCATTTTTTCCTTTTGCATACTCTGCTCTAATGTTAAGTGGTACTGGTCATATGTTGTCATTCTTATGGAATTGCTTTCTTTGTACTAGGAAGATATTGTTTGATATATGTGTCTATTTGTACATGAAGATAGCAGTTTATGGCTTGATGAGCAATAGAGAACCCAATTATGAGGCTCCTGCATCCCAGATAAACATAACTTGGAAGGGCTATTAGTGACAGGAAGCAAAATTACCATATTAACTTACCATGGCCTTTCCTAAGGGAGCAGTGATATTAGGAGAAAAGTCCCAATTCCTTATTATTCCTGGAGAAGGATCATGAAGCAAAGGAAATCAAGGGAACGATTTGTATAATATTTTAGACATGGAATAAAGTCCTTTCTCATGTACAGTCTGCTGGTTTTCTTTCTCAAAGGTTCTTTTAGATTTCTGCATGATACCTTCCACAGAGGATAAGTCCTGTCAAGACTACCATGTAAGTTTATTCTATTATGGTAATCTGAAGTGTATTTTATTTTAAAAAATCCTTAAAAATGTGAAAGTGGTGCTACTATAGTTCTCTAGTATATAGTAGATGGTGAATACTGGCTTTATATTACATTATTGATTTTCTCCTTACCTTCTAAGTTTTTCCCAAGTATTTAGTTGCTTCTAATGCCATCATTTAGTATCATTTTCAGTGTTTACATTTACTTAGGTATTTCTGGGAAAAGTGAAAGTCTAAAATAATTCCTCTTGTTCCATGGCGGTGGTTGACCAGTTGTCTAGGAGCTCCTGATTCATGTATGATGCTACCCAGGACATCCTGTCCTTCCTGGTTACAAAAAGACAACTTGCAAAGCAATCATTTGTTTCTCAGAAATATGAATATAGAACACTAAATGTGGCATAACTCAAATCATTTATTTAAACAGAGGCCTAAACCATATAATTCTATTTTTCCATGCCTATAGGTTGTAAAGAAATTGAAAAATACCTTCCCAATATATTGTAATATATATATACATATATATGTATATTATATATATTATGTATATATATAATGTAATATATATTACAATAATATATATGTAATAATATACTTTTGTAATTCACGTGTACAACTTAATTTCCTCTTCTCCATTTGAAAGTACCCGCTGTTGTATTAGTTAACTTTCAGCAACAACAAAAGCTTGCATATTTGACTTATCAAGAAGAAGTGATAGGATTCTAGACAGATGGCTCAGCACTTAAAATCACTGGCTGCTCTTCCAGAAGACTTGTGTTTGATTCTCAGCACCTTCGTGGTATCTCACAATTGTCCATAACTCTAGTTCCAAGGGATCCAATACCCTCTTCTGAAATTTATGAGCACCAAACACACATGTGATATGCAGACATATTATACCCATGCAGGCAAAACACCCATACATCTAAAATCAATAAATCTCAAAAAGAATTTTAAAAAGAAGTAGTTGGAGGTCTTTACTAGACTAATACTTTAAATTTCTGTCTTCTACAGATTGAGTATAATTTCAAATATCTTCAATGCCCATTATCATTGACCAAAAAAATAAAACCTACACAGGATGTGATATATGAGCCTCTTACAGTCCTCAATGTAAGTCTAGCATTTGTATTAACTGTCTTGTTTCCACTTGGGCTCTGAATTGCTTGGATACAAGATGCTTGATGGAAATGGAAGAACTCAGAGGGAGAAGGTTTTATAGTTCTAAGTCCATGCCTGCTATGGTGCCCAAGCCCGTATTTTTTTGCTTTTGGCCTTTCTAGAATTCATTTTCTCTGGAGAAAGGCGTTTCTAGGTTAACATGTTCATCTGACATGCAGGATCATCCTAATGGGGGTTCCTGTTGCTCACCAAGATAGTGTAGTCTGGTGTTATGGTAATGACAGTGTTTTTACAAATGAAAGAAGATTAATTAAAGTTTGAGCTTCTCAAAATTTCTAAAATAAGCAAATATCACACTTATAGTGCCATAATAAAGTTATAAATCAGAAAACAAAGTGGCTTATTTAATAGCATTCTGTTTTTATTTATTTTTCCTTGTTTTCAGGTCATGGTACAACACAACCGAATAGAGCTTCTCAACCACCCTGTGTGTAAGGAATACTTACTCATGAAATGGTGGGTACCAGTCTTCCTGTTTAAAATGATGCTACCATTAACTCTACCAAAAAATCCTTCTAAATACTTATATTGCAGTGGTATTTTGTTGTTTTGCATTTTATTATAATGTTTTCGAATTTAAGAAGAATAGTCATTGAAGGCAAATTTTGCCACTAAAAATCACCAAGGTTATCTTTGACACTAATGCATTTGAAATGTGTGAGGGGTAGGAAAGAATTCTTATCTGAGATACAAACCAGCATCCTGGATCATGAAGTTCAGTGAGCAGCGAAGTAATAGTGAGGTAAAACAGTAGTATAGAAAGCTTCAATTTGCAGCTAGGACACATGGAACAGAAGATTCTGCTTTTCCATGAGTTGGTGAGACATTGTCCTTTGCTCAGCAACTGAGATTCCTTCTCTGAAAATGAAGAAGGTGAATTAGAAGAACTTTTGGTTATAAAGTGCGATGAATTTATAAAATAGATGTCTATACAGATCATTGCTATTTTTCCTTATAGGTCTTTAAACATTTTTTATTTGACATGACTCAGTTGCAATTTGCCCATTTTTTTAGGTGTGCCTATGGACTCAGAGCCCATATGATGAACCTAGGATCTTATTGTCTTGGTCTCATACCAATGACCCTTCTTGTTGTCAAAATAAAACCCGGAATGGCCTTCAACTCCACTGGAATAATCAATGAAACTAGTACTCATCAGGAAACAGTAGACACTCTGGTATTTTAAAACTTCAACATTTAAAAATACAGGATTGTAAAGTGTGTTTTTCCTTAGAAATAACAAGTCCATAATAAAGCTGACATATAAGGACTTTGATTATTATGAATGCAACTTATATGTGGTGCAAATTTCTTCTAAAATCTTTGTTGGGATGAGAACAAATAATAAAAAATGACCGATAAGAGAGTTTGCAAAGGAATTGACATCTAGCTAAAGAATTAAATGTGAGAGTTTATGACTTTTCTGAAGCAGCTTGGGTTTGTGGTGATGGGGAATGTAGAAAGGGAAATGGGAAGATCTATTTCATGAGTGTGAGATTTTGTTTTTATGAAATAATGAGAAAGCTTTGGAAATAGATAGCAGTGACGTAATGATGTGAATGTGTTTAATGCTAGGAATCATATATTTTATAATGCAAAGGTGTATTTAAGACGTAGAGAAGAGCTTTTAAGGTGGCAAATTGGGGGGACCTGCGGAATGGCTCAGTGGATGAAAGCACTTGTTGCCAAGCCATATGATGTGAGTGCAAAACCAGGGCCTGCTTGATAGAAAGAGAGAACCCACTTCTTCAAATTGTCCTTGTTCTCCATCTTCATGCTATGATATGAGTACATGCATGCATGTGCACACACACACACACTCACACACACACACACACACACACACACATACACACACACACACACACACACACACATACACACACACTAAATAAGTAACAAATATGTACATTAAAGTTATAAAGCAGTAAATTTATGACTTGCACTTTACCACAATTATTTGAAATTTAAATGTAGGTCTACAGGTCTGTATTCCTTTATAATTCACCTGCCAATGTTTGAACACACAATAATACCAATATTAAGAAATGAGTATGTCATCTCTACTAAATGAAATGAGTGTTACATGACAATAACTTTCAGTTTGATGCCATTGTAGACACTACATGGAAATGAAGCAAAGGTGAAATAAAATTTTCTAGTGGGAAATTATGATGCAAATAAGTGTTGTCTTCATAATCCATTTGTCTTACACTTTTCGTTTCAGAATTCATTTCCAATACAAATATGTATGATTCTAGTATTTTTATCGAGTATATTTGGATATTGCAAAGAAGTGATCCAAATTTTCCAACAGGTACATAGTTTAATTTGGAATTCTAAGCTATAACTATATTCATACAGACAGTATGAATGAATTAGTTAACAATTATTTGAAAAGGTATTTGTTGTATTAAATTCACACAGTTTGCCTCATGTTGAAACTTGAAAATGTAGAAACCACATGATTCTTGGTAAGGTCACAGCCTAATTGACACCCATGAAAAAGAGTTATCCACCATTACTGCTCCCAGGTGGTCTGTCTGCCCACAATAATCATTATGAATGACTTTAACTGTTTGCTCTTGTAGTATTTAAGATACTTTGTTTATTTATAGTCGATTTTAATTAGAATGCTATAAATTCAATTTCAAATTTGAAATATAAGTATCTTTAAAGAGCCTATCCAAATTCCATTTCAAACATGTCTACATTTGAATTATTGCCATAAGATGAGTCATTTTTTCTTTTTATTGAATAAAAGCCAAATTCTTATAAAATTTGGAAATATTTTTTGAGCTGGAGGTCTTACTCTGGCTAAATCTGGCCTTCAACTCATGATTTTCTTACCTGCACCTCTAGAATGCTGGGATTATCTGCTTGTGCTACACACCTGCGTTGGAATTTTTCATGGCATTTTATTTTATTATTTTATTCTTATTTTTAAGATAATGAGTTATGTGCACATTAGATCTAGCATTATATAAAGGATCCAAAGATCTTTCCTTTGATTAGAAAAAGATGGATATTTATTTCTAAGTGTGCAGTTTTTAAATTCTTATTTATGTTTATATATGTAATTTTAAAATTTTCTACATCATTTCTCTTTTATAGCATTAGAGTTTTAAAATTTTTCTTTGATATATAATTTAAGCCTGGATATCTGTATTAAAGACTAATTTGTATTAATATCTGTATTAAAGACTAGTTTGTTTACTATTATAAATCACAAATAGTTTCATATGTATGGATATTCTTTTTTTTTTCTCAATAAATTGTCACAATCCTGAGAGTTAAGTTGCATCGTCATTTTACATTAAATGATTTAGGGCACATTATTTAGACTTTTTTATCTTCTTTCATTTTACTAACTGAACATTGCAAATGATAGATTTAAAAATTCTAACCTGATATAAATCTTCTGTTAGAGCTGATCTCCCTTTTTTCTATTTATTTTACGTTAAATAATTTAAATTATACTTAAGTGATCTACAGTGTTAAGCTTTTAATATCTAGAACATTCTGTGAAGCACACCATTATGCTTTGGTTTTGATCTCAGGTTAACTTTTAACATGGGTCTCAAAAGTTCTTTATAGCCAGGCATGCTGGCAATGCCTGACCAAAATGTGTTTTTTTAAAGGCAGAAAGAGCTCAGGAACTATGAAAACAATCTCCCATTCTTTAGAAGTTTCCTGAAGAGGGAATATGCCCTCTATAGGGAAAAGAAAAACCATGTAGCATTTCTTAGTTATCAGACTCCCATAGGACCAGGATACTCCATGCTGCAGCCATGTCTAGCACCGACTATAAGTAACCACAGAATGAGTTAAGTGATACTTTGTCTTAAAGGCATAGATGACAATCCGTAGATGCCAGTTTTCTATGTTAATTCTTCATCACTTTCTACCCAGAAAAGGAATTACTTCCTGGATTACAACAATGCTCTGGAATGGGTTATTTACACAACCAGTATCATCTTTGTCTCGCCCTTGTTTCTCAACATCCCAGCATACATGCAGTGGCAATGTGGAGCAATAGCAATATTCTTCTACTGGATGAACTTCCTGTTATATCTGCAAAGGTGAGAGCAGTTTGGATGGTTTTTACACATTAAACCTTTTACTATCAAAGGCAGAACTATTTTAAGTGATGTGAATTTGTAACTTGCCTTTCCCTGTTTCCAGTTGTTTTAAATTGTGTTTTAATATCTTAATTCTGAAGGGTACAGAGCTCTGAAACTCAGGGTGTAGACTGAGGCTTCGACTCCTCAATTTGGGACCCCATTAATTGTTTCTGGTGTATATCAGCGCGTGAAGGGGGGCAGTTCTGTGTACGCGACCACATGTTGTGTAGTTGGCAACATCCCTGACTTCTACCCATTAGACACCAGCTACGGATCTCCATCCTCAGGGTAACAACCAAAAGGTGTCATCCAGGCATGGCCATAGTCCTGTCAGTGCCATCTTTGCCTTCAGTCAACAAACCTAGATCGAATGTGGGTAGAAATGGAAATGAAAGTGTTTGCTGGTCTTGTTTCTCCTGACATTATTTGATAAATACTAACTTTGGGTTGAGACGCTCAAATTAACTGAATAAAAGTATTTTTTTAAAAAAACGGAATAAAATAATCTAATAAAAAATAATAAGTCATTCAAGAAGGTGAAAGTGGGCTAAGTTCTCCTAACAGTTGTCGATGTTGAGTTAAATGTCCTATTTATATATGTTTATAGAAACAGGAAGTAAACGGTACAATCTGCCTTGCTTCAAGGGAAAAAATTAAGGCACCGATTTAAGGGTAACTTACTGAGGATTTCAGCTAGTAACTTGAGAAATGGGTTGAACTGGAGTCTTAGGTCTTCAGGGCTGTGCTTGCCGCATGTTAATTTGTGTTGCTGTAAATAGTGCATGGTACAGCCATTCTGAATGAGATGTGGGCCCTTGGGGTGAGAGGACTTGGCTTTGGGGAACAACAGTGACCCAGAAGGAATGCGGATTGAGTCAGGCACTATCAGTGATCTTGCCACATTTCTAGTTCTCTTTGGGAACATAGCTAAATTTCCTTTCAGATTTTCCAGAAGAATTATTATAATAAGTATACATATTTACAAAGTACATTGAGATGTTTCGACTTGTACGTGTATTAAGTAGTGGAATCATTTCACATATTTTGATTCCTTCTTTTAAGAATCTTTCTTTGACACAGGAGGGGTGCAAGCTAGTGGCCAGATGGTGCCCATGTTGTCTAACCAAACATTTCACAGTGTAGGACACTAGAGGTGGGTCCCAGATGGACTAGTGTGAATTGTGTACTCTGGGCCTGTCTTAGGGGCTTCTGAGAACATGAGCTCCTTTACTCAATAGCTACTTGATCCATCACAGAATTGCTGACCCCAATCCCTTTATTAAAGAACTGTCATCCTTTCTTATCGGGGTGTGTGTGTGTGTGTGTGTGCGTGTGCGTGTGCGTGTGCGTGTGCGCGTGTGCGTGTGCGTGTGTGTGTGTGTGTGTGTGTGTGTATGTGTGTGTTGGTTTCTCTTAGAGTAAACTATTATCCCCATGGTCAACTAGTGAAACAATGAAAGATGGCATGTATAAGACAGAAACTCTATCTCCAGGGCTACATAAAAAAATTCTGTTTCATAAAACAAACAGGAGGAGGTGGAGGAGAGGAGGGGGAGGAGGAGGAGGAGAGGGGGAGGAGAGGAGGGGGAGGAGAGGAGGGGGAAGAGAGGAGGAGGAGGAGGAGGAGGAGAAACAATTTGATAGTTTGAAAAGAAGACTTGGTTACTCGCAGATTTGCATTTATTTATTTATTCCAAAACGAGTGGCTTCAGTGATCTCATCTATTAAATCTCCTATCTGACTTTACTCCATGATAAATACTGAATGAAACATTGTCAACAGAGTGAGCAGCTGTTTTAATATTTCTACTTTTCTAGGTTTGAGAACTGTGGAATTTTCATTGTTATGTTGGAGGTGATTTTTAAAACATTGTTGAGATCGACAGCAGTGTTCATCTTCCTCCTATTGGCTTTCGGCCTCAGCTTTTACGTCCTCCTGAATTTCCAAGTGAGATATTTACATCTCTAGTTGACTTCATCACTAATAATATCAGAAATACATATTTATGCTTCAATTCTAATGGCCTAGTAAATTAATAAGTATATTTGAATAGTTTTAATCTCATATATCTTTTAAATGATTTTACTGTAGAAAAAGTATAATTGTATTAGATTTTCCCCCCTCTGATCAAAAAGTTTATATTTAAGCACCAAAATGTATTTTATGCTTACTTTTTATGATTATAATTTATTACTATTTCTCATGACTGCATCTTAATAGCTACATGTGTGAGTTTTAAAAAAAATATTCTTAGTAAACTCTCATCATTGAATCATCAGGAAACCCTTTTTCATGATATGTGATTTTCGTTTCCTGTTTTCTTCTTTTTTTCAGGCTGCCTTCAGCTCTCCGTTGCTCTCCTTGATCCAGACTTTCACTATGATGCTAGGAGACATCAATTACCGGGATGCCTTCCTAGAACCGTTATTAAGAGAGGAATTGGCATATCCAATTCTGACCTTTGGGCAACTTATTGGCTTCACGATGTTCGTGCCAATTGTTCTCATGAATTTGCTAGTAAGTGATGTATCTTCACTCACTCATTAGTTACTCGGAACATTCACAAATGATAAGGATTCTTGACCCCTTTAACGTCTCTGTCTTTGGAGTGCATTAGTCAGTGCATGTTACTAAAAGAAACTACGGAAGGCGACAGACTTACAAAGATAGGACTTAATATCTCCTGATTTCCGTGGTCCAAAGGCATAGTGTCCGGATCATGGGAGGTGTCTTAGATCCTGCCTTCCTAGCTTTCCTCCCTCTTGACTCTCACATCTTCCTCCAGTTGGCCTACGTCCTCACAGCACGTGATCTCTGTCACAGCAGTAACTGGAGGCATCCACTACCTCCTTTCTCTGCTAAGTTCTCCTTATGCATTTCCTTTGCAGACACAGATAATTAGAAGCTGATCATTCTTTCCACGACCTTTTAGAAGCCCCAATGCCTTCCAGACACATCCAGACTGTGTGCCTGGCTCACCATCATCTTGATCTTACCCAGTTCCCATCTTTCCCAGGACTGCTTCACTGTCCCTTCATGCCTTGGGAGCTCTTGTGCAGCCTTGCCTTTTCTCTGAAAACCTCCCACCATAGGGCAACTCTTTCTAAACTTTCAAATTTCAGTCCAAGCGTCAAGTCTTCTGGGCAGACGTCCCTAGCCAATGACTTCGTCCCATTACTTTAGTCTGAATTGGATGCGGCCTCCTTATCTTATGCACGCTTCCACTTTGGCAAAGAAGTCTTGCCAGAGTTTGAATGGTTAGTCAGCAATATACTAGTATTAAAAGCTAAGGCCTTTGAGTGACTCTAACATAAGAACGGAGCACTCATGTGCAGGATTCACACCTGTGTGAAAAAGGTATACGGGAACTTTTACACCGTTCCTTGTCCACTCTTCCTTGAGAATATGCAGAAGACGCTCTGTGCAACACTGAATCTGATAACACTATTTCCTGTAAAGAAAAATTCATGTTGCTTATATGCCATTTGGTCCAGTGTCACTTGGTCCATGGTGTTTGGTTGCTTATGTACCGTTTAGTCTCTGGTGCTTAGTGATTGAAGCCTGAGTGGAGAGTATGACCAACTTGAAGTCCATTTTTTGTGTGCTATGATCAATCTTTTGTCATACTACAGATTGGTTTGGCAGTTGGGGACATTGCTGAGGTCCAGAAGCATGCATCATTGAAGAGGATTGCTATGCAGGTAAGTATAATTATTAAAAAACATGTTGAAATTAACAGTATTATGATTACTTGTATTTAAGAATAGCTTATTTTCTAAGAACATGATTAAAAGCATGTATAATTACGTACTCATGGTCATGTGTGGTCCCATCCATCCTTGACCTATCTTTGTCTTGGCTCCACACTGCCCTGAAAACTCGTCTTACAAATTGTTAAAAAGCAGGTGAAATCTCTTCCCAGCATACACGTTGCTCTCCTGACTGGCACCAGAGCTCCCTTTCCTCAGAATGGAAGTTGACTCCCCAGTGTTTGAACAGTCTGATATCCAGAGGACTGGGGAGAGACAGAGTTTCTCTTTGAAATATCTGCTCTCCTGCCAGGGGGTTTGCACCGTCTAGGGATGACAGCTGAAAGATGGTGGGCGGTGGATAGTGAGGGCCTGGAGATGTAGTTTGATGATAAAGGCTTTGGCCAGCATTTCAAAACAGTGGGCTTGATCCTTAGCGTCAGTGGGCACACAAGTGCGCGCGCACACACACACACACACACACACACACACACACACACACAGCCCCGAACACTGAACACCTGTTTGTTTACATTAAATGTCTCACCCAGTTACCCGCTCCACTTGCTTTCTGGCATCATGAGCAAGGAGGCGAGGAAGGAGCAACCAGGTGACCGAGTTAAGGAAAGCAGCAGGGGAAGGAAGCCTGGCCAGCTCCGTCATTGCGTATAAATCAGGACGCAGTAATTCGCTTTTATTTTGCTCCAGAGGAGATCATTTTAGATACTGATTAATGATTCTATCAGTAAACCCGACTTGCGTTTTAGGTGGAACTTCATACCAACTTAGAAAAAAAGCTACCGCTCTGGTACTTACGCAAAGTAGATCAGAAGTCCACCATCGTGTATCCGAACAGACCCAGGCATGGCAGGATGTTGGTAAGTACTCTTAAGAAAGAACAGCCTGATTGATGTTGCATGACATCCATTCATCATGCTGTCCTCAGCCGTACCCCTGAGAAGGCTCTGAACCTATGCTGCCTGTGGGAGAGAAGTGGGTGTTTTGTTTATAAGCGCACAACACATTATATGGAAGTACGAGAGTGCTGAGAGGAATGCACATCATAATGTCCCTGTAAGCTCTGGCAGGTAGACGGGGCAGCTTTACCCATTTAGTAGCTAACAGGGCAGGCATTCTCCATCTTCTCTTCCTAATCACTTGCCACATACATTTATTTATAGATTTCTGCTTCGATGTGTGTGACTAAATATAAATTTAGAATGCAAAATAATAAAACACACACACACATGAGAAGGTTCTACTATAGAAGACATGTGAAATAACCAAAGACCAAGTCAGGTCAAGGCATCGTGGGAGAGAAGAGCCAAACAAGAACTCAGGACTGAGGATCTGGCAGCACAGGCTGCCGACATCTTTATGACTCTTCTTCCTGAGTTCTTTCTAGGTTACCTTTGCCTTGTGTAGTCATAAAATCACAATGCATATCCATTTAGATCTTATTTTAACTCCATGCTATCCCCTGACCCTGTACATGGCTGAAATCACCACATCAACTCAGAATATCCAATAACTTGTTTCTCTAGATGAGAGCTTACTTCTGAGGTCCAGGTTCCTGTATTCAATGGAATTTATGGTTCCACTTGTCTGTCTCAAAGCGTCTTTAAATTCAGCACACCCAAAGCCAACCTTCACTCCGGCCATACTTCGCCCTCTCCTTCCCAGCAGTGAAAAGGCCCCAGTGCTTTCCTAAAGTTCATTGCTGTAGTTCATCAGCCTAGGAGGGCCAGCCAGCCTGGTCATCTTTCACATCCCTCTTCCTCTTCCTCTTCCTCTTCCTCCTGGTCCACTCTATTTCTCTATGTGGTCCACTTGAATTCCTTGGTAGCCTGGACTTCTAGAATTATCTCACGCTTGGTCCTTTCACATCTACCCTATACTTTCTCTAGGCACCTATGTTGAGCTGGGGTATGGATCCAGGTTAAGGAGTTTTCCCTGATGTGTGGAAGGCCACGTGTTCTGTTCCTGGTACCAGGACAAAAAGGCACTACGTTAAAAATTATTAAAATTTAACTTCAGAAATGTCTACACGTGAGCAGTAGTTGAGTCGTGATGGGTAACAAGGCTGTTTCAAATAATTAACACCTTGGAACAGGACTGCCGTAATGAAGAATTGGCATTTTTTTTCCACAAGACTTCGTAAAATGATACGGTAAAGCCCTTTATTAAGAGACCCCTCCCCCATTTGTGCCTTCTTTATCATTTACATTTTAATTTTTTTCACCTCTGTATGGCTTCACTGTAGCTTTTGGCCTGATGGTTTCACAAGGAGACCAGGAGCTCGCTGAGGACACAATGATAGCCAAGGAAAATTTATCCTACTATGCGTGACTTGGGGTTTGAACTCGGGTGCATGAAGTAGTTTCTGAATTTAATTCACCTTGAGTAACTACCGTGTTTTACCCACAGCGATTTTTTCATTACTTTCTCTGTACACAAGAAACACGACAAGAAGTACCCAACATTGACACGTGCCTGGAAATGGAGATACTGAAACAAAAATATCGGTTTGTAATTTTCCATCTATCTTCATGTGAGAAATTGACCACAGTTACATTGATACTGGTCTTTCTTTTGTACGAAATTGGGCTTCATTGAGGGATATTGCTCATACACTGAAAATCAAGACACTTTTTAGGACTCAATTTCTTTGTGATCATTCACTAACCAGTTTGTCATCCAAATTCATCTCATTCATCCATTCATCTCATTCATGCATGAGAACTAAATGCTGATTTTCTTACCCCTGGGTGCATTGTCATAAACTGTATTGTTCATGAACCATCTGTGTTCGTATAGCAGAACCCTAAAAAGACACAGAGAATCCCTGGAATAGCTACCTAGTGGACGGGAGATATTCAAGAGGGCTCTACAGTTTACCTGAGTTTACATTCCCAACCAACTATTTAGGAACTATGTCCATGGGAAGGCGACTTAACCTTTCTAAGCATGTTTCATATCAGTAACTGTGAGCAACAGCTAGTAAGAAACTAGTACTGTACTTAGGGAAAAACCACTTAAACTTCAGGAATGTGATGGTTACCATGAGGCTTCAAGCTGAGCTCAGTTACCCGGTGCAGATCATTTCTAGTCCTTAGTCCTTGCTGCAGTCAGGAGGGCTAAAAATAGAATCTAAAGTAAGTTCATGACTCACATGTGCTCCTATAGGCTGAAGGACCTCACTTCTCTCTTGGAAAAGCAGCACGAACTCATCAAACTCATCATCCAGAAGATGGAGATTGTCTCAGAGACAGAGGACGAAGATAACCATTGTTCTTTCCAGGACAGGTTCAAGAAGGAGCGGCTAGAGCAAATGCAGAGCAAATGGAATTTTGTGTTGAATGCAGTTAAGACAAAAGCACGCTCTCCGAAGTTTTAGTCAACCAGACCTTTAGCGGGATGTCCTGTGGGAATGGGGGACTGCTTGACTTACTTCAGCGAATTTCAGTTTGAAAAAGCGCAAAGAAACAGATGTTTGACTGATGTCACTGCATGGGAAACTGTAGTTCCTGAAAATTCTCTCTCTATAGAAATATATGCTCGTATTTTCTCTCAGTCACTATGTATTGGTAACATCCTTTCTGACATGTTTCAAGTTGGACTGTAATGAAGGGTAATCTCATTTGAGTGATAAGAAAGCAGAATTTTTAGAAGACACATTCTGAAGAACAAAAATAAATGTAACTATTAAGCTAGGACACAAATGTCAACATTAGATTTCTAGTCAATAACTATATAACAGGAGATAACTATAATTCCAAGTATTAGATTCAAACTTCCACCATGTGTAAAGCCTTCCTGCGTTAGTACCTGGGGTGGGACACTGTAATCTCTGCTCCTACTACGATTACCTTATAGTCCCACCCTTCTTCTTCACATCCTATCTGACGTTACTTTGAGCCATGTAACTGTAGTCCTAATTAGTAGATTACAGTAAGTATGGATGTTATGACAGATCATGTGTTCCCTCTGTATTTATGTTTGCCAGTAGAAGTGGTTTAAATGAGGGATGTTGCCCAGAGGCTCATGCATTGGAACACCGGGTCCCCAGCTGTTGATGCTGATTAGGAGGTTATGCAACCTCATTCTCCACTTTGTGGGTGTGGATGGGAATGTGATCAGTCAGGTTCCTGCTCCTGCTGCCATGCCCTCTTCTCCATCGTGGACTCTTCCTCTGGAACTGTAAGCAAAAATAAACCTCTTCTTCCTCAAATTGCTTTTGGTCGTGGTCTTTTATCACAGCAATAGAAAGTACTATATGTTCCAATGGTCTTAATAAAGGATAAAGCCTAATAGTCGTTCCTCAGGGACAGCAGTATGATCTTTTTTTATTGCTCTTAACTTTTTGAAAATTGTGAATGTGGCTTCGCCAGATCACCACCTTTATTCCTTCCATGTGTAAGAGAGTGTGTGAACTCATCACACACCCCAGCACTGAGGTTCATAAAGTGATTCTCATGTCCCTTCCCTCACCAACAGAGAAGGCATGTACTCCATGAATATGACTTTGGCTATGCATGTCTTAACATTATTGGTGAATAGCGTTGTCTTGAGTGTTTTTTTTATGTACATAGATGTTATTTTTTGTGACTCTTTTTCTATTTGTTATTCTTTCGACTGGATGCTATGCTTAGTTTACAAGATAAATTGAACCTTATGTCCATCTGGCGTAGGGCCTCTGATGGTCCATCTTATTTTGTTCCATCACAGTGGACTTACCTGGTCAAAGGGATGGATATCTCGATGGTCCCTACCTTCTTGCTTCCATATATATCCAATGCAAGTTCAACACTCTGTGTTGCATAGCAACTTGTCATGTTACAAACCTAGACATATTTGCATTCCCGGTCCAACAGGAAACATGACATGGAGGCAGTGTTCTATGTGTCTTCACATCTTGAATGTGAAGCTCTCTGCTTTCCCTTAAAATACAAACACCAGAAGTTCCTAATGCAGGAACAATGACGAGGCACCTATTGGTTGTAATACAAAGTCCTTCAGTGTCTTCAAACTCTGCACAGTGCAGATCTTCAGAGCTAGTGAACACCAAGCGAAACACTATGCCTCATGTTACGCACACACAGAAGTATGCAGGTTGACTTGTAGCAACCTCAGCAATCTGTGCACTCCTAAAGCTTACAACTAAGTGAACCGTCATTTGTCTCCTGATGTCTGTCTCCAACACTCCTTCCTCTGCTCACTCCTCTCTCCCAGCCTGCCTCTTCTTTCCTGACTGCTGCCATGGTGTTTCCATCCCTGAGGTCTTCTTGACTCTGGACTCTTACACACCTTTTCTCTTTGCAATGTCAGAATCACCATTACTCTGCATGACCCAGCTGACAAACTTTTGTCCCTTCACCCACAGCCCAGTCTTGCATGTCCGTAGCTTTTCAAATCAAACACATAAAACGTTGAATTCCGACCAGATCTTGACTTCCTGCTTTCCACCAAAGAGATCAACATTCCCTGAGGCTCCTACATCTGAAATTGACATGCATTGAGACCCTTTCCCTAAAGAAGAGAGCTAAGGCTTTATATCCACATAGGAGTAGCATCTCCGTGCTTTCATGGTATCTACATAGCCCTGAGTCTTTCCCCAGTATTTCTAACTAAAGAACAGAGATCATAAAGATGTTGTCTCTCCACAGAAGTAACATAATCTTTTAAATCGAATTTATCCTGCTCTCTGGTAATCGCTTTTGGTCCAAAAAGTTCATAATTCCTCATCTCCCTCCCTCCACCATTTTTTGTACAGCTTGTTCTCTCTCCAGTTCTTTCAAAGTTTAGTCTATGTCCTATCTCCACATGAAAACACTCCAGAATCACACTCCTGGTCTCTCGTAGACTGATAGATACGGCTTTTCTCATCTACTTTCGCCTATAATGGTGGCCATGGCCTGCCCCTCTGCCCCAAGCCAGACATGACACAGACTTGTTCATGGCTCCCTGTCACTTTCAGTCTTAACTGATACAAAGAATGACAGCTTTATTCACTTTTGTTCATAGCCTGTGTGGTTTCATGACAACACTGTACATGATAGATGCTCAACAAGCACGAACATGAATCAAATAAATTCAGAGAAAATATTAAGTACAGACCAGAAAAAAAAGATGGTACAGATACTGCCTCAAAAGTAGTTTGTACCCTAGGACTATTGGCCCTGTCCTGTTCAGCCGGAGACTTCTTCCCAAAGCATGGAAGTGTCATGAAAGTCACAGGGCCACGCTTTTCCCTCTCGCTGCTTCGATCTGGATTTTTTTATTACCTTTAACTATGTCAGAATGAACATAGTTAAAGTGCTTGTACTTCAGAACAGGACAGCGTGTGCCTTCTTATGGAGTAGGAAGGCTCCTATTAGTTCAGTAGCTCTATGATTTTTCTCATCTCTCCGATGATGACAATGTTCCTTGTGGCACTGGCAAGATCGGGCAATGTGTACACAGGTCACCTAGCTCAATAAATGCTAACTCAAGGGAACTGGTGTAGCAGGTAGAAGCAGACATAAAACTCTGGAATTTTCACCTCCTGCCAATTACTCTTTCAATTTCCTTGGAAGTTAATCAGCATCTTGCTATAAACTGAAGCCTCTAGATGCTCCCAGAATGCATTATCCAGGCCGTAATATAAATCACACACCTCGTGAAATTTTTCATTAAAATAAAATATT